>CM077507.1:32324823-32924823 GCA_039654745.1 Houttuynia cordata | reverse complement strand
GGAGAAAAGATATGAACACCGTTAAATAGAGCACCATATGTGTGTACATGTAGAAGATAAAACCATAGTAAATAACTTCGCTTTAGGTGAGATACAATCCCAAATAAACTCCAATTCAAGACACCCCCTCCGTCTGTCTCAACTCTTCCTCCCGTTTTGCTCTGATTCCGCAGTTCCCAATACCTCAGTCAAAATTCTCCAAGGTGAGACGGCATGGGCCCTATGAACTAGTCTGCACTCTACTTGAAGCACACCTCAATATTGAAACAATGCTGTCCTTATGAGCCTAAACCTCATCTCTCAAGCGATCTTCATCTTGGTGCTCATGTTGGAGGGAGAAAATTTGATTCTGCAATTCACACTATTAAAATTATTTCCAACGGACAAGAAGAATAATGCATAGAAATAAGGTCGAAACAACATGTCCTTCAATTCTTTAGCTCAGTTAATGTGAATGCTTAATAAGAGCATAATACTAAATATTTTGAAATGGACAGCATTAATATCTTATTCCAAATAAAAATGTAAAAAAAATTCGATCAATTGCTCTGAAATATAACTAGAACAGGATCAACAATGACAATCCATACCATAGATATTACTAACTGACAAATAGAAATAACTAACTAACAAAATTATACAAACTATGATTTCAAAAAGAATAATGGTAATTAATTTTTTTTATGATTCTCCAAAAATATCAAAATGAGAAATAAGATTTTCTCTACCGAAAAAGTACAAATCCATTACAATTTTAAGTCAGCGGATTCAGTAAAAGACACATTCCTAAAATCTTAACTTGTAGTAACTCTCGCCTACACTTAACAAGGCCAGAACTTATTAGCTCAACGTACATAACTATATCTATTTCCAGTACATTAATTTATTTTACACCCAATCAGGTAACAATAATTGTTTCTCCCATCCAATTGACAAACATTTTCAATATAATTGGCTTCCTTACTCAATAATATATAAAAAAAACAGCAGCGACATTATCCTTATATTAACCATCAAATCAATAATTACAGAACTATAATTGATGTAAAAAGGTCTCAGAACAAGAATCACTCTTCTTTCAGATGAAAAACAGGAACAACTAATCAAATATTCAAAATTACACTTCTTATTTGTTTCAAAAAACACCGATTCACTTCACATAGAAAACAAATAAATTGCAACACTTTAGGTGCCGATAAGTCTTCTGCACCCAAGCAAAGAGAATTATCACTATAATCGACTGCATAGATGTGTACACATAAAAAATGGACACCTTCATCCATAAATCAACTGAGTCACAAGTAATACCACCCTATAGTGTAGGCGGCAATAAGTTCTCCCCCACCCAAGTAACAAGAATTATTACTATAATGGACTCAATAGACATGTTTGCATTAAAAACACAACACCTTTGTCAACAAATCAACTAAAAAACAAGTAAAACCACACTATAATGTAGGCACCAATAAGTATCCTCCCAACCAAGTGACAAGAATCTTCACTATAATGGACTCCATAGACATGTACGCATCGTATACCTGATGATACATTCATCCACAAATCAACTCAATAACAAGTAAAACCCCACTACAGTGTAGGCACCAATATATTTTCTCCCACTCAAGCAACAAGAATTCCCAATATAATCATCTCAATCGACATGTACGCATCGAATACCTGACACCTCCAATTGCAAATCAGCTCAATAACAAGTCAAACCACACTATTA
Source organism: Houttuynia cordata (assembly GCA_039654745.1). Taxonomy (NCBI): domain Eukaryota; kingdom Viridiplantae; phylum Streptophyta; class Magnoliopsida; order Piperales; family Saururaceae; genus Houttuynia; species Houttuynia cordata. The sequence continues at coordinate 32,923,094 of CM077507.1, read as the reverse complement.
CATACAGACAGGATCATCATTCCCATCCCAACAACAATCCAAACAAGCACATTATGTATACTAAACTTAACAAGACTATCAAAACACAAGAATTATTCTTTCTTTCAGCAAAATCAACAAGGTTCAAATTAAGCACAGTAATAAGTCTACTAAAATTCCAATAAGAGTCAAACGCGGCATATAATCCATGCCACAGTGATAAGGCGTATGATGATGAATAAGTTTACTAAAATTCAATCCAAGAATTAGTAAATTAATCATTTTTTCAGCAAAATCAAGAACCTAAATTATGGAGTGGAAATGTACCGGGGGCTCGACGGAGAAGCAGTCGGGCGGGGTCTCGAAGAGGGAGAGCGGGAACTGCTTGCGGACGACGCCGACGTCGAAGTAGATGATGCCGGAGCTAGGGATATCGACCCGGATTCCTTTGACCGGGAACCAAAGGAACAAGTCCTGCGCGGAGACCCCGGACATGGCCCCGATCTGGCCGTAGCTGATCACCCCGCTCACGTTCCGGTCGTAGTGCACCTCGTTCTCGAACCGAGCATTGCACGAGTGCTCCAGGTGCACCTCGAACTGCCCTGCGTCATCCATCCTGAACTCCGTCACTCCCTTCGGTAGCAGCCCCATCGGCAGCCCGTGCGTCCGGAGCACCTCGTAGATTGACGCCGGCGAACCAGCCGCCGCCGGCAACGCCGAGAATGCCAACCTCAGAAGCTGGACAAGAACCAGAACCAGCAGCATGTTTGTCGGCGGGTGGTGGAGGTGGCGGTGGCGGAGGACGAGGAGGCGGTGGCGCTGGAAGGGAGGTTATGAAGCTGATGGGCTACTATTTCCACAGAATGATTATCTGTTCTCCAGAACAATGCAATATAAACCGTACGATAATTCGACTTGACGGTTAGGATGGGGATTGGGGGAGCGGAGAGGAGGAGGGGACTGGCATTATGGACAATAATACTGGAGGCGGGGTGATTTGTCGCAGGATTTTCACTTCTCGAGATTTTGGGACCGATTTATCGGATCGAGAAACCGGACGGGAATATCGGTGCGAGAAATTGGGGGAGCCGGAGAAGGGGGGCTGGATTTGGTTGTCTGGTTTTTGTCCGGGAGCGAGTGATTGGGGGTGGGGTCCACTGGAGGGTCATCCGCGTGAAATGCTGGGAGAGTGTGGACCCTTGATGGGATGGACGGCTGCGATGGAATGGATGGGTAATTTCGTTGGGGAGTCTGGTGATTGGGTTGTTTTGCTTGTGAGACGGGGGCACTAAGGCTAATGAGCTTGTATTATTGTTGTGATTGCACACTAGAATTATGTTGGGCATAAATTTGTGCTTGAATACTATGCACGTGAGTCTTGTTGTGTGGGGCCTGATGAGCACATAAAATTGGGCCCTATGTTTTGTAGGCCCATCCCATATTGAGATTTGCATTTTTGAAAGGTATGTTTTGGATAGGTGAGACTTGCGCACCCTAACACGGCGTATCCTTGGTATGGAATTCCATATCGGATATCGGTATCGTATCGGTCGGCTTAAGAGACAAAATATCGGAGATATATCGGAGATATTTGTAAAAAAATATCGGTAGTCAAAAACTAGTTTTTACCATATAATTTCATAATTTAGCTTCTAAAATGAGTTATATCAATTTAGACAAAGCATAGATTTTAAAATATGCATATTAGGATGGAAAACAAGTGGGAAAGTTAATTTTTTCCCCTTTTTTATAAAAAAAAAGTTTTTTTTTCTAATTTTTTTTTCCCGAAAATATTATTTTATTATTAAATAGCGATATATCGGTCCGAAACCGATATATCGGTATCGCCGATATATTGGCGATATTTGAAAAAAAAACAAAAAACGATATTTGCCCGTCTCGTTTTATCGGGTGGGGCCCGATATCGATATATCGGCGATATATCGCCGATATGGAATTCCATGATCCTTGGCCCTCTCCGACATTAGGAACACACGTCTAAGACAATTTGGGTCGTTGGATAGAGGTCCAATGGTGCTCAGAGTGGTGGACAGTGATTCAAACCTGCATGCCCCCCCTGTATTAACGTCTATAGGCTCTATCCAATTGATCTAACCGTTCGAGGAGGTCTCAAATTTAGAGGACCACATATTGCATGCATAATAATTGAGTCTCGATTGTATGACACTGGCTCATGTGCATATATGTGAGCCCAAGCACCTCAAAGGGGTTGGTGGGTATGAATCACCCACCCACCCCTAGGGCCGTGGGATTGAAAAATCCGACGGCTCGTGGGCTACGGCTACGGCTCATGCAAACGTGCGTGAGTTGCGTCTCATGTAACCTTTCCATAATAATTTGTTGACAAACATTAGGAGGGCCTTTACAGGCTTTTTAATCTCCTCATGATGCATTTTATTTTCTTTGCGCACGATCTCCAAACTTGAGCCATTGTGCATGGGCCCAGGTGTGGGCCCCAGCTCGAAGATGAGCTAAATAGTGGGCCCGCCCAGTAGGCCGGCCCTCACAATCGCAATCGCAAGTTGAACGCCAGGCAAAATAATTCACACTTCATAATTAAGGTGGGTCCGGCCCATGAGCAGGGCCCACCAGCCCTTTTCTCATCCAAAATCTCGTTTTTGCGCCGTCAATTTATCGCCGTCTGCCAGCATCCAATCATCTTCCACCTTTTGGCGGCCACAACAGACTGGCTCAGCTCAGGTCTTCCAACTGGCCAGATCGGACGGCCATAAATTTTTCTATATTTTATACAAGCACGCAGATCAACGGTTGAGATCGTTCCAATTATGGATCCCACGATGGCACTCCAATCTCTATCTCCAGGCCCATTTGGTCAACATAATGAAGGGCAGTTGGCGTGGGCTCCACCTCCGTCCTTCCTGTCTCACTTGTCTACTTCCTTTGTCCAATAGAAAGAGGCTGGTTTTTGTTATCAGAAAAACCACTTTATTTTGGGTTTTCTAATGCAGATAGGTACTCCTGGACAGAGGAAGTAATAATTTAGACGGATCGAAATCCAATAGAGGGGATAAGCAAAGAAGACCTTGATTAAGAGACAAACAAAACAGGGTTTAAAGGTAAATCCCAATCCAATCAACTGCTTTGCAAATTGCATTTTGTCTGAGGCCAACAAATGCCAAAAGTGAGTAGGTAACACCTGGTTTACTATGGGATCTACTCTTTTTGCCTCTTTCTCTGCTCACCTTTTTTTTATTCCTAGGAAGTTCTGTTTATGGTCACTGTTCCTCTAGGTTATGATGTTACAAGTTCTTGGAATGCCCTCTAGCAAAAAAGGAAAAAAAAAGCTGTTGGAATGCCCTAAAGTTGGATGAAATGACCATTAGGCACATTTTTACAAAATCCCTCCATCCCATATTAATAGTTACATTTAATACATTGTAATTTTTATTGAATGGTGGGACCCACAGCTAAGAGAGTTGTAAAAACTTGATTGAAAAGGGGACTCGGGGAAGGGGCTCTAAGAATGTGGTCTCATACATACTTAAACCATGTGAGCCTCCTCCATTTGAACATGTAAAATTCTAGTGGTTTGCGTCTAACCATGCCAATAATCTGATGATGCATCGCTGCTCAGATTGAAGGGTCCTACATTTCTGATGCAACTGGCCAATTCCTTTGAAACCTCTCTTTCAATTTTCAATTTTCAATTTTTGTGGTACCACCACCAAGGTCGAAGTAACACTTTATCCTGGAAGGAGCTTTTTCCATATTACCTGACGCCACTCTCCATTTTCTCATATTATCTGGAATCGTGTTGTTTCTTCCATATGACCTAGAAACTGCAAAAAAAACTCCCAGCTGGAGCATGTATAAGCATGGTTGCACCACCTAACTCTGCATTTTAGGGATTTGCGGGAGCGTTCAGTCAGAGAAGAAGGCATTCCGGAGAAACTCCGTCTAACATCGCTGCCTATATCAACGCCGGGGCCATCTAACCGGAAAAGTGCATCTTCGCGCCGAAAAGCAGCAAAACCAGTGAGAAAGACAGGGAAAGAGGTTTGCACGTAAAACAACTACAACAGAGATATCATACAATAAAAATGGTACATCAAGTTTAAATCCAATGATTTTGATAATAAAAATTGGTTCTAAAGAAGAAAGTTAAAAACTTGGCTAGTTTTGAACTTTCTAAAATAGCATGTATGCGTGCACACGACTGTAATGAAAGTCATGTGCCCATAGACACGACTCATAGACGATGATTTTCACTCATATATGGTTGAAAACTTTATAGTTTTTTTATTATTTCAGTATTGTACTATCAGGTATTTATGGAGAAGATACCTGTGTGCGTACACTACGATGGAGTGTTTAAAAATCTGATGTGTATGTGGGTGGGAAACAGAAGCTCATGCCTGTATATACACAAGTAAAGTACCTCAAACTCTTGCAGTAAGTGGAAGAAAGATTGCTACTGAAGTCTGTATCTGGTACATTATCTTTGTCATATCTTGTTGATTCTGGATCCTCATACATCCTTTAAGACGATAAAGACCTGGAGTCAATATTTCTCGTTCACAAGAACAAGCAAGACACAAATAGACTACTCGACTTGTACGTGGAGTGGACTTCTACTGGCAATCACATGGAGACTTCCACTAGCAATAAGGAAATAAATTCTAGTGCAAATAAGGAGGAGGAGATACCAGAGGCAGAAGTGAGGCCGGCCAGTAAGACACTGCTGAAGAGGCCTTCAAACCTAGACAATAAGACACCTGCATCAGCAGTTGACGTTGATGATTTCTGCCCATATGTCGAGATGATCAAACACCCTCTTCCAGTAATATGTCATACGATGCTTCTTATGTGCGCCATGCTTCACCTCCGTAATTAGGGCGCCTGATCCTGACTACCTTCTAACCCTCGGACTGGTAGGGCCCATGATAGCGTGAACGATTGTGGTGTGCTAAAAAAACCAAATCTGCATAGTGAGTAGAACAAAACATTAGTAAAAGGCGTGTATGACAACTTAACACGATATAGGCAACTCGTGTATACGGAGACATGACCCAATATATAGTCGTGTATGTTCGTACACGACTACTCAGTATCGTGTCTTGGTAGACATGAATACCAACTGAGCATCGTGTCTACGAATGGCTTACCTAAGTGACATATGCGGCGCCATTTAGGTAACCACCGCTCCTTGATTCTCCTTCACATCTTTCCTCTACTTGTCTGCTGGTGTGGGATATACTAGAAACCAGCATCTTATGGATTGCTTGGGGCCAATTGTATGAGTTCAATCTTGATAGGTCTTCTATGTATTGAAAAAAACACGGTAGCAGCACTCTAGTGCTATGTGGAAACAAAACCGCATAGAAGACGAGGTAGATGATCATTTTTGCCATGTCATCCTCTGCCATCTTCATTGTTCCAACGTTAAGCTTGTCAATCATTTCCTCTAAGTTGCTCTTATCTGATTTCATCATGGAGAAATACTTCCTAAAGAATTCCCCTTGGGGTCATTTGCCCTTAGCGAGAACGATCTCAACTTTTTTGCCATTTGCGTGCAATCCAGTGATAAGAGCAACTTCTTGCTCTGTGAAATTTAGCGACCTCCCCTTTATGTCGAAGACCTTGGCTGATTCATCCCAATACCTCACCAAATGGTCAATGAGGTTCCTAGAAACTATGACCTCTTGAGCTTCAAAAATTACAACAAAACCCGCTTTTTTAATCAGTTTAGCGCATCTTTCGTGACGCTATAGGAGGGCCGCACACTTTTTCAGCAATACTCCGGGTTGACAATACGTCCGAACAACCAGTCGCGCTTTGTAAGTTCTCTTTATAGGTGTCTCTATAGGAGCCTTCCTCTTCTTATCCCTCTATTTTTGTTCTCTTGGTGCAAAAAGAAATTACTGATCCTCCTCCTCTTCCCTTGGTATTTACTCCTTTAAATCATTTCTTTGTGTATCCATCTTCAAGGAGAAAGGTGCAAAAGAATGAAAAATAGCGTGCCAGAAAGATACGAAAATAGAAAAGTCGTGTATGCGCACAGACGACTTAATATCATATCGTGTACACAAAAACACGAAGACAATAAAGTCGTGCTTTCGCATACATGACTTAATCTAAATTAACAAATCGAAAAGTTGGAGCTTCACAAAGAAAAATCAGTATGGATTGTACCTTACCGATAATTTTTTCCTATTCTTCGGTTGTATTTCATTTCCGATGAGGTGTCGTTGCCCGAGAAAATCTTCACGATGATATTTGCCTTTGCTCGCCAGTGACACAAGGACGATTTGCTCAGGCCAGTCGAAACCTTATGTCTTTCCCACTGTTCCTCACTGCCTCACTGCAAAATAAATAGCCTACCGGAAAATGTTCCAAACGCATGTAATCGCTTGCAATCGGTCACTCTGCCGGTTGCATGGAGCCGCGGGGGGACGTCAATAAGGTCGCCGCTCGAAATCGCCACAGAGAGCCGCTCTAAATCGCCATCTTTACTGCCTATAAGCGAGCCAAGGTGATCGTGTACTTTTAAACACAACCCTTCGGATACCAAAGCCCCGACCCTGCTACAAAAAGGGCATTTTTGGTAATCTAAGTGTCAATTCCAAGCTATATGGAATTTCACTAAAAATATCAAATAACATGGGAAAACGGATAGTGGCACCAGGTAATATAAAAAAAGCTCTCCTGGTAGTAAATGTAGGAAAAAGTTTATATGACCTAGGGCTCAGGCGTGTCGGGCATGAGTCGAGATGATATGAACCATCAAATTGAGATCCAACGACTCGCCACCTGCCCCGTTATTACTGCTTGCTCTCAGATCAAAATTCGTGGCTCACATTGACTTGTGTGAGCTCTGGCTCATATAAATGGGTTTCTTATATGTAGAAACCTTATAAAACTTTCCTAGCTTTCTTCGAGATCATTCCAACTGTAGTTTTAGCGGCTATATTGGTGTCTACATAGAAAGACTTTGATTTCCTAGACCTATCGCCCAAGGCTTCCTCTTTCAACCAACGGGTGCCCCATTGCAGTCTTCTTGGGTCCCTATTAGCATTGTAAGGAGCTTATGACTCTGTCACCTTATAAATCTAAGCCTTTTTGGTGCTCCCTAAAAATATGAGCCCAAAATTAACGAGAAATGTTAAGGTGCAACAGCCTGACTTTTATACGAGGACGCCAGGGAGCCATCGATCTTGAGGATCGAGGATGCACACACTTTATGTGTACGCTCCAATTTAGTGCCAAATAGCTTAGCTCACACATAAAGCTTGTGCGCCATTGATCATGAAGATAAACAACTCCCTGGGTGCCCTAAATAGTGTGCTAGGGACAGCCAATAATTTCTCAAAATTAGGTTACATGGCACGGTCGTGTCATGCAACAGGCATATCTTTTTAATAATTCGTCCCACCTCATACAGAATGCTGCATTTGCTTATCAACGCTTACTAAGAAATTATCATTTTATATGCAGTGGTTATAAAATACAATACAAGATACATCTAGTTTATATATCTACACGTTATAAAAGACGTGAACAACTTCGATTTTTCAAAATGCACATAGTATAACACTAAAGACAGGAAAATTGAAGGGGGACAACTTTCATGTGAAACGATTCAGTTCAACAACCAATAGTCAATAGATGAATCATAGATATCTGTGAGTCATGTGGGTGTAGCTGGTATGCAAATATGCGGATAATTTATGTGGAAGTATTTTTCTTTATCATTTTGGCTACTTAATATACGTGGAAGCTAAGTCAACCATGACCCATATCATTTTCCCTTTAGAGTTGAGATACAAACAAGTCAGTGACAAGGACAAACATGTTGGCATATGCAATATGCATAAGTTTCGCCCACCAGCCACTTCAAATATTATCTTCTTCTAGCTGTTATTGTCCCCATGATGTTTCAGTTCTCTGGACTTTTCGACATGATTTTTATTGTATATGTTGCTCATCATATTGGAGAGATAGTGACAGATTCCATTTTGTACAAGTAAAGGGAACCTATTTGGTAGAAAGAAAAAGAAGTGAAGGGAACCAAGTATAGAACACTTCAATGGCCCAGATATGAGAGCAGATTGGTTTGACACTTAGAGAGCCTTAGAGGTTCTTTTTACTTTGGAAAAAGTAAATAACTCATGGGTAGGGAGGAATGGTATTAGGATGGAGGCAGTCGTCAAAACAATTTCTTTTTAGTTGGGGGGAAACAAGGGACTAATATTCGCTGTCTAATTTCGTAATATGTGGTCCGACGTGGCAGAAGAGCATAATTGAATGATGGGTATATGTTGGTTTTTTTTCCTGTTTCTTTTTTAAATTAGGTTGAACTTCACAAAAAGGTAAAACACATTATTATTCGTGTAAAAAAATCACATGATAATTATCATGATAGATATAGAGGGTCATATCGTCCCAACTTGATGCAAATTTTGTTGTTAAATTATAATCCCTCCATCTTACATAAAATGTCAAATTTAATTAATGAAAATGAACTAAAATTTATGTTCGAATATCAAAAGTTAGAGTTGGCTCCAAACTTATTTCACTAGAGTCAACTAAGAGATTTTACGGAGTCAAAATGGTGTATAACAATATAAATATTAAATATAACATATCTCAAAATTTAAATATTTATGCCAAATCTTTTGGATCATTGGACTCCGATCTGAGGGTGCTCCTTAATGCAGAGGGCAGACACATTCTTATCCGTAGCACCATTGGATGTCAATCCAATGGTTACGACTTGAATTGGGCTTATATAAGCCAAATGAGACTGATCTTATTTAAACTTTTTCCCTTAGTTATACTCTTATATTAATTTGATTGTTGAAAATGGACAAAAATAATGTTCAAAAACTCAAAATCTAGACTTGGCTCCAAACTTATTTAACTGGAGATTTTACAGTCAAAGTTGGGTATAACAACGTAAAGGTAAGTATAACATATCTTATATATGCGAAAAAGCTTAGTGAAACTAATTATGATAATTAAAATAATATTTATTATGCATAACAATGGAAAAATCGTACAACTATCAAAATTATTGTTTCAAAAAGAAAAATCCCTAAATGCAATTTTTTTTAGTAAGAACCTTGCAATAAGATTAAAGTTATACTTGAATACTCCCTACATCCCCATTTGATAATCTTATTTAGGTTTCCAAAATGGAGAAGGATGGAGTATTCAACTCTGATTTTTTACTGTAGTTTGAATGTATTAAGTTTATGTCGTGTTATCATCTCTTGAAAGATTTTACACTCTTATTGTTGATAAAAATTAATTAACAATATGCAATTGCATGGCATATCTCCATTTAGCAACTATATTCAGATTTTTAGAAGATTAATGGAGAGCCATTGATCAACCACTACCATATCAATCTCACTTCTAGTTCTAGCAATATCATAATCTTGACATCTTGGTTTCTCAGTCCACCAATACATGGAACTTAGATTTAATTTCATCCACTCCTACTGTTAAAAGATGATGAAAGTAAGATGGTTTGAAAACGCACTCCTCATGAAACCGTTTTACTCTGCTTGTAGATTCAATGGAAAATTCAAATTCCCTTTTGTTGATGATAAAATCTGCCTACATATTTGGGATGGGAATATTTAAATGAGATCAGTCTCATTTGGCTTATATGAGCCCAATTTGAGTCATAGCTGTTGGATTGAGATCCGACGCCATCCCATATGAGCATGTGTCTGCCCCTATATTAAGGAGCACAGTCGGATTGGAATCCAATGGCTGAAAAGACCAGTCATGCCCCTTATACAAGACCGGTCTCGTATAAATGGTTCTCATTTGGGATGCCAAAAAATGGCAATATTTCAAATGTTGTAATCCAAGGTGATACAAGTAATATTTAGTAACATAATTTTCTCTCACCATGCTAAGGACCTACTACAAATTGGTGAGGAAAATTTAAGGCATTCTCGTCTAGCGTCACCAAGTTTCATCACCAAACTCCATCCCCGACGGCCACTTGGGGGTGGAGCCCACCAAATTCAGGGTAAAATTGAATTTTATCCTGAATTTGGTGGGCTCCACCCCCAAGTGGCTGTCGGGAGTATGGTGATGGATCTTGGTGAGGAAAACATTTTCCCTACAAATTTAAGGCATTCTCAAGGATATCAAAATGATGCATTATGGAATTTACAGAGAACAAAATGAGTCCGCTACCTAATTATTGGTAGTTCATTTTATAGTACCAAAAAGCAAAAAAAATCATCACCCTTCTCACCATTGTGTTTATCTGCATTTACTTCTCCACAGTTTGACCAACTAGATGTTTGCCATTTCACTAACAGCACAAGTCACGAATATACCTGGCCAACAAAAATATTGGACCCGTGGATATAAACAGAGAATGTTGGAGGTGGGTGCCTTTTGCCTGTTTTCCACTCCACCTGGGAGATGCCAAGGTAGGAGAGCCAAGGCAACCTGGAAAAGCACAGTGGGTCTTCACCAGAGGGGAGAGATACCAAGGGAGGAGACAAGAAGGCAAGCTGGAGGCAGTGGCAATGGGTCCTGGGCCATAAGCAGTTGCCAAGGTAGAGGGAGTCCTTGTAGGCAATGGAAGGGCAGTCTCCATTGACAGTGGCAGCTCCTACCAGGGAGTATGATATGATAGGAATAAAGAAAGGGATGAGCAGTCATCAACACAGCAGAAATAACCTGCTTAAACATTGGACGCGACCTTCTCAAACAGTTGCATAAGACCTATATTTCGGCAAGTTGCACATATGTCTTTGTGACAATGAAAAAATACAAAATTCCCCAAATTATTTAGCCATTAACAAGTTACACCAACTTTACATAGATCACAGATAGAAGCACTGGTTCTGAAAGCATTGCTATAAAATTTAATGATGACAATACGAAATTACAATAATAACAACAATAATGAATACAATGAAAGAAAAAAAAAAGAACATCCTTCCACTACAGCATGATTCTTTTCCTCTCCGGCAAAACAATGATTGCATTTACTCTATATCTAAACCCCTTCCCTTCTTAGCGGAATAAAAAACCTGTATAAGGGTTCCTATAGATAAGCTACAATTCCATCCAAGGCAAGGTCCTCCCACCCAAACGGGAACCTGAAAAAATTTCTTTCAAGCAATAAAAGAACTCGTACAACTTGACAAAATTGAAACTCTGACCTTTCAGAGCAGATCTCCCACATCGTATTAGAATTTCCGATGGCATTTTGGGGCAGCATGGCAGCTCACATTAGCCCCAAATTTATGGAATATGATAGATCAAGATCTTCGAGCATATGACAAACTAGTGATGGCAATGAAACTATGCAGCCACACTAATCAGACTTGATGGGGCTTTCCCAAAACCCATAAGCTAGTACAAGACCCATTAACTCAAAATGGACTGAAAGAATAACTGAACAAAAAACTTCACCCATGATGGCCACACTCAATGCGATCACGACACTGCGGCTGTTGCTTTCTCCTGCTTCTCTTTCTCAATTTCGACTCTCCTCACTTCAGCATGCAGAGCCAATGCACTAGCAAGCGCCTGGTGGTGGAAGTCCAGGGATTGCATCAACCCCTGAACACGAGCAGGATCAGCTGCTTGCAGCACTGAAAAATCACCAATGCAGATCTCCAAGGGTTAATTGATAATCACTGGAAGAGTGAAAAAACATTCTGAAAAGAAACAATGGCCCTAACCTTTGACTGAATCCACGAAGAAAATGAAGGGGTCAACATCATCAATTGGAGATTGGAAATCCTCATCATCACTGTAATCATCATCTGAGTCATAGTCGTCATCATTTGATTGAAAGGCCTTTGCCTGAGTCCAAAGCAAAGTTACTCGTTGACACTCAAAAGAGAGAGAATCCTTAGAACAGAACATCTAATCTCAAATCGAGTTATCAGAATATTGGGCAACAGAAGCTAAATACATAAGCCATAAGAATTCCTTATATTAAGGGAGAATTTCGTGGAGGAAGTCTGAGATTTTTGCATGCAAATTTACATCAGCCACATATAAGATTAATATGGGACACAGCAAGTATCAATTATGAAAACCATCAATACAGTGTTTTATACTGAAAAACCTATGCATACAAACTCTCAAAGAAAAAACGAGGGTCAAGCCAACAACACAATGCTCATATTATATTATATATATATAAAAAATCTAATTCATGAATATAACTACCCACCGGCAAGGCAAACCAAGATAATTCCAATACTCTCAACACAAAATCTATCAGTACGCTATCAAAGAACTAAAAGTGAATGTTTCTGATCAAGTCAACGCATACCAAGATTTAGTATTTGTGTGCGATATAATTCTATCACATTTTTTCTTGATCATATAAGAAAACATGTGCGTGAGAAAGCAAGTAAAAATTAGCAAAACCGCACCTGTGCTGCTAATTTCTGAAGCTTAAGGTTCTCGGCCTCATCGCCTTCCTCACCCATTTCCTTGTCTGACTCATCCTCTTCTTCGTCCTCATCACTTTGGAAACCATCCATGTCATCATCATCACACTCTTTAGCAGCTTCTGAGTCATCAAAATATTAAAACTAAGTATCACAGAGGCGTGATTTCACTAATGGCAAAGATACAGAAAGAGCTGAAAGAAAATGCCAACTGGGTCCAGTACCAGCAACTTGCTCCTTGTATGCAATAAGGAGATCAAGTGTTGCCTTAAATACACGAAGTAGCGCATCCCCTTGCAGCTGATCAGCAGGAAGTGTAAGAAGGGAAGCTAATCCCAAGCAACACACTTTCTTATCATGTTCCCTATAATAAGGCCAACATTCATCGGAGGGGACAACTGAATTTTTTTCAAAAATATATACAAGAAAAAAAATTCCACCCGTATATGCACCGCAGACCTTTTAAAATTTGCACGAACGCCACTCTTTTTTACTTGTTCCAGCATCTGAAACCAGAGGCTAAAAACCTCTGTCGCAACTCCAAGCTTTTGAAGCACATTCAGTGTCAAAGATGCATTGTAGTAAATGGCATTAGAAATCTGCAGAAGAAAAAAAGGTTCAGATCTTCTTTCAATGCATATATGTGCATGTAGCCATCTTAAGTTGCAAATAATATGCAATTGATTAATCAAAAGGTAAATAGTCTAAATTTATTTTAGATGTTTTACCAATCCATTATTATATTATTTTTAATCACTTTAGCAATATTAATTACAGTCATATTTCTGCAGAAGCATATGGACCACCAAAGTTTTAACAACCAATCCCAAAGCAGCAGTAACTATTAAGCATATGATAGTTTCCGTAGACCAGAAAAACCCTTACCACTTGTATCAGAAGACATTTCAAGTATGGTTTCTCTGCTCGGCGCAACCGATCTATTGTCATTCTGAGATAAGGCTCAACCCATTGATCTACCTCACCTCTGCAATTTTGAAACACTACTTCAATAAGCTTGGGTGCAGGCTCAATATCATGGTCTTCCATATTTTTATCTGCCATTACCTGCATAACAAACAGTGAAGTTTCAATTAGCCATATAAGGGTGAAATTCTAGAAAACAAAAGAGGAAACAGAAACAATTACTTTTCCGTTTAGCTCATAGAAAATAAGATGCAACATAAACAAATTAAAATAGCACTGAGTGAAGAAGCTCCTAACAACCAACCGTCAATTATCAATAAAAGAAGATAAACATGTTAGAAACTAGTCACTTACGGAGGACAGCATGTTCCAAAGACTTTGCTGATAATCTGGATTCTTGCAAGCGAGAAAATGTGCAGTGCCTCTAGAAATGTAATTATCCAATGGAACCAAAATATCTGCAGAATAGTACCTCCATAAGACCCAAAAGCACAACAGTAATAATCATAGAAAACACATACAAGATTCATGAATTAAAAGAGCAGAAGAGAATATAATTGTAACCCTTGTCTTACACAAAGTGATTTCAGATAATCGACTGAAATTAAGATCAGACGAGCACCCTTCTATATATAGAATTAAGAATTAACAGAGTCTGCAAATTTTATCTCAACAATAAGAATGGTACTTTTTTTCACAAAAAGTTATTTGAAGTATTTAGTAAATAAGGCATTTAAGCATTAAACATTTTTTAGTTGCTACCATATTACATATTACAACAAAACATGTTAAATATTTCAACAAAGACTTTCCATTTGTCTGCTAATAATGGAAACCACTCCAGTAACACATGTAACATTAACCAGTGAACCTTTAAAGTATACATTGGTGAGCCCAAATGAACACGCACACCCACACACCCACACACCCACACAACACACAACATAACACACAACACACACACATGCATATAAATATTGAGATTAAAAAAGTTCATTGGCTGTAAATCATAGGCCATGGTTTTTGACATTCAAAAGCCCATCAAGTGCATGGGCCAACCATGCAAGTTGCAACTTCCAACAGGACAAGGTCGGATGGTTCAGTATTTCAACACCTTGCGTTAGGCAAAAATGTATGCCCCGCATACAGATGTCTTTTCTTTTCAAATCCTCCAAACCCCATCACTCTCCCTTTACAAACCTTGCAACAAGCATTCTAACTCATTTATGAGAAAAAGATTATCATGATCTGATTGAAAAGATTACAATTTCAAATGTAATTTGAGGCCATTATTTTCATTTGTCCCATTCAATCTTCGTGGAATCACCACACTGACTGAAGAAGGTTCATTTTCGCTTCATGCACTACTTATTTAACCATGAAGCTCACCAGAAGAGTGTGCAACTACATATGCCTGTTGAGTGGACTAAGGTACATAAAACACACAACACAGAATACAATAGAAGTCAGATACTTACTTTCGAAAAAATCTATAGCCCAATCTCCTAATGCTTCCATCATCAACGGCCATAAACCCCACATTTCCATGGATATTGTAGGAGAAAAAAACGTCATATAAGAGACAATCTCCAAAACTTCTTCAAAAACCTCTGCATAATATAAAAACATGTCAGAAATAATGCTAAATACTAAGCCTCAGATCAATCAAGTCAGACTCACTTGAAAACACAGTAATATTCAATGAAAAAAATTTGACACTACTCTTCAAGTTAGTTCATATATTTAATTGTGAAGATAATCAAGCAAAAATAGTTTGAAAAATCAGTCCAAACCAAAATGGTGCTTCAAAATTGATTCAGCCATACATAGTGAATTGCTAAAAGCAGGGTGATGCAGACTCCAAAAAAGGGCTGAGGCTAGCATCAGTTTTTATTATTGACCGCCAGAATGTTTTTTTATCCCTAATATTGTCCCGCCAAATAAGCCTTGTTTTGTCTTATTTACAACAGAAAATGTCTCTCCGTTCTCTTTTCATATTGTTCAGATCAATAAATTATGTCACGTAACCCCATATATATAGGCTTAAAAGATTCCTATTTAAGTTGGTAACCATTACAAATGATCAAGAGGTCAAAGATGGGAAACATAGTAAAAATAAAGGCCAATTCCCCACATCACACTTACTTTAGAACGAAAACTCTTAATTTTTCTCAACTTTTCTTATAAGCATATCTATATACTGTTCTATATTTATATTTTTATATTAAAAACAGAAAGGCATAGGATTGAATTTCAACTTTTGGTCCACATTACCCCTTTAATCTATAAATTATGCCAACCTAGACATTCATTTTTTTTTAATCCTGTATTAGCCTTATGTAAGCCAACATGTTTAGAAATATAATAACAAAAAATAAGGGGGAGTTATTATGAAAGTGGGTCACACTGCCCAATCCGGTAAGACTCATTTGCAGGAGAAATTATGGGAGAGAAGTAAACTTGGTTGGTAGTGAGGTATTACGCTAATTTGTGGGGGATGCCAAGGAATGGAATCAACATGGGAACTATCACAAGAACCACAGCCAAATGGCTAATTCCTCTGAGTCAACCCCTCCACAAAATGTATGGGCTCCACCATTAGCTATAAAACATTTTGATAGCTAATGATATTTGGCTAACAAGAGATTGGTTCAAACTGAAATCAACACACACAAGTTTAAAGATAGAAGTGGCCTGATAAAGAATCCGGCTGGAAGAGATGAGAGGAGACGCGGCTTGAAGGAGTCCGCCAAAAATATGAAAACATATGAAAATAACATATTAAGACAATATGCAAAGTCAAGCTATGCCGCACGTGCATTTTGCAAGTGCACACTTACTA
The DNA here is from genome assembly GCA_039654745.1 of Houttuynia cordata. Classification (NCBI taxonomy): domain Eukaryota; kingdom Viridiplantae; phylum Streptophyta; class Magnoliopsida; order Piperales; family Saururaceae; genus Houttuynia; species Houttuynia cordata. The sequence continues at coordinate 32,906,921 of CM077507.1, read as the reverse complement.
ATTAACAATTTTTTAAAAAAAAGAAAAAGGGGCACTATACAACCTTACATTTACAACCTTACATTTTGGACCACTAAACCCAGGTTTTTCAACATTAATTCCAATATTTACCCTTAACACAATCTATACCCTAATAAGACACATAAACAGAGAAGTTCTACCATTTAATCAGTGATTACACTTAATAATACAGGCACACCCTAAAAAACACACATGCTCTTTGTTTCCTTCCTCATGCCAGTTCGGGGATTTCGCCTTCATAAGAAGGGAACGTAAACGATTCTTTCCTTCCTGATTGGCCGTAGAAACTATAAACCGTTTACCTTTTCTATCTCTAATAGGAAGTGGTTGTTTGAAAGAAAAAATATGAGTTGAAGGGGTTCTTGCAGCTGAATCGGGAAGATAAAGGAAAGAAGAGAATACCACTCTGTAGGGGATTTATTGTTTTAAAGGTCGTCTAATCATGACTAAGTGATTACATAAAATTCAAATCCATCACCACTAAAAGGAAATCCAGAACCCAACAAAGCCATGAGTCCAACTCAACAAAGCATGTATGGCCATGCTTCACGTAATCATGACTAGCATAATTTCAGGTTGTATTTTCATCTGAGCGGGGAAACAGTCTAATCATACGAGGAGACAAAAAACTGAGACAGTAGGTAACCACCATAAGTGCTAATATAGACATAAGAACCAAAGTTGCAAAGGGGAAATGCGCTAGGGAATTCAAACGAAGGATCCTAATCTCTCTCAATGTCTCAAATGTATTCATTGAGTAATACGAGGAGACAAATGCCTGTCCAGTCCAGGGCGGGCGTTGCCAGGATCAAAACCAGAGAGATCACAAGTTGGAGTGAGTAGTTGGGACGGTTCTTAGGATGCCAGTCCACTTTCAGAAGCATCCATTGCAGATTTTGTGTCACTCAATTATCCATCTCTTCATCACATATATTCTTTACTTGGAATTAGCTTTTTCAAAACATGTCTTGAAAGGCTCGCTACACACAGAGCTACAACTATTACTTTGCATACCTATAGTTTTATACTGTTATATAAATCCTTCGAATGGACCATAAAGCTGCTTAGATCTTGCTGAGCAAATATTAGATAATGTGTTTCAACCTCACAAACAGTATAATTACCCAGGTCACACCAACTGTGATACATGAATCGACTATACCCTTAATTTCAAATTTAACTGAATCCGTACAAACAGCTTGCGGGTCTGATTCCACTCTCTAAATGATTAATGTGCAACAGTAGACTAACCCATTTCCAAAGATTAATGATCATAATCATAATCATAATCAAGTAGTGCCTTTTTTTAACTATTTGGGATCGGCGAGATAGATCTTACACATTCAGGCCTTAATGTGCCAACTCTTTTGTAAGAGATAGTAAAATCATATCATTTTTTATTAACTCCATCCAAGTTCTCTCTTAGGTTTCCCTCTCCTTTTGGCATCATTTACATGCATCCTTTCTAATCATCTCATTAGGGCATCTATTGGTTTTCTTTGCGTATGCCCATCCCAACGTAACCTACATTCCTTCAGGTTCTCCCCTAGAGGAGTTACCCTTAAACTCTCACGAATATATTCATTTCTAATCATGTCTCCTAGTTATCCTGCTCATCAACCTTAGCATTCTCATTTCGGTTACATTAAAATTATCTATGACTTTTCTTTGGTGCCCAACAATCCGCTCCATAAAGTATTGCAGGCCTAATGGTTGTCCTATACAGCTTGCCTTTTAAGCCTTTTTAGAACACGCCTATTACACAAAACTCCCGAGGCTGTCCTCCACTTTACCCACCCTGCATTTATCCTATGCACCACATCACTATCAATATCCATCCGTAGTAGAAATACCAAAGCTTAATGATATTACCAAAACATAGTGAAAAAATGATTGAACCTACAACAAGTAGTAGAAATACCTTGTCCATCCGTAGTTAACATCCTTCGCATAATCGGCATCAAGGTAGGTTCAATTTGGGTGAAAAGATGAGGAAGTCTGCTAACAGATTCAAGAATCGTACTGATGGCTCGCAAACAGCCAACTGCAGCTAGGGCACCTGGATCATCAGCATCCTCATCAGCTTCTGAAGACTCCAAGCATTTCCAAAATGCAGCAGCCTGAAAATTAAATAATAAGTTAAAAGAAATTATCTAACAGGACAAATATAGATGTCGAATAAACATAAGCATTAAAAAATTACCAAATTTTGACATAAACCAAGAGCATAGGGTGCCATCTCTTCCCCAAACTTATCCACTATGGTCTCAAGCGTAAAAACAAGGTCCTCATTCTCCACCTCATTCATCAATTTAAAGAACTCTGCAAAATAAGCAATATTAACAAATACATTGAAAGGTAAAATAAACGGCTAAAAGCTCAGATTTAAAGGATCCTGTTTCATACCATCAAGTAACTGAGGAAGAATTGGGCGGATTTCATTCAGATCTGCAACAGAAAGTACATCAAATCTCGGGTAGAAATGTCCAAAGGACCAAAAAGATATCAACATGCGCTTTCATACCTTTACAGGCTTCAATAAAAGAGCGCAGTGCAAAGACTGAATCAACGCGCACTGGGAGTTCTGGGTCACGTAACCCAGAAACAACACTATGGAAGGCTTGACGAAAATTATTCTGGTCTGCAAAGTTGATATGAGCATACTGTCCAGCAACCCATGCAGCCTAATAATTCACATGAGCCAAACATATGTTAAAAGCCACCTGAATATTTAAAAGCAGGGTCTCCAATATTTTCTCTATTAATTGATTTTTGAATGTAAGACTCAACATCAAAACATGAGAGCAGATAGATTGTTATAAGCATACTTCCGAGCAACCCACATACAATAACAATTTCCAAGAGCCAAATACACAAATGAGTCATTAAAGCAGTTTTTCTCAGATAGCCTATCAATTAAGCAACAACTTGAGGAAGCAGTCCATGATATAACAAAAGGAGAAGTACATTGATCGATATTAGGACACTGGCAATTAACCCACTCAGTCATAATCAACAAATGCCAAATATATGTTAGAAAAACAAGCCATTAACACAGGTTTTACAAAAATTATAGGGAATTAGGTGATAACTCGGGGGAACACTCAATGACAAAACAACAAGGGTAGCACACAGATTTCTATACCCAGCAACTAAGAAAAAAGGTAAAACTTACAAACAACAAATGCAATCCCGAGGAGTAGAGCCAAAGAAGCCATACCATTGGTACAAATAATTTTAGAATATAATGAAATATAGATGACCAAAGAGACAAGAATGGCAGCAAAACTAACAGTTACTATTGTTTTAGGTATATAACGAGAGAAAATTTACTGGGTACTTTATGTCAACGTACATGAGGTAAATATTTATCACATGAAGGTAAGAACTTGGTCAGAAAAACCAGAAAATACTAATAATGAACAAGTTTCACTAACTAAATCTGTAACCTTTACAGTTAGCAATCAAATACAAAGTGATCACCAAAAACTAAGATAGAATGATACTCAACCGTTTAAATTAAAGAAGAAAAATGACCAACCTTCGCTCTTAAATGACCAACTGGACTCCTGAACTCGGGAAAAACATGTTGCACCAACATTTTCTCTAGCTCAGATTTATATGGCTCCGTTTGTTTTAACTTATCACACAATGCTCCAATCGCAAGAAGAGCACCGTCTTTTTGTCTATATGGTTTATACTCCACTGGAGCCTCACCATACCTACATGAAAGGGATATACACATTACTTTAATATAAAAGAACTGAGGTTTCAGACAAACAATCAATTTAATGGGATAAAATACCTCTTGAATATCTCAACAATAAATAGAATAAACTTCTGAAGATTTCCTTTTCCACGTTTCCTAACCAATTCACTCACAAAATCCATAGAAGCTGTACGAGGACTATATAAGTCTTCAATTATATCTGCACAAACGAAAAAAAGACAATTAACCCCATCAAATATCTATATCTAATCTAATCTAACCTAATCTAATCTAAATCTAAACTACTATAAAAAGCAAATAGGGTGGAATGGAAAATTAAGAGCATGTTAACGAAAATACCCTCATAATTAAGAGAGTAATTGTCTATATTTCCCCTTAAATAGATATTTAATCGCTCAATGTATTATGTCAATCACGTTCTTAGAAACTAGGTATCATTATTTGGTTGGATTCTAAACTAAACAGCATTGCTGTTATTTTGTCAATCCGGTTTCTAGAAAAAAGGCATTGTTTCGGTCCCTAGAAAATAGGTCTCATTCTTTGGCAGGAATTTAATTGAAAAGAAATTCTGCATCCACCTCCACGTACTATGCTTCCCCTATTAATAAATACCTTAATTACAATAATTAAATTCCGTTAAGAGGCAGACTCATAAATTCCACGCATAATCCCATTAACTGCTTATAATGACCATGCTTTATTAGTTTCGGATTGATTGACTATACTATGCTTTGAAGTGCCAAATTCATAAAAGTTTCCATGTCTGATTGCATGATCCACTAAGTCAGTCTGCATAAGATTTTTTAGGCTAACCATATGCGGAAGATTTGATTGCATAAATCTGCTAATGAATAGGGAAGGCTGGTTGACTTAGCTATTTTCAATTGGAAAATATGGAGGAGATAACACATAATCCTAAATTCCTTTTATTTATGCTAGTACTTCACCTCTCACGCCTAACAAATTTGCAATCCCCCTAACAAGCAACATTTTATGACATAAATTTAGAAAGGGAATGATCTTTTTTTATCTTTTTTTATATAACTCAGTGTAGGCTCTTCAACAAATCTAATATTCACATGTATAGTTATACATTTAAGAGCAGGTTTATGTTTATCACTTTTTATGATTGACCTGCTATAAAAAAGCTCTGGTTGGACAGATAACAACAGCCAATGATTGTCGTGAAGAATGATTAATCATGCAGTTCCAAAGTTAATTGACTCAACTCTATCGTTCATGACTGATTACTCCAGCTTAGAATGATGCATATGACCTTTCTTTTATTTGGAGTTAATTCACAAGAAGAGTGATTAGACAATCTCCATATTAATTTAAGTCTCCCATTATTGAACCGAGTTTATACCCTCCCACAACTCAAAACCACGCTTAAGTTTATAACATAGTTTGTACTTTGCACAACAAAAGTGCAAGAAATATTTTGATGAGAATGCACGTGCACCCAAGCCTATGAACGTGGTTGTTGCACTACCAATACCATTGCTTGTGATTAGTACGACAGATACAAGAGTAATTTCGACTAAAGGTATGTGATACAACTTACATTTGTACAACCGTACTGATCTAGACCTTATAAAACAAACCCTCACCTAATCTCATAAAACAACCCCAAATATGTTACAGTTGCATGTAAAATATTTGCAAAAAGATAAGCAAATATGTTATGCGTAACATAGGTGTTGTTAGTTTTCAACTGATATCATAATAAGATACTATGTTCTGCACGTGCACTTTTACTAGTAGTCAAACACTAATTTAGAAAGTCTATTCAGTTCCTATAGACTCACCATATCCTTTCCTCACATACTCATGTGGATCTTCGTTCCAAAGCCTTTGGTCGTTGTCATTAAAGCACATTAGAGGAAAAATAATTTCAAACAAAAGCACATCAAGCCGGGGTAGCAACAACTGATACATCCCACTCCTTGAGATACTGTAAGTCAAAAAAGGGAAAACATCAAGATTAACCTTTTTCACAGTTATGAGATATGCAAATGCTCACCAAAATCAATTAGTCTTGCCGAAAAACATCAAATATGTACATAGCAAATAATTATTAGAAAAATACAAGTAAAAGAGGAGTTAAACTTAGCCACAACATAGCATTGATCTACCTGATGACATCTCTTTCTTTATAAAGGAAAAAAAAACTATAAAGGCCCATCATTCGTACAATCTTCAGGCTTAGCTGACAACAGAAAACGGATTCACCACACCTTCTATAATCATAATGTTTTTCAGCTAGGGAAGGACAAAGATGATACCTCTGCTCACGACTACACATGATTAAATGCAAATAACTGGGACTATTCTTCAGAATTTTGGTTCTATAATACTCTCCTAAAGGAACATAGGGGGGGCAGGAAATTTCTAAAGAATCAAGTATTATATACATAGAAAGTAAAAGCCAAACAAGAACAAAATATTAACATATAATTAACCTATCTAAAAAGCTGTCCAGAAAAAAAAATCCGAAATCTGAAACCCTACCAATGAAGGTTGCACCAACCTGCTGCTTAAATATTGAAGTATGAGGTTGGTAACTCTGTCAGGTAGATATCCACCCAAACGGATTACATTTAGCAAGTTCAAGTGGCACTCCAATATTTTCCCAGCATACTCTTTCAAGAACATCTGCGCAAAGGCTTTGTTCTCTGGTTTTTGAAGTTTCAAATCTCCAAATCTGCCAAAAGAAATTTTGCATCTTATATTCTATGAGGTTTTGTGCCATTTTGATTCCGATAAGAGTCAAACGTGGAACATAATCCATGCCTCCGACCTCAGATAGCTGGAATAAGGCATATGATGATGATATTCTATGAGGTTTCAAAAAACAAAGACATAAGCAGTATATCAAAGTTACCGGGTGTATAAGCGATTCAATATGTGCACTGTCCATTTCTTGACTTTCCACCATCCCCAAGACTTCCTTGACTCTGGATCAAGTGGCTGACCCTCCATGGGCACAGGCCTTTCCAGTATGTTCAAGAACAAAGTCATCCAAGCATTGAACACATTTGGATCAAACAACTGCTTTGGTATCTCTAACTGAAATGAAAAGGATAAAACAAAGATAAGCCAAAGCGTGATGAAAGATATTTGAAGTAATGACTTGAGACAATTATAAAAGATACATACATATATTGAGGACCAAAATATTTTGCAGACAAGTTTGATAAGCTCTGCTACTGCCAGAGGAGGGTTTACAATTTGCACAAGGTTGTTGAATATATTTAATAAATGAGGAAATGTGTCATCAACAATGAGATAAACAGGTATCCGCTCTTCATCAGACTTGAACCTTCAGAAAATTCACAAAATATTAGAATTCAAATGCTGATTACATCTATCCAGCAATTAAACATATAACAATAAAAACATGTGTGCATTTTTTTACGAACTAATCACATCCTTCCAGCAACCCAACACAGAACAATAAAAAAACATGTGCATTTTTTATTACTAAACTACTCAAAAACTAATCATCCAACATAACTACATAGTTAAGTAGACATACTCCATTCTAAATGAATAAGGTAATGGCGCAAGCAAAAAACAAAGAATACCTATTAATGCTGGAATATAAGAATGCAAAAGAACATCTAATACAGATGACTGGTTGCAGTTACATACTCATATTTCCTGGCAAGAATTCTCAACACATATAGAGCACCATGTACTTGTTGACCTTGTAAGCTATGCTTTATCCATTGAAGAAGACCAGGCCACTGTTCAGGATAGTCAGCATGTACTATGGTTTTCAAGCACTCACCCAGCTGTACCCTGTTCCACAAACCATCAATGACACGAGAAGCTAAAGCATTATGCTTACAAGCAAGAAAACGGCAGTAACAAATGACAAAAAACACAATGTTTCTTCCAAAATTCATATTATTTAACACCCAGAAAGAAATAAGTACCGTCATATAAAAAACTCTATATAAACAAAATAACATAAAATAATCGATTACGACTCAATCCTGAGCAACACAAGCTAATAATCTAAATAACAAACTAATAATAATTGCCACTGACATTGCCCCCCCCCCCCAAAAGAAAACTAGAACTCAACTTCCAAAAGAAGAGATGTATCGAGTACTCTTACAAAAAACCTTTTCCAAGGTTTTTAAACTAAATTGTAACAGTTATCAACCGAATAATTATAGAGGCAAAATTGAGCTAAGCTCTTTGCTTTATCTGCAGAAAATAAGGTTGGCATCCTCTGAAGACAAGGCTTAGAATTAGCACAGACCAAAATTAGTAATAAGCTAACAGTATTTAATCAAGGCATCTATACTAAAAAATCACATAAATGTATAAGTCATCCTCTTTAAAATCCTCTTGATGTCCAACACTAGATTTAAGCTTTTAAGACTTCAGCCTCATACTTCATTTCCAGGGATCTCTTTTAACAGCTGCAAGAGGAATTCTGATATCCAACAAACCAGCCCTAGTTGTCCATACATACACCCTAATAAGGAAACTCAAACTATTCCAGGAAAGCTTGGAACCACAGCTTATGCACCACCAACCTATAATATGAGTGACCTGACAAAGAGGTGTCACCCATAATCCATTCTACTAATTAGGCTGCATCACATAACATTATACAAAGATATTTCCAATTTGAATTTGATCTCACTGCACCTCTCATTACTCCCCGTAAGAAAGATGAAGTGCCAGACTTGTGCCACATGTAGATCGATATTACAGCCAATGAAAACCCATATGTACCGTGGTTTGCAATTTCAGATATAGGAGATATCAGTGATAGGATGAGCCCAAAAAAAGATTTTCCACAAGTATCTTGTTGGGAAAAGGTGATACTATTATGATTATGATCTTGACAATCTAAGCATTTACTGACATCTAGATGCAACTTTTTCAAATTGGATAGTCTGGGAATGATAATATCAAGAGTAACTCTAATTTGGCCATTTGAGCTGTACCAAGTACAAATGTCAGGTACAGTTTTGTTTGCATGAAACATGATGACAATTGTTGATTTTCTTTCAAAAGCTTTTTTCAGGCATCAAAAAATTACTGAAGGGGTTAATAGGCACCACGGTTTCTTTATGTTCGTAATGTGGATAATGGTATTAATCTGTTCTTTCTCTTATCATTAGTTTCAGTATATGAAGAACCACTCCAGAAAGCTTTTTTTTAAAAGCTTTCTTCAGGCATCAAAAAATTACTGAAAGGGCTAATATGCACCAAGTTTTTTTCATGTTCGTAATGTGGATAATGGTATAATCAGTTCTTTCTTTTACCAGTACTTTCAGTATATGAAGAACCCATCCAGCTTTCTGGAGTGTCTTTTTGCTTGTGCATCAGCTTCAAAAATTCCTTGATCTAGTATCTCATTGAATTGAATCTTTCTTGCACGTTTTTAGGTAAATCATATTAAGTCTACCTAATATTTTGCAATTAATATATCCATTAACTTAACAATTTTCACGTTTATCTTTTAATGCGATGGTGAGGACGGCAACACCAATATAACAGTGATATCAGAAATATTCCTAACCATGATATGGGCTCCGACCGAGTTTGTTAGATAACAGACTAAGTCCTATCGATGAAATGCACGTAATGTCAGACATTATTAACTAGTTAGTGGGAATAATTAATTGCCTCAACGTCTCTTATGGTTTGCCTAAACAGCCAACTAAGTAAAAAGACAGAAGCAGCAACCAAAGTCAAGCATTCAGGCAGATGTACCTCAACAACGGTGGAATTTGATCAATAAATCGAAGAATATTCTCCCTGACCACATCCTTATCAGCTGCAGATATCTTACACTGCTCATCTGCAAATAAAAAAAGATAAAATGGTTACAGTTCCATCAATTAAATTTGGATGAAACCTATAACTCATAATAAAAAGACAAACCAGGTTCAAGAGGCCCCCAATTCTTCCCCACGAAGTTCTTGAAATGAATACTTGCAACTTGTCTAACAGTCATATCGCAGCTCTCATCCACAATTATTTGCAACAATCTCACTAAATGTTGTGGAGCAAATTGAAACTGCCCATAGAAGCAAAAAGCCATACACATAACTTCCAAGTACTATGATTACATATCAGATTACATGAAATTTGCTAAGGAAACTCCTCCCTCTATAGCAGTAACCAAAAAACCATGTAGCAACAATAAGTCATTTTTATGCAAAAATAAACTTTCTTGAAATGAATACAGGCAACTTGTCAACCATACATATCACAGCTCTCGTCTACAATTATTTGTAATAATCTAGAAAAGTCAGATGTATTATTAACATACTTTCACATAACTTCCAAATACCATGATTCATATTAATTACACTGAAATTTGCAAAGGGAACTCCTCCCTCCATAACAGTAACCAAGTAACCATATAACAACGAACTCAAAACATAGCCATTTAATGCAACAGAAACGCATAAAAATACACAAAAACGTATGCACATAACTTCCAAACGCTACCAATCCATATCAAATTACACTGAAATTTGCCAAGGAAACTCCTCCCCGTATAACAGTAACCAACTAATCATGTAACAGCAAACTCAAACACAACCACTTAATGCAACAGCAAGGCACAGAATCACACAAAAAGGCATGCACACAACTTCCAAATATCGAATTCACATCAAATTCCACAGAAATTGCAATTTTGATGCAGCAACAAAGCCCAAAAACACGCAAATCAATAAAGATAGCCGAACTCAATCTAAGAAATGCGGAATATCGCAACATGATCAAACAAAAAAAGGAACCTGATTGAGGCTCTCTTCGGCGGCCTTCCTCTCGTCCGGGTGGGGGCTGAGCGCCGCCTGGAGAATCACCGCAAGGCTGGGAAGATCCATCTCCGGCGCGATCGAGTCGGAATCCGGAGGAATCGCGCTACCGGAGGGAATCGGAGAGAGAGAGAAATGGGGGAGAGACGGGGGTATTTAAGGCTTTAGGGTTTAGAGAGGATTTGATGCTTGTGTTGTGTCTCCAGGTTTTACATTAATTACCAAATTCACTCGCTGCTGCTAATCTAAAAGAGGTGTTCTGCCAAACCGGGTTTTGGTCCGGCTCACTATATTTGGATCTGCCAAAAAAAATGAAAGAAAAACCTGGGTGAAAAGGGTAATCAGGTAGTTTTATTATAATTATATACTACTTCCTCCATTCTAAAATACTATCTATATTTGAAAATATTATTATTTTAAAATATTGTGTACATTTAACCAAATCAAGTGACTTCCTCTTTCCAAAATTGAAAGAGACTTAGAAAGATTGACTAGAACTTTGTTCATGAACGAGCATACGGGTTGGATGGAATATCAGGGAGGAAGAACCATGTGATTTTTATGGTCCAATAAAAATGACAATTTTCTCAAATGTACATAGTATTTTGGAACGGAAGGTAGTACTCCCTCCATACAAAATTACTATATATATTTAAAAATATTCACAGTTCCAAAATATTGCGTACATTTTGCCAAATCACGTGACTTCCTCTTTCCAAAATTGGAGGAGAGTTGGAAGATTGACTTGAACTTGGTTTGTGAACAATCATACGAGTTGGATGGGATATTAAGGAGAAGAAATCATGTGACTTCCTTGTAGCCATCATGGTTCAATAAAAATAAATTTTTTTTTAAATGTTCATAATATTTTGGAACGGAAGGAGTATAATATAGTATAATACAGTAATCTGTTTTACCTCAATGAAAAGGGTAATTAGTTACCTATGAACATGTTGTAGTTGTCGGCAGTCATTGGTGGTCTTCGGTCGAAGCCGGTAGTCTCTGGAGGTTGTCGATGGTCGCGAGCATGACCTATGGTTGCAGGTAGAGGGATAATCATTTAGTGATTATGGGTATCATTGAGGCAAAACAGATTACTGCATATTAATATTTCTTCTATATTGTAACAAAAATGGACTCTAATATCATAAGATTGTAACAAAAATGGACTCTAATATCATAAGAAAGTGCATAAAAGGCATCAGTACTGCTAGCGCAAGTCATGTTAGTGTTAGAAAATTCACGAGGGATTGTACTTTACCCGTTCGTATTGAATAATAATTAAATAGAACCTGAAATTGCAAACACAAATCCAATTGTTCGAGGCACAGTGATGAACTGCTGACTTTGGAACAGATATTGCCACCCTCTTATGCATGGGTTTTCTTCTGGCAATCTATTCAAAGATACAACAAACCAGAATGACAGGATGTGCACTTCTCTTTGTCAAACTCGAACTCAGAGAATCAGAAAACTATTGCCTTTGGAAGATCACTTTTTGGAAAAGAGAGAGAAAATCCACTAAATTTGTTCTTGTTTATTCTCTTGTATATCTCTTTGAGTTTTCCTGTTCATAATATATATGGGAAGACTCAAAGGTTCATTATTTATGGAAAAGACGCAACTTTTTAAAGAAAAAATGGCCAAAAACGCATGAAATCGCGTGTAACCGCTCGTAGCGATCGATCGCTTCCATAGGCGATCGATCGCCTCGGGCACAAAACACTATTTTTGTTTTTTTTTTCAGTAGATACGATCGATTGGTTTCACAGCCGATCGATCGTGGCCGGTCATCTCTCAGTATTGCGAAAATCACAGTAGATACGATCGATCGTATTTGTATCTGACCGATCGCTTAGCGATCGATCGCGCTATCAAACCGATCGATCGGCTTGTAATTTTCACAAAACTAATAGCTATTTGATCAAAATCAAAGGCTCTAGATGCCACGTGCCTAGTGCTAAGTGCGCCTCTAAAGCGCCACAATGCGCCCATTCGCCCACGCCACGCGCGCACGTGCGCGTACGTGTGTGTGCACCTTTAGGTGCACCCATGAATGTGTGCACTATCAATTGGGGAGAGTCACCACACCAATAAGATACATAAAGAGAAAGATTCTTTCCTCTTATATACCTTAACACACTCATGTGTGTTTCCTATGTGGGACTAAAAGAAAACCTCATTAAATAGGTTTTCTCTTTCTCTCCAAACTTAGCACATAACTAAACATTAATTCCAATTCAATCAATCTCAAAATGTGGGCTTAAGATGGGCCCACTACCCATCCCCAAAACCCAACAGTTAGTGTATGCACAAGTAATCCAGATCAAGAGACCGGAGTCCCTGGGATGTTTTCTACCCGTCCATCCAAAAAAACTTGGCTGCATTTGAAATTGAGTTGAATATATTGGCATGTTGGGCCTTCAATATTCACGCCTCAGTTATTCCTACACATGCAAGTTTATGAGGATCTATTGGTCTATAGGTCAAATTCAGTCCCCTATTTTTGGATCCATAATTTTTGAAATGCAGCCAGTTTTTTGGATGGATGGAGTAACAGTTAGCAAACAAACACAAGTGTGTCTAGTGCAGCTCCTACAAAAATTAGGCGGTAAGAGATATTTCTAAATTCCCATGTTATATACTTTGGCAAAAATTTGCCTTATTCAATCTAAATGGACGAGCATATTTTACCGTGTTTTTTTTCATATGAACATATTGTACCCTCTCATTATTAAAGTTTTGTTGTGGTTTTTTAGCCAAAAAAAGTTTGGTTTTAATTTTGAAAGAAAGAGTTTGGTTCCACAAGTAGGGGTCCTTTGGCAACCGCTTCAAGGCAAAAGCAGAACTGCTTTAGGATTTTGATTAAGGCCATAACATCACATCTCGCTTTGTTTCTACTTTCTGCTTGACCCTCTTTACATTGCTAAACGACAATGTAATGGCAAATTTTATCTTTAATTACTATTGTCCAAACAGAAGTACAACAAATATTATCAACTCAAATAAGGTAGGCAGATTTTACACAAATGCCGCTTCGATATAACAAAAGCAGGTTTTTGTCTGTTTTTTGTTTCGCATAAAATAGAGCATTGGAGGGGGATGGAAATGACTATTCACTATTGCGACCCCCGGGTTGGTTTGATTCAATTTAAGCATGGTTCGGCCTGAGCCTTGGACCAACCCAGTGTCGTTGTTAGCTTTCTTCTTGCTCCTTTGATATGGTAACTTGGTGAATGTCTTCATCTTGAAGGAAAAATATGGATTTGTTGTGTGAAATTTTGACTTGACACAAAAATGGTGGTAGAATTATCGCATGGGCAATGGCTAAGAAGCTTCCTAAGCAGGATACTCTGTACAAAAACGATTTGTTTAGACCAACTGTTTTGTTATATTCATTAACTTAATCACAATGTCAGTAGGTTGCGTGAGTTAATAACTGAACAAGCAGTGAACAGACCAAATTACAATTTGTTGACCATAGATACATCTTGTATTATGACCCACAGGCCACAGAGTATTCAATTGATTAAGGCACTATAGCACTGTTCTACATTTAAATCTGGCAATTACAGTTGATCAAATAGTGTGGCCTACATGGACCACTTGAAGGTGGAATCCTAGATTGCTTTGAGTGTTCACAACGTTTGGTATATCTGTTCCTATGCAATGACAAGCCATTATTTCTTAAACCAAGCCAAAAATTTATGCTCCCTCCATTAAATAAAGCCTGTCTGTATTTGAAAAAAAAACCTTCCCTCCTCTCCCTTTTTTTGGTCGTGAGGGACCAAAGTCAGCCATGTAATGATGAATGTGTTTTTTCAAATGCAGACAGGCTCCATTGGACAGCAGGAGTAATTTTTATCAAGCGAATCATGCATTAATGCCTTATAAACCCATTAATCTGAATGATGACGGAGTACAATAGCCCAATACAATATTAATTCCCATCTGTTTATAATGGTCCCCAAGCGAAATCATAGAGCTGATATGAATCTGTTAAAAACTTATGATTCATTCATAAATACATCATGTGTACCCATTTTTGTCCACTCACACATCCAAAAGTGAGATGAAAATAATTGTGCCCCCCTGGCCATATTCCAAAGAGTCCTCTTGTCATCCACATTGGCCCCTAACTAGGAACCCGTCATCAAAGACCTTGATAGGCAAGTTGATTTAGTTTTTGCAAATTAAATGCGAAAGTGAGATTATCCTAGTTCTGATCATATGAATTGGAAATGCTACGACCCTTTGCCGACCGTCGTAACATACTTGCAGGGCCAATGTGTGGGTCTATGCCTGGCCCACATAGCCTGGACAGCAATTTAGTTGTCAATGAGACTTTCTTAACAGCTTAAGCTATTAGGAATCAGTGGTTGTTCAACTTAATAAACTTAGCGATATATTTAGTTGTCAATGCAATGTTAAAGAGTACTAGTAAGTCCACTAGCAATTTGCTGATGCAATCAATTGGGAATATCTATATCTATGGTAATTAGCAAATCCAAATCAACCAAACCTATCAGTAATAGTGAGCTAATCTCATCCTTTTTCGCAATGTCACAAAAGATCACTTAGCGATGATTTTTGTAGGTCGCTATTGCCCTGCTTTGTGTACTGCCAGTCTCATCCAAATCATTTCTTTCAAATAATCATTGATAAAAGAACTCTAACATGTAATTTTGAGGGTCCGTAAGTATCGACAAGATGCTTTAGCATAGTAATGATCTCATTTCAAAACTATTAATACACGTTTAAGATGTCTGACCTTATGACAAGCCTCAACTATATTCGCATGAACCTTAGGGGGAGGCTGGTGGCTCCACTCCAGTAATTACATAAACAGCCTTCAGCACCAGCATGAGGGGTCTCCGTTAATCAGATGTAAAGTTTAGATAGATTTTTTTTGCTATAATGTTTAATAGATATAAACACACTCATATTATGTCGATTTATGTTGTCAGTGCATAAACTACTCTGTATAAATCATGGAATTGACATAAGGCATTAGGTAATAGAACCTGAAACATGTTGTCAAAGAAGTGATAACAGGGAAAAAATTAATGGAAGGAAAGCCTAGTTAAACATAAACAAAGGTTGTCAAGGGCCCCATAATAATCTCCCGTTGCTGGAGGAACTCAATCTGCCTAAAGCTAAACACCTTTGTTATTCTTCTCAAGAAAAGAAATAAAAAGCTACAGCACCTACTCTGTCTACTTCTGTTGAATTTTTTCAATCGGTTACTGATTGATGGATTATTCCTAACCCCTTAACACCTCGGTTAGGTGTCCAAAATTCTCAAAGTGATCAAGTTAAGATTGACTATAATTTTATTCTCTAATGAATGGACAACAGAGAATATGGTGTTCCAAGGGCCTGTTTGGTAGTAGAGAATCTGACTTTTTGAGGAAAAAGAGATTTTCCAAAAGAAGTGATTTTGAGCATCATTGACTTTTTCGGATGATATATTTTATAATTTTATAAATAAGACAGGAGCATATAATAGGAAAAACGCGTTTTCAATCATAAAAACGTATTTTTTCCTATTATATGTCCATGTCTTCCATGTTTATTTATAAAATATGACATCGGATCCTAAATTCTTCTTTAAAAGCTGATTCTTCCCGGTCAAACTCTGCTTTTTCTCTAAAATCTAGCTTCCTCACTCCATAAACCTGCTATCAAACAGGAGAAATTATTGGGTACAAGCGCCAGCCCACATCATTTTTATGGCCACCAATAAGAAGCAGACGCGTCATCATGGGGACCCACAATCACAAACGGCTAACGTGACCCAACGGAAGTTAACGGAAGTTAAAGCCTCAAACAGAGTTTTATGTCCTCACGTGAGAAATTCAAACTCTCCTGCCCCTTTCCCTCTCCCCCCCTCTCTCTTCATTTAATGCCCTTTACCAGGCAGCTTCACTCCTTCTCTCTTCATTAATTGCCTTTCCTTCTCTCCTCTCTTGAATTTCAGTTCGTTTTCTGTTCCTTTTCTTCCCTCCATCTCTCTTCATTTAATAACTCCCATCCCATATCTCTCTTAAAAAATTGGCACCATTTTTTGAAGAGGTTTGGTGCCTTTTTTATAGGATGGTTTTAATTTTTGAGAGAGACTCCATTTCATTAGTTTCTTTGGACAATCTGTTGCAACAGGCTCCTCAGCTCCTTAATGTGTAAGGTACATTTTCATCATGCAGAATTGAATTTTGTTATAGAAAAACTTTGAGGTTTTGGGATCCTCAGCTCTTTAATGTGTAAGGTACATTTCCATCATGCAAAATTAAATTTTGTTATAGAAAAAATTTGAGGTTTTGGGCTCCTCAGCTCCTTAATGTGTAAGCTACATTTCCATCATGCAAAATTAAATTTTGTTATAGAAAAAATTTGAGGTTTTGGGCTCCTCAGCTCCTTAATGTGTAAGGTACATTTCCATCCTCCAAAATTGAATTTTTTTATAGAAAAAATTTGAGGTTTTGGTTATTAAACTTAGCTACCCATTTTATTGCATGTAATATTTTTCTTTTAAACCATGTATAAGGTAACATATTTTCTAATGACTTAACTGTGACATGTAGTTTGATGTATGAAGAAGTTGAGGTGTAAGTGGAGAAACAATAATACTTTGGTCTATGGGCATTATTTCTTTAAAGGGTGATATTTATAAAGTATGAATTTTAATTAAATCTCTAGTATTTCTATCATTTGAAACATTTTTTCATACCCAAACTTGAAATGTAAGGAATATTTTTTAGTCATTATTAGTTGATGTAGAAATCAGTCAACCAATAGTTTTAACTACATTAAAAGGAAAACAGTAACATTGTTGGTTAAAAATAAATATAAAAATTTCTAATGCTTCTAATGTGTGAAACAGAGTATAATGGATTGTTTCTGAGATGTTACATATGAGAAATATAGTGAAATTTTTTCAACTTTCATGTAGCTTAGCACTTATTTTGTTTTTCCAACCTCAGGTATTACTTGATATTTTCTAGATAAGTAGTGCAATGGCCAGCAATCTAGACAAAGATACTATGCAAGAAGGTAAGCATGTATAGACTCTTCTAGATTCCTGTACAAGTAGAAGGAAGAAATAATAATGTTGAAGGATAATTATATTTCATTTTCATTTTGTGCTCAACTTATGTTCTTAATTGTAGACGTTGATATGGAGGGTGGTGAAGAAAATATATGTGATACTGTTGATGTCCCTCTTGTTATGTAATGCTTGATAGACAAGTTTGAATTAAAAGTTGGAATGTTAGCAAAAAATGAAGATGAAGCTTATGCAATGTACAATAGTTATGCCATAAGTAAGGGGTTTAGTGTACGCAAAGATAAAAGAAGATACAATCGCATGGGTGAGCTACGACAACAAACTTTGGTTTGTGCATGTGAGGGACTTAGTAGAGAAGAAACTTGTCCTCATAAAAGCAAAAAGATTTGGCGGTTAATAACTAGGACTGGATGTAGTGCGCGTGTAGTATTTAGAGTTGAAAATGGTGCATTTGAAATTATTCAGTTAATTTTCGAGCACAATCATCCTCTTACTAAACCGGAGCAAAGGCACTTGCTAAGATCTGGCCGAAAACTAACAGATGCTAGTGCAGATGTCATTAGTTCTATGGCTAAAGCTGGCATTAGAGCGACTAGTGCATATTCTTTCTTAGCAAAAGAAGTTGGCGGGAGTCAAAATGTTGGGTTTACAATACGAGATTGTCATAATTATTTACAGAGCCAAAGGCTGAAATTAATTGAGTCAGGGGATGGCCAAAGTATTGTTAATTATTTTAAGCAGAAGCAAGCTGAAAATCCAATGTTCTTTTATGCAATCCAGGTGGATGAGGAAAATCGAATGACAAATTTTTTTTGGAGAGATGGGATATCTAAGTTAGATTATGATAATTTTGGAAATGTTGTTACTTTTGACACCACCTATCGCACAAACAAGTATAACATGATATGCGCTCCCTTCGTAGGAGTAAATCATCATTGGAGGAATGTACTATTTGGGTGTGCTTTTATATTACATGAAACCACAACTTCATTTGTTTGGTTATTTCAAACTTTTCTACAGTCAATGGGCAATATTGCACCTAAAACTATCTTCACAGATCAAGATAGTGCTATGGCTGATGCCATTGCAAATGTCTTTCCAGATACCCGTCATCGCCTGTGTATTTGGCACATTGGAAAAAATGCTACTCAGAACATTGCCCATCTTTTAGCAAAAGCTGGTTTCAAGAAAGAGTTCACTAAGCTTTTGCACAACTGCGAATCAGAAGAGGAGTTTAAATCAATTTGGAAGAATTTAACTGAAGAATGGAAAATTGAGGATGTTACCTGGCTGCAGAGACTATATAAAGTTCGTGAGAAGTGGTGTCCAGGCTTTAGTAGAGATACTTTTTCTGCTGGTATTAGATCAACTCAACGAAGTGAAAGCATGAACAATGTCTTCCAACATATGGCTACAAAGACAATGAATCTCATTGAATTTGTTCATCAATATGATAATAGTGTAACCCGAATGCGTGATACTGAGGTGGCTGATGATTTTTCTTGTGCTCGTGGTAGAATGAACTTACATGTACCAAAGAGTGCAATATTAAAACATGCATCAAAAGTGTACACACACACACACTATATTGAAAATGTTTCAAGATGAGTTCTTGCAAAGTCTAAGTGAAGATATTGTCAATGAGAGCTCCACTGAATCACATAACATATACACATTAAGAGGTGATGGTTATGATAGAGAGCACGTTGTGAAGTTTGACAATTGTGACTACACTACTACTTGTAGTTGTCAACACTTTGAGTCAGTAGGTTTGCTATGTTGTCATATTTTGAAGGTATTGAACACCAATAGTATCAAACAACTCCCAAATCAGTGTATATTGAAGAGGTAGACAAAAGTTGCAAAAGAAGAATTTGTGTATAATGATTATAACACCGAATGTCCATCTAAATCAAAGACAGAAAGCCTCAACAAATTAATGCGCAAAGCTTTCAAAGTGATGAGTTTATGTGTGGATGATGATGACACAATTGAGATAGCAAATTCATATTTAGAAAGCATTGTATTTGAAGTTAAAAAACACAAAGCAGATAAATTGGTGGAGGATTCTCATCCGGCTATAATCGATCATGTTACTACTCATTGTGAATCTAGTGAACAACCTGTGTTGAATCCACCACAAATGAGGCCAAAAGGACAAACATTTCGTAGGATGAAGGGGCATCTTGAGAAGCGCAAAATCAGAGCACCAAAGGAGGGAACAATTAAGACTCCACATTCTAATACTGCGACGTCTAGTAAGTTTTTTATTGTGTTTATCAATTTCAACATATTACTAGAGTGATGCAGATTCATGCTTATGTAAATTTAATTGTGCAGGCAAGACAAGGTGTAAGGGGGGGTTCAGGGAATCGCAAGAAAAGAGCATCAAATGTAGCAATTCTTCAATCACAACAAATTCATTGTAAAGGTGAACCCATGCAGTTAAGGGAGTTAGGTGTTACAAATCAACCTTTTAACCAACAGCAAATTCCAATTACTTTTAACCCAACGTTATATCCGTTTGTTCTACCTATGGGTGCTGATTTTGACAATCCGGTAAGGAGAGACATTGTTATCATTGTATGGTGCATTTATTATAACTATATGCCTAAAGGTTCATCCTCTTTTGTAGGTTGTTGATACTAATGATATACTCGAAGGTGGGAGAAAATAATGATGTTTGTAATACGTACATCATAGTGAACATGGGGCTCTAGTCCCAGAATGTTTTGTGTATTGGGTGCATAAAGGTTCATCCTCTTTTGAATGACGCATATGTATTTTTTGAGTGTGTGAAAAGTCAATGTAAGAACTTTTAATTTTGTTTTGGGAATATGTCAAATTAATATGAATGGTAAACGTATTAAGGTCAAATGCAAATTTTATTTTGTGAAGTAGGATATCTACAAGTTGGTGTAAAGGGCCTCAAGATTGTTTCTAACAGATTATATGTAAGAAAGTTTGGTTGAGTTATGTTTTTCATAAGTCAATTGTTAGAAACAAAAGACCTCATAAATGTTTCTCACAAGTTTCATATCAGAAACTCGGCTTCTCATATATATCTCAGAAGGTGATTGTTAGAAACATAACAATCTCACTACGAGAAACTCGGCTTCTCATATATAATAGTTATGAAATCGAAAAAGAAGTAAGATTTTTCAATAATAAGCAATGCCCTCGATATTGTTTGAAGTACTTCACTATGAGAAATGCAGTTTTAAAAATGTTTCTTACAATCTCACTATGAGAAACCCGGTTTTAAAAATATTTCTTACAATCTCACTATGAGAAACCCGCTTTAAAAAATGTTTCTTACAATTTCTCTATGAGAAACCCGGTTTCAAAAATGTTTCTTACAGTTTCACTATGAGAAACCCAGTTTTAAATCACCCAAAAGGTCTCAACAATCTGCACAAAAATGGCAACGAGCGAAACAGATTTGAGAACCAAGAAGAAAAAAAAGACGTTTCACAATCAAGTCTCAGCTCCATTCCAAAAATCCACTCAACCCTATTCGCTTGAAATTTCACTCTCCAATGTGCAGTCAACACTTCTTCCACCATGTATATACTAGGAAGCCTACTTATGTCCCTTTGTGGTCCCAAGTTCTTGAGTTATTGCCTACGGGGTTTAATAGTTGTATTTAACTTTGTTTTTGATACATGTGTATGTCCACACCCATCCCCCTAAAGTCTAAACCCTTAGCAGGGTCCAAAGGGGATCACTGGAGCCCACATTTTTGGGCCCCAACAATCCACAGTGTCATGAAGTAGCTTCATCACTTACAAATTTTAATGTAGCTAAGATGGGTTACTTTCTATTTTGCCAAAGAATAACTAAAAGTAACAGTTCCTCAATTGTACACAGAATGTATTGAACTATTCACTTCCTGAAATGCAAATTGGAAGAGAGAAATTATTGTTCCACTATATTGTGCCAAATATTTTTTCTCATCAAATAAAGTTCTTTCTGCTGTTTTTGCCAATGGTTCGTTGAGTAGTCAATGCAAGCATTCAAAGCAAGCCACTCCGCCCTTCTGGTGGCTTTTGCATAACAAAAGTTATATATTTGATAAAGTAAACGCAATAAAAGTGGCCTCCGTTGAAGATAGTTTTTTCATCAGTCAACTCATATATCCAATTTATCTATTGCCGACTGAATAAAAAGGAAAATACTCCTATACATGAAGTGCCAAAGATATAAACCAAACAATGATCTGTTTTGTAATAAATATGGAATGCCATGCAGTAGGTGTGCAGAAGAAAGCAGCACAAAGAATAAGAGCTGCATCAGTGTTAATGTAAAGAACTAAGAAAAATGAGGGCAAAATGTGAGAGAGAAGGAGAGGATGCCATCAATAATTAATACAATGAATCATCAGCACAAACTGAATGGGATTCATATTTAAGGCAGCAAAATCAAAAGAGGTCATATAACAGATCTAGAGAGTTGTGTCTCAGAACATTATGGCACTATTCATTTTAAACTGCAATAATGTACATAATTAAGTTGAGTCTAAACCTCAAATGAACAATTTATTGACATAATGAATAAGGTTGCATTAGTGCCCTAGTTGAAGAACTAAGAAAAAATGAGGGAGAGTTATGAGAGAGAGAAGGAGAGGATGCCATCAATGATATATACATTGGATCATCAGCAAATTATTCATCTGTAAGACAGAAGTATCAGAAGAGGCAACAATTGGCAAGAGGTCATATAACAGATCTAGATGGTGGTGTCTCGGAACACTGGCATTATTCATTTTAAAGTTAAATAATATACTTAATTCAAGGAATAAAAGTTGAGATAGAAGCTGCATTCAACAAAATCAGTTGTAAGTTAAGCTTAATCAAGTCAAGTGGTGTCACTTGGTAAGTTAAGCTTAATTCTCGGTACCTATGGGGCAATTTCACCCATGTAAAGCTCTAAAACGATTCTTTTTCGAAAGTACGGCATGTCAGCCTGAGATGCACAAAAAACATCCTATTTAAGCAACATAATTAATAAGTGTAAGTCAACAACAGTACATAAAGGACAATTACCTGTGTAAATTCCAAATTTTGTTTCGAGCACATGTAATCTATGTATTTCATCACAAAAATCCCACAATCATGGCTGCAAAAAAAAAAGACAATGTCAGTCCACGTCAAGGCAGAGAGATGTAAGGAAAGGGCGAGGTCTGTACATATTGTCCTGCATTGGAAGTTCTGAAATGACACATACTGTCCATCTCTCTATAAATGAATTTGTTTGTGAGACATGTGCAACCAAAGGAGGTATAACATCCATAATTTCCACACCGTCATAATGTCCGTTTGATTTAAATGAGTCCAATATACATATCTGCTTTTCAGAAATGTTTAAAACTAACAGAATTCAATGATTTTCACGAACATTGAGAGGAATGTAGACCTAACAATGACATAAGAAGAATATAAAACTATTACAATGAGTTACTATAACCACTTAAAACAAAAAATGCACATTGAAATACTTACATATTCGCAATCCCACCAAGGATAGGATATACCCTTTATAGCTTTGACTAAGGACTCATTCCATTCATACAAGGATGAAATACTAACTTCCGGGACACAATCATTGTGACATTTCTCTTTAAACTCCGAATACTTAACCCATTCACTTGCACATATTGGCTGTGTAATATTAGAAAATTTCAACAAAAATTAGTCATACGTTCTTACATAGTACAATGAACTAAGGGTCGTGTGCTTACCCCAAACCAAGTCTTTACAAATTCACAACGTTGAGGGTACAAGTGAGGATATGTTTGACGTCTTCTATGTAACATAGCACAATATGCTTCAATGTCCTACATATTTAGATTGAATTTCTAATGTCAAATAATGATATATTGTCAAATCCCAAACAAAAATGTATGATCAATATGTACTTACAATGTCCTTAATCCACCCTCTTGGATTGAGTACCCTCTTCACAAGATCAACAGTAATTGTAATTTCATCAAATGTCTCACGTGCGCTGCCTTTTCGTGATTTTGTCCACTTGTGCATTGCAACCACATGTTCTCTATTTAAGTGTCTCTTCATACTAATTGTTGTTGTAGTAGATCCCTTATCTCTCCTTTGTCTTTTTTGATTAGGATCAATAAACGGGGAGTAAAAGATTGCAGTAGGAACTATTGTCCTTTTCGGTCGCTTAATCAATTCAAATTTTGACTTATGTTTCTTTGAACTTGAATTCGAGACAGCAACCTGTAGAAATAAGTTATACATTAATATTGAAGAACAATACATTACATTAAAAAAAGATGTAAAGAAAATCTACAAACCTCATGTAGATCTGTTGAAGTTTGTTTTTCTTTGATAGAAGATGGGGTCATGCGCACCAGTTCTTCCTTATCTTGTTTATTTTTCATCTCACCACCCTGTTGTAAAAATATAGGTAGCTAATTTATAAAAGAGTGACCACAATAAAATTACATTAAAAAGTAATTTTATACGTATACTTACTTGCACCTTCTCATTTCTATCTGCACAAAATGAATCAAAACCGCCATGCGTACTTTCCAACATATCAACCTGTAAGCAAAGGTAAAATTTCTTAATCAAACTTCAAACTAATTAGGTCAATGCATACTATAACATAAAATTTACCTTTTCATCAACTCCTTTATTCACATAAGATGAATTAAACTTCAGTTTCAAATTATCAACATCTTCAATCAAACGATCTAACTTTCTATTCATAGTCTCCATGAAGTCTTTTTGCAATTTTTCCATGATCTCAAATTTCTTTTGTACCAACAAATACACATCTTTGTTATGATCATCAACTGACTCATTTCCAATTTGAGTATTTGACGATCCAACCTTGTCTCTATCATCTTCAAGACTTGTTAGAAGATCTCTAATCACTTCACAATTTTTTTCCTCCTCAGTGAGTTTAAGATCCTTCTCCACAATTATAAAGAACTACAACAATAAAATAAAGAAATATCTTTTGAGTTGCATAATAATCTTGTATACATAGGACTAATAGATTAGGCTACAATGATATACTCACATCTGGCTTAAAAATATCTTTGGTAAGATAGTTGCGTGATTTAATATTTTCCCAATTTAAGATTCTTGGGAAAGAAACTTGTTCTGCCTTTGATGCAACATACTTTCCCAAAGATGGGATATGCTCAAGTGCCCAAATCTGCAATGTTTTTTCAAGTTCATTTGGCTTACATTAAAATATTTGACTTACTAGAGATGATTGTGTAAGAGCAATAAGAATAAGAAATACCTGAAATGCAAATGGGCATCCACACAAGTTATACGAGGTACTTTGCTTGTCCATTGCTTTTTTCAAAGATTGTATCGTCCGATTGTATGATATCAAACCCCATGGATATTTGTTAAAGGCATTTAGATCATGTAGTAAATCTAAGAACTCTAAATGCACAAAAACCCCGGCCACAGACCCTAGTAGAAAAGATTCTACGAATAAAAGTAGCGCAAGCTTGACTGCATTTTCATCAGACTTACAACGCTTAAAAGCTAAAAACACATCCTCTTTAAGAACCCTGTTCTTGCCTTTAAAAAATTGTTCTCTCAAAGGACTCTGTGGCTTAGGCAGAATGTTAATGTTGCATGGAGTAAACCTTAACCCCAATATAAGAGCAAAATCAAGCTGGGAGAACTCAATGGATGTGTTGCCTATTGCAAATGTCATTTCAGACACATTTCTAACTAATATATGATGAACTATTGGTCCCACATATGTGAATGGAGGCAAATCGATCAACCTTTTAAAACATGATTCTTTAAAAATGCGCATCCTATTTTTATTTTTTCTAAAGTTCTCTTGAATATGTTCAATATACTTCATTGAACATTGTGCATGAGAAACCCCTCTCCATGTTTCTAAACTGTTTTCTGCCATTTAAGATAACACCTACAAACATGCAAAAAAAACAACAACTAATGTTATGGTAAAGTATAAGTTGATAATAAAGTTGTTGAATAATTCAAAGGCATATTCTAACACATTGAATATTTTGTTCATCCAACAATTCACAAGCATTTGCCAGTACCGAACAGATCCTACTATAGAAAAATTAAAACAAACACAATTGGCCGCTCATTTTTTTTCCATCAATATCATTGTTTTTTTGCATCAATGCATCCGCTCATGACAAAGAAGAATCTTGACACCTAGCTAGAAAGAGGATTCTTTTTTTAGAGAAAAAAAGGGTATTGACAATAAAATGCGGACGTTTTTTTCACCTCAAATTCAAGTGCTATTCATTTTTTTGGCAACAAGTGCTAATCAGTTCGATACATTTACAAGCTTCTTTTAAAGCTAATATGGTAGCAGCCATTTTTTTAATACAAGACAGCAGGTTGTTTGAGTTAAAAATGAGTATGAACGTCAGAACCCCTTTAGCTAAAACAATGTCAGAATGTGATCATGTCCTATTTACATAATCGGATCATCACTCAAAAAAACAATTGAAAACTAGGTACATAATTCCTCATAAAGTTTGAACACAGTATCAAGCACCTAGAAGCAACCCACCCATAGACTTCAAACACAAATTTAACTAAGCATAGAAAGACTGTAACTTTAAACACCCCATTCCCCCAAAATAAACTTCACCAAACATTCTCATTTTCCTCACTTGGCAAAATAAAGTTAATTCTACTTATGTATAGCATATTTATTCAAAATGGCCCATCCAACACACGTGACTGAAGACAATTCATAAGAGTTTAAAAGTAGCCAACAGCAAAATACATTTGAAACACCCAAATGGCTTTCAAACCAGGCTGAATCAGTAAGGCAATCAAACTGAAACACCAAAAATTTTGGAGCAGCTCCATTTCCATTATATAAGTTTCATTATGAGAATTTCAGAGAGGCATTTTATCAAACATTGAGCACGCATGTACAATATCACTAATTTTAGCACCTCACCTACCGAGACTGCGAGAGTGTCTCACCTTGAGTTGACGAGTGAACTATGGAATCGAATATTGCTGTCAAGGTTGGCCTTTTCTTGATTAGGGTCACCGGTCACCCCACTCATACAATGGGGTTGGGGTGAGACTTGGGCTTCAAAGCTTCGACTTTGCAAGGATGGCGGACTGACGGAGGTGGAGGCTGAGGTGGAGACGGGAGGACGACTAGCGGCGACGGCCGGAGAGCAGTGGCGGTCCGATCTCGGTGGAGGACCAACCGAGAGAAGCAGGAGCAAGGAGGAGGGAGGAAGAAGGGGACAGCCCGACGTTCCGGCAAGGGAGCCCTCTCCTAAATCTAAAAGCCCCGTGCCAAATGGGTTATACAACCCATCCCCATCTTCGATTTTAGGGAAAAGTTCAAAAACCTGAAATAAAAAGCTCCCAAAACAGAGTGTTCGGTAGCAAATTTAAGATGAAAATGGTGGAGAAGACACAAAAAGAAAAGCAGGGGAAGGGGCTCTTGCACTGACTAGTGACTGTCATCGCCGTTGACTGTGATCGTCGTCGCCGTCGACTGTGATCGTCGTGAGACTTGGGCAGTTGGGCTTCACTGTCGCCGTCGCCGTCGCCGTCGACTGTGAGTGATCGACTTGAGGGCTTGAGGCTTCAGGCAGCCGTGCTGTGGTAAAGCATTAAATGAAGTGGAAGGAATGAAGTCGTGCTGGGGAAGCTCAGGGGAGGAGAAAGGAAGGTAAACTGAAGTCAATGAAGGGGGAGGGGAACTGAGAGCATTCAATGAAGAGAGAGAGGGACTGAAGCTGGCATTAAATGAAGAGAGAGAGGGAGGGGGAAAGGAAAGCAAAATTTAAAATCTCACGTGTGAAAGGGGAGGGGAGAAGAGAACTCCGTTTGAGAAGTTAACTTCCGTTGGGTCACGTTAACCGTTTGTGATTGTGGGTCCCAATGATGACGCGTCTACTTCTGATTGGTGGCCATAAAAATGACGTGGGCTGGCGTTTGTACCCAATAATTTCTCATCAAACAGACCTTGAGAGGCTAGTTACCCTGCCCCTTTTAGTCGGGTCCTAAGGAATAGACACCCTTCGTTGTCAGAACAAAAAAAATTGAACTGTAGATATAATATGTTGATTAAAATCCTTCGTTGTCAGAACAAAAAAAATTGAACTGTAGATATAATATGTTGATTAAAATAGTTTCTTTAGTTTCTAAGGAATCTTATCCTAAGCACACGGGTCAGAAGCCAAATTAACAGCTGCAGGGAAAATGCACAAGCACAACAAATAATAATTCCATGCTCATTCCTGAAAACCACACGTGCACCGCCCAAATCGGATTCAAAAAGTTTGGACTTTGAAACCAAAACATCTGGTGCCCACCTTTCAACAATTCTGAAATAGCACAAGGGCCTCCTCAGCCTCTTTCCAGATCCTGCTAGCTTCCAACCTCCACCCCTCCATGAGCCTCAAATTTCTGCTACGCCATATACACCATGCACCCATACAAAAAACCTAACAACAATCTTATTTCCCAGACATGAGAATATCCTCAACTAAATGCATGAAGCTTCTATGATGATGATTGAACAATGGCAAAATATCACCCCAGCACTCCCATGCTTGACGAGATGCAACGCAATGCCAGAGAGCATGATAATCTGTTTCAGCTCCTTCACCACAACAATCACATGCATCTTCATCCACAACTCTTAATTTTCTTGAGATTGAAATTCACCGGCAGAAACTCATTACATGCTCTCCACATAAACTCCATCAACTTACTAGGAACATTCATCCTCCACACATGGTGCCAAAATTTGGAGGCATTGTTGTTAGAACTTGACCCGATATTCAGGCTAGATTTCAATTTAACTGCGATAAAGTATGCACTTCTAACAGTAATACAGCCCCTTCGATTTTGCCCTCCAAGAGATAGCGTCCTCACCTCCTTCGGCCAATGGAATATTCAAAATGACATCAGCATCAATTGGATAGAACAGTTTCCTTACCATGTCTGATCTCCATCTTCCCCCTTCATTATCAATGAGAAACTCCACTTTCACCTCCGGATCCAGCCACAAGCACGGGGATACCACCTCACACAGATGCTGAGGTCCCATTTGTCGTCCCAAATCTTCACTTAGAGCCATTACCAATCTTCCAATTCGTGCCTTCCAAAATGATGCTTCTAGCCGCCAAAATACTTTCCCATACATGCGACCCCTTCTTAGATGGCGGCGCGAGATGGAAAATATTTCGCCTCCCAGACCTGAAAAAAGAGAGAATTACTGTTAGATAAAAGCCAACAACCTTGCTTTGTAAGCATTGCAAGGTTGAAAGCTCTAAGATCTCTAAAGCCCATGCCTCCCTCTAATTTCTTCTTACACATATCTTCCCACTTCAACCAACTTATCTTCATCCGGACCTCTCTCTCTCCCCTTCAAAAATTCCTCACCAAACCCATTTATATCATTACAAAGGACACCTGGGATTTTAAAACAACTCATGGTATATGTGGGAATAGCTTGTATCACAGCCTTTAAAAACTCCTTCCATCCTTGTATTCGCTATTTCGCTTCCATATCCTATCTTTTATCTCCATAAAGTTCTTTTCGTCTTCCCAATGAGAGTGGGCAAACCAAAGTACTTCTCGTGATGTTTAATCTCAGCCACCCCAAGCATGTCTTTGATGTCTTCCCTCATGCCTTCTCCAACATTCTTACGAAAAAATAACCCCGTCTTCTATAGATTAGTTTTTTTACCTAAAGCTCCCTCATATAACCCCAGGTAATTCTGCAAGTTGGCACATTCTTACAAGGAGGCCTTACAAAATATAACGCTTACGCTATCATATGCAAAAAAGAGGTGGGGAACCATAGGTCCTCCCCTAGCAGCTGCAACCTAGTAAGATCACTCCTCTCTTACTCCACTCTCAACAAATGAGGCTTTTGAGTTAAAATTATGGAGAAGTTTATCTTATCTTTTTTTTAACTAGTAGGATAGCACGTGCCATGCACGAGCGATTTGCAGCATGTACTTACTATGATTAGCTTATGATGCGATGATATGAAGCCCAATGACATGCAAGTGGTTCTCAAGTGGTTCTCCATTGTTTGTAGGTAACCTAAAATTTGCATAAACGTTTTGAGCTTTGCAAGGAATGAATTTGTAAATGTTTTATTCATAAAACCTCAAGAAAGTTTAAAAATATAGAGCTAAATAGTATACTATGAGAAGAAGTTTATGAAGATGTTGTATGTGTCATGGAAAGGTAAAGTGCATTATGTATTCTATAACTCTTATAATAAAATGTAGTTAGAGGAGCAGAATAATACATTGAACTCCCAATTGGTAGTCTTTATAAAACCATGTTCTGCATTGCGATAAAATTCAATTTGACACATTTGTCACCTGTGCATGGACACAAAATTTGATGATGTAATTTCATTAAGCATGCAAC
Organism: Houttuynia cordata; assembly: GCA_039654745.1. Taxonomy (NCBI): domain Eukaryota; kingdom Viridiplantae; phylum Streptophyta; class Magnoliopsida; order Piperales; family Saururaceae; genus Houttuynia; species Houttuynia cordata. The sequence goes on along the minus strand of CM077507.1, from coordinate 32,876,894 downwards.
TTAATGCTTTTCATGGGTATAAAAATTAAAAGAAAAAAAAGCATTATAATGGGCTATGCATCATTTCAAAATTTTTGCCGCACACTTGATTTTGACTTGCGCCAATTGGATAATGCATTCGCCTACTATCCTTGTGTCACTATTTTGCACAACAGCATCTCCTACTCATGTAGTAGTGAACGATCATTATAAGCTATTTAATGATACGAAGATTAGTTTAATCAGATTATTGGTAGAACACTGATCAGTAGCTTTTTCGTTCATAAGCGATTGAGTTTAACATACTTATCTGAGTGTTACTATACTTGTGGATTGACTCTCACTACAACAAAAAAGGTCAGTAGCGACGCACAAAAGCGTCGCCAAAAGTACTGTTAAACGTTGTTATAGATATCTCACAACACTTTTTGTGCATCACTAAATGCGTTGCTGTTGATGCAGACGCAATTACTCAATTCCGACGAAATGGTTAAAGCGTAACAACTACTCAATTTCAACGAAACAATTATACCGTCACAAAAATGTATTTTCCACGGTTGTTAAAATGTCGAAACTAGATAATAGCGTCAATTTTTGGGTTCGTCTCTATTGTGATATGACAACACTTTTCTACTTTTAGCCACGCTATTTAAGCGCTAAAAAAGGCATTCATAGAATTTGACCGAACATATAAAATCTGTCGTTATTTAGTAGTCATGACAGACAAATAGCGTCACAAATATTAATTAGCAACAAAAAATAATAGATTAAAAAGTGTCGCAAGTACTAATGGTCTTTATCGATGGGTATGCCTACAATTCTCCATTATTGTCGTTATTGCTTAATCGTGACACATGAGAATGTCAATCTTGCTTATTTGGGACGCTAAAAAAAGGTTGATATTCCTTATTTAAGACGACCAACCAATAGCACAAAATATCAATTAATTGGAAAGTATACATAACTTAATTATTTGCCTAATATTTCATTAAGAAATAATTGAGTCAAATTTGTCCACACTAAATCATGTAATTATGTCAAGTCAAAAGTTGACTAATATTATAGTAAAAAAACATGTCTACATAACTAAAAGCAAATAAACTAACATTGATTCAATGACCCAAAGTAAAATTAGACACCACCACTAACTTTTGACTATCATTCTACCACTTGATATCTTCCTCGATCAATCCTGCACAAAGATAATGGTTTAAAGATATTAGCAATATAGACACTATATTCAAATTATAACAAAAAAAATAGTGAAGTACATTAGTGGCATAATATTAACCTAGTAGCTTATAAGAATATATATAAGGTCTGCTATTGCATTTAACAATAGAACCATTTTCATCATGAACACACCGGACATTGATTTGCTTTTAAAATACTTAGGTCAAAGATGATATGTACAAAACCAGCTTCTGATGGTTTCCATAAACTATTAATAGCTCTATTTTCCACCATTTCTCCATTATGAGATTTCATTCTAGCACTCGCCTAGTACACCTAAAATACTCTCTGGCAAAATGTCTTGTCCTGCAAGTATTTTGATCATTCCACAAAGCCCACACAACAGTAAACATAAATTCCATATCAGCTTTGCCAAATTCATTAAGAATGTATTCAGCTATTGCACAAGGACTATTAATCTGTTGGAAATCAGCTTGGTGAAACCATATATCCTCTGCCCAAGCTGGAGCCACTTTTTCACAAGAAAATATTGAATGAAGAGCAGTCTCTTCAATTTTTCCACACAGTTTCACAATCAGAATCAGCAACTATACCTCTCTTTGCTAGATTGAATTTTGAAGGTTAAATATCTAATACTAATACTATGCACTCAACTATGGCATAATCAAGCATCTAATACTAATACTACACCATCTCCAAATACTGTTTTGCTACTTAGTGTAAGCCTCAAACAATTAAAACATGAGACAAATAGTCCAAAACGAGACTAGGTATTAAGCCTGATTGTCTCAGTAAACTTCGGTTCCTTAGGTCCTTGTGCTCTCTAAATACCGTTAAATCTAGAAATTATAAAACAAATAAGCAAGAAACAGAAATGATTGATCCTCTACCCCTCATGAGTGTGCTTACTAGATATTGGGCTTTCACAACCTAATGCTAATGTGAAAGTAAGAGGATTCAGGAAACTTTCTTCTGAAATATCAAGAGTATTCAGGAGACGGAAAAGTACAACTAACAATCAAGAGTACACTAGCAATGAAACATATAGATCGTAACCAAGGTTTTCAAAACCGGACCAGCCTTAGACCTGGAAATCTAGTCGGTCCAGTTCAACCGCCGATTCAACCAGTTTGACCCGGTTTGACACATAATTTTTTAAAAAAGTTTATAGTAGATATATAATGGTAGTTTCCGTGGCTGATACATCTCGCATGTCTACCATCTACATATACATCACGTTTCAAGATGTATAACAATCGGTGTATTCGAAAGAGCCAAAATTATTATCAATTCACCATCATAATGAATAGGAGACATAATTATCAAATTAAAAATAATGTACTCTTTTTTGAGATTCTAAATTTTTTAGAGGGGAAGCCCACCTCTATCCATAAGCACAATCCAGTTGAAAATACTCCGGTATAAAGAGCAGGAATCCAGGGAAACAACATCAACCAGTCTGACATTTGTGCCCATGACCAAGATACCAAGTTCAGTTCTTGTGAATCACCAACTGCAGCCATTAAGAGATACCACATGGTTGATAGAAACGCTACAACACAGACCTGCATTTGCAAGGATTGCCCAATATGTAGTATCAATATAGTTGTTAGCGCATGAAGTACAGAGCAAAGGTAATTGCCAAAAAGGGCAAGCCATACCTCATATCCAAGCAGAGCTAAGAATTTTTCTTTTGCTGTACCTCTTGAAATCTGTTCAGTTCTAAGCATATGGACACCAAAAAAGATTGCACTCAAGAGGTTTAAAGTGTCCCCAACCTGACATGAATCGCAAGAAAAATGAAATCTCCAAAATTCATTGACCAACATAAATAAGTGACAAATTACGTTGCTTCCCTATTTAAGATTATACAAAGTATAAAGAGAAGAAGACACCATGATAAACAATCTTTGTTTATTAAAAACATGTAAATGACCCAGAAATTACATATCTACTGTAAGCACAATATACACAAACTGCAACACAACCCACAACAAAAAAACACTATTGGAACTTTCAGATAAAAAGTGCTAAAAAAACCATAAAGCGCATGATTCAGAAAACAATATGAAGCCAACTGAATTCTACAACTAGTTCACTATTTTCTACAGAAAACAGAATCTGTACTTACATTAGGAGGAGACTCTCCCCTAAATAAAAAAATTGACCACAGATGATATAAGAATTAGTACATTTTCGGTGAAACTGCCTGAAATTACAATACCACAAGTGCTGTGGTCAGTAAAGATTCTGTAAATCTAGAATAACAAAGACACACCATTTTGAAGTCTTGTTTTATCAGACTTTTCCCACTGAAATCTTTGCCAGTGAGGTCCTGTCCTCTGGTAACTTCAGAGCCATACGGGCCTCCATCCTTTCGCATTTGCATTGCCATGTAGAAAATTCAGTGTCAATAGAGCATCCAATATGACGATTAACGGCATACTCACTAGTGAAAAAAGAAGACATAGACTGTTGAGGAATAAACTGCGGCCTTACAAGAAATAGGCATTCATCCGATACAAAAGATTGCTAAATCAACAACTGATATTGCGACCCAATCATTTTCCCTAAATCTGCGATAGGATGCAAAAAATTTTAACTACTGGGATTAAAATGTCACCTTGAAAGCTGCGGCAGGATCAGCCAAGAACAGAGATGAGCTCACGAGAGCAAGCAGAGTCGCCCTACCAACAATTCCCCCAAGTGATCCAAATAGATCTTCATAAATTTGGGTTTTCTGCAGATGCCCCTATCAGGAGAAACACCCGCTACCCTCCCTACCACCGCCACCACCTTCCGCACAACCCCTACTCCGCCGCCGCCTCCTCCCACCACCCCAAATTCCCCTGCCGGAGCCACCCCACCGTCTCCCACCGCTTCCGGCGCGTCGATGAGTACGACCAGACGGACTCTGAGGATGAAACGCCGTGAATCCGGAAACCCACGAAGAGGAGAAATCAAAGAGGAGAGGAAAGAGATAGAGAGAGAGGTTCACCTCGAAGATGGAGAGAGGCCGGAGCTAAGAGAATGAAGGAACGACTGTAGGGAGGAGAAAGTCCGGCGATCGTTGCCGGACAAAGCCCTGGCGAGGTCGATTCGCCCCAGATGAGCGGCTAGGGCAGGGATGGAGGTCGATTCGCCCATGCCCCCGACTTTTTTTCAGTTTGGCTTTCGTACCCGTCCGAAATTTTTGGCGCATTTGAGATACGTGGGCGTTAAGAGTTTTTTTTGGCGCGAAGTCGAAAAAAATAGCACGCGATGATTGAAATGGGCCTTACAGCAACTCTAATTTTGGGACCGGGCATTTGATATCGGACACTGTATTGCTCCTACCTGTTATTAGAATACTTCGTAGAGTGCCAGGTGCCAAGAGCCGATCGACGGATTGTGATCTGGTAGTAAACATGATAGATAAGGGATTAAAGGGTGTTCAGCATAAAATGTTGATATTACCTTGTGCTAATAGAACACATATAGTATCTATAACAATTGTGAACGTTATAACAATTGTGAACGTTAGTTGTCACGCTTTTTTATTAGTGTCGCAATAGTTCGAGTGTTGGCACCCAACCTTGATGTTTTTGCTACGCTTTTGCCTCATGTGTCGCAATTACTTTAATAATAGCGACATTCTTTTATTGTGCGTCGCTAATGTCCGATGCAATAGCAACTTTAATTTTTTCTGTTGCAATTGATAGTTATTTACGACGCTTTTTTTGAGTGTTGAAAAAAAAGCGTCACTACTGACCTGTTTTGTTGTAGTGTCTTGACCTATGATTGCAGTTATCCTCCTCCCCGGGAGAAGTGTGCTGGTCCGTATGTACAAATCCATACAAATACCGGGACTCCAAATTCAATCTACCTCTTTGCAGTTTTCAGTGCTATAAAGCTGTGAATGGAGGAACAAATGCTGTTACAACCTGCTAATATTTCATGCTCTTCCCTGGCTCTGTTTGAAAGGAAGCAATATGGAGCAGTGGTCATTGGTAGTTTTTTTTTTTGGGGCCACAGTAGTCCTTCATAGATTGTGAAGCACATCGTCTCTTCTATTCAACATTGGTAAATGAAGTTGTAAATTCCATCTTTTTAATAGTATATCATCTTCTCCGTTTTCATAGATCAGAGCCAAAACTGCTTTGAGCTTCAACATATTAGGACTCTAGGTTTATTGGTAAGAGAAATCTTCTGTATCGTTCAGCCCGTCACCTGGATAGGTGACTGGTAACGGGAAATGAAGATCAGCAACAGGAAATGAAGTTTTGAAAAGGGCTTATTTCTCCTCGAATGGCTTAATGCTCACTCTTGGGTTTATTATGTATTTCTAACAAGGAATTTGTTAAATTGGGTTCCAGCATCCAGTAAGATTGTCCAAGTTAATCAATTTTTGGAAGAACATAAGAATGACTAATATAGCTAACTTGCTACTATATACAGACATAGGTGTCAATCACCAAAAAGCAGCATGTCATGAATAGCTCGACTTTTGGCCTCCACTAAGTACTTCCATTGGGATTAAAACGAAGAAGCAAGGCCACGACCGTAATAAGCAAAATTGTGAGCCAAATGACAAATTGTTCTGTTAAAAAAGAACACAATTAATTAAGACTGTAAAGGATGAGAGAGGGAGATAGAGTACAGAAAGAAAACAATACTAACCGGTAATTGGGAAAAAGAGTATAGAATCCAATATCAGCAGACAAATGTATGTAATGATAATAGACTCCCAAGTAGGAAGATGTGTGATCAAAACGCAGTGGTGGTTGTCCATTGCCAAGTGAACATTTACTAAAACAACCACTGATATAGTCCACAAACTTCCCATACTCCAAATGTCAAAATCTTTGTTTTGGTAAGTAAAAAGAGGCACATAAAAAAGAGCAAATCTTTGCTATAGAGTGTCTATCATGGTGATCCAAAAGAGATTGAATTTGTAGTTTTCTTCTCTGTGGTCAGCACCATAAAGTTTCAGATATTGAAGGAGGTTTTTGTGGCTCAAATCTTTGTCCAAAATCCCCACCACTATCGTGGGAAAAGATGTGTAAATAACAGAATAGAACACACTGCTCCAATCTGCCAAGGCTAAAGTAGTTGAAAATGTTGTGTATAATGAAAGAGCAATTAAAATAAAATTAAAGAAAGAAATAAAAAGAATAAAAACTCAGCCATACACAGAGTTATAATATTGCAATACCAGAATAACATCATTACAAAGACTGCATTTCTGTAGAAGTTGTACAAAATCAGATAGCCAGTGACCATGGACAAGAAGTAATCTTTTCAAGAATCGAAACAAATTTCCTATTTTTTCAGTGATCTTATAATCAACATCGTCTACCGTGTTCTGAATCACAACTTTCTTGTTTGTCCTCTTCTTTGTAGGATTGGAAGATGAGAGCTACAAATTTAATAGATTGAATAGAAAGGTGAGCACATTTTTACAATAAATATGTTGCGCATATCCCTCTCAAGGGATAGGTCTCATCACAATCAAGTGGAATAGAAAGTATTAAAACCAGCAGAAATATTTCTCAGAAGTTTCTGCATCCTGAATATGTAAGTTAGAAATGACAATTGTACAGAAGACTTGTACACTAATCATGCCTACTTACTTGGGCAGATGCATACAATGGGGAAACTTAATACTCATATGTACAATATCATCATATATGGGAATAATGTGTGTGTCCCATAAATTTAATAGATTGAATAGAGAGCTGAGCACATTTTTACAGTTGTATTTTTTAGGTTATATTATATTTTGTACTATTTGCATAAATGTTGAACAAGTAAACAAGGGGGAGTCTCATCTCCGCATCGTGTTCCTTCACATTTGTGGGAAGCACTTTATCTCTCATAGTTATGTTTGAGTCCACAAAACCCTGAAAATGAAAAAGAACACATATCATCTGAACTAATAATCATAAACTTTATTGGTAGTAGTCATTTTAAGCACAATGGCTGATATAATCTAAACTGATATTTACAATGCAAGATCCTTTGCAAGAAGAGGGCTGATATTATGTCATTTTGTTGCAATCATCACAATCAAGTGGAATAGAAAGTATTAAAACCAACAGAACTATTTCTCAGAAGTTTCTGCATCTTGAATATGTAAGTTAGAAATGACAATTGTACAGAAGTCTGCCATTATTATATCATTACATGGATTGTGATGCAAAAAATGACCTACAATTCAGAAACCATATCTTTAAGATTCATACCAAATAGATTTACCAGCAAAAGTAGGGACAAAAATACTAAAAAATGAAGTTAACATTGCTTTAAATAACAAAAGTTACATTAGAAGGGAAAAACACTCAAGAAGTTTAATCTCCATAATAATGTTTAGAAGAACCATGATCTAAAGAGCGAAGAAAGATGCAGTAATTATTATGCCTAAAAAGGTAACACTGGGGTCGTGTCAAAACCTCCAAAGTATTTGAAAAGGCCTAATTCGGCACTTTTGTCTAAGCGATTGATTAATGTGTTCCCATTGTAATGCTCAACAGAACCACGTCCAAACCCTTTTGAAGCTTTAGTTAATTCTGCACCTTCATCTAAGTGTCTTCGAGATAGATAAGTGTTTAGTATAATCCCAATCGATCTTTTCTCAAACCCAAAAAAATGGAAAAAAATGGTGGAATAATCTAAATCTAGTGGAAAGTGTGTAAAGGACAAACAAATAAAATCCAGAATATTTTGCTCCAGAATATATTGTATTTTTACAGTTGTTAAAATACAACGAAGCTGTCCCCAAGTGCATTTTGTGGCAAGTTTTCTGTATATAGGTGGCTAGTGTTTATATGGTGTGACATTTGATTGTTACTTTTGCTGTTGGCATACTGATATGATCATATTTTTTAATTAAGGTTATTGTTGGTAATAAGATGAGAAATCATTTGGCGACATGGATAGAAAAAGCCAATTTTCATTGTCGTGGATAGTAGATTTAGAGAATCCATCTCTATATGCTTCTTTTTTAATTTACACTAAGTATAGGTGGGATTTTAGTTTCAGTCTTCAATAATGTCGTTTAAATTTTGTGGATAACAAATTTGTTCAATTATTGTGGACTGAGCTTGCTTAAATGGATGGTCTTTATATACACGCTTCTGAATATATCATGCCATTTATATATATACTTAGGTGGTGTTTTTATTGTTATTTTAAATAGTGTTAACAGCTTGTATATGCCAATTTGTATTTTCCTTTTTGTTGAAGTGTTAGTTGGACTCCTTCCTTTTTCCTGAAGCGATACATCTTAACCGGAATTCCCAAAGGTGCACACGAACCATTCATCGCTGACTATGTGGATTTTGTTGTTTCTCAGGTGAAGGGGCACATAATTCATTACAATGGTTTTTTATGTAATATAAGTTATGTGATTACATCCTGTGCCATGTACTATTATGGATTATTTGACAGGTTGTCTTTCTATCATAGATAGATACACTATTCATATGCATACTATAATAGGCGGCTTTAACCAAAAATTTAAGGTCGGTGACATGGATCTTACGTCTCCTTTGTAGCTTGGTTTGAGCCAACTCTATCGTAAGAGATAGTTCTCTTAGGCATCTCTATCCATATTGTGCTAGCATTTAGACACATCCCTCTCCCTCTTGTAAAGAGTGAACTATGGCCAGAAATATAAAATCAAATTCTGGGCTACGAAGTTTGATGATGGAGATTGCATTTTCTTAGACATTGTTCTTATGTCATTTATTATCTAATTGGAATTATGTCTTCTCTACTTAATTTAGAACTGCTTATGTTCCACATGAATGGTCTGATTTGGTTATTCTAAATGAAGATGAAGTGATTTTAGTTCATTTTGGAAAAACCTAATGGGACTCTCAAAGTAGGAGAGAGAGAGTATCTAATTGCAATCTCATATTATCTATTTACAATTTTTTTAAATTTTCACTATAAGTAAATAAAAACACGCCATTTTTTTAAACAATGAAAGCTGTTTGCACCCGTGTGGATTTCCAGAGACACTAAAATAAAGATTAATGCACCTTTCTACTCAATTTAAAAATGGAGATTACACTTTTTTCCTTACAAAAAGTAGTCCTTGCAAAAATAGCCGAATCATTATTGAAATATGGAATTATTTGAAATCTTAGGTTTAGAAAACAAAATGTATGATATAGAGGATGCATAAAGATCCTTAGTTTTGGAAAAATAGAAAAATGCAGTAGTGAGTAAATTGAAAAGTATTCATTTATGTAGAGATGAGTGTTTTGCCACCCCCTATATTTTGATAGACCGCTGTATATTTGACTTTGCAGTTGTGCCTTTTGGCTATATTCATTGGTTGACACATGATCATTTGTTTGCATTGGTTTCTACAAGATTGGATGGCCTTAGAGAAGAATGGCAGGGAAAGTAAGCTTTAAGCTTTTAACGGTTCAGTAGGAAACATATATCTCTTTGGGAGTTCAAGTCCTGGGGTAAGGTTTGTGTCCTTTAACATCCAAGGGTCAGAGGGGGGAAAACTGCGTTACATCAAAATACCTTTAGGTATACTCCCTGAAAAACTTCTACAGCCCAAAGCTTCTGATTCATAAATATGTAAGTTATAAATGACAATTGCACAGAAGACTGCCAGACTAAACATGCCTACTTAGTTGGGCAGACACATACATTGGGGAAACTTAATACTCATTATGTACAATATCATCATATGAGAATAATGTGTGTTGTCACAGCAATTTCATAAGTTGAATAGAAAGGTGAGCACATTTTTACAGTTGTATTTTTTGGGTTATATATTATATTTTGCACTTTTTGCATAAATGTTGAACAAGTAAACAAGGGGGAGACTCACCTTCAGAACGTGTTCCTTCACATTAGTGGGAAGTACTTTGTCTGCCATAATTGTTTTTTAATCCACAAAACCCTAAAAATGAAAAAAGAACAGATGCATTAAGACTGGTACATAACTATATATCAAAGCAGTGAAATTTATTGCGCAGTTGTAGCCTCAAAAAATTTTAACACAGAATCAATCTTGTCGCATATTTTATATCATAAATTGCAGATTATATGTAATATGCTTAAATAATTTACAGAGGAAAACAATTAAATTGTTAAGGTATATTTTCATGTCATACTTAATGCTCAACTGCGTACAAATAAGAGGAATTGGAGATCTGACAGACTAATCCTGCCTACTTAGTTGGGCAGACGCAAACAATAGGGAAACTTAATTCTCATATGTACAATATCATCATAGAGAGTTATTGCAGAGCACTTATTGGCAAATAGTGTATAACTTCAGGGTAAGAAGAATATAACATTGAGTTAATTATTCTAATTAACTGTTGGCATGCATGTGATCTAAGTAAATTGCTTACACAGAGTTTGTTTGTGGAGGGATCTGTAAGCAGTTTTGTCGTGAATTCCTAAATGTCTGGCCCTGAAATTGCAAGTTGTAAAGAAAAAAAATAAGTTGGAATCACTCGTCAAGGGATATTCCAGCAAGTACTTTTAATGTGGGTCAGTTATGGCATCTTGATTTCTCAAAAGATCAAGATTGTCTCTAATTGGCAGAAAACCTGCAGAATCCACCTGGTTGTTGTACAATTTGGGAAAGAATAAATGTTCTCATGTATATTAGAGGTTTGGGACAGAGAAAAAAGGATAGTAGGATTAAAAAGACAATAAATGATACATTAAATTGGCTAATCATAGCGAAACATGTCATCTGACTATCAGATATCACAGATTCGTAATAATTCCGAATCAATGTTGAAACATGCAAAAAGGTTCATATAATGCAATTATTAAGTGAAAATCCACTCTAGGTGACATAAAAAAGAAAGAAAAACAGCAGAAATGGATATAAAAAACCATTACAAAACACAAAACAGAAAAAGTGAAGAACAAACAAAAAGCAAAAAGGGACAACAGAAGAGCACAAAAAACGATAGTTGCAGTTCAATAGGAATCAAATCAAATTCAAAAGACACAACACTCAAAGCAGCAAGTACAAGGGAACTAACAAGCTTCTGAAAACAGGGTTGTTCAAATCCAAAAACACCATAATATACCATCCATTTGCAAAGGATTAAGAAAGGGAGAGAGAGAAAGGAGAAACAAGTTATTGATGACATGAAGAGGGAATCGCAGCAGGATCAATTTCTACCACATTCTAGATAAATGAACACCAAAAACTACCAACACATAACCCAATATCAACGACCCTGAAACGCAGATGACAGATCTATATCACAAACCCAACCAATGCAACAATATATATTATGAAGCAAAAGGAAAACCTATATTTTCATATTAGCAGTAAAAGTTGGCTTTCTAAAATGAACTGATTAGAAACCAAATGTTAGTGCTAATTTTGGGAGTATTTGTTTCCGCAAACTAAGACCAAGATTCTTGACATTGTGAAATCTTGATTCTATCTCCAGCAAACCAGTGTGTCCATGCTCATATCGACAAGTTGTGGGTGTTAACTTTTGGTTTATATTTGTTGGATCTCTATGCATGGCACATTCCTCATATATATTGTCATTGGCAATATATATGAGGAATGCCAAGTCAAATACATGTCATCTCACTATCAGATATCACAGATTCGTAATAACAAATCCTCATCAAATCAGGTTGTCTAATTTTGAAAATAAACAACGTTTTACGACATTGGCAGAGTTGAAACAACAGAAGAAAATAGACCAAACCGAATGAGACAAGAAAATCCATATATCAGATAACTAAGCCAATAACGTTCTTTTTTTTTTAAGAAAAGGTAGAAGATCAAAATAAACAAAAATACTTTGATACCACAAAATTTCTGAAAAAAACGAAAAATTAAATCTTAGCCACTTAATTCAAGATAATTAACTGTAACTCTCTTAAAATCAGGCCTAACAGCTTAAAAAACAAGAAAAACCATTCTTTGTTCACCACAGAAAATATTAGTATTTTAAAAATGAATATTCCTTAGAATTCGAATGCACTGCATTTCAATATAGATACATACCTACCTCCTTCCTGGTCTCTGGGAAGAATTCCAGGAAAATGTACATTTAATATATACCTGTTTAACAAGGTTCTCTTCTGGAATTATTTTACATAAGCATTCCAACATTTCATGACGTTCATCATGTGAAATAGATGATGAAAGCCAAGGGAGGAACTCTGACATCATAGTTACATGGAGACCGCACAGAAATTCCCAAAAACACCATAATATACCATCCATTTGCAAACGACTAAGAATGAGAGAGAGAGAGAGAGAGAAAGGAAATACAAATTACCGAAACATAAAGAGGGAATCGCAGCAGGATCAATTTTCAGAGAGAGAGGGGGGACTAACCTGTATTAGAAAGTCTGCCGGACGGGGTCGTAAATGTGGTGGAAGGCATCTGAAGTTGGAATTTTGAATGGAATTTGAATTTGGGTTGCAAGCATGGAATTCCATATCGGCGATATATCGATATCGGTCCCACCCAATAAATCGATACTGCTAATTTAGAATATCGCCGATATATCGGTTTTGGGTTGATATATCGCTATTTTTAAAAAAAAGTTCGAGAATTTTTTTTTCAAAAAAAGGGAAAAAAATAACTTTCCCCTTTGTTTTCCATCATAATATCCATATTTTAAAATCTATTCTTTATCTAAATTAGTATAATTCATTTTAGAAGTTAGATTGTGAAAATATACGGTAAAAATTAGTTTTTGACCACTGATATTTTTTTACAAATATCTCCGATATTTTATCTCATACGATACCGATATCCGATACAGAATTACATAGTTGCAAGGCATCAGCGGCTCGGATGGGAATCGAAGGGAGGTGACTGGTTGCAATGGAAATGGCCGTGGGAAAAGGGAGATTTTGTTTAGTTTTGTTTGGACAATATTTCCCTTGTAGAGAAATAGAGTGGTTTTTGTTTTAGAGGGGTAAAAGTGATATGTTACTTGAAATTGTGGAGTAATTTCATGTGGACTCTTTTGCCCATGATCGCAGTATCTTATTACGGGGTGTAGGGGCGAATTTAATTTAAGTAAGGTTCTAATCTAGGGGTAAAAAATAAAAAATTGGGCTGCAAAAGTTGGTGCTTTTAAGAGTAGTATGGATATGAATGAAATTTTATTTAAACAAAGGGAAGAGAATGAGGAACGCCCTATAAATATGTGTGCCTATTATGAGTGTAAAGATGGAATTCGCCATATCATGTAAGCCCCCGCTTGATCGGATGGATTCTGCCAACATTTTCGGCACACATTATGAGGTTATGCAGTTTTTCATTAATGTAATGATAAATGTAAGTTTTTAACACTTTGATTGTATAAAAAAAATAAAGTTTCAAAAATTTGATACAATTATAGCCTTACAAGCTCTATGCCAGCAAGTTCAATAAGGAGCTCAAGTCTACACTTTATTTTTCTCTTGCTCATTTTTCTCATAATAAGTCCTTTACAAGAAATTACTCTTGCACTGACTTATCTTAGTTTTAAGTACAACTCTAGATTGTAAGGGTTTTCACTTTGTTGAGCAAACATGGATGAGCCTCGTTACTTTTGCGGACTTCTCTTAGCAAAGTTTGGAATCAAAAAATAAAGTTTCAAAACTTTGATACAATTATAGCCTTACAAGCTCTATGCCAACAAGTTCAATAAGGAGCTCAAGTCTACACTTTGTTTTTCTCTTGCTCATTTACCTGTCCTTTACAAGAATTACTCTTGCACTGACTTATCTTAGTTTTGTTTTAAGTACAACTCTAGATTGTAAGGGTTTTCACTTTGTTGAGCAAACATGCCTGAGCCTCGTTACTTTTGTGAACTTTTATGGGGTAAACATTTTTAGCTGACATTATAATTTGGGGTCATCATTATCAGTTCTTCATGTTCAACTTGACCTTTCAATTGTGCATGCTCATGCTCATGACAACAATCACGAAATTACTAACCATCATAATCATTGTATTAAGAAAATCACATAATAAGCCGTAATTAGAAAATCACATCAACTTGGATAAGAGGTGCTTTACCATGAACTATATGATTTGTAACCTCTTGAGCTTTGTAATCCACAAATGAATTTTAGTTTCCTCCAACATCTCAGACGATATGAAATTGGATTAGTGTCATCAGTAAGCGCCACAAGGTAATAGAATCTATATCTAGCGACTCAACATATTCTGATCAATCTGATCAAGCTCTTTAGCAATACATTATATTTTCCCTCTTTATGCAAATTTAGTTTTACTAGACTTCACGGGAAAGGTGATCTGGAGAGTCATAAAATAAACATGAGCCCTTGAGTCATTCTCTTGGCAGTTGGCAAAGTGCATACGATTAGCAGAGCTGAAAAATGGAAACTATTTTCATGGCCTGTGTGCAAAGCTTCGCAAATGCATGAGTATTTTTGGTATACTGATGAACAGTGGTAATGTGTTTAAGGCAAAGTACATGATTATTTCTGTCAAATCCTCTATTAACAATCACATAACAGTAGGGCTGCCAATTGTGATCCCCAGCTAGCTAATTCCATTTTGCAAGGCCCCGAATTTGGAAAAGAAAAAAAACAAGCATATAACTTCCCAGGATGGGAACTTCAAGTCGGCTGGGAACATGGAAAATTTTCAGGTGGAGAGAATTCTTAATTGATTGGAAGCGGACTCTGAACTGTTGTTTGTTAACTATTTCTCGGAGACGGAGATTTCTTAGAAGCCGCCAAAGAAGCTGAAGATGTAGCGTGGAAGAGTGGTTTGGCTGAGAAGGTGGCTTGCTGGCCGGAGAGCCGGCGTCCGGGAACGGGCGGGGAGCATATTTTGAAATATATGCAACGAGGAGCACGTATACTAATTCCTTATTGTAATCAAGCAAAAGTTAGAAATAGTGGGTAAAACCCAAGCCGAAAATAGAGAATTCATTGTTATGTTATTACAATACATTATCTACAATTGCAGCAATTGCAGTAAGGAAAGAACATTCTTCAGTCCTTTACCAATCCTAGCCTGATTCGAGTAATCCAAGCTCAAACGAAGTACATGACAAGGCACGGATTGGGTAACATCTCCGTTTCCACCGGTGCTGGGATCCAGTGCGAAACAACGGGCAAGGAGATCCCTCTCGCATCGGACAATTCTTCTTGAATCTTCGGCCACTTGTCCTCGAACCCATCCTTTAACCAAACGTGATACAACAAGCTCCAGACCTTGGCGGCCGGAGGGAAGTTCAATGTGTTATCCAATGCTTTCACTCTATAGATTGAGGGGGAAAGAGGTGCACAAGGAGAGAGCCAGGACATTCGCTGGTTTCGGTAGGAGGGACCTGAGTGACAAAGTACGGGTACAGCAATAAAACGGCGAGGCAAGCGTACGGAACAAAATGATAGAAAATAGAATATACGGGAAAATAACGTGAAAAAAATAAAAAAATAATAAAAATAAAAAATTAATATAGTAGGTATAAATGTTAAAGAATAACATATTACAAAAAACGTGTTTTATGTGTTTAAATGCGTTTATCGAGATAAAACACGTTTATTTTGGAAAAAACACGTTTTCCCGTTTTAAACGCGGAGTTTTACGGCTGAGTGGCTAAAACGTGTAAAATGCGTTTTATATGCGTTTTAAACGCGTTTCTAGTCACATAGGGAGGGACTCACCTTGAGGAGACCGATCATGTCAACTCTAAACTACCCAAAAAACAAAAAAAAAATCATGTCTACTCTATCTTCCATGGATTGGCTACAATTGCTTGCCTCTCAGCAAATCTTCAATCTTCATTGGGTGGCCATAGGAGTTTGATGAGGTTGGGGAGAATGAATTTGGTTGAGAGTTTGGCCTAGCAAGTTGAAGTTCAAGGTGTATCGAAAATTCGTGTTCAAGGTGGCTATAGCGAGGACATTTTAAGTTTTTTTGACAATAAGTTTTGAAAACAAGTTGCTAGAAAACAAAGCAGGAAGTGCATATGTTAAAGAAGCGTAGATTTTTTATCCAATAAAGAAATTGCCATTGCCGTCGCTGCCAGTTGCCAAGGAAGGAGATGGAATTGTTTATAATTTTTTTTCCTTTTTTTTACTATCTAAATTGTTTATATTAGGAGGTGCACTAGTCTCAATGATCACAACCAAAGAAAGTTCATTCCATGGATGCCAAGGTTGAGAAAAAAGATTATCCTTGTTTAGAACCCTTGCAAACCACCATGCTTCGCAAACTGGTGGGCTCTGCAACATATGACTTACGTGTTTTACCTCAATCCCCATTTACCTCAAATGAATTCTTAATTTCCTCTGACATCTCAGACGATATGATTTGGTATTAACGTCGTCATTAAGCTTCAACATGATAGAGTCTATATTTAGCGACACAACATATTCTACTATATATGATCAGACTCTCTGATTACTTAAATATAGAGCAAATTAACCTCTGGCAACACATATTGTATTTTCCATCTTCATACAAATTTAATTCGAATAATTTACTAGACGTCACATGAAAGGTGAGATGGAGACAGCATTCATCTACTTTGTATTTGCACTCCCCATAACATCAACGTGAGTCCTTGAATCATTCACTTCGTAGTAGCAGAGCCGAAAAATGAAAACTGTTTTAAAAGGAAAGCTGAAAACTGCCAGATTTGAATGTTCCAAACGTAGAATACTTATTAGTAGATAATTCCTTAATAACTCAGCTTCAGGACTCAATGGGTCGGGTGTGAATCGTCATTAATTAGTTAGAACTAAGTCTGAATCCTCTTAGGACATCTTTTTATTTTTATTTTTCCGATAGCTCCAATGGATAACTTTTTTTTTTGGATAATTAAATAATATTATTAAGCAAAACCCAAAGAAGAGTAGAGAGAGCTTTGAAAATTCAAATCAGACACTCCTGAGTAAAATAGCTCTCCTAAAGGAGGATTAGTTACCTAGGTGGATATAAAAATGAAATAACATGAAGGTAGGAAAAAACTAAATAGAATACGGAACTATTATTTTTCACGACTTCCTCCCTTATTGTTCTTCTTCTTCTTTTTCATTTTTCTTTATTCTTGTTTTTTAAAGAAGTTGAGCGCGTATGACACTCCTGTCTCATCATCTTCAGAATCTTCGAAGTCTTCATCTTCCACACTATATTCTCTAAAGTTCGAATAGTCGAGAGGGTAGGGATGATTAGGCCATGAGAGATCACTACAAGAATGATAGTCTTTGTCATGGGAACGAAGGGTTGGTTCTTCTGCTCTATGTATACTACCAGGTTACTATGGACTTCAAGGTAGGTCATTCAATTCCCTGACTTGTGCCAGCCACACATGGCCCCAGTGGTGTCCCATGTGTCACACAGAGCAGAAGAACCATAGTTCTCCGATAAGGCTCAATAACATATGCATATTAATTAATTAACTCCAATAAATGAGGCTCATACGTAATTAAGAAATTACACTAGCAGTTTTGAATTGTACTACAAGAGTTGTGTCATGGGGAAGAACAATGGAATGCTCAAGATCTCTGGGTTTTCTCTTCACAATGGAGAACTCGAATTCTATGGTTATGTTGTATGATTGGGATATTGGAGGAATCTGAAAATTGGAGTTTAAAATTACTAATAATCTTTACAATAGTTTAACCTATGCAAAGTATTCGTCTTCATCATCAAACCCTCCCTTATCTTGTTCTACATAGTGTCCTTCAGCACAAGCAAAGTTGCCGATGGCCGCTGCAATAGTGTTGGTTTTCAACTCCATCAAGACTAGGGGTGTAAACGAGCTGAGCTGAGCCGAGTTTGGGCAGCTTGGCTCGAGCTCAAAATCTGAAGTTCTAGTTCAAACTCGGCTCGGCTCACAAGAAGCTCATACCCTCTCAGCTTGGCTCGGCTCGGGCTCGGATCAAGATGCTTCGTAAAAGTTATTTCGATTAGAACACTACTCTTGCAATTGATCATTACTGAAAGTTAATGTAGGAAAAGACCATGACTCCAACCAAGGCCTTGACTGCATCGCCCACGGACGACGTGGAGCTGGCATGACATACTTAGATAGAGTTGCTATCGAAAGTCAAATGGAACAAATATTCAAGATGGGGGAGGTAATGGAGGACTCATTGGAAAGATCCGTAACATAAAACTCTAAAATTATCCTTGAAATGTGAGGGTGGTAAGGGGGGCTTGTAAGAAGAGACGAAAACGTTTCTACACTGACGTCTCGATGTTAAGAGTCATCCAACCAAGTCCTCCATAACCACTACATAGTATACCAGTAATAGGAGTGTACTAGAAGTTCTACCATTCAAATTATTGAGTTAGGCACCGATCACCAAGAGGTAAATTCATCCGTTCGAAAATCATCACCAGGTATTGCACACCCCTGAATTTCATCACCTGGTAATTGGATGAATGTTTCTCTGTTCTGATCTAAGCACCATGTTTTCCTCTAAGCCGGACTCCTATTCAAAGGTATCACATAAGCCAGTTTCCGGTTTTACATGATGGCAGAGAGATCTTCGTTAAAAGAAAAGGAATATCTTTACCCCAAAAAATGATGCAATAAAGATCTTTGCCTGAAACAATGATGAAAGAAAGACCTCTGCCAAAAAAAATGCATGAATTATTGATGCAAGAAAGGTCATTCCTTTTCCTTCACTGATACGGACGGGGGGAGTCATCAGTCATCACTAGCTAAAACTCTTTCGCGTTGACAAGCTTGGCAAAATATGATTCTAGGTCGAAAGCAGGTGGGGATGGATTTTCTTACCCTTCTTTTTCACCCCACCCCACAGTAACACATCCTCCAACTTTTTTTTCTCTCTTCCTCAAGTGGGGTGGGTACTTTCTAAACTCCTATTACAAAGACAAGCAAGATCAAATCATAGCATAAGGATTTTTTTTGGGTACTTACCAAACTCCTATTACAAGACAAGCAAGAACAAATCATAGCATAAGCAAATTTTTTAGGTTCAAGCCTAGCAACTCTTCCTCAACAGGAGGGAGACCCTACCACCACGCCAATTGGTGACACACAGCGAGGAGTTTCTTTCAACTAAAAGGCTTATAGAAATACTGTAAACGATATGCAACAACCAATACAATGAGCCATGCTTAGTTCCCCTCTCCCCTTCGCGGATCATTTAGTACTATCCAGCATTCAACTACAACACCATTATACTCCTTCCGTCCTAAAATACCTGCCACATCCTAAAAAAGTGGGTAGTCATGTGGCAGTTATTTTAGGACGGAGGGAGTATCTATGATTTACTCACAGCTTCATGATAAAAATTCGAGGCATAATTCTTCTCAAAGGATGCTTCGTCGTTGAACACAATTCAATATCCTCAACAAGAAAATAGGTGAACATAAAAATAAGTAAAAGCACAAAACAACAGTACTGATGTAAGTTATCACAATTGCGCAACAGATGCAAATGAAATTACTAGGGCATTATCCACGTGCATTTTCAATGTACACAACAAAATCACCCAAACATAATAGTGTTTACATGGCTGATGGGCATATCTGATATAGGTTCAATAGGTTGCTCTCCATTCACTGAATTACCTACATTGGAAACCTCTTCTCTGCTGTAGTCATCAAATACTGAATTAAAAGAAGTCGGTGAAGGCGTTTCCATGAAATTCTTCCCTATGTAAAACCCTAATGCAGAAACCACCATGGCCATCACATAGTCCGGCACTGCTAATCCCCAATACCTGCTGGGATAGTATGTAATTCCCAAACAATGAAGCCATGGCTCCGGAATATATGACCAGACGAGGAAGATAACAGTGGCAACAATGGCCAAGATGGAGCCAACAAAACCATGGACTTCCAAAGGTTTCGGGCCGTGCTCCTCAACCTTCTCGTCCAAATCTACGCCCAAGAGCGACACTGCCACCGCCTCCCTTCCCACACACTCAGCATCTGCCTGGCCACCTGATCTTCCTCTTCCTTTCCAACCCAGGTCCCAGAATACACATGCCATTGACCAATAACCCTATCTTATGCCTTAATCATCTGAGTTTAGTAAGATAAAAGAAGGTAGAAATTTGAATTTCATTAAATTCAAGAGTTTATCATGGGACACAATTGGACTTGACATTTCATCAAACAAGATCCTAACGCAAAATTGAAGCCATTGCAGAAACCCCCAAACACAGAATTCGCACGTCGTAAATACCCATTAAGCATTACAAGAGGGCAGATCCAGATCTAGTTTGAATCCAATCCACAAGCAAAGAGATAGCTAGAGATTCAAAGCCAAAGAATACAAAAAAAATATATAGATAGATATCTTTACCTTGTGGATAAAACCATACAAATCTTCCAAGAACATGAAAAGAAGGGGGATCAAAACCCAAAAAATTTGGAGATGAAGAAACAGAGGAAGATGAGGAAGATGAGGAGGAAGAGGTAGTCCACAAGGACGAAGAAGGTAGTGGAGCCATGGCTTTTATTGGTTCTTGTTTCCTTCAATGGCTGGAACATGGCCATGGTTCAGATCTCGGATTGGGGCTGGCACGGCAAATTAGGAGGCCGGAGGAAGAAGAAGAATAGTCTCCCACTGGGCTTGAGGCTCTGCCTGTGTGGCGGAAGGGCTGTAATTAGAGGAAGGGGAAGGGCTCCGATTAGATTAGAGAGACGTTAATCCGTGGTTTGAAATTGTTGTCACAAACAGAAATATTAGTCTTTTTGTTGTATGAGGCATGGCTCGCGCGCGTCCAAGTGAGCCAACCCGCCATGAGACGTCAGATTTTGATCAAACGGTGGGTGTCAAATCAGGGGGTGCTCAGATTTTTTGAATCATGAGTCCGGCCCTGTTTTGAGGGGTTCATAATTGGGTCATGTTTGTATGAGACACGGCTCACACGTATTTGCGTCAGCTAGGGATGCCACCGGGGCGGGTTTGGGTCGGTTCTTGGCAAACCCGGCCCCGGAACTGTTGTAATTCTTCAAACCCGGAACCACCCGAGACCCACTACGGGTCCAATTTTTGGACCCAGAACCGCCCCGGTACCAAACCCGGAACCGCCCCGCCCCGCCCCGATACCAAATCAAATTTTTTTAATCTATTTTTATTCTTTTTCAAACTTGTATATTAAACTTTGATTATTTTGACTATTTTTCACTCTTTTAAGCTACAAAAGGGCACTAAAAGAAAAAAAAATGAAAAGAAGAGAGACCTAACTTGAGTTGAGTACTTATATATCGGGTCGGGTCGGGTTTTAATATAATACCCAAACCCGCCCCGACCCGGTGCATCGGTTCCTCTTTCAAACCCGGAACCGGAACCGGTACTGTATAACGTTTCCCAGAACCGGCCCCAATAAGGCCGGGTCCGGTCGGGTCGGGTAAAAACCCGGCCCCGGTGGCATCCCTAGCGTCAGCCACCGTGATACCTCGCAAGGATTTTGATGTCAAATTAGAGGCAGGTGGGTTTGAATCACCAACCCGTCCAGTCCAGATCCGCTGGTGAAGCTTCACCAGTGAGGCCGATGATGAAGTGACACCAGCCAACCACGTAATGTAAATCATGTGACTCTTATTTCTCCATGGTGAAATTCTTTAGTTATAGTGATGTGCTCTCACGTGATTTACATTACGTAATTGGCTAGCATCACTTCACCAGCGGATCCAGATTCCATCCCTAAGGCTTTGGGTAGATCGGCTCACACAGACGCTCGTGGGCGGTCTCTCAATATAAAGTTTTCCCTTCATCACACTAATTCACAATAGTCACACTATTTATTATACTTAATTTATAACGTTAGTGATATTATTATTGTTCCAATTTTATTGGATGTCTTCAAAGAGACTGAGTCCCTTCGAATGCGAGTGGTGCATATGCTATCGATCCAACGGTTCAGAACAATAAGGGGCAGATGGGCCGCCCGCCCCTTGGATTGACGTAGTTCACGCCGCTGCTTTCAATCACTGAAAACTTGTCCTCTACAAATTAAATTGGAAAAGAGGAACTAAAGCGGGCCTAAATGTCGAACCTCTCTCTCAATTAGGGAACGAAAATGTGTATGAATATGTAAATAATGTGATGGCATTGAGGACCCAAAATCCCTCCCCTCGTGTTCTCCCACTCTACCATCAGCATCATCACCACCTGCTATTTATGCTATGTCAAGATTAGGGATGGAACTTGGGTCGGGTTTTTACCCGACCCGACAAGACCCGGCCTTATTGGGCCGGTTCTGGGATTGCTTATGCAATACCCGGTTCCGGTTCCGGGTCTGCAAGAGGAACCGACCCATCGGGTCGGGTCGGGTCCGGGTTTTCATGTAAAACCCGGACCCGACCCCGGTATATGATAGATAGTATATATATATCATATACTTGGACCCATATTTATTTTTTTTATGAATATTTTTTTGGGCGAAAGCACTCATATCTCTTGATTTGAGTAGTTTGAATTTTTATGAATATATATTATTAATAAAAAAATTAAAGGAGTTAATAGTTTAATGTATATGACATTAAAAATATAAAAAAACTGGTACCGGGGCGGGGCGGGGCGGGTCCGGGTTTCAAGTTCTGGTACCGGGGCGGGTCCGGGTCCTTGAAACTGGACCCGTGGTGGGTCTGGGACGGTTCTGGGTTTGAAGAATTAAAATGGTTCTGGGGCCAGGTATGCCAATACCCGGCCCAAACCCGCCCCGGTTCCATCCCTAGTCAAGATGGATATTTGTCAAGTACCTTTCATGATATTTGATAAACCTTCTGCTATGTAAATAAACATTTCTTCAGTCCTTCCAGAAGATAAGATGTCTCTAAAGGTGTATTATTCAGTAGTCACCGTAGTTTTTTTTCCTGTACAGGTCAGAGCGTATAAAAATTGCTATACATTAGATGTTACTGTAAACATAAAGTACATGAGGATGTTTCTTGCTCATACAACAATGGATACAATGACCAAATTAAGCATATATGCTACTTATAACATATGCAAACTGCAAGGCGCAAAAATGCAGCCATTTATGTACAGTTCCCTGCAGTTTTACACAATTTCCTGTTTACACTGCTATTGTGGTCTCTCTGATTATCCAATCTCTCACAAGAGCAGGTAGTCACCAAGTATGTGCATCAATAATCCGGTCTAGTGATTCTGAAAATTACATGCCCATCAATGCAAGTATTAATGTGCTAATTCATTGAGTGGAAATCTAAACAAAAGAAAACTATGTCTGAGTTCTGTACCTTGTGACCAGTTGATGATGATTGGGATGTAGCCTCTGTTGCGTCTTCTAAGCTCCTCGCTTCTGATTTCTCATTTGAATAGATGGCGTCAATAAATACATGAATGAGTTACTTTCTCAAAGAAAACTGGGTTAGGCATGCTTAATCAAAATTTAGGGTTTGAGAAAGCTGTCAGAATATGCACAACATAGAATAAATTTGCAATGCAAATTTGTGCGTCCTGAAAGTCAGCAAATGAAAATTCAAACTACATAGCTAAATGATGGGAGCAGGATTTAGCCCACTCCACTCATAATAAATGTGATAAGTTGATGAAGGTACTTATGCATGTGGCCAACTTGATACCCAAAACTGTGGGCAAAATTGGCAAAAAAAACTCTGATAAAAATCAAACTGATAGCCGGCAAGGACATGATTACATCTCGGCCAATACTAGGACGACATTCCTTTCAGCTTAACTATTAATATACAGGCAACAGGTCTTCTTGTCACTAGATGTAGATTGTATAACTCTTGCATTTGTACTCCAATGAGTTTTTCGCTTTATCAACTGAAATTGGGGTGGGGTTTACATTAGGTATAAGGGAGGAATAGTGGTTATCAGTCATTGATGTAACGGACGCTATAGAATAAACAATTATCCAGATTCGTAATGAGACATCACACAACACTAGAATCTAAAATACCATCTTCTGGAAATACTAGTGTGGAAAGGCCGTTTTAGTAAGTTATGCTACCAAACAAGGGGATGGGTAATACAGTCTGGTACATGGCTAAGGCGATATATATGCTGAGGGCTCTAAGTGAGTTCTTGAAATACTTTCTCGATCATGTAGCAGCATTTTCCACTACTTATTTCTGTTTTTGAACTTTTTTCTATTCAGTAAATTCTCCCAAAGTGATTGGAGGCATAACAAAATCAAATCTAATAAACTCACGTTGATAGTATTGTAACCCAGATAAGCTCCACGCAGTCAACCCACAGAAGCCTTTGTTCAACTGGTACAACACCATAAGTAATGAGATGAGCAAAGGGCCAAAGCTTCCACCCAGCCTGTAGCAAAAGAAATGAGGGCAAACCAATAAGCAATTTCTCCCTTTAAATTAGAACAAAAATTTTCAGAGAACAACGCTTCGAGTTCAAAAATTTTCAGTGAGCATACAACAATGTAAGATGTATCATACAAGCTCAAGATAGTGCAAATGATTTTTCCGTTCATTTGGGCTCGCAAATTGCTCTCAAGTGATGAGCAGACAGTATGCGCCGCCCAGTTAATATTTAACATCTCAATTCTGGAAAGGGATAACAAAAGAAAGAAGTATGTTGTCCATGCTGTTGAACTAAAGAGAGAGGAAGACAACACAATAACCCCTCCTTGTTGAAAAATATGATATAAATATATTAACAATTTTTAGCAAGTATTCTAGGAAGACTCAATTAGCTGATGTTAGAAGCTCTCGATCTCTAAAGCGAACATCTTAGGACTAAGTAGACAAAGAGTCACATCTTACTGTTAACATCGGAAAAAATGTTGCAGTCAGTTCATTATAGATGCTGACAGGTGATTCTAAACGCAAGAAGCCCAGGAGTACATAGTAGATACTGTTCCAAATTCCAGCCCATATGGTTTGGTCAAACACAACCTTGGCTGGAACCACCCACCATTCATGGAAAGGAAAAAGAGCCTGGAAAACAAGGAAAGAAGATATTATAAATATTCTGTGTAATAAAATAAGCTGCAAGTCCACAAACTCTAGAGGGTCTTGATGCAAAGACTATCAATCTCCATATATGATTACCTCACAGAACTGGTAATAGTAATGTGAAAGTGACCCATGAAAGGTAAATCCAACAAGGCCAGATCTGAACATTCGAGCACGATCAAAGTCAAAGAGTGGCTTCCCTTCATAGCACTAAAATATACAGCAGGATGAAAATAATTATAATGAAAAACAGTAGTTAAAAAAGCTAACATATAGATTATCAGAGAAGCACTTCACCTGCGCAATCCAATCCCCTAGGGAATAGACAATCCCACTTATCATCATTTTGGCTAGAACAGGGTTTGTCTTAAGAGCTTCCTCATAAGCAGACCAATTATGTTGAGGTGCATATCTTAGTATTTCAAAAATTGTCCATCCCTAATGATATCCACATGGAAAAAGAAGGGTTAGAAAAAGGTTAACAGAACAAACAGACAGGAAATTTAACAAATGAAAGGCTTCAATTGTATAAAATCCAAGTAAATTATATTACATAACAGGAAAAATTTCATTTGACTCCAAACAAAACAAACAACAACAGATTTATAATATGTATCATATTCTAGGTCAAAAGAAGCAAGATAGTTAAAAGTCCTATGTGCGAGAACATCGAAATGTCTAGGAAGAAGCCAAAGCAACTGTGATCTGCAGCAATCACTCTATAAAATACCAAGCATAAATTCATCATCTCAATTACACTAAACATTAATTTAAGCATGGTCTGCTCCAAACAGTCTATAAAATTCATGAAACAAACACTGTTAGATGAATCGCCAGAGACTGCAGAACAAACATCCTCTATGCGAACTAAATATTGAACACAAAACACAAGCGGGTAAACTAAGAACTCTCAGGTT
The DNA here is from genome assembly GCA_039654745.1 of Houttuynia cordata. Classification (NCBI taxonomy): domain Eukaryota; kingdom Viridiplantae; phylum Streptophyta; class Magnoliopsida; order Piperales; family Saururaceae; genus Houttuynia; species Houttuynia cordata. Next base: position 32,850,925 of record CM077507.1, on the reverse strand, counting down.
CAACAAAATTCCGAAAGATTTCCAATTCTTAACAAACTTAAGAAGTGAAGTCATGATTTACAAAATTTAATCACTCACATGCCAGTAATCGCTATCAATTGTGAGCAGCTTCGTGATGGCGAAGCTCCCCGCTGCAAGAACGATACTCGCGTTAATCGCCCGATCGATCAGCCGATCCACATCCTCCTCTTCCTCGCCCGCCTCCGCCATAATTGACGACGAGGACAAAGAAGAAGAAGCAGAGAAGCTCTGAAAGTCACCACCAACACCCCCATCAAACGACAGCCTTCCCTCGTTCACAAACACTCCAGCCCGGCTCTCCTCACCGGCTTCCTCCGTAACCCTCTCGCTCCACGCCACCGCCCCTTCCTGCTGGTCCGTGGCGTCGCTGCTCTGCACCGGAATCACGTCCAGCTCGTCCGCCACCGACCCAACTCCCCAATTCTCCCTCTTCTCCGTTTTCCCGCCTAAAAATCCAGTCTTTGGACCGATCTGGAGCTTGGCGGAGGCCGGCCGGAGCAGCGGCCGGAGGCGGGGCTTGACATGGAAGCCGAGCCGGAGCTTGGGCTCCCTGGTGGTGCTGGAGATGACGAGGAATCTGTGGAACCTCTGAGTGGCTACGCTGTTCACAGAAGCCATGAACGGTGGCCGGAGAAGCTCAGACATCGTCGGAGCTCAGAGTGGAAAGAGAAGAAACCTGAAAAACTGGTTTACCCTTTTTCAACAAAAATGGCTTGGAATTTTGGTACTTTTTAGAGCTTAGACTTGGCTGAGGATAGACCACAATGTAAGCCACAAGCTCAATAAGCTTAATATGAATCAAATTTGGCCTTTGGCCTTGGTGATAATACAATGGAACTAGTACTTACTACTTAGCATGCGCCATGTTGCATATTCGAAAATATAAGGCCAGCGCAGTGCGAGATTGCGAGTTGTCTGATCATTCTTTAACGGCTTGGATGTAAGGACCGGTGGAGTTAGGCGGTCAAACACGGTTGCCGCTTGTATAAAAGCCCACTGGCGGATCGAAATCGGGTAGTTCAAAAGTGATATGAAAGGGGTGCTAAAACGAGCCGACTTATAGTTAGAGTTAGGATATACGGCAGGGCAAAAAGTGGATTATTAACTTTCACGTTTTTTGTCATGAAAATTTTTAGATTTGGGTGGTATTAATGAAGTTCTAGTGTTGTAGATGAATTTGGAATAGGATGGGCATTTGCTTGTTCGATTTCACTTTGTGACTATATATAGCTGACTTGAGCCCAACGTTATTTCCAGTATCATTTCATTAGTTTACCATCAGAATATGAGTCGTCAGTATAGTATTTTCAGGGTAGTTTAGCTCTGGTGATGGTAGCTGTGGTTTGTGCCCAGGGGCGGATGCAAGATTTTTGGTGAATGGGTCATAAGATCATGCAACTTCAATTTTTTGTTCTTTATAATTGAAAGAAATGCTAAAAACTAGGCCTCTATTGCTGCTGGATCTGCTGGATCAAATTCCAACGGCTCGTGGTGACCAATGCGCAATGAAATTGGGTAGGTGACCAATCTGAACACTGTCAGCAGCAGTAACGTGTTCCCTATCGGGTTTTTCCAAAAAAAATTGTAATATAAGGCAGGACCTACTACAAGTGCCGGAAAATAGGTGGGTTGGAGAATCGGAGATGGGAGGAGTGGCAGGGAGACGAGGAAGCACAGCAGCCATTCATAGGTGTGTGTCATCTGTTGTTCTTACCACTAAAATTTTCGTGTTTGTGGTTTTGCATGGCCGCATCTTAAATCTGTCAACCACGCAGTGTGTTTTTTTCTTTGAAAATGACCAACTTCGTATCTAGAAGCTCAATGCGCCGCCCCCACCCTCTCTACAGCCTTGAGAAACTGTTGTGGACTCGGTGAGTCGACATTACACGTAGAACATGTATTTTTATTTTCTTTTGATAAGGAGGGCCTGAGGGGTGTCGAAGTCGTTAGGACCCAACTAGAAGGGAGGGCAACCGACCTCTTAGAGCATTGTTACTATAAGTATTTTTTTTTTTTATGATAATTCAGGAAACATGTATATTTTGGGGCACTATAGCGAGAAAATTTTGGGTATATATATAGTGTATAACACGATGCTGACATTGTGTTTTACAATTCACTAACGAACCCATTAGTCACCAACACTTGAGACGGTTTACATCAGGGCCTACATGCAGCCCCTGGTCACTAATGTGTTTGTCCGTGAATGGTAAACACACTGCCAACCAGTGTTAGAAATACACTGAAAAATTTCTCCACTCTTACGTAGGCATTGTTTGGTTCATAAATTTGACAGCAAATTCAACCTAAAATTTGAGATAACTAACTGAATCATGTTTGGTTTATAAATTTGAGATGAATTTAAAATTCAGCCAAAAAGAAGATTTTCCCCCAATTTAGGCTTAATTTGTGAATCTTCTCCACCAAATTAAGATTGAATTGTAAATTTACAATTTAGCAACCAAACAACATTCCCATTTTATACTAATTCAGCTTGAAGAAATTCTCTCTTGATTAACCTTCATATTCATTAAAATTTACTAACCAAACAACCCCATAATATAGATTGAGAAGCGTAAGCATTCACATTACAAACCCACCTAGTACCCCCTGAATTATGGAATACACACAATATGAATTGCAAGTTTTTTTTTATTTTTTTATAAGGATAATGATATTCCTACAGCACGGTCATACAGCACTGACCCAACCCACCCCCCTAACCCAATCCTAACTCTCCTAACCCAACCCACAACTCTCCTGACCAACTCAAGTTTTTAGGATTTTAGCGGGCAAAATTTTCATTCGCCCGCCCTCGCCTTTTGGCAACTCAGCTCTGTTCTGTCCCCTCCCCTATTTTTCATAATCTCATCTGCTCAAGTAAGTCGCCGAAGAAGCTCCGCTACCGCAGCCTACGGAGCGGGACCGGGAAACCTTTCGCCCCAACAATGAAGCCACCCCAACGCCTTCTGCTTCCGAGCACGCCGGCGTCTTATCAGCTTCCCTAGCGGCAGCGCGGCGGCGCGAGTGGTGGAGGAAGGACTAGAAGCTTCGACGGTGGAGGCTATCGTCGGAGGCAGGATCATACAAACACCTGGGGATGGTGACGGCGCTGCTGCGCAGTTGCGCTTGAGGACAAGGACGGCGGCACCAGCAGAGGAGGACATGACCTTCTTCTGCTTGTGGGAGAGGAAAGGCAGCATTTTGGATCGACCGAGATGGTTATGATGATGATGATGGTGGTGGTGATCGTGGTGGGCGGAGGAGGAGAAGGATTCGGAGCGGGTGGGGGAGGAGGAGGAATTGGGGCAACGAGAATGACGGGGAAGGAGGAGACGAACCTGCCGAGGCGTTCTTGGAGGCAGAATGCAGCGTAGATGCCGTCGGCGGGGTTGTAAGGGTGCTCACTGCACTCCATCTGACAGCTTCACCCATGAATGATGCTTTCCCTTGTTTGGTTTTTACTCTATTCTATTTTGTAGTGCTTGCGTTCTCATTGAAACTTTTGGCAGCTCTGCTCTGCGCTGGCTTGCTCTGCAAATCTGTTGGAAAAACCAGAAGAAGCTCTGTTTTGCCCCCTCCCCTTTTTTCCATTCCTCTGTTTCTCCAACCTCCCTCAAGAAGAAGCCGTTCGTCCGCCATTAAAGCTCACCTCAAGCTCAGGTTTGGTTTCTCCCTAATGGGTATATCTTGAATAGATTAATTGTTGCACTGCAAAGTCGGTGCTGTTTAAAGCTTTGAATGTGTGCCCTCCTGCAGCTAGTAATTCCCTGCTTTAATTTTTGTTTTTGGTTTAGCAAATAGGCTCAGTGCTTGAACTTAATTCTGGTTGTAAAAGCTAATATGTTTTCACAACCATCAAAAAGGGTCTCAATAGGAATGTGAACAAGAAGGGTTGGAGCTGTGGGTGCTCTCACCTCCTTTGTTTCGTGAGTTCCACTGACACCACCATTGTTGTTTGTAGCCCAAGGGTCCATGCCGTGGGCTCTCACATCTTTTGTTTAATGAGTTCCTCTTCGATCATTATTGTTGTATGTAGCTGTAGCCTTTAGGACAACTGGATTTTCATCAATTATAATATTTTTATTCATTTTTAGTTTAACTCTTTTTAGTTTAATTCTGTTCTTATTTCTCCCTAGTTGGTGTTTGTAAAGATGTGCCATACATTCAATGATAAATATTATTTCATAGATGAGTTTTTGGAGTTCCATTAATGGAATTTATGGTCCTTTGGTTATATAATATTCACTATATTAACTGTTAATTAAATTACTGTACTGCTACTGTCTTAAGGATGATCTGTGTACCTTTTCAAAGATGATAATAAGTAATCAGAAGAATTTGATGATCGAATCAAGCGAAACACTTTGTCTTTAAGACAGAATTCGCCCTCCCTACGGTGCTTAGGACTCTTGGGCGTCTGCCTCCCAGGATAAGACGATCAACCACGTACTGTAGGAGCACTCCAAATAATATGCACAGCGAACCACAAATGTGTAATGCTTTCACAGAATGGAAGAGGGAGGAAGAAGATGAAGTGAAGGAAAAAATCAGTACAGAAAAACCAGTTTTTCAAGACTTTATAGAAATTCCGTTAAAGGCCCGTTGAAAACACCCTTTCTCGTTGAACGGACGCGTCCGTCCGTTAACGGTTATAAGAAAATAAACCGGACCCATTTTGGTTGAACCAAAATAATTAGAAAATCAAACTAATTAAATTTGTCACAAAATAATATTATCATGTTGACCCAACCCAACCTGACTCGGCCCGGCCGGCCGCGCGTGCGACCGAACCGAACCGAGCCGGCCGGCCGGCCGGACGGCGGCGGCGGCGGCGCGCGCGCGCGTGTGGGTTAGCCCACCTAGGTGCATGGGTCCAACATCTCTCTCCCCCACAAAAGTGGGGTGGCCCTTAGGCCTAACTTATAAGGCCAACCTTGGACCTTATATACCATCCACAACCCATCCTTGGTGTGGATGTTGGACTATTCATCCTTCACCCAATTCACTCATTCATCTCATAGTAAGTGGGTTTTAAACATGGGTTAGTTCTCTCTCTTTAATACCCAATTGTGGGTTATAACTAACACCCACTTCTAACAATCCCCCACATGAATGAGAATTGGCTGGATAACTTATGCAAAAACTATGCAAAAAAACTTGTGAAAGCAAATATTGAGAAGATCATGCATGGGGGAGAGGTAGCTTTCGGCTTTGAACCTTTCCTTGTGAAGACTATCGGGTTTACTGGCTAATCAGTGAACGTGATGTCTTGAACTGTTCAGCCGTTTGTGTAAACCAAGACAATAGAAGTCACACAATCACTTCTCAGACACATTGTGGTTCTCATGACTTTGTTCATTTTGGCCCCGAACAAACCTGGTTTTCATGAGTGCTCTAGAAGATTTAGCCTTAAAATCCTCATAGAAGTGGCCCTTCACACTCATATAGGTGATTCTCATTAGGAGCATCCTGCAATACCCCACTCGAACTAAGTCAAGCTATGAGAACCATTAAAAGCAAAGCTTATCCTGATTCATTCAGCAGGCATCACTATCTCATCATAGGAATGGGAACGAGATTTTATCTCCATAGTGATTCCCCTTGAATCCCCCACAATTCGGTTGTCCCTTTTGAACCTAGATCTTGGGATCTCCAGTCAACTAGGTTGGGTTGCCATTATGGTGATTCTTAATGTATAGGCTTCAAGCCTATTCCCCTCGATGAATTGCTCACTTGTTCTTTGGTCAAACCCTTTGTTAGCGGATCCGCAATATTTTCTTTTGACCGAACATACTCAATGGAAATTATTCCACTAGAGAACAATTGTTTTATGGTATTATGCCTCCGACGTATATGTCGAGACTTACCATTATACAAGTTACTTTGTGCTCTTCCTATAGCAGATTGACTATCACAATAGATACATATAGGTGGCACAGGTTTCCCCCACATTGGAATATCTTCTAAAAAAATGACGAAGCCACTCAGCTTCTTTGCCTGCTTTATCAAGTGCAATGAATTCTGATTCTATTGTGGATCTTGCAATGCACGTTTGTTTAGAAGATTTCCAAGACACTGCTGCACCTCCAATAGTAAAGACATATCTACTTGTAGATTTGGAGTCTCTTGTATCAGATATCCAATTTGCATCACAATACCTCTCTAGTACTGCTGGATACCTTGTATAGTGCAGTCCATAGTCCAAGGTATATCTTAGATATCTAAGAACCCTGACTAGAGCCTTCCAATGGTTTTCCCCTGGATTGCTATTATATCTACTCAGTTTACTTACTGAGTATGCTATGTCCGGTCTCGTACAATTCATGAGGTACATGAGACTTCCAATAATTTGAGAATATTAGAGTTGTGATATGCTCTCACCCGTGTTTTTGCTTAAATACAATGTCACATCCACAGGTGTTCTCGCTGGACGATTATCATTCTCATTAAACTTGTCTAGAATTTTTGTAATGTAATGAGATTAAGATAATACATATCCATCAGATGTTCTAGTGATTTTCATCCATAGTATAACATCTGCAACACCCATATCCTTCATGTCAAACTATTTGTTTAACATCCTCTTAGTAGCTTTAATAATATTATCATTGCTTCCAATAATGAGCATATCATCCACATATAGGCATACTATAACATAGCCTTCAGGTCTAGCTTTGACATAAACACATTTGTCACATTCATTGATTTTGAATCCATTTGACATCATCATTTTGTCAAATTTTTCATGCCATTGTTTAGGTGCTTGTTTAAGCCCATAGAGAGACTTAACAAGTCTGCACACTTTGTTTTCTTGACCCGGTACAACAAACCCTTCAGGTTGTTCCATATATATTTCCTCATTCAAGTCACCATTCAAAAATGCTGTTTTTATATCCATTTGATGTATTTCAAGATTATACAAAGCAGCCATAGCAATTAACATCCTAATGGAAGTTATTCGCATGACTGGTGAATATGTATCAAAATAATCTTGACCTTCCTTTTGCTTGTATCCTTTGATAACAAGTCTTGCTTTATATTTGTCAATTGATCCATTAGCCTTCATCTTCCTCTTGAAGATCCACTTGTATCCGAGAGGTTTACTACCTGGTGGTAGATCTACCAACTCCCAAGTGTGATTTTGCATAATGGATTCAATTTCACTATTTACAGCCTCCTTCCAATATTGTGCTTCAGGAAAGGACATGGCTTCCTTAAAGCTTTGAGGCTCATTTTCTAACAAATAAGTTAGAAAATCTGGACCAAAGGATTTTGATGTTCTAGTACGTTTACTACGTCTAGGTTCATCATCTTCTCCCTCTTGGTCTTCACTAGTGTCTTTTTCGACATCCAAAGTTCTTTTAATAGAACTTTTCTTTTGTGATTCCCACATGTTCTAAGGTAACCCAGAACTTACTAACATGGCATTCATCATTTCTTTTAAAGTTCTATTTTTCCGTTCAGCAATTCCATTTTGCTATGGTGAATAAGGTGTCATTATTTGGTGTATAATACCATATTGTGAACAGAATTCACCAAAAGGTGATTCATATCCTCCACCTCTATCATTTCTTAGAACTTTTATTTTCTTACCAAGTTTATTCTCAACCTCTGTTTTATATAATATACACATGTTTATAGCCTCATCTTTACTTCACAACAAGTATACATAACAATAAGAACAATTATCCATGAATAGAACATAATATTTCTACCATCCATAGTGGGATTAACATGCAATTCAAAACCATTGCTACGTATCACACGATAAGCAATGATAATTTGTTTCAATTTTATGAAAAGGCTATCTGATGAAGTTAGATTGTATACATATATCACATTCTATGCATATCAATATCACACCAAGGAATAACTTTAAATATTGCATGTCATGTTTGTTCCAACTTTAAATATTGCAATCTATTGTTCCTACTTAATTTGACGAGAGTATTTGAAATACTCAAATCAGTTTAACCATATTGGTTTTCGTTCAAGTGTACTAAATCAAGGCTTTTTATACTTTAAACTCAGACCAATTAAAGGACCCAAAATTGGGAAACATAACGTAAGAATTCCACTTACCTGAACTGGAGCTTGATACACTGAACCGGCAGCGGAAGATGATCGGTGCTCTTTGAAACTAGCCTATAGCGGTTCCCTCCACCATACGAACTGGGAGAACCAGGCCTTCTCCCGGATCCTACGGTTCACTGCACGACTTGGAACGGGCGAGCCAGAAATTACGACCCAACGAAACCCGGTTCAGTCATCCACGCTACATTAATACCTCCACTCGGGTTACAAGCTGACTCTGCGCAGCTCGGTTCGTAAGATTGTTAAAAATAACTCTTACTTATCATGTAGCCGAACCAGACCTTTAGTAACCTAAACCGAAATTTTAGTAGCCTGAACCGGACCATCATCTTCCCCAAATAGAAAGGTTGTTTCTGAAACAAACAGACCGAGGGGTGCGTCTCTTGCCTCGCTGTCATGCCCACCCCCTCGCCGTTCCTGCGATCGGTGAGGACGCTGACGAGGAGAGGGCCAGCGGTGGAGGAGGATAGCTCGCGGTGAGGAAGTTTGCGGCGAGGTTGGGTTGGTGCTGATGGCAGCCAGTCATGGGCCCTGCTTATTCTCATCATCTTCAACGCATGCGTCGGCAAGATCGGCGGCACCGTGCTGGTGTCCACCATCTTCAAGGTCCCATTCCGTGAGTCGCTGGCTCTGGGATTCCTGAAAAGCACCAAGAAGGGTCCTCAAAGATCAGACCTTTGCCATCCTGGTGCTCATGGCCCTGTTCACCACCTTCATCACTACGCCGCCGTCTTCTCGTCGTCCGGTGTGGTTACCTCGACTGGTCGCGACTTCGATCCCCGCCGGCTCCCTGGTCTCGGACGTTGATTCGGTGATGGAGATGAACGGCTAACGGGGCCAATCGGCCTTCAAGTTTCGATACTGACTGGCTCTTAGCCGAGCGGTGGCGATCATCCAGGCTTTCTACATCCGACTTCGGAATCGGCCCCTTTGTCATGGCAGCAAGGCCTTGGGCCGTCGGCGGAATCGGCACCTCCATCGTCGTCCCTGGCGGAGGCGGGTCCCTCTCTGGGTGCTCCTTTCCGGTACTGCCACCTGATGTAGAAGGCGATGTCCAGGAGGAACCAGGTGGTCGTCGTGCCGAGCAGATGGCATCCATGCCAGTGGAGCTCTTCATCCTAAACATCGGCAAGGACTGCAAGGCCCTCAACGATCAGACCTTCGTCGCTGGTGATGGCAGTCTACCACCCGGCCGGCCGTGCATTCTTACTGTTAGTGGCGTTTTCGGCGGAGATCTAAACGGCTACGCCGAGTAGTGGATTGCCTCGCTGCGGCGATCCATTACTCCGGCACTGCCTTGCCGGACTTCTGCAAGCGCGGCGACTCCTGCGAGTATGCACATGGCGTGTTTGAGTGCTTGCTCCACCCGGCCCGTTGATGCTGTTTTCTTTGCATAGATTTCTTCCCTCGGTTCTCGTTGTATTCATCATAAACGCAATAAACATTTTGATGTGTGAGAAACCAGAGAAATCACAGTAGCAAAACAAAATACGGAAAAAATAAATTTTGTCTTAAGATTGTTAATTAAATTACTGTACTACTACTGTCTTAAGGATGATCTGTGTACCTTTTCAAAGATGATAATAAGTAATCAGAAGAATTTGATGATCGAATCAAGCGAAACACTTTGTCCTTAAGACAGAATTCGCCCTCCCTACGGTGGTTAGGACTCTTGGGCGTCTGCCTCTCAGGATAAGACGATCAACCACGTACTGTAGGAGCACTCCAAACAATACGCGCAGCGAACCACAAATGTGTAAGACGGACGCGTCCGTCCGTTAACGGTTATAAGAAAATAAACCGGACCTATTTTGGTTGAACCAAAATGATTAGAAAACCAAACCAATTGAATTTGTCCTAAAATAATATTATTATGTTGACCCAACCCAACCCAACCCGACATCTCTCTCCCCCACAAAAGTGGGGTGGCCCTTGGGCCTAACTTATAAGGCCAACCTTGGACCTTATATACCATCCACAACCCATCCTTGGTGTGGATGTGAGACTATTCATCCTTCACCTAATTCACTCATTCATCTCATAGTAAGTGGGTTTTAAACATGGGTTAGTTCTCTCTCTTTAATACCCAATTGTGGGTTATAACTAACACCCACTTCTAACATTAACGATTTCAATATGCAAGAAGTAGAGTGGTGGGGCTATTTACATATTCTGTTCTGTGAGATTTGAGAATCACCGTCAATACCTCGGTGTAGATCCTGGATAATCCTTGGTTCCATAGCCCTGGTGGAGTTATTTACAACTAGCCAATTCAGAATTCTCGGATGATGTACTGGCAGTGCATCAAAGGTGCAGTCATAGATTCTCCCGAGAGGCCACAATTCTCGCGAGCAAACATATTAATGACGAAGAACGCATTTTTGCTTTGCTATGCTACTAATACTTGTATTTGCTCTGCTATTCTGCCCAAGCCTGGAAAGGGAAATGAAGAGGACTCCATGGAGGGGATCTGAGGTTTCAATTAGTTAAAACTTTTGGAGGCACCGAAACCGGGATCCTCTGCCTTTTTTTTTCCATTTTTCAGTGCAATCTAAGAAAATAATCTGTTTGGGTTCTTTTTTTTTTATAAATTAAAAAAATGATATGTTTGGTTCTACTACTACAGGCATTAAGGAAGGTTGATCACTTAGTGCAGAATTGAACCGCCTCGTTTGGGGTAATATTTACCTGAAATAAAATAGGATGGTGTAGATCTAAGCACAAAAATGGACCTTACAGATTGAAAGGCAATGCTTTGCAACAGATCCTTTGTTAAGCTCATTTGCCTCATACAAATTTTTAAGCAACCCAATTGGCAGAAAAAGGTCCTATTTCATTCTTTGAAAAACGAATCTACCTCATCTGAATGGATACATAAATTATTCCCTTACAATCCATATCCCATTGTCAATCTTTCTGGTCATCCATATCCCAATGTCAAATAATACAAGACTTACAACAATACAATATAGCATCTGGATTTAAGTTAATCGGAACAAAAAAGCAAGCAGATATACAATTAAGCAACAGGTTTAGTGGCAATTTGCGGATTGGAATGTTCCACTTTGATAATCTTTGACACCTAGGTCAACCAAATAAAACATACAAGATATCAGTACAGTAGAACAAGTATCTTATGTTGGTAGGGAACGGTCTTTGGTTGTCTTCTGATTTGGCAGGACCATATACTTCCCATGCCTGATTCTTTGGTAGGGAACGGTCTTCAGCTTGGTGGCATCCCGTTCAATGTTGCTCCTTCCGTCCACAATGACATTCGCCTGATCCTCCAGAGTGAAATTCTTCCATGAGAAGCTAGGGTTGTGACTGACTAAACAAGGGTTTGATATGTTCCAAATGCTTGTGAGATTTCTCTTGTCCATCTTAATGGAGATGGGCAGAAGTTCATCCAGAATTGTCATTGAGTTTGGAAGGTTAAACAATTCTCATACTCGCTGATTTACGTGATGAAATTTTTGGGGTTTGATGAATCAGATGAAATGAGCGTCCTAACACAAGGTGTTCATACATTCTCATAGTTTTTCAGCAGTTCTTCCACCTGTTAAGGCGTCAGCAAATCAATTAGAGGCAACAGTTAATAAAAAGACAGTTTATACTATTAACAACAGACATTAGTGATGGCACACGTCCAAAGCAAAGAACACACAACCAAAAGCAAAGAAGAGAGTTTTGAATAGAGAGAAGAGTCGTGGAGAAATTTTATTCCAAATACTAAAACTGACTGTTACAGAACTAGAATTGGCTTTATATATTAAAGCCATATGATAATAATTACTGAAATACCCTCATGGCTTATAGATACTAAAGCCATTATTACAAAACTCAATAATACTAAAAAGTACTCAAACAAAATTACTAAATCACTGTTTATACCTTCGCTTGTAAACAGGCATAGCGCCAATGTTTTGTGAACAAAAGAGTGGAGTCTTCCAAATAAATATGCAGGGGAACCCTAGCATTTTCCAAAAAAAAAAGAGTGGAGTCTTCCAAATACAAGATACTAGTATCTTGTATGAAAGTAAACCGTGGGTTGCATTTTTTATTTATGTAAAAATCTAGCCTGGCCAACTTTTTTTGGAAAATGCTAGGGTTCCCCTGCATATTTATTTGGAAGACTCCACTCTTTTGTTCACAAAACATTGACGCTATGCCTGTTTACAGAAGTCCCAAATGCCTACAATCCAACGACACGCCGGCTTTCTTATATACCAGGAGTGTTGCTTGTGCAAAAATCACAGGAAACATTAAAGAAAAGGATCTATGCTACTTGGATTTTGAAGTGATATGCTAGTAATGTAGCCATAATTAATAATTATATTATGAAGAATGGATAAAAATAATGCCATTAATAATCCTAATTAATATTATAATTATTTCTTTGCCAAATTTACCTCATAAACCGATATTTATTACATCTAATTTGCACACTAGAAGTAACAAGGGCATAATATGCGCTTAATGTCTGTGCCAACTGCCAACTCAGTCTATAAACAAACGGTTAAGAAGAGAAGCTTCAAGTTATCCAAACATTGCGTTTTACCAGGAAAAAACGAGAGATCAAAGACATTTCTTCATCTAAAAACAAGAAAATGATCGAAAATTATAAGATCTTTGAAATTAGTTAACCCAATGATTGGAAATATATTATTGCGTGGCCATGTACATGGAGGAATATGCTGCCAAGAAAAAAATGTACATGGAGGATTCAATTGACTCTGGGAGTGAGGGATCATGTGATCTTTAGCCTTTTTTACCAAATAGATAGAGATTAAAAACACGAGTCTTTTTATAAGATAAACAAAAAAATTCAGAAACTACAATAATGGGACTATCCAAATGACTCTGCAAGTCAAAGCAAACACTGGAAGAAGCTAATTTGTGGTGGAAAGGACTGAAGATAAGATGCTAAAACCAAAATGAACAGGAAATCGAACTTTTTTTTCATAATTACAGTAATTAATCACACTTCATTCAGTTCTTATAACACATCTCGCCTATGCTCCTTAAAATTCATACTGAAAAAGGAAAAAAAGGAACACGAACAAATTTAAGGAAATGCAAGAGGGTAAACGAAAGGCAAAGACAAGAAGTAACAAGATGCTATCAAGTGTCCGTTTGAAGCTATATCTATGATGGCCTTCTTCAACCTCCGGAGGAAAAGCACCATGGCCAACCTCAAGCTGATGCACCGCCGGCGCAGATAGAACCCGAGGAGCCACATCTGCTTCCTTCCGTTTCCTAGTTGGACTGTCCCTCCGGCATGGCTGCCATGGCGCCTTCTTAAAAGTGACCGCGAAGAATCTCTTCTACCATTCCAGCTGCCTCCAAGAGCTACTCTTCTTCGAGTGAGATGCATGGTATACAAGTTCAATCCCCAAGTCTCTCAAGCTGAACACACTAGCTTGTGTTGTTTCATATATAAATGCTAATTGGGTAATCAGAGAGAAAAATATTACAGAATCATAATACAGTAATGATAGATGGCTAATTATAGAGGCCACTATGAGTGATCAGCGGTAATCATGATGATGAAGAGGAAGATCAAATAGACGTTTAATCTTTGTTTTTAAGCATAGACAAATGTTGGACTAGTACAAGGATATTCCTTTGTGGGGTGGACTACTCTTCTTAATGAACAATTTTTTTTATATTATGCTTAATTAACAAGTTGATGGGTGTGATAATGAGACAATGAGACCCACCCCAATTGTGAGGCTGTTTGGCACCCAAAGGACAAAGGGACTTTCCTTTTTTAAGGGCCAAACCTCCAAACAGCCCCTGTTTTTGGTTTGGTCACATGTTATGCCTACACCACGCTATGATCCAAGGTTACAACGGAGATAGAGGGTTGTGTCACTTGTCGCGTGCGACAGTGTGGCAGAGTACGGTGATCTTTGAGTTGACAGTTTCATGTTAGTGTGGACAGGAGTGTGGTCATGCTTAGGTGTTAAACTGAACAAATCTACAGAAACAAAAATGGTGCTCAAATGGTAAGTTATTTATATGTGCTTGTTCTTCTACATCTCTAATAATATGGGGCTCCTATCAGTAGTATGTATTTTGTGTACAGAATACGTGCACAGATATGAATATCCACATCAAACTGCGGATTTTGAAGTGGACATTACATAGTACTTCACAAAAAAACAGCAGTATAGCCAACGTAAGAATCTATTTAATGGACATTAATTACATGTCTTAGCAGTTTTACATAAATAAAATAAAGTATATTAATACTCCCTCACCGTATAGAAGACTTGCTAGGAGTCATAACATCCAATATTAAGTAATAAGTAGTGAAGTAGTTTTTTACAAGTATTCTTATCGAAATAGTGTAATAAGTAGTGTAGTAGTTTTTTGTAAGTATTCTTGTTGAAATAGACGTTTAAGGCTCTTTATTATTCAAACTAATCTTAATGATTCCAAAGATGAAGCAAAACCAAAAAGGAAATAAGATAAGAAGAAGTTGAAAGCTTTGTATAAGATGTTGATGAAGCTCTCTCCTTACAAAACTATTGACGCTCTATTGACTAATGTCAATTTGTTGTAGAGTTCACTAGTCAATCTTCCCCGGATAAATCAAGCCTTTTAGTAGTAAGCTCGTAACAATTAAAAAAATTACCTTGTCACTCTTCGTAGCAATGGTGGAAGTTAGCCCACAAAACAAACACATGGAAAAACTTATTAAAATACAAGAAAGCATCATAAAATATATAAAAAATAGATTAGAGAGACATTGGGGCAAATTTGGCCATAGAGGCCAATTGATTTGGGCTTAAAAGTAGACAAACTAGTCGTTATAGCCCGTTGAAGGGCGTGTAACACACAGGCGATTGCATAGCTCTCGGACAAGATCCAAAAATTCAAATTTGAGGTGATTGATCGCCACCCTTTGGCGATCAAGGGCGCTTGAATGCCAAAATATTTTAATTATAAAAAGAAAGCATTAAGAGAGAGAGAGAGAGAGTTAAATTGTGCAAATAGTAGCATCTTCTCAATTTTCTTTTTTACAAAGTATGGGAAATTTGCATTAAACATGCACAAAACCTTCTCAAAATAAAAGTAGTTCAAACTGGGAAAAAACAATGCTAAGAATCTTACCTTTAATTGACTAAATATTAATAAAATTCTAATAATTTAGGAAGATAAAATCTTAAGTAACTAAGGAAGGCGAAGCAAATGACAAAGTCCCCAACATTTCACCATAGTTTCCTCCTTGGAGCTTGTTCTCAATAATATGTTGCTTCGTTAGTGGTTGTGCAGTAAGGCATTGTCTCTTACCATCAAGCATGAAAGAGAGTTATATGATCAAAATCTCATTTCACCTTACCCAGGGTACGCAACCAATCAATCCTTAGGACCACATATGCTGCTTCAACTGGTCCATCGTCCTCTTCAATAACAAACATTTGCAAAGTCATGCACCAGTACCCAGGGATATATTTCTCATCACACTTATAGCAAAATTCACTGGTGCGTCTAGCATTCATTTCTGCGTAATGTGGATGGTTCTGAAGA
Source organism: Houttuynia cordata (assembly GCA_039654745.1). Lineage (NCBI taxonomy): Eukaryota > Viridiplantae > Streptophyta > Magnoliopsida > Piperales > Saururaceae > Houttuynia > Houttuynia cordata. The sequence goes on along the minus strand of CM077507.1, from coordinate 32,835,271 downwards.
AGATGGCACCTATGGAAGGTGCAATTGGTTCTACACTTTCTCCTCACAAGTGTGGGCGACACAAGTGGCTTGTTAAGCTGTGAAAGGCATAAACTTGTACCTCATTAAAGGCGTCTTCACACTGTTTATCAATAAATGTGCCGATCAAAGCATGGTCAAGAGCAAACCCGATTGGCCAACTTCTCAATCTGATGATAGTTTTTGGTAGATGCGCGAGTGCATCTCGTTTGAAATTCTGATAAGCATACCATTCGAAACGAACAATCGAGGCCCATCCATCTCGTTCAAAGTTAGATGTGGGTATGTATGTGGTTATGCGAAGGATAGTTCGCCACCCCACAGTTTATCCAGTCCATCCTTACACGGTAGGTGGATTTCCACAAATATTTCCTAAGGGGCTGGGCCGTTTGGAGCATGATTAAAAGCAAAACATCCACAGTCGATTTTTTGCTACATTGCAGCATCCATGTTTTTTACCCTATCCAGCTGGATATCAAAAATCCACTGTGGATATTTGCTTATAATCACGCCTTAAACAGCCCCTAAATGTTCAACCTGTCAGGAAATGATTACTCCCTCCGTTCCAAAATAATGTATACGTTTTAAAAAATTGATATTTTGTTAGACCATAGGACCCACAAAGAAGTCACATGAGTTCCTCTCTCTGATATTCCGCTCCACTCGACACGAGCCTTCTGAATGGCATCCACCACTCTCCATGCAACCTCCTCAAACATCCCTTCTTCCTTCTTATCGTTTATGCCTCTCCAAACCTGCCCAAACAGCCAAAGAATTGACAACAATGGTAGAGATACAAAAGCAGCCGACCACGATGCATACGGCTTGGCTAAGACTTTTTGGCTTCCAAGTGTGCGAAGATGGAGAGGTGGAATCGGGGAAGAAGACGACAGTGGCGGAGGCCTACTTCAGGCCAAGGTTTTAAAAATCAGACAAGTCATCGACACAGAATTCTTGTAGAGTAGGTCCAACTGGGAGTCAGCCCGGGTTGACCCGGTTGCTGACATAATTAATATAAAAAAATAGAAAAAATACCCCCCCTCCCTTTTTCAAAACTTTATATAATATAAAAACTTTGCATAGTCTAATGTTTCCTGTGTAACAATTTAATGAACAAAAAAACTATATTACAAAAAGTAAAACTCTTAAATGAAAAAACGAATATTTTTAAAGCATAAAAAGAAAAAAGAATATGCGGTATGAGATTCTACCAAGATTGATGTCAAAAGGAAATGAAATGATGTTGCAAAGAAAAAGAAAATGAAGAAATTGTGTTGGAAAGAACTTAAACCTTACCAACATGGGTTTAGGTCATGGTTTTAAAAATCAGATCGGCCCGGCCGGTTCAACTAGGCGAGTTAAACGGGATCGACTGGGTCAATCAACATGCTGACCCATACGACCCGGCTAAAAAAATCAACCAGTTTCGGTCGAATCGACCAGTGCAGTCCGATTTTAGGAACATGCGCAAGTACAAGTGCCAGTACTATTACAGGGAGTTCGCCAACTCGCAGGTGCCTGGCAGCCACCAGAACGCCCACAAGAAGGATCGCCAGCGGATCAAGCATGCCTAGTTGTAGTTGGCTGCTTGCTGCGGGCCTCACCACTGCAACAACCCCATGCTCACTGCATTTGCCCTGCCTCCCTACCTTCTCGGCCTGCCTCCTGTCGTCTTTCCCTCCAATGCCGGAGACGACTACCATCCACCTCTATGGATCTGCATTTCTAAATACCAAAAACTACTCTTGTGAATTTATCAAAGAGAAGTCACGTGATTAGGCCAAATGTACACAATATTTTGGAACAATGAAAATTTCTAAATGTAAATAGTATTTTGGAACAGAGGGAATATTATTTTTTTGATACAGAAGAAATTATTATTAATAATTTCTATTTAACATGGACATCCTCGTATGTGCATAAAGTGGTCGGGTGGCTAAACCATGGGTTGGCGAACTCCTCATCCTATTGTGAATTACAAAGAAAAGAATGTAGGAGGTAATGCACTAGGCCTCTACATAGGATAATGCCAAGTTGATCCGCTCGGCTTCAGGGGTGCAGTAAAAGCAAAAGAATTGCCTTGCCTACGAGACAGTTCCACCTTGTTAAGATCATAAAGATGTGGCAATGGAAGGAGGAATGTGTAAGATAACCAAGTTTCCTAAAAGCTCAAACTGTTAGGAAATGAAAATCTTTATTTATTTATTTATTTAATGTTCCAACACCCCTCTCACGTGCAATCGTCTATCGAGTGCGACACGTGGAACACAATTGGGGTATAAACACCTCAAGTGAGACTCTCATAGCCTGGAGCTTTGATACCATGTAACATAACCAAGTTTCCCAAAAGCTCGAGGAGTTAGAAAATAGAAATCTTTATTTATTTATTTTATATTCCATCATAATGTTGGTTATGTGTGGAGAGGTTGTGGCTCGTGTGGATGGCAGCCAACCGGAGGCAACTTATGGCCTAGAAACTCCCATCGAGTTAATGACAATAGTGCACGGAGTTCGGCTAAATTCAAACATTTGCATGAAATTTCGCCGATATATCAATTTCTAGCCCACCCGATACATCAAAATCACCAAATATTATTTTTTTAATTTTTATAATATCAGTGGTTTCTGATGTGCAAGAAATCGCTGGAAAATACCTGAATAAATTAGATGCAACAAAGCCATCAAAAGTCCAACCCAATGCATTTTAATTTATAAGAAGGAGCTCAAGGATCGAAGAGAAAACTACAGCCCAAGAAGCTCAAAGAAAGTAGAAGACCTAAGGTTCATGAAGATGGGAACAAGGAACACATTTTAAATTTAAATTTTGTAATATGTTAGAATCATAGTTAGTTGGGGCAGTTAGAAATATTTATAACCTTGTAATCTACTAGTCCTTCAGTATGCTTGAGAACAATTATTTTTAACTTTCAATGCATTGGTAGGGTAGTTAGGGTGGATTTATATTGCCTCTAATAATCTTGGATAGGATTGAGCTATTTATGCCTATATAAAAACCTCCAAAGTAATGAAAATGAGTTTTGACTAACATTTGAATTTATCTTCATGTTTGTTGAGTGTCATTCCAAATACTCTTTCCTGGCTATCTCTCCTTCTTTAGAGAACTAGTTCAGATGCATGTCTGCTTATGATTTTCAATAATCACTTGCATTTAGAAGTCTTTGTTAGTTTGAGAGATGAATTTTTTGAGTAACCGGATTCCGTTCGTTCTCACTCTTGTTGCTTCATCCGTCATTCTTAGAAAATACTCATCATTTGGTATCATAGCCTAAGTTCTGTTTCTTGAATCCAAATATGCGGCCCACAAGGAGATCTGTTGGAGCTTATGATGAGAACAACGATAACATTCGAGATGAAATAGTCAAACTATGAAGAGTTGTAGAGTCACTTTCTCAACAACTTTCACAACAATCTAATCACCCTTCTGATGGAGAAAATGAAGTTTCGAACAAAAACCCTTTTTCATATTATGCCGCATAGGAGGAGACAACATGAAGTTGACATTCGCAGTTGGGAATTTGGTTTGAAGATCGAAATTCCATAGTTCAATGGTCGTCTTTCTACTGAAGAATTCATTGACTAGTTGTTTGCTATAGAAGAGGCACTTGATTTTAAATAAATTCAAGAAAACAAGAAAGTTCCTCTTGTTGTAACCAGGTTTCGAGGTCGAGCTCTTGCATGGTGGCAGCAATTGAAAATCACTCATCAACGCCAAGGCAAGCCCAATATTAGTACTTGGGAGGCTATGAAGAGGAAATTGAGGGAAACCTTTTTGCCCTTCAATTATAGATGTACACTACACCGGCACTTCCAAAATCTGAGATAAGGCACAAGATCTATAGATGACACTGAAAGTTCTACAATCTTGTTGCTCGTTGTGAACTTGTTGATTTGTTAAAGAATTGGTGGATCGATACTTTGGTGGACTTCATCAAAATTTTCAAGATGTTCTAAACATGTTTGACTTATGGGAGGTCTCAGATGCACATGAAAGAGCATTGTAACTAAAAAAACAACAACTTAGAGCAAGGGGAAATGGAGTGTCAAATTCCATGTGTAAGGCAATTTCAAGTACAAAGCTCACAAGCCAAACACAACCTCATCTCAAAGTATCGAGCAGAGACAAAAGGCCAGAAGCACATCAACGATTCGCTGCTACAAATGTAGTGAAGAAGGACATAAGGCTACTAATTACCTTTGCAACTCTGTGCGTCCAGGTAAGCAATTGTTTATTGAAGAAGATGGAGGAGTTGACTTTGATGCTCCATCAATATTTGATGTTGAGATAGATGAGGAAAAAGTTGAAGAAGAGTTGCATGGTGATGTAGGAGAATTTCTAGTCATTCAGAAGACCCTCTTGACTCCACGAGATGAACTTGAGATTGATTAGCTGTGCAACATCTTCCGAACAACTTGTACCAGGTGAGGAAAAGTTTGTTCGTTGCTTATTGATAGTAGGAGTTGTGAGAATGTTGTGTCAGAAGAAGTTATCAAGAAGCTAAATATGTCTATAGACCCTACAAGTTAACATGGTTCAAAAAGGGCAACGAGGTGTCTATCTAAAAACGTTGTCTTGTTTCTTTTTCAACTGGAAAGCGATATGAAGATGTTTGGTGTGAAGTTGCCCATGTGGATGCATGTCACCTCCTATTAGGGCGACCATAGAAGTATGATAGAGAAGTTACTCATGATGGTCGTCATAATACTTATAGCTTTATGCTTGAAAAATTGAAAATAACTTTAGTACCTTCAAGGGACTCAGTTCACAAAGGTGGTACTAGTGGGAGTCAGTTCTTATCAATGGTCTAATTTGAGAAGGTGGCTAAAGAAGAAGAAATTATGCACATTCTTGTCTTCCGAGAAGAGTAGCAAACAAAATGATTTATGAAGCTGCTAGGCTAGTGATTGAGGAATTGTTGATGTCTTCCCCAAAGACCTTCCTTCTAGCTTAACTCCACCAAAGGATATTCAACATCAAATTGATCTAATTCTTTGTGCGAGCTTACCCAATAGGTCACACTATTGTATGAGTCCTAAAGAGCATGAAGAGTTAAATAGTTAAGTTAATGAACTTCTAGAAAATGGATAATATCGTGAAAGTTTAAACCCTTGTGGTGTCCCTGCACTTTTAGTTCCAAAGAATGCTGGTTCATGGAGAATGTGTGTAGACAGTTGCTCTATCAATAAAATTACTGTGAAGTACATGTTTCTCAGTCCAAAGTTGGACGACATGTTAGATAACCTAATCGAAGCTACTATATTATCAAAGTTGGACTTAAAAGTGGTTATCATCAAATTAGAGTGAGACTAGGAGATGAATGGAAAACTACATTCAATAACACGTGAAGGTCTATATGAGTGGCTTGTTATGCCATTTGATCTTTCAAATTCTCCAAGCACCTTTATGAAAATGATGAACCATGTGCTAAAGCCTTTCTTAGGGTGATGTGTTGTAGTGTACTTCGATGATATCTTAATATATAGTGCTAACCTTGTGTTATATTTGCAACATTTTCATAAAGTCTTAACTACTTTGCGTAAGGAAAAACTATATGCTCAGTTGAAGAAGTATGAATTTATGACACTTCAAGTCACTTTCTTGGGATTCATAGTATGAAGAGATGGAATGAAGGCCGATGAGGACAAGGCTCATGCCATTGTTGAGTGGCCTCGTCCAAGAACAGTTCTTGAGATAAGATCTCTCCATGGTCTTGCTTCTTTCTATCGATGTTTTATTAATCATTTCAGCACCATCTTGGCACCAATTACTGATTGTATGAAGGGAGAAAATTTTGGCTTCCATATGAATTTGTTTTTGTGTTTGTTGAATGCGTCACTCCAAATATTTTTTCCTAGCTATCTCTCCTTCTTTGGAGAACTAGTTCAAATGCTCATCTGCTTGTGATTTCCTAATAATCACTTGCATTTGGAAGCTTTTGTTAGTTTAAGAGTTGAATTCCTTGCCTAATTAGATTCCGTTTGTATTCGCTCTTATTGCTGCCTACCATCCTTTACGCATACTCATCAATTTTTTACCTAATAATTATAGCGAAGAACTCTAAGAAAATATATTTCTTGACAAAGCACTAACAAATTCTTATGTACCATATTAGTTGTCTTGATTAAACAACCAAAATGAAATAAATGAAGTTTATTTTGGTTTTCTACTCCATACAAGTATTGCAGCGCAGAGGGAGTAGAAGCTACAAATGTAATAGGTTAGATCTTATGTGCTAACATAGTACATAGACATCTTATGCAATTTAGTAGGAGAATTTGGTCAGGATCGCCATTCAGTCTACACACTCAACTATAATGTCCAATCCCATTTGAGCAGAAAAGCCTATGGGAGTGGTGGTCTCTCTCTCTCTCTCTCGGTTGTGTGCTAAACAGGTAACATGCACATAGGACGGACTTAGAAAGAAATCAAAATATTTAAGAGGCCGGTTTACATGAGATGTTCTCATGTAGCTTGCATGAGCAAGTCATTGATCTGATGGCAGGTGTCAAATCACTATGTAGGTAAGTGTGAATTATCACCACCGTGAGATCTTGATCTGACTTGATGGCTCAAGATTACTCGAGCTCATGCAACCTATACGAGAACGATATCATTTAAACTTTTCGTAATATTTAAAGATGTTACAAGGAAAAGTATCTAAATATACCAACATTGTTTATTTTACTCCCTCCGTCCGAAATATTATCACCATAACTAATATTTGCATTTCCAAAAATAATAACACTGAATATCTAAAAAGCCCTCTAAGTGGCGTCTCAACAAATTAGCATCTTTAACAACCCTTCCATTCGGACGATGACCCACCTTCTAGGAAGCACGGATAGTTTGCCGTATCTGTATCTGATATATATCAGATACTACCGTATTTGAAATAAAATATATATTTTTTCTTGCGCTTGAATTAACATCAAAGACGTATGCAGTCTAATGGCTAAGTAATTGTTTTTCACCTACTAGCTAGAAATAATGAAGAAAAAATAATTTTAAATTTATAGTTGTAATTTTTACAAGGTTTAGGATAGAAAAATTTGATAATATAATACTAAAAATATATTTAAAGTTTATATAAATAATTTTTTATTAACCTTATTGTGTCCGGTGTCCGTATCATATCGCCATATTCGTATCCGTGCTTCTTGCCCCACCTTCATTCACCACTCTCCGGCTCCCCTCCCCCCACTCTGCCTTTCTGGCCCTCATCACCCTCCCCTTCTCCCCCATCAAACACCTCAGTCCTCTCTCCACCTCCTCTGCCCTCACCCCCACCACCACCATCCCCTTCAGCACCGCCCAGCTTGACCACACTATCCCCGACCCTACGTTCGGCTCACCAAATCATGCTGGAATGCTTGCAAGCTAGGCGTTAAGGATCTGGACGCCGGCCTCCAGTAGGGTCTTCATTCCCCCATCGGCGAGGACTAGCCGTTGCTGATGAAGCGGGCTCCGGGATTTGTGGCCCCAGGAGGTGACCTTCCCGGTAAAATGCCTGTAGAACTCGAGGGTAGCGGGGCCTAGTTTCTTAAAAGATCCATTTTAGATTAGGGTGATAATAAACTCGGACGGAGGGAGTATTCAATGCCCGATAGCAAATATACGAGACCTTTCAGTTTAGACGCAAACAAGCCCTTAGCATCATCCTCCTCCAGTTAATCTAACTCTAAGAGTCAAGACACTAGCCAAAACTCATTCGCCCGAAATAAGACAAGTTTTATAACTAGATCCAAGGTTACATGTCTATGCCTGATTAGCTCTAGAATTAATAATACACTCCATCCAATAAAATCTGTCTGCATTTGAAATGAGTTAAATTTATTGCATTCTAAGGCCGTATGAGAAAATAATATTTTTCCTACATCTTCTGTGTTTTTTTGGTCGTGAGAGAGCAAAGTCAGTCAGGTAATGATGGAGTTATTTTTTTCAAATGCCGACCATGGAATGCCAGCTCGCCGATATATCGGCGATATATCGCCGATATATCGGCGATATATCGCCGATATATCGGTATCGGACACAAACCGATACTCCGATACCATTAAGTATCGTTTTTTACATTTTTTCCAAATATCGCCGATATATCGGCGATAGGTTTCGGACCGATATATCGGCCTTTTTTGAAAAAAAAAATTATTTTTTTTAAAAAAAAAATTTTTGAAATTTTTTTTTTTTTTTTTTTTGGGAAAAAAAAACTTTCATGTTTGTTTTCTATCCTTTTATGCATATTTTGAAATCTATTCTTTGTTTAAATTAGTACAACTCATTTTAGAAGTTAGATTTTGAAAATATATGATAAAAACTAGTTTTTGACGACCGATATTTTTTTACGCAATATCTCCGATATTTCGTCTCTTAGGCCGACCGATATTTTACCGATATCCGATACGACATTCCATGATGCCGACAGGCTTCACTGGGTAGAGGGAGTTTTAGGAACAATCACATCTTAGCATTTGTACTCGATGTTTACAAAACCACGAACTGGGCCGAATTCTATTTGAGTCTCAATGTAGTCAAAATGCATACATGTATTGAATTTTAAAAATAATACGCAAGAGTATTTATGTGTGGAATACATAAAGCAACGCAAATTCTTTTTCTTAAGTTTAGAAACGTAATTAATCTGCAATTATTGCACTATTTAACAAGTGAAAGTATCTGGCTCCTACCGAAAACTGCAAGTTCAAGAATAAAACTCAAAAGCCCACGACTTTACTAGTTGCTATGATGAGATTTTGCAATCAACGGTAAAACCGGTAAGGAATTTTTTATTGCTACAAAAGGAGGCGTGGAGATCATCAGCAGAGAAGAAGGTGGGGTGATTGCCAGCATAAAGGGGTGAGCATAAGGGGTGAGAGAGAGGGACAAGGAGACCTAATGTGTTACAATTAACTTGGGTTATTTCCTTAAATGGTTAATAAGTTTAAGTAGGGCTCGTAGAATTCTGATATGATGGTGGCTGGACAACTCGGTTGGAGAAATGTTCTCTCCATTTGGTTGGAGAGTACCGGGACTCTATAGGGCTGCACCAAAAACCCGGACCCGACCCAACCCGGACAGAACCGACCCGACATTGACCCGGGTTGGGTCCTATCTCAGGTAGGGTCGGTTCCAAGATTTAAAAACCCGGTTCTATCTCAGGTCGGGTTGGGTTTGGCTTTAAAATACCCAAGAACCGAGATACTCGAGATATATTATTTAAATCCCTTATTTTTTAATGTATATATATTTATTATATAAATTATTTTATTACAAATTTTTATAATTATATTAATTATTTTATTAAAATCTCAGTTCATATCTCGGATTCTCGGATATTGCGGGTTTTATCTCAGGTAAGGTCGGGTTTAGGATTCTCGGGTCCTATCTCGGGTAGGGTCGAGTATAACAAAACCCGACCCAGCCCTAGGACTCTATATATATTTATATTACAATATAGGAAATTTTGTGCAGAAAGCGCATCATGTACTTGTTCACTTGTGAATCAAAAGGGATTCAAAATTCAAACAACTGCATCAAATAAATTTCTGAAAATTTATTATTTCAGACTCATAATGTGACGACCGTAAATTTTATAGTATTTTCTTGGCTCAACGGTATGCATTTATTTAAATTTTCGAAAATCTTTTGAAAATTCAATTCCCGCCGGAATCGATCGAACGCCGTAAAATTTGTGATTTTTGAATTGATCTTAATCGGAGATTTTATTGGATTATATGCTTCATGATTGGCGTGACATGATGGTTTGGCTTCATTTGACCTAAGATTATTGGATAGGTTTTTGTATAAAGTTTGTGTTATTTTTGGGAATAGAATTAATTTGAGATTAAGCAAAAATTATGAATTAGATATTTCTTAAGTGGGTTAGTAGTGAATAATGGAATTCTAAAAGAGAAACCCAAACCCAAACCCATTTGATCTTGGGTCGACTTGGCCATTAGTGGAGGTAGTTGGAGGTTGTCACAAATGCCATGCAATTGACCCATTTAATTCTTTCTTTGAAAACCCAAGAGTCATCTTGAAAGTGGTAAAATCAGGAATTTTCTACTGAATCTAAGCCATTGGATTAAGGAGTGATCAATGGTGGAGAATGGTTCAAAAAGTCTATAAATAGGCAAGCAAGGGGGGCGGTTTTGGCTTAGTGCTCAAAGCATTGAGCACTTCAACCTCTCTCCCTCTCTCTCTCTCTCTCTCTCTCTCACTCTCATTATCCGGCCGGCGGCAACCTTACTCCGGCGGTGGTCCGTGGTGGTCCGTGGTGGTTCGTGGTGGTCCAAGCAAGGTCGACCGGCGTGGTGTTGGTGCGGCATTGTCGGAGTCAAGAGTGCTCGGGAAGTCTAAGTAGGATGCCTTTTTCCCATTACACTTCTTTTTGATAAAATGATTTGTTGAATGTTGATGCCTTGATGTTGAGTACTCATTTCTGGAATTTGTATTGCCGATCCTAGATTGATATTCCCTCTTGATTCATAACTCTATTGTATTTGTATTTCAACTCAATCATTTCTACGTATGTTGACCAATGAAAATTGGATTTGGATTTCTATGTTAAATCATGATCGCATGTGATAATGCTATTGGTATATCCATGCTCACTCTCTTGAGTAAAGATTTGATCTTTAGGCACTTTGGTGCATTTCCGTATTTCGTGTTCCATATGTATTATCGTAGCTATTACTACTTGTATAATATCAACTAAATGGGTAATTGTATAATGAATGATAACTATAAGATTATCCCTTGTAAGATCTTGTCTCTGAGATTTCAGTTCGTTTTATTGTCAGCGTGTTTTGAGATCTAATGTCGTCCGGGATTATATGATAATATTGCTTAAATAATGAGATAAGAAAGTGTTGTAGTAATCGGTAGTAAAGATTACGAAAAGTGGAATCATAAACTGAGATTTTGGAACTATAAAGGCACTGTAAAAATCTTAAGAAAGACTAGATTAATGTATGAAAAAGACTAATAAGGAGTTACTACACTTTATACATTAGTAAATTATGTATGACATAGAATACTTGGTCTCGGCCAGGAGCAATCCTGCGCAGGCAGACTTCAGTAGAAAAATGATAACTAATTATACAGTAATCAGAAAATTAAGTTCTTTATCAATCTGGAAACTAGACATCAGAGGCTATCTAAGATAAAAATTGCATAGATTAAATCAAATTGTTCAGAACGTAGTAACCTGATAAAGAGAGCTGTTCTGTTTTGGACAGAACACAGTTTCTGACTTTAAATGACTTAAAATCATAATAAACCTAAGAAGCTTGAGAATAATTGATAATTAAGAATCTAATCAAGTCTAATATGATTTTATAAGACTCTAAGAACAGTAACCTTAAGGTCTTAGAGCCAAATAAGGTGTCTTATAATAATAGTCCCTTTGTTTTTCTCTTGGTCCATTTATGACTCAAGAGTAATCGAAGCTTGAATTCTAAGTCTCTGACGTGGTCTTCGTCAAAACGCGTCATTCTAAGTCGGGAATTATCAATTCTAGGGCTAGGTACAACTTTGTTGATAGCGAACTTGAACTTTTGGAAATTTGGGGCGTGACACATAAACTTCCAAAAAATGAAAATAACGTAAAAAAGGAATAAAAAAGGTAAACTCTAAACCCTAAAACCCTTCCAAAAAAAGTTAACACATTTAATATAATTACAATTTGACTAGCTTCCAGAGAGATGAGGATGTAAGAATATAAAGTCTGCTGCCAGATATATACTAATATCACTTGAAGAGCCTCAATAGCAATAAGATAAATCACATTAAAAAGTCAATTTAATAATGCATGTAATGGAGAAAGATGTTTTGGGTCCTCGAGAGGTAAGATACTCCAAAAATACCTTAAGAATCATGGCATGAGGCACTTTATACATGCATCACACCACTATTAGGCGAGGCGTTCTTTCTTTCCTTTGAATAGTTTTAACTTATCACTATTATTTGTTTACTACTTTCATTTGCTATCTGAGACATTACTCCATTTTTACCTAATTAACCCTTGCATCCGCTACAAAATTACTAACCATGAGGCTTATATATTAGCAAAAAAAAAGAGGCTTATATATGTTTCACGATTATGATGCATAAACCTTCTCTTTCTGGTGCTCGAGCACATACAAAATTTCCCTTACAAATTTTATAAAATTACACTATATTAGAGTTGGTGCTTGATATCAGCAACTCAATTATACTCACATATGCATGAGTCAACAGAATTTTCGCCTTTTTGCCATGAAGAGCAGTTAAAACTTACACTCTTTTTTCTATGTGCCAATTTAAACAAAATAAATTAAGGATAGGTGCCACATTTAAAAAAAAAAATATGCCACCTATAAACAAAAGCTTTCAACTCGAAGTACTCTTTAAACTTCATTTTCCTAGGCTGATGAAGGACATATATATGATATTTGTCCTTACCACTATATATGAACTATGCAATTATCCATTAGGTCTAATGCAATCACTCATTTATATATCCGTGAACCTTTCTTTACTGAAATCTTGTAGAAACTAAAAATAGATGTAAGGTGTCCAAACCATTACATGTGATATACACTGTGTCATAACTATATATAGTTGAGTAACTAATGACTTTTGTACGATGATCTACACATATTAGTTCGTTGGCTTCAACCAATTATTTTTCATTAACTGAATGTATATATACAAGGAAGTTCCATATGCCCATTTTTTAATCACTTCTATTATCATTTATATGGCAGCATATTTTCTGTTCGAACTTATTAGGGAAACAGCTTTCCAAAGAAAAAAGAAAAAATAGATTGAGTGGGTTCACTTGAAAGACAGTAATTATAATGTGATAAACGATTCATATATAATCTTATTATGATCTGAAATATTTCATAATTCTAATTATTTATTGCAAGTAATAACTATTATTTCCATTCGTAATCAAATCATGCGCAGAAGGATAAGTAAGCCAGAAAATGAAATCACGTCATGATGCAGCCCCTACCTAAAGAAACACCCAGAACTGAAAACATTGACATGAAAAAGATCTACCTTTTTTATTATCCTCAAACCATACTATATTTACATAGAAGAACTAGTACTGTCATTTACACAAACTCCCAACTGTTTCAACTGTAATTCACATGTCAACCTTTAGTAGCCAATAGAACAAAAGGTTGTATAAAAGTCTCCTCCTGTCTCCGTCCTTCCACTTCTTTATAAAGTGATCAAAATTATTCTTATGTGATTCTTCTTCCTTTACATCATGCTTTTATTCGGTAGTATTGCTTCAGTATTCTGAAACCCTATTCTTTCTTATCATAGTTATATGGACAAGCTATCAACAATATGCTGCATGACCTGTACCTGTACTGCAAGGCAATTCATGTAGTGACAAGTTTCATCCATCAAGCTGCACAAGTCCATGGCCTCCCCGCCGGGGACGATCCGCCTGAGCCGGTCGATTCCGGCACAAGTGGATAGTCTAACCACCTTTTTCTTCTTCTTCATCTTCCTCTCCTGCGTAACATGAGATCTAAGTCTGGCATGAGTAGCTCGGGCTTTCAGTGCTCTCCTTAGAATGCATCTGCTCCAGGCTCTTCTTCTTCCCACAGCCAAAGCCATGGAAGCATCGGCCGCGAGCTTGATGCTCCTGGCTCGGCGTCTGATCGATGAAGCTGAGCTTCTGGGTCCTTTCTTCTTTTTTATCCTAGAAAGAGCCTTCAGAAAGCGAAATGCAAAGGCTGATCCAAGCTTGTTAGGCTTGGTTATGCCTTTCTCCTCCTGCATGGCTGTCTATATATCTCTCTCTTCGTGTGAAAAAGAAGAAGAAGGAAAAGGGAAAGAAGGAGAAATTTATGGAATTAAATTAGTTGGCAGTTGCAGATTTTGTGGGTTGAAACGGTTTGTACGATTTAAGACATATGGGATTCAGAAAAAAGGAGGTTCTGACACAGAGGGACCAATTTGATCGCAAGGACAAAAGGCCAGACTTAAGGAGACTTCTGACACAAGGGCTTTCTATATGTACATGCAAGCAATAATACAAGGGAGATGAGCCTTGGGAGAGAATTATGATCTTCTTACGGAAAACAGAGAGAAGAATTTTTTTCATACACTACAAGAAGTGCACCTGGTATAGAAGAATGGAGGAGAGAAGAAGGTATGGGGAGAGAAAAGGGGAGAGGAGAAGGGATTGAAAAGGCTTGGTTAGGAGAGGGAGTAGACTTAAGAATCAAGTGATGCTTCTAGGGGGAGAAATAGGTGACATGGGGAGGTGGGCCCTACAATGCCAACCCACCACATGCTTGCACATGGTTCCCCTGGCCCATCTTTTGGAAGACTGGAAGCACCTTTTCTACATGTAATCTTCCTTTTTTGTGCTATAACTTTTATATATATATATATATATATAGGGAAAAGTTTAAATGAGATTGCTCTCATATTGCTTATATGAGGCCACTTTGAATCGTAGCCGTTGGATCTTGATCTAATGGCTACAAATATCCATAATGATCCCACCCACTCTTTGATGTGACACACTCACCTACCCACTGATTTAATATCCACCCTCCGATCGGAATCTAACGGCAATAAAGATTGGCCTCATGCTCCTTACATGAGAACGATCTTATGTAAACTCATCTCATATATATATATATATATATATATATATATATATATATATATAATCTCTCCCCTATTTTCTATTCTTCACATTTCTTGTTAGGAACTTTTAAGAATCCCGTTTATATAAATAAAACTTGGCTCATGTGGTGACCAATCTGCCGGCATGTGTTAAGGGTATGCAGGTTTGAAGCACCTATCTGCCCCACATGCCGTCAAATCTTGATCCAATGGTGTATTGTGTAAGATAACCAAGTTTCATAAAAGCTCAAGCTGGTAGGAAAGAGAAATCTTATTTATTTGTTGTATATCTCCTCCTCTCAAGTTTCCCAAATGCCAGAGCTAGTAGGAAATGAAAATCTTTTTATTTATTGTATATTTTGACACACCGATCCCAGCACATGCCAATGTGCGGGTGTTGATTGCATATTTACTTTCAATTTTTAGTGGTTGGACATAAAGACACTTTTTTTCTTCTCCTTTTTGTCATAACTCTTATCACACACTTAATGTTATTTGGAAAAGCGGTTAACGATAGGAGAGATTTATTAGCGAAGACGAGTAAGCTTTTATGTGATATCAATCATGAAAAAAGCAACCAAAATAGAAATGACCATTGATTTATTCTCCACTAATCTTCTAATAGTGTATTATTATACTTATGCAGATGAGACCTCAACTTTTCTTTTCATTTAACGAAGTAGGGATCAATTGGGATTGAAGTAAAGACATTGGGGTTAGTGAGTTGGGAAGAGAAATCCATCTATAGGAAGATATTCCATATTATGAAAGTATTTCCCAAGGAATTTTGGGGCTTTAGTCGACATAATCAAGGAGTTAGTGAAGTCATGGATTTGATTTCCTCCCCTTAGGAGTAATAATTCAATTCACAACTTTATGTAACTTCTTTTTTTTTTCCCTGAATTTGTAACTTTTCTTTTTGCTGAATTTGTAACTGAGTCCTGAATAGGGTCAACGCCTGTAGAGCGACAAAAGCATGGAATGTAATCATCTGACTACTAGTAAAGACCTTGCAGGTGAGGGGCTCATCAGGCACAACTTGACTTGGACAAGATTCACAAGAAAAGAACAAGTGCACATGGCTAGTCACCATCGAACCACTAATAATCCAAAACCTCATTTTAGCTGTTAATTTTATTACCATAAAAAGTTCACATTTAGTGCTATGATTTTGCATTGTTTAGCAAAACATTAGTTTTTGCATTATTATTTTTAGCCAAAGGACTGGCACTCAGTTGGATAGCCTCTTGTTGATTCTTGGAAGCTTAATGCTTTATTGGGTAATTTGGAAGCTTAAGTTAATGATACCCATGTAGAAGAGGTGTGATTCATACGCGGAGGTATTTCTTTGCGTGTCTCTAATGTCTATGGCTTGGCTTCTAATATGGTAGAGGAGGCAAATGCTATGATGGAGGATTCCGCTATGACACTGCTTTTATTTGCATGGTTCTTCTAGTAGAATTGGATTCCCTACAAAAGCTTCATCCTTCTTCATGTCTTTGGCTGATTCTAGAGATTTTCTTTCCTTGAAGGGGATAAACACGCTTGATAAGGCAGAGTCTTCAAACTTGAGAATTAGATTGTCTTGGTTGTTTCTTAGTCCTTTATCTTCTGCATTTTGAGGTAATGTTTAGAATTTAATGTCACCCCCCCCCCCCCCCCCCCCCCCCCCCCAAATCTAATAAACTAGGGCTCTACCTTACCTAACCCCAAACTCTATGGTGGGTTGTAAAAAACAAAAAAAGATTAGAGAAAACATGAGTGCATTTTTGTGGTAAGGGCATGCCCACAGTCCATCTATAACAACTACTACTACTAATAATACTGTTGTTGATGATTTTGTGATCTTGATTGAATGACTAAGTTATTAGGTGGTCACAAAGTTAAACTGCTAAAGCTAGCAAACAACTTGAGAGAGAGAGAGAGAGAGAGAGATTCCTTGAATATCACGAGGTAGGTGAGGTTAAGGAACATGACTTGTTAACTGAACTTTGCCTTTATTTATTATGCTTAACGATAAGATTAGTGTGGCACACATGTCAACTTGCTAGAGGGAATATGTCTAATTGGTGGGGCATACACGTTGGTATATTTCGTCATTGACCACATGAAATCGTTGATAATGGCAGAAATCTTGCTCGGAGATCTTTGTCACACTTTCTCTCGGAAAGTAATTACTATCCCACGCAAGACGAACGTCGTAGCTTGCAGGGAATGAGGCAGTGGATTCACACCTATTTCTTCTCTCCCGCAACAGTCAATTAGGATATGGGTGGGTCCTATCCTACCTGCTGCAGTTGCATAGCATTTCTTATCAAACATAACTTGAAGAGAAAACATGGAAGGCCGTCCAAGCCCATGTTTCTTCATGAACTTCGAAACTTTCTGTAGATTGACCTTATCTTTCCAATAAATTGTCTTAGCCTAGAATGATTGTTATCATTTGATGCTATATGGTCTGGATTTTTTTTTTGTTCGATATGTAAGTATAGTATCTCTTTTGGATGATGGTATAGATTTATTTGCATGAGAGATCAGATAAAAAAACAATTGCATGAGAGATGGATCATGTGAACTTGGACATGCATAGGTGGGACAAAGTGGACCATCACAAGCAGCACGCGTGGAATTATGACATTGTTTGTAGAGCCAACAATGAGAAGACTTTAGGGAAGCGACTGGTCTCCTACCCAATTCCTGATGGTGCAAAGTGGCTAACAGTTCTTTGGATGAGTAGCCAAACCGTATGAGTTTTTTCAGACAGTGATTAACCTCCGTAATTACCGTCTGTGTATAGGGGGTGTGGGGTAGCTAAATCGTGTGGATTGATCTACTCATCCCAGTAATTTTCATGGCATTTTGGTTGGAGGTAGGGGTGTTAATGAGCCGAGCCGAGTTTTAGGTTGTTTTGGCTAAACCATGTAACTTCATCATCCATTTAGTATTTGTATTTAGATATGTAAATATATACTCTAATAAGAATCAAATATAGTATAGAATCCATGCCGCCAAGCTCAGATAGCTGAGATAGCTGGGATAAGGCGTATGAAGATGATGATGATTATCATGTACTATATCTAGAACTGCCAACACGCTTCCTACAAACAATGCATGTGTATGTGCAGTTACCTTTGGGAGTTCCAAACAACTGACCATAATTTTAGCCAAAAGGAAGAAACTCAAAATTTTGTCCCATAAAATAAATGAAGCCATCCAAGAATCTCTCTTGCAATAATTCTAGTGGATTTTTCCAGTATCTAGGATCTAGACCGATAGAGAACACATTGACTAAAACTTGAATCTTGGGAGGGATTTCATATCCATCAATTGTGGTCTTTCGGATTGTTTCACGTGGAAGAAGTAAAGGACCAGGCGGATGCAGCCTTAGTGCCTCTTTCGCCACTGCCTTCAAATAAGGAAGATCTTTAAGGTCACTATCCTCTACTTTCCCTTTGCTTCTTACAACTCGTCTTGTAAGATATTGATATGGATTCATGTCCCATATTAATAGCCTTGTTTAGAGGAGTCGTCCCTCTCATGTAGAGTGTGTGCACATGTGGAGATGATATGCTCTCGTGGGCCCAAGGTGGGGCCCACCTTGATGGAAGAGACACCTTTATTGTTTGTAACCGTTATACAAAAAGAATCATGAAAAGGGAATAATTCGGGAAGTATCACCAGAATTGGAAATACCCAAATTGGAAATAATCAAATTGAAAATAGCCAAATTAGAAATGAACGTGAACAGTTGTAACTCCACAATTTGGGAAACGTGAAGAGAGAATAAAGGGGGACGTGAACAATAACATCCCCCTACCTTTTTGGGGTGCTCTCTCCCCCTTGACTTCTTCTTCCTTCTTCTTCCTTTGGTTTTTTGCTTCTTGGGTAATTGATCTTGAAGATCATATCAAAGCAAAGGTTTCGGAGGAACGCAGGAAATGATATTGCTATCACGTGGAGAATAGCAAGTCACAGATCTATACACGAATGGTTGTAAAAGGGGTGATCTCCGATATATTCAATTTCTCTACAAAAGAACGGTATTTTCTTGGGCACAAAGGCCGCAGGTTAGTAGTACACGTTCTTGAGTTTTAATTTGATTGAATGATATAAATTTTCGTTCCTATATATTGCTAAAAATCTTGTACTCCATTGTATTTGTGTTTGTGAGTGCAAGGAAATTCCGGATCAAAACAGATTTTGGAAGAATTCAACACCAAACGGGCAATTCAATCGCTTCCGCTGCATCACGATTACCCTTCAGTGGTATCAGAGCCCCAATTCCGTTGTGGTGTTAGAATTCCCAAAAAGCTGTTTAATTTATGTGTGGAATTCTGAGCAATTGAATCGAAAAATCGCAATTTCGATACGGTGATCGATCGGCATTCCAGACGCGATCGATCGCTGAAGTTTTAAAACGAAAAAGACGACAGGTAACGGACGATCGGCGCCATTCATGATCGATCGTAGTTACTGGAAGCGTCGTTTCAAAGAGGGAAATGATCGATCGGCAGCATTTGCGATCGATCGTATCTACTGTTAAAAATCGAATTCGAATTGTGAAACACGATCGATCGCATTTTCCGGGTCGGTCTGCTTAGGTTCACGATCGATCGGTCACGGTCGATCGGCTTGAAGAAGCGATCGATCAAGTGAACAATTTGAATATTGTATTACAAGGAGAGCGATCGATCGGCTGATTACACGATCGATCGTATCTACTGTAAATTGTGCAAAGTCTACAGCATGGAATTCCATATCGGCGATATATCGATATCGGGCCCCACCCGATAAAACGAGACGGACAAATATCATTTTTTTTTTTTTTAAATATCGCCGATATCTCGGTTTCGCTATTTTATAATAAAATAATATTTTCGGAAAAAAAAAATTCGAAAAAAAAAATTTTTTTTTAAAAAAAAGGGGAAAAAAGTAACTTTCCCACTTGTTTCCCATCCTAATATGCATATTTTAAAATCTATGCTTTGTCTAAATTAGTATAACTCATTTTAGAAGCTAGATTATGAAATTATATGGTAAAAACTAGTTTTTGACTACCGATATTTTTTTACAAATATCTCCGATATTTTGTCTCTTAAGCCGACCGATACGATACCAATATCCGATACGGAATTCCATGGTCTACAGCGACTGGTTGCGATCGATTGGACAGTTTGACGCGATCGATCTGCTGATTATGATCGATCGGGTATTTTGACACGATCGATCGAATGGAAAAGATTTGAAAAACCAAATTATTTTGAAGCAGTATTTGTGCCACATAATTACCTGGTTATTTTGAGTTGTTTAGTAATTCAAACTTTGCTCTTTAACACTGTTTGTCCTATTTTTTCACTGGTTGTAGATTTATCTTCATCTTGCTGATTTTATAAAAGTTGCAATGGCTTCCCGCATGGTCTCCAGCGAATTGGCTAAGACTGAAAAGTTGAATGCCACGAATTTTGTTATCTGGAAGAGGCGTATCCATCACATTCTGTTCCTTGATAACTTGGGTCATCTATTAGACTAAGTTGTTGAACTTCCTGGTGATGGTAGTACTACTGCTCAAAAGAGAGAGTACAAGAAGTTTAAGCTGGAGGATGCACGAGCAAGGACCACGATGCTTACCTTTATGGTGCCTACTATTGAGTTGCTTTTTTAGAAGCACAA
This sequence comes from Houttuynia cordata, assembly GCA_039654745.1. Lineage (NCBI taxonomy): Eukaryota > Viridiplantae > Streptophyta > Magnoliopsida > Piperales > Saururaceae > Houttuynia > Houttuynia cordata. The sequence continues at coordinate 32,814,921 of CM077507.1, read as the reverse complement.
AACGGCCAAGGAAATGTATGAGGCCATTCAGAGGAGGTATGGAGAGCACACTGAGGCTCACATCAGGTTGCTCCACACTCGCTATACCAACATGAGGATGGAAGAAGGCAAGAATGTGCTTGAGCACATAAATGCCATGTCCATTATCGTTAGTGAGCTGGAGATGCTTCGATATCCGATTTCATTGGGGGTCCAAGTGTCTACGATTCTCACTAGTCTTCCTCCATCATGGGAAGCCGTTGTGGTGGTATTGAACCTGAGTGATAAGAAACTCACTATCGATGATCTTACTGCCAAGCTGGGCTTGGAGCAGGAAATGAGAGAGCATATGAGAGCCTTTAATACATCTGTCAACCTTGCTCATCATGTTGGCTCCAAGAAAGGTGGGTCATATGCTGGCACCTCAAAGAAGAACTTCAAGAGGAAAGGAAAGAAGCCTCAATTCCAGGTTGGAGACAAGGCCAAGAACAAAAAGAAGGGAGCCTGCTTTACTTGTTGCCAGATGGGTCAGTTTAGCAGGAACTGTCCTAATGGCTCCCAAGGCAACGATAAAAAGAAACAGCAAGCAGGTGAAAAGGACATAGTGTGTATGATTTCTGAAGCACTGATTGTGAACATTAACACTAGAGGTTGGTGGCTTGACTCGGCTGCAACTCATCATGTGGCCATGACCAAGGAGTCATTTGCTGAGTTGAAAGAGATTAGTCCCGAAAAGCACAAGATCTACATGGGAAATAATACTTATTGTGATGTGCTAGGGATTGACTCTGTTCGTGTTCCTCTTTTAAGTGGAAACACTCTGGTCCTCACAGATGTCTTGCTTGCACCAACGATTCGTAGGAATCTGATTTCAATCCCTTTGCTGACTCAAAAGGGATTTGAAGTTAGATTCAAGGGTGGCAAGGGAACTGTGGGACAGAAGAATAACATTTTATTTACTGCTTCTTTAGTAGATGGTTTATTTAAACTTGATGTTTCAAATGACTTCGCTGATATTAATGAAATGATTGATTCTGAATATATTGCTTGTGTTGTTGATGATGCTTTGTTGTGGCATTTACGCCTTTGTCGTGTTAATGCGACAAAATTACACTGAATGTCGGGTAGTGGGTTACTGCCTAGAATAGGTGATGATTTGCGCGTATGTGAAAATTGTTTATCAAGCAAAATGATTAGGCAACCTTTTCCCAAAGGGCAACGAGCAATTGACCTTTTAGAGGTCATTCACTCAGATATTTGTGGGCCTATAAACATCAAGACTCAAAGGGGTATGACTTATTTTATTACGTTTATAGATGACTATTCTAGGTATGGTTATGTGTACTTGTTGTCCAGGAAGTCCGATGCCTTAGAAAAATTCAGGGAATTTAAGGCTGAGGTTGAGAACCAATTAGGACGGAAAATTAAAGTTCTGGAATAGACAGAGGTGGTGAGTACACATCTGATTTGTTCAAGGACTATTGTACAAACCATGGAATAGTGCATCAGTATACTTTGCCGTATACTCCTCAGCAAAATGGAGTCACAAAAAGACGTAATAGGACATTGTTAGACATGGTAAGGTCCATGTTAAACCACTCTGAACTAGGAACATAGTTTTGGGGTGAAGCACTAGGTACCGTTGTCTATGTACTAAATCGAGTACCCTCTAAGTCGATCAAATTGACCCCGTATGAGTTATGGATGGGTAGACGTCTAAACTTTTCGAACTTGAGAGTGTGGGGGTCAAAGGCCCATGTAAGGGTGCCTGATCAACTTAGAACTAAGTTGGATTCTAAGACCATAAAATATAATTTTATAAGTTATTGTGATCATTCAAAAGGGTATCGATTTGCAGTACACTATGTTGATAGGACAGTGGGGGTAATTGAGTCTAGAGATGTTTATTTTCTTGAGGAAGATATAGACCTTAAAACTCCTAGTCAGATAGTAGATCTTTTTGAAATATAAAAAGAAAAGTTTATTGTCACTAGTAATGAACAAATGATAGGTAACACATCCAATGAGGATGTTGAGTCTCGAGCATCAAGAGAGTGTAGACCTTCAGTGTTACTGAAGGATTACTATGCCATGCTTGGTGAAGATGAGATTTCGGTAGATAAACCTGTACTTAATGATCCAGTCATATTTGAGCAGGCTATGTGTAGTCCAGATTCCAAGGAATGGCGGAAGGTTGTTCAATAGGAAATGGATTCAATCTTGAAGAACAAAGTCTAGGAGATTGTTGACTTACCAGATGATAGAAAACCCATTGGGTGTAAGTGGATCTTCAAGAATAAGCTCAAAGTAGATGGATCAATAAAAAAGTAGAAGGCCAGACTTGTGGCGAAAGGTTTCACACAAGTAAAAGGCATAGACTTTAAGGAGACGTATTCTCCTGTGACTAGGTTCATCTCAATCCAATGTTTGTTGGCAATTGTGTCATATTTAGATTTAGAGTTGCACCAGATGGATGTAAAGACTGCCTTCCTAAATAGTGATTTAGATGAAGAGATTTACATGGAACAACCCAAGGGGTTTGTTATTTCCGGGGAGGAAACTAAGCAAGCTTATTAAATCATTGTATGGACTGAAACAATCGCCAAGACAATGGTATTTCACTTTTCACAAGGTGATAAGTGAATAAGGCTTCGTGGCCAATGACTATGACCATTGTGCATACTCCTTTAAAGATGGGAGTAGATTAATGATATTGTCACTATATGTAGATGACATATTATTGATGGGGAATAACACTAGTATGATTCTCAGTCTTAAAGAATGGCTCAAGATCCAATTTGAAATAAAAGATATGGGTGAAGCATCTTACATCCTCGGGATGAAGATTGAAAGAGATAGAAAAGCGAGGAGGCTAAGTACATCTCAGGAATCATACATTGAGAGTGTATTGAAACACTTTGGCGTGATTGGTTGGAAGACCATAGATTCGCCCATCTATAAAGGGACAGTTTTGTCTGAGAGAATGGCACCTGCATCAGACGAGGAACGTCTGAAGATGCAATTTGTGCCATATGCGCAGGCTATTGGTAGCTTGATGTATGCCATGAACTGCACTCGACCTGATTTGGCTTTTGTAGTAAGCCTTGTGAATCGATATCAGGCTAACCTAGGTATGCAACACTGACAAGATATTAAGCGGGTGTTCAGATACCTTTTAGGTACCAAGGATATGAAACTCACATATCAGGCCGAGAACCTGTCATTGGAAGGCTATAGTGATTCGGACTATGCCGGGTGTAAGGATGACAGGAAATCCACTGTCGGGTATGTATTTATGTTTGGTGGCGGAGCCGTAGCATGGGCTAGTAAGAAGTAGAAATACGTTACTAAGTCTACAATGGAAGCTGAGTTTGTCGCATGCAATTTTGCAGCTTTTGAGGAGTGTGGATTAAAGAGTTTCTAGCTGGGTTGCAGCTAGAATAGTAGACTGATGCTCCTGTCTAAATTTATTGTGATAATTTGGCAACTGTGTCGATACTCCGTAATGGGGAGATCAGTTCCAGAGCTAAGCACATTGATGTGCATTACTTTTATATATTTGACATGCTACAATGGGGAAAGTTGATGGTGAGTCATCTTCCTACGGTTGAGATTTTTGGCTGATCCGTTAACGAAAGCCTTGACAACGGATCTATTTATAAAACATGTTCATAATATTGGATTACGCAAGACTAGTGCAAGAGTCACTGTTGGATCGCAAATATGAGCACTGAACCTATAGTAGGGGATGTAAGATATTGATATGGGATCATGTCCCATATTAATAGCCTTGTTTAGAGGAGTCGTCCCTCTCATGTGGAGTGTGTGCACATGTGGAGATGATAGGCTCCCATGGGCCCAAGGTGGGGCCCACCTAGATGGAAGAGATACCTTTATTGTTTGTAACTGTTATGGAAAAAGGATCATGAAAAGAGAATAATTCAGGAAGTGTCACCCGAATTGGAAATACCCAAATTGAAAATACCCAAATTAGAAATAACCAAATTGAAAATAGCCAAATTGAAAATGAACGTGGACAGTTGTAACTCCCCAATTTGGGAAACGTGAAGAGAGAATAATGGGGGACGTGAACAGTAGCATCCCCCTACCTTTTTGGGGTGCTCTCTCTCCCTTGACTTCTTCTTCCTTCTTCTTTTAGCTTTTTGCTTCTTGGGTGATTGATTTTGGAGATCATATCAAAGCAAAGGTTTCGGAGGAACGCAGGAAGTGATATTGCTATCTTGTGGAGAATAGCAAGTCACAGATCTACACACGAACGGTTGTAAAAGGGGTGATCTCCGACATATTCAATTTCTCTATGAAGAATGGTATTTTCTTGGGCACAAAGGCCGCAGGTTAGTAGTACAAATTCTTAAGTTTTAATTTGATTGAATGATATAAATTCCCGTTCCTATATATTGCTAAAAATCTTGTACTCCATTGTATTTGTGTTTGTGAGTGCAAGGGAATTCCGGATCAAAACAGATTTTGGAAGAATTCAACACCAAACGGGCAATTCAATCGCTTCCACTGCGGCTGATTACCCTTCACGTCTAACTTCTTCAGTTGCTTTGTTCATTGTTGGTCTGTTTCTCAAGAGCTCGTACATAGCCCATAAAGTTGTACCAGTGTTTGAATTTATTCCTGAAATGAAAATGTTCTGCAGCATGGGGAGAAAAGGAGAATTTGCAATAAGAAATTGTTCATACAAAAGTATCCACATAAGATTGATGTTGCAGTAAGAACTTTGGCATTTGATTACATTGGCCACCTGCATGGGATTATATAATTACTCATAGCGTATGATGTGTGTGTCCACGTGGAAGAATGTTTAAAATAATGAATCAAACCTATCCCATGAAAATTTGTCTTTCACTAAGGGGCCGTTTGGGGCGTGATTATTGCAAAAATATCCAGACTGGATTTTGGATTTTTACTGTAGCATCCATGTGGATTTTTACATCCAGCTGAAACACGTCCTGAGGTATTTCAGCTGGATATATAAAATATCCAGATGCTACAGTGTAGCAAAACATCCCATCTGGATGTTTTGCTTTTAATCACGCCCCAAATGGCCCCTAAATTGCCACTCGCTCATCCTTCCGTGCTTTGCCAATAGCTTAAGCACTTCCAATGTGGGAAGCATCTGAGCATACCTGAAGGACTTGAATTGTGCCCCTAGAACAATTGCGGGAATTGCATGTCCCAACGGGATTAGAATTTCAAATCAAGGCCTCAGGGAAAATGTACCCTGGAACACAAATAGAATAAAAACACTTATTACGGGATTTGAATCCACAATTTGGCTTTGGTACCATGTTCATTAATTATTGTTTCCCAATAGCTTAATTATATTAGGAAAGAGGCTACTAACACATTCATATTGTACTCGTAAAACACGCATGTGCATGATGCATGTGTAGAAACTAAAGAATTTAAGAAATCAGACTTTACATATGTTACATTTTCTCTTTCATTAATTGGTGTTAGAAAATTTTGAAAATATTGAAAATATTATTGCAAGTTTATACCAAGGGTATCTTTTGGAACATGTCAGGAAACTGTCCATCCCACCCCTTTTAATTGTATAGCTGAGTTTTTTCCATATTACCTGGCGCCAACTTTCATATTCCCATATTACCTGATTTTTTCCGTGAAATCTCAAATGACCTGGAATCTGGACTTGAAGTACTCAAAATGCCATTTCTTCTGTTTTTTCATGCTAATACTGTGCAAAGAGGCGTGTTGTGTACAACACGAAAAAATACAAGGGTTCTCCGGCGATTTCCATCGGCGACTTCACCAGCGACCGGCGAGTTCGAGCGGCGATTCAACCGACGACCCCTGCGGATTTTGACAAGCCTATTCGCGTCCCCCATCTCGATTTGGAGCTGCCCCTGCTGGATTTCGACGACACGACTGAGGGAGAGTGCACAAAGGCGGCGATTTGAAGCGTATACGTCAGTATTTTGGATCTTCAACCTTCTGAGTTCCCCCGCGGCTCCCTCCGCCAGCATGCAACCGGCGGATTGACCGATTGAGCTTCGGTTGACGGCGATGAAGAGTGTGAAAGGCGCCTGCCAGGAAATACACACATACACATGACTAAACCGCTGTAAGTTACAACAATCCTTACTTATTTCAGTTTCATAAGGTCCGACATTTGGATTTTAAATTTTTACTATGAACTATAAAGTCGTGTCTGTAAAAGACACAACTTGCTATTTAATCGTGTACGCGACAACACGACTTTTATATTTTCGTGTTTCACTGACACGACTTTTCTACTGACCACTCTACCTCTCTCGTTGCAGATGGATAAAAAAATAGATGAGTATATGGAGAAAATACCATCGGAAGAGGAGGAGGATCAGGATTTTGTCTTGGCACCTCGACTGCGAAATCAGAAGGGCAAGAAGCGGAAGGCTCCGATGGATCGACCAGTAAAGAGAACATACAATGCGCGACCGACGCTTCGGACGTTTTGTCAACCGGGAGCGATGAAAAAGTGTGCGGCCCTCCTACAGCGTCACCAAAGATGTGCCCAAGTGATCAAAGATGCTAGTTTCGCTGTTATTTTTGAAGGTGAGGACGTAGTTGTATCTCGGAACCTCCTTGACCATTTGGTCAGGTACTGGGATGAGTCGGTGAAGGTCTTCAATATCAAGGGAAGGATGCTACATTTCACAGAGCAAGAAATTGCTCTTATCACCGGATTGCCCGCAAAGGGCGAAACAGTTGAGGTCCTCCCCTCCTTGACACGCCGACCGGAAGGTCAATTCTTCAGAAAGCACTTCGCCGCGAGGAGAGCGGATATTCCACACATTGAGGAAATCATAGGCAAGCTTAGCGCGGGCAAACTGAAGATGGAAGAGGAGGACATGGCGAGGATGATCATCTGCCTCCTCTTCTGCACGGTACTGTTTCCACATAGCACTAGAGCAGTTCATCCCTGTTTGTACCGTTACATTTATGACCTCCCAAGATTGAGGTCATACAATTGGGCTGGGGCTATGTATAATATGTTGGTTTTTGGTATAACCCACACCAGCAAACTAGTGGGTGCGAGATCGCAAGGAGGGTGCCTGGGCGGTGGAAACCTAAACGGCGTCGCATATGTCCTTCAGGTATGTAGCATTCATAGTCTTCGAAAGGCAAACATGTCTTATGCAATACCACTATATTTATAGTCATGTCTTATGCAACAAGACTATATTTATAGTCGTGTATGATGCAACACAACTAGGTATATAGTCGTGTTGTATAAGACACGACCATAGTTCTATTCGTGTACTATTTATAGTCGACTAAGGCAACCGCACCTTGTAATAATGTTTTCATCTGTTTACTATGCAGATTTGGTTTTTCGAGCACACGACAATCTTCCATCCTGTCGTGGGCCCTACCAGTCCACGGGCCAAAAGGTGGCCAGGAAGATGGGACGAGAGGCATCTCTCCTTCCTTCGTCAACCTCAGTGGCCCCTCCTCCACAACGGCAGAGGCCGAAAATGAAGAGGACTCCCAACCAACCTGCACCCCCTTCCTCGAGGACGGTTGCCCAATCCACTGCAACTGCAATGGGGCGATTGGAGGGTGCACTTCAGGGCATACAGTCACTAATTGAGATAGCTCTGTCTTCATATGAGAAGATGGGAAGGAGTGTCAGACCTCTGCGAGAGGTTCTCCACTCTATGAAGGCATCTGCTGCCTCATCGTCAATGCTGTTAGAGGGTCAGATCTTTGAGCATCCCAAGCATGAGAAGACTGAAGAGCCGACGAAGGAGCCAAAGAAGCGGCCCCATGACAAGGAGCATATGAAGAAAACTCCGATGGGTATGCGGACAAAGGAGCTTGCAAGGAAGTCAGCCCGTGATTCATTGAAATGGGGTAAAGGTAAGTTGTACATGATCATATATTTTTTTCGTGTCACATGGTACACGGCTATTACATTTGTCGTGTTTCCTGCAACATGACTATGTAGTTTATCGTGTTTGATGCAATACGACTATGATCTTTATCGTGCTGCTACTGACACGAATAAGTAAAATGTCATTTTAGCTCCCATCAAATGCGTGGATGAGGAAGACAAGATTCAACGGGCTACAATGAGATCATCCGCCAAGTTATTTTTGATGAAGCTCCAACCAGAATTCAACGAACATATGGAGCGTGCAGAAGTCGAGTCACGTCCGACGTACGGATGAGACCTATTCCCCCCTGGTCTAGTGTTAAGGAAGAGAATGAGGACCGTTTCCGCGAGGGAATTGCAGAGGATTAGGGAAGATGACCATATACGGAGAATGGCGGAGGAGCAGGAAAGAAGGACTAGGTCCCATCAGCCGAAAGCCGACTCCGAAGAATCCATATCCGATCGACAAGCGACCTCTATCATCGATGAGGTCATCTCTTCCTTACAGCAGTCGGTTATCCAAACCGTCAAGGAGGAGGTGAAGGAGGATGTGAAGGATGAGGATGTCCAGGAGGAGGAGGTGAAGGCTTCTGTGAAGGAGGAGGAGTCGGAGGAGGCGAAGGAGGATGTGCTGGAGGAGGAGGCGAAGGACGACGAAGAGGCGAAGGAGGAGGAGGTGCCGGAGGCTACGGGGTTAACTGCATCCCAGCCTGTTGACGTCGATGTCCTCCGAACCCCTCAAAAGTGTAAATCTATAATTTCCCTGAAAACTATGCCAGTTTGGAGTTATGCTTCGACATGGGGGTATTGTTAGAGTGGGATAGAGTGGCAATAGATGGATGGATCGCCAATCCGATGAAGGCTTATCCAATCCCAACGCTATGTGATGACGACTACGTATCCCTCCTACAAACAATAGAAATAAACATCAATGTAAGTAACCCTAGGTTTTCCTCTTTTACTTTTTCAAATATGCGACTTTACGTTATGTCGTGTATTCCAAGACACGACTTTACGCATAGTCGTGTCTTCGAACGACACGACTGTACGCATAGTAGTGTCTGTCGACGACACGACTATCACGAAAGTCGTATATAAAATAATCGACTTTTAATTAGAAATGGTATATTGCCTTACTTCGACTGTTCTGACTCCTGTTGCTGTTTTGTATAGGTTATAGATGAGTTTTTAAGGCTATTGAGGCAGCGCAATGAGAGAGACCGTATGAAGTATCCATTGGCATTTTTTGGATGCCACGCATTTAAAGAGATATTCGACAACGTAAGTGTTCCCTGCATAAGGAGTGATAAGTATGATGTTCCCAGCATCGTTATCTGACTCTCTTGCGGTTTTGCAGGAGAACAAAGTATAATGTTCCCAGCATCGTTATCTGACTCTCTCTCGATGGCTTGAACAGGAACATGTTCTATGCATTTTTCCCAATCCGCACCGGCTCCCACTTCTGCCTCGTCTATCTACACTTACCGCTCTGTGTATGGCGCTTCTACAACCCGCTGTCTGGTAGATCCCAGTTATATCCACATCACAAAAAAGTTGCTGACAAATTCACGCAGTTCATGAACGTTCTGATGGCAAGCAAGCTGGGGTGGTTGGGTTTGCTCGACTGAAAGATGACTCAGATCGCCAAAGTGCCCTAGCAACAGAATTCAAAAGACTGTGGCATCTTCATCATGAAGTACGTCGCGTACTTGGCGTCCAATGTCAACCCACCGGAGTTTGATCAGTCCACAATTACACGACTCTGGTGCCCAGTAATCGCTGCAACTATGATTCGCGGGGTTATTAACAGCGAGTTTGACGACGATTCCGGAAGAGTAAAAAAAGATGTCGTCACAGTTGCGGGTTTTATGCGGATTCCGGATAAAGACAAAATTCAAATTCATTTTATTCACATTCTTTTATTGTACAAAGATTCTTTGGTGTACATACAGCACTCTTTCAATTAATTCGAATTCATTTTTGACACATGGTTGCCTTAGACAAAATTTCGCAAGCATCACTTTGAATACGGCCTTCATGCAACACGACTACGTATATACACGTCTCTCATGCAACATGACTTTATATATAGTCGCGTACTACCCGACACGACTTTGTAAATAGTTGTGTTTCACAATACACGACGGTATAGATAGTCGTGTACTATAATATTCGGCTATAATGGAATTACACGTATGATGCATTGAAAGATTTTTTTTTCATTTCTGATTTACTTTTTCTTTACAGGCGTACATTTCGCTATAAGCTAATATGCGTTATACAAGAATTTGACTACATCCTAAGTGAAGAATGGTGGGGGCTTAGGTAAGCCGGAGCGGCGTATATGCGATGTCTCGTTCGTAGTCAGTTTGCCTTGTTGCGGAAGTTTTCAATTCTTGCGCTTCCTATTTTCTTTCGGAATCGGGTTGTTGGTGCACCTTTTACGGTTGTGACCAGCTTGACGACAATTCCCATATTTTGAACTTGTCCTTGCAGGTGGCTCGGGCTGTGACTCAATTCTCTTTGTCTTTCTCCTGCCCTTCTTTGGAGCTTCAACCATGGGGGGTTCGCATTTAAATAAAACCCCGTAATTCCTCCACTGACTTCTGTCTAAAGTAGGAAACACTACTTCTTCATATGTGGTGCGGTACATACTTGCGTAGTACCACTTCTCACAATATTCTACCGGTTCCAAACTCCTCTCATCAATACATGTCATGGCGTGCTTGCATGGAAGTCCCATGCTCTAGAAGAAGCCACATGTGCAGGTTCTATTCGTAAGGTCAACAACATCCTGATGCGAAAACATGAACAACATCAGTGTCTTCTAAGGATACTCGTGTCGTCGAAGACACGACTATATGACTAGTCGTGTCTTCGACGACACGACTTTGTGTACACATAAAAAAAGATGTCACATGGTATAAAGATGTCACTTCAAACTGCCGTAATGATAGTGGTTGAACTCGAACTGTTCCAGCACTCTGATTCCTCATCTGATTGATATGATTCTATGCATACTTTGTTAACAGAGTCGGTAGCCCTTCTGCTTCTATTCGGCATCTCTGAAAATGGACGCTTGTGGTCACCCGCGCTTGCTCGATCAACCGAGTTATTGGCCAAAACCTAGCCTTCAGAAGCATATTATTTACACTTTCGGACGCGTTTGACGTGAGAGTGCCGTACCTTTTACCCGGATATTCTACGTTAGCCCAATGTGTTTTCGGAATATTATCAACATATTTCCAGGCCGCCTCATTATGTTCCTTCATCTTCTTATTGAGAGTCTCACCTATTGCCTGTATCCGCGCCTTAGAAGTCTCACCTCGCATGATCTTCATCTCTTCCTCCTTCGACTGCTGATGCGGGTGTCTTATTGCCCGGGCTGGATGGCCTCTCCGGCGATGTCTTACTGGCCGGCCTCACTTCTGCCTCCGGTATCCTCTCCTCCTCCTTATTTGCATTGGCATTCATTTCCTTATTGAGAGTCGAAGTCTCCATGTTATTGCCCATAGAAGTCCACTCCACGTACATGTGGAGTAGTCCATTTGTGCCTTGCTTGCTCATGTGAAGTATAAATATTGACTCCAGGTCTTTATCGTCTTCAAGGAGGTATGGGGATTCAGAGTCAACACGATATGACAAAGTTAATGTACCAGATGTAGACTTAAGCGGTAATCTTTCTTCCACTTGCTGCAACAGTTCCAGGTACTTTACTCGTGTATCTATAGGCAGGAGCTTCCGTTTCCCGCCCACATACTTATCAAAAATTGTAAAAACTCCATCGTAGTGTAAGCAAATAACTATCTTCTCCATCCGTACCTGCCATTAAAATACCGAAATAAGTTAAAAACCGTCAGACAAGATATATTGAAAACCGTATATGAGTGAAAAACAACGTCTATGAGTCGTGTTTCATCAAACACGACTATTGTTACAGTCGTGTTGTCGAAGACACGACTGTAACAATAGTTGAAAACTTGCCAAGTTTTCAACTTTCTTCTCTAGAACCAACTTTCATGATAAAAATCGTCGTATTTGAACTTCACCTACGGGTTTTTTGATGTACGCTGCCTCCGTTGAAGTTGTTTTCTAATACCCGGCCTTTCTCGCTCGTTTTCTCGCTTTTTGCCGCGAAGATGACCTTTTCGGAGTTCGACGGCGCCGGCAATGATATGGGCGGAGAGGCCGGACGGAACGCCTTCTTCTCCGACTAACGCGAGCTTCTCCGGGTAGCCGCTCCGATTCTGGGTAATATGGAAAAACGGAGAGTGTGGGTGCTTATACCTAAACCTAAGGGCATTTTTGGTACTTTCCGGGTCATATGGAAGAAAGTAACTGATTCCGGGTAATATGAGAAATCTGTAGTTGGTGCCAGGTCATATGTAAAGACCTCAGTATAGCTTAGACATTTTAAAATGCACTAGGAGCTCAAAGATACAAAAAACACAAACTCACAAATAAAAGGCGACTTAAAAATGCCATGCATAATGTAAACTCAAACACTACATTTATTGCATGTATAGAAGAGTGTTTTGAACTACAATTACCGTCAAGAGTGCCTTGATGTGGTCCCTTGTGAGGCCATAACCTTGTTGAACACTTAATAGAACATCCACCAAATCTTCCGGCTCCGAATCTTTGTTCTTTGAGGTTGGAGATGTTCTTCAATTACCTTCTCATAATAATCATCCATGCCGCCGAAAGACTCCTCCAGCCTCCGTTTCCACCCTCTGATCACATGCACCCACCATGCCCATGGAAAGTAATCAGCCATGAAAGTACATGACAATAAGTTCTGTGCCTCCTCAAGGGGTCCAAGAAGTTCATGCCTGTCCCGACAAGTCCAGCTTTTGCCAAGAATAGTTCTACAAGTTATATTTTGATTAAGACCAATCAATATATCACTAAGATCAATACTTCCCATATGATTAACTGAAGAGGCATCAGATATTTGTTCAAAAGTATGCTATTTAGCATGTACTTTGTTAGACCCTTGATCAAGTACTATGCTATGATCTTTATGTGCCATGGTCATGGACTCTGATCATCATCGAGTCAAGGCAGTGAAAACTGAAAACAATTCCCTAAATCAAGGGGCCGGGCAGAGTTCTCTTGAGATCGTCGGGCCTTCCCTTGACAAACAGACAGGAGATTGGGTGGGTGTAATAGTAGAGATTCATGATTTGTAACAAACAGACAGGAGATTGGGCGTAATAGTAGAGATTCATCATTTGTAACAAACAGACAGGAGATTGGGTACTGTAAATAGCACTAATAGTAGAGATTCATGATTTCAAAAGGCATGTCTTTGTCATTGGCCATGAGTTTTCATCTTCAGTCAAAAGGAATTTGTCCACACGAGACTGTGTACAAGTTATCTTTTGTTATGGTCCATATGAGGTCCTCTATAATGGTTAGAAATCTGAGAAAGGAATCTTACTTCTCTATGATAATTGATAGCTGGTCCAAGAACATATTGATAAAGGAACAGTTTCATGATATAAGCTACTAGTAAGAAGTCATTAGTTAAAAACTAACATGGTACCAATGGATACCAACGTTTGCTAGTCTAGTCCCCTCTTTGTAGGGTTTTGTTCTAGTTGCTTGTTGTCAAGGAGTTTTATCTTATAGCATCTTCTTCCAAGATTGAGAAGGATTTTCAGAAATCTTCTCTTGATGAGGAAGAAGGAAAAGGGTTGAGGTTAACGACAGAGATTGTACTCATGCTGTTGAAGAGTCTTGTAAAAGTTTGTGTTAGCTTGGGATTGGTTAATACATAAGCGTGATGTTAAAAAAAATGAAAATAAACTCTCAGAGGTTGGAGTTTTCATTGAGAAAGGCACTCATACAAAGAAGAGGAAGAAGAGGCTCAAGCATGAGCTTAAAATAGCGGTTGAGCAGGGGCTTATCCAATCTGCCCCTTGCCCTATCTTTTAGACATTAATTATTGGCCTTTCCAAAATACCCTTGGAATATATAGAGCCTAATGACCAAGAAGGGGTTCAGTTGAAAAGTCAAATGCATTACATTTTAACAGTTTTCTAACCCACTTATTTTTTTTGCTAACAAGGGATGTCGAGTCCAGAAGGGGACTAACTCATGTTGCAAAGAATTTGGGGTCATGGAAGTAACTTAAGGATCATTGATTTGGGCTCACAAATCAGATGCAGGCCATGATAAGGGAAGTTTTAGGTCACCGCTAAATTCATCTCCTCTCCGGCCAACGAAAACCCGGAAATATGGGAGGCACGTCCTTCAAATACCAATTGGAAAAGCCAACATGGCTGGAGGGTTAAAGACAGCTACTTCTAGTAAGGTGCGTCCATTTCATGAGGAAGTAGGTCATTCAACAGCCCAAGCTACTTTTTCCCCACTCCCACCAAATGGGATGGCTGAGAGCCTGCTTGGCTTTTCTTACTCAATTGATGCTTTTTACTTGGTTTCTTGGCTGCAAAAATATCGTCGGTAAATGGCGATCACCAGTCGCCTTGAAAAAAATGATTGACCGAGAGAGAGAGAGATCAAGCTAAAAGACAATGGGGTTCGCCTCAGGGCCTGACCAGCCGGTCTTCCCCTGCTCTTTTTTGGCACCACCATGGCTTTCTTCCCACCCGTCTTCTTTGCTCTTCTCTTCGTTGGTACCTACCTTATTGACAATGTCACCTACAGCTGGAGGTCCTTCATAATCGACGGCCATCACAGGCTCGTCATCTCTGGCTCCATTCACTCCCGCATAACATCTCGGTTGTGCAACCGTGGTCAGGCCAGACAAGGTTGGGCGAGTTCCCAAAATAACTTAATTATATGATTTTGAACAAAAGAAGGTATAATTATGTTATTTCTTGCTCGTAGGCACTTTAGTCTTTTTTTACGAACACGACGCACTATTGATGTTATTTGATTGAAAAAAATGGCATTGTAGTTGTGTAAATAAAAAAGTTTTATATGACTATATGTGAAATTCCCCAGAAAAAGCCAACGTTGGGCCTGAATTGAAGAGGTTAAAAATGGGCATAAGAATCAAATTGTGTGCCGAAGTTGGGCCTGAATTTGATGAAGGTTGACAGAAGCAAAGTTCTCACGGGCCTTAATCTTTTCTGGAGATCTCTGTGATGGGCCAATATGATGATAAAAACAGTAAATTTCAGGTGGAAACAGAAAAACAAAACTTTCGGCTCTCTCAAGATATGGCTGCCAACGTCAAAAATAGAAGGTCAATGCTAACCGAAAAAGGGAAGACGATCAGATCCATGACTAGTGTAAGGCCAAAGCCAAAAATCCCTCTTCTTCGGTTCTTCATGGCATCAAGCGGAGACAAAGGAAAGAGGGGCAAGAGCAGATGTTGATGGTGAGGAAGGGCAACTTAGCCGCTTAAGGATATGCAAATGATAAAGCTGATGGATATGATAGTGGCACATCAACTGAATCCCGGAAGAAAAAGGAAACTCTCCATATTCAGTAATGTTTTTCGTAAGTCTTTTTGTTGTTACATAGGAGGAGGTTGTCTCAAAGCCCGGAGCACCACAAAAACCATGAGCTGGGAATGTGAAAAGGCTTGGGAACCCTTGGACAGTTTGAGCGTTAATATAGAGACATGCACCCTCCCTCCCTCCTATTTTTTTGTGAGACGAGATTATTGGAGAAAGGTTCAGATTTTCTAAAGCATTATTTGATTGTTCATAGACAACAAACAAGCATAACTCCTACAATCAAGATGGTTATGAGAAGCCAAATGAAGCCTCATTTGCCACTTAAAATACATACTAAGTCACAAGGGAAATACACAACAATCGCTTTGTACCCAACACATGACCATAACGTAGGTGCCTTCCCTACACGCAATTATACCTAGCATTTTCACAAAATGGAATGTCGTTCACCCATTATGTTTTCGCAATCTCCCTACTAAATTGAATGATGTACCCAACTTTATGTAAGGTAAAAATGAAACCTAGTTACATATATATATAATATATATAGAGAAAAGTTTATATGAGATAGTTCTCATATTGCTTATATGAGGCCACTTTGAATCATAGCCATTGGATCTTGATCTGACGGCTACAAATATCCATAATATCTCACCCACTCCTTGATGTGACACACTCACCTACCCACTGATTTGATATCCACCCTCCGATCGGAATCTAACGGTAATAAAAATTGGCCTCATGCTCCTTATATATATATATATATATATATATATATATATATATATATATATATATATATAAAAGGAGCATGAGGCCAATCTTTATTGCCGTTAGATTCTGATCGGAGGGTGGATATCAAATCAGTGGATTGGTAAGTGTGTCACATCAAGGAGTGGGTGAGATCATGCTGTCAGATCAAGATCTAACGGTTACAATTCAAAGTGGCCTCATATAAGCAATATGATAGATATAATGATCTCACCCACTCTTTGATGTGACACACTCACCTACCCACTGATTTAATATCCATCCTCCGATCGGAATCCAACGGCTATAAAGATTGGCCTCATGCTCCTTGTATGAGAACGATCTCATGTAAACCCTTCTCTCTCTCTCTATATATATATATGGTGATACAGTGAGCGAGATAAGCCGCGTCAATCTTGGCCGTTCGACTTTCATCCGTCTCAAAGTGAGGTGCGCCAATCACGTTTTAACCCATTAATTCCCACATTACCCCTTTTGTAACATGACTGATCCACCTTCCTTCTCTTCCCTCCCTAAGCAAACAACGAAGGACCATGGTTTTAAAAACCGGACCGAACCGGCCGGTCGGACCCGGTCTGACCGGAGTCGGCCTCTTTCACGGTCCGAGTCAACCGGGTTAGCCGGGTTGGTTAACTCGGCTGGGCCAGTTCAACCCGGCCGGTCAAACCGGAGACCCGGCTGACTGGTTCGGTCCCACCCTGGCGCTCCCACCCCGGCAATGGCCGCCGCGTCGATGCAGAGCCCCTGGTAGGGCGCGCCGCCTCGAACCAGAGCCCCAGCAGGGGCTCTGCCTCGACATGGCGGACCCGCCTCGATCCAGAGCCCCCGCGGGGGGCTCTGCCTCGATGGGAGGTGGGGTTTCTGGTTCGAAGCCCTGCCGTCGCGTCGAGGCAGAGCTCCCGCTGGGGCGGCGCCACCTCGAACCAGAACCTCCGTAGGGGCTCTGCCTCGACGAGAGGCCGGGCCTCTGGTTCGAGGCGAGGACGTCGCCTCAAACCAGAGCCCCTGCAGGGGCTCTGCCTCGACGGGGCGGCCCTGTGTCAAACCAAAACCGCCGCGGGGGACTCTTCCTCGATGGGAGACGGGGCCTCTTGTTCAAGGAGAGGCTGCCGTATCGAGGCAAAGCCCCCGCCGAGGTGGCACCGCCTCGAACCAGAGCCCCAGCAGAGGCTATGCCTCGACGGGAGGCGGGGCCTCTGGTTCAAGGCGAGGCCGCCGCATCGAGGCAGAGCTCCGCCGGGGCGGCATCACCTCGAACCAGAGCCCCAACAGGGGCTCTGCCTCAATGGGAGGCGGGGTCTCTGTTTCAACCCGGCCGGTCAAACCGGAGACCCGGCTGACTGGTTCGGTCCCACCCTGGCGCTCCCACCCCGGCAATGGCCGCCGCGTCGATGCAGAGCCCCTGGTAGGGCGCGCCGCCTTGAACCAGAGCCCCAGCAGGGGCTCTGCCTCGACATGGCGGACCCGCCTCGATCCAGAACCCCCGCGGGGGGCTCTGCCTCGATGGGAGGTGGGGTTTCTGGTTCGAAGCCCTGCCGTCGCATCGAGGCAGAGCTCCCGCTGGGGTGGCGCCACCTCGAACCAGAACCTCCGTAGGGGCTCTGCCTCGACGAGAGGCCGGGCCTCTGGTTCGAGGCGAGGACGCCGCCTCAAACCAGAGCCCCTGCAGGGGCTTTGCCTCGACCGGGCGGCCCTGTGTCAAACCAAAACCACCGCGGGGGACTCTTCCTCGATGGGAGACGGGGCCTCTTGTTCAAGGCGAGGCTGCCGTATCGAGGCAAAGCCCCCGCCGAGGTGGCACCGCCTCGAACCAAAGCCCCAGCAGAGGCTATGCCTCGACGGGAGGCGGGGCCTCTGGTTCAAGGCGAGGCCGCCGCATCGAGGCAGAGCTCCTCCAGGGCAGCATCACCTCGAACCAGAGCCCCAACAGGGGCTCTGCCTCAATGGGAGGCGGGGTCTCTGTTTCGATGCGGCGCCTCCCCGGCAGGGACTCTGCCTCGACGGCCCCCTCCGGCGGCGACCAGAGGGAGCAGACACACCCCCCCCCCCCCCCCCCCTCCTCCTCCTCCTCCTCTCCGGCGGCGGCTAGAGGGAGCTGCCCCCCTTCAGCCTTGTTTCTTTCTTTTTAAAAAAAAAAATTTAATGTCCCGGGTCTACCCCCGGTTGAACCCGGTTAGACCTACCCGACAAGAATACTAGGTCGGTCACCGGTATAATAATTAGCCTGTTGAAAATTCTTATTACAGACCAAATTAACAAAGAGATGAAGAGTTTACCACCCCACACCCCCTACACACGACTGCAAATACACGGGCGATGGACATCCACCGACCGTGTACAGGCGTGAGCTGGATAAACCGTGGGTTGGAGAACTATTCATCCTAAAAAATGCATGGAATGGGCGAGGATAGGACTCCCTATTTCCCATTAGCAATCTTTTTATCATACTCTTTAATAACATAGAGCTCCTCATGTTTCTAAGAAACTTTTGTGGATATTAATTACTATAAAAGACAATTGGTATAAAACAGATTACTATTAAGGACAAGGACAGTGCTGTTACCATACCATGGCCAAACACTATAGTCATGGTCCACATAGAGGCACTTCAACACATATGTACCAAAAAAAAAACACTTTAATACATCATTCCAAAGGCTACAATGAGATCATCAACAACAGCCATTACATACGCACAAAAACATAGAGAAGCATAGAAACAGTGTCTTCAAACTAATATGGAGACTGTCAACACAGTTGCAACTAGTGAAGTACGCACATAAGAAACCATACAATACCAAAATAGCACAGACATGCTTAACAGGTAGCTGGTGGGAGATTGCACTTAGCAGGAAGCTGGACGGCGAGGTTAGGGTCAATGCCAAACATGGTGAGATAGTTGGAGTTCTTGTACCCACAGAGGCAAGGTATGTCAGCATTGCTAAGTGCCTTGCAGCAAGCCGGCGTCGGTGCAGCTGGCTGATTCCCGCTGACTGCCGGCTTGCACTCCATCATGTCCGCCGTGGTCATGTCGCAAAAGGTTCCCGACTGTGCCGCAGACACCACCACCTCATTGCTCATTACCACCACTGCCACCAACACCAACGTTGCCACCTCCATCATCTTTTCCATGATCTCTCCTCCTCTCTTCTTCAAGAACCTCAAGTTTGATAAGCTTCTCTTGGTCACTTGTTATGCTTGATACAGAAGTGGCCTTTATATAGAGTGGCCACCTGAGTGTAGTGTTGTGTTACTGGTGAAGAGGAAGCCCCGTGAGCGTCTATTTTGGCAGTATTTTGTAGGTAGAGTCACGGGCCAAACAGTGGTTAAGTGACTTGTGGCTCATCTGAGCCAGATGATTAAATTGTTAAGAATATTTGTGTGGTTTGAGGAGGCTGGCCAGGAGAGAATTAGAAACTTATGAAGCAAGTTGGGGCCAATGGTTTTGCTGCAATGGATTGTGGAAGGAAGTGAGTCAAAACTGATTTGTCTTGTTTCTTCCTTTGTTTATGTTCTGGAATACATAATCATTCATGAAAGGTACGAGGCATTTTGATCTAGAGGGCAAAGGATATCATATGCTCATGAAAGCCCGAGATGATAGGATGAACAAGAGTGGCAGCAGTCAGCACATGCGTATGGTGTGTCTGATCTTCTGGCCTCATTTGAAGATATAGGCAGTTTTTTTTGTTGTTGTTAAAAACCTAATCCAAGCATTAGATTGAAGAGGAGAGAATCTCTTTGCATCTTTTATCAACTAGGGTGAGGTCCGTCAAGATGTGTTAACCTTTATAGAGACTAACTTGGTGCATGATGGTACATTTATTTGATACAAAATACAGTGTATCAAAAATCCATGCATGTAGTATATTAGCATGAATTGGTTAGTGGAACAATATACAAGCAGGGTTATGGACCATCTAAAATAGAGGATGAAGAAAATACCTTAATTTAGACAGCCAAAACAGCCTAGTTAAGCTGATTAAATCTGTCCAAGTTGATAGAGAGGTTCCAGGGTCCAAAATAATTTTACATATATGTCCACCCCAGCTAGTCGAGCTGGTGGATATTTCCTAGTCAGTGGAGAGGTTTAGAGAAGCTATTAGGTGCACGTCGAGTACTTGGATTTCATGCTCATCACCGATTGGTGATTGACACGAAATCCAATTTGTGGGCCCTCAAGGTAATCAGGGAGGTAGTGTCAATCACCCCTTGTGGGAGCATGACTTTCCCGAACGCGAAGCTTACCTAATAATTTCTCCAGAGGTTCACAGCATGTGTGTCGCTGGGGAGCCATGACCAATAAAAAAATATTATCATAGACGTATTAGAGAAGTGTTTGGATTTAGTTTATGTCGGGTATATTTATCACTCCTTCCGTTCTGGTTTAGGGGCCGTTTGGGGCGTAATAAAAAGCAAAACATCCACAATGGATGTTTCATTTCACTATTTATTTCATGTTTTTTCACTTTTAACTGAAATACCTCAGGACGTGTTTTAACATGGAAATGAAATATCCATTGTAGATATTCCAGTTTTTTCAGGCCCCAAACGGCCCCTTAATAGTTCCACCGAAAAAAAATAACTCCGCTTTAGATGGTCCCATTAGGGTTAGTGGCTTGAACTCCTGGATGGAAGCGGAAGAGACCTATTGGGTCAATTTAAGTAGATTTTAAACCTCTTCTCCCCACCATTAGTTTGGGTTTCAACATCCAGTAAAAATCAATATTTTTTCAGATAAAACTATTAAAACAGGACATAGGGAGTATTTATTAAATTTTACGGGTATTTAGACTGAAGGGTCTATAAAAAGAGCAAGGTGCAATCTTGATCGCGCGGAGCCTGGTGGCAGAATGGTTATATACAATGTGCCCACAGCCTTGTTTACACAAACCATATAATCTTGATCTGACGGAAGAATTGTTGTAGCACATATTATGGACTTCAGCATGCATATAAACATTTTATACTGAGAACAATATTAGACAATTTTTGTTGAATAGTGAGGTCCGCAGCTAAGCTAAAGCCATAGTTAAAACTTGGATGGATATTTAAAAACCCATTTCACAAGCTTCTAACAATCATCTAACAGCTCTCTAGGCGTTTGACTTGTGATCAGGCTTCTTCTCTCTCAGCGCCTATCACTGATGATGAAATTAAAGCAGTTGTTCTTAGTTCTCCTTCAAATAAAGCTCCGGGTCCTTATGGGTTTATTAAAGAATTTTTTATTTCTCATTAGGAAATTATTGGAGATAATTTCCTTGCGGCTGTTAAGGACTTTTTCTTGTCAGGCTCCATGCTCAAGTCAGTTAATCACACTTTCTTCGCTCTAATTCCAAAGACAGCTAATGCTAGAAGTTTCAATGATTTTCGCCCTGTAACCTTATGTAATTATCTATATAAGACCATATCCAAGATTTTGGCAAACCGACTAGCTAATGTTCTGCCTGTGCTTGTTAGCAATCATCAATCGGCTTTTGTTAAAGGTAAACTTATAGTGGAGAATATTCTCCTTGCCCATGAGCTTGTTCGAAATATGCATCAAAATGGTAGTGCCAAAAAATTTTGTGTTAAAGTGGATTTGAAGAAAGCTTTTGATAAGGTCAAATGGGACTTTGTTATCCATATTTTGAAGGAATTTGGGTTTGATGAAACATGGATTAAGTGAATTTCTGAATGCATTTGTACGCCCTCATTCACTGTTCTTATTAATGGAGCAAGCTATGGCTTTTTCAAAAGTAATTGTGGTTTTAGACAGGGTTGCACTCTTTCCCCAATGTTATTTATCTTATGTATGGAGGTTTTATTTACTTTCCTTAAGGAGAAATGTGATTCAGGACTGATCTTATGCCCCAAATTCAAAGATGCGCCCCGCTTGTTTCTCATCTTCTTTTTGCAGATGATATATTATTATTTTCTCAGGAATCTCTATCTTCTGCCTGGCACATGAAAGAAGTGTTGGATAGATTTGCTTCTTACTCTGGCCTTGAAGCAAATGAATTTAAAAATTCTATTTATTTTTCAGCTAGCTCAACACTCAAGCCAGAGATTGTTGTTGTATTTAATTTTCAGACAGGTACTCTCCCAGTCAGGTATCTTGGCTTGCCCTTGTCGTCCAAGAGATTATCTTTTACTACATGCAGATCATTGTTTGAAAAAGTTCTTAGCCGCATAGATGGGTGGAAGGTCAAATTATTATCTTATGCAGGACGCACCCAACTAATTAAATCAGTGTTGAATGGGCTGCAATTATATTGGATCTCTACCTTCACTCTTCCTAAGAAGGCCATTCACTATCTAGAAAGTATTTTTTCAGTGTTTCTTTGGAAGGGTTCTTCCTCTTGTTCTTTTCATAATATTGCTTGGCGCAAAGTTGCAAGACCGGCTCATGAAGGAGGGTTAGGAATCAAGGGAATTAAGGATTGTAATAATGCTGGCCTTTCTAAGCTTTTTTGGAGAGCTCTTATTAATAGGGAGTCTATGTGGTGTAAATGGGTTCATGGTTTCTATTTGAGGGGTGATTCAATCTAGACAGCAGCCAACTTTTCAACTTTTCATTCCTCTGCTTAGAATAGTATCATTGCTATGAGGGAGTTTATCTTAAATCATGTCAAAATTAAGCTTAGGGATGGCTCCAACACTCTTACCTGGGTCGATCCTTGGGCCTGCCCTTGCTCCCTCATCTCCCTTTTTGGTAGAAGAGCAATCCTTCATATTGGAGGTAATCCTAATGACTCCATGGCTTCATCATTATGCAATAATGAATGGATTTATTTTGGCTCCTCTATTAGAGATCAAGAAATTATGGAATTTCTAGATTCTCACAAACCTATCTTTACCTCTGAGCGAGATACTTATTGCTGGACTGCTCCAAATAAAAGACTTACATTCAAATTTGTTTGGGAGCAAGTGAGAATTCATTACCCAGTTGTTCATTGGTTTGACTTGATTTGGTATAAGCATCAGGTTCCTCGTCATTCATTCCTGCTTGGTTGGCGCTTAATGAAGGGCTTCTCACTATGGAAAATCTTGCTATGCGTGGTTTCTAAATGCCTAGCCAATGTTACTTATGCTTAAATAAATATGAAACAAATACTCATTTATTCTTCTCATGTATTTTTTCCAAACAGGTTTGGAAGTACCTTCTTTCAAAGTACAATATAAATAGGGTTGTCCTAGACTTTGATCATGAGTTTTTTTGGATTTTTCACTTCATTAAATCTAACAGGCAGGCCGTCACTCTCGTGAAACCCCTATTTAATATCTACGGCACATTTATCGGGCAAGAAAGGAACAAGCACATCTTTGAGGACCATCAATCAAGCATCTCTGGCATCGTTACTGTTATTGTTGCTCAAATTCAGACAATTCTTGAAAGTCATCTCCTTAAAGAAGAGCTTCTTTTAACTTGCAGTTTTTTGTCTAGGTTTTGGGATCCTTAATTCCTTTTCTTTGAGTTTGGCTCTTGTTTTTAGTCTCTCCTTGTGTTGAGACTGTGTTGTTTGTTATTTCTTGTTGTTCCTTTTAGTTAATAAAATCTTTATCTATCAAAAAAAAAATCATCTAACAAGCTAAACTGGCATATGAATTGAAAGAAGCTTGTGAGCTTCATTTTGAAGTACCAACCACTGAAATTGAGCTAAATATAGAAACTAATATAAGACAGGCATTCATTTCAAATGTAGCCATTAATATGGAATAGATGGAGTAGTTTGTTTTCTAGGCAAGGATATTCAATTCCAAAATTGTTTAGTTTGAGTTTAATTGAAACAACTAATAAAATGTTCTTATTGTTAGGCTTTGAGATAATAGTTTTTTTATTGGTAAATCAAAAAACTTTATCAGCACAAGATTTTCAAAATGAGCAAGGTGTAAAATAACTAAGTTTCCCAAAAGCTCATTAGGATACGAAAATCTTATCTACGTAAATTTTATTTCAAAAACTCAAGATCAAACGTCCACAAAGCACATGTAGAACACAATTGGGGTATATAAGTCCTCCAATGAGACTTGAGGACCTCCTAGACCTGGAGTTTTGATACCATGTAAGATAACCAAGTTTCCTAAAAGCTCGAGCTATTAGGAAATAAATATCCAATTTACTTATTTTGTATTCCAACAATAGGAAATGGAAAACTTATTTACTTATTCAATATTCCAAAAGAGGAAGACAGCAATTTTAGAATTTAAAGATGAAGCTAGTGGAAGAGTCTGGGATTAAGATACAGGAATGACTAAGATTTCTCCGAGTGTGTAGCATATACTGTCCATTAGTAATGGGCATTTTCCTAGATATACAGATGCTAAGTGTGAGATAACCAAGTTTCCTAAAAGTTCGAACTATTAGGAAACAAATATCCAATTTACTTATTTTGTATTCTGACAATAGGAAATAGAAAACTTATTTACTTATTCAATATTCCAACAGAAGGAAGACAGCAATTTTAGAATTTAAATATGAAGCTAGTGGAAGAGTCTGGAATTA
This sequence comes from Houttuynia cordata, assembly GCA_039654745.1. NCBI lineage: Eukaryota > Viridiplantae > Streptophyta > Magnoliopsida > Piperales > Saururaceae > Houttuynia > Houttuynia cordata. The sequence continues at coordinate 32,790,344 of CM077507.1, read as the reverse complement.
AGATACAGGGAATGACTAAGATTTCTCCGTGTGTAGCATATACTGTCCATTAGTAATGGCCATTTTCCTACATATACAGATGCTAGGTGTGACAAAAAAATGCAGGGTGCCCCCACCAGCGAGCCATGGATTGAAATCCAGTGGCTGGCATTTCACATACGCTATAAAATGCCAGCCATTGTATTTCAGTCTACATTCCGCACTCTACAATTGTTTATTGTGTAGAATTTAAATATGAAGCTAGTGGAAGAGTCTGGGATTAAGATACAGGGAATGACTAAGATTTCTCCGTGCGTAGCATATACTGTCCATTAGTAGTGGCCATTTTCCTACATATACAGATGCTAGGTGTGACAAAAAAATGCAGGGTGCCCCCACCTGCGAGCCATGGATTGAAATCCAATGGCTGGCATTGTAGACGGAATGTATTTCAGTCTACATTCCGAGCTTCACTTGTCAGCAAACCCTAAACTTGAAAACAACTTCCACTTCCTCCACTTATGCTTATTTTCCACTTGCCTTCTATAGCAGTCTGATACATAATATGCACACCCTTAATTGAGTCATCAAAATTTGCCATTAGCTACATGGACTACTCAACTCGGTTGACCTTTCAATACGTTTCTCAGTCTCACAAGATCGACAAGGGAGAGGGTCATAACTTACGGTCTGCAATTTCCACTTGAAATTGGGTAACAAAAAAAACATTGGCTTGAAATTTGACGGGCGGCAAATCACATTAGATTGGTTAATTTAGAAGTACGGAATTTTTTGTCAGAAAAAAAAGGTAAAAATAACATAAAAGTAAACCCGTTCCTTCAGTCAATTTCTTTTGGTAACTAATTCTTCAGTCAATTTAAAGCCGTTCCTGTCATGTCATGAGTCATTGACGCAGAATGTCAACCTAAGCATAGTATACAGATCTCATTACTTAGTCCGGTAGAATGGGAGACTCTTTTCTATCAGTAATCACGTGTAGTTTAGCACTTCAGATGGTACTAGTTATCCACTGTGGTTCTTGCTTTGTGTCGTTCTCCCAAGCCACTGGTTCAACATCACCAAAAAACGGGCTATGTCGTTTTTTTACAGCAGTTTGTGTGCAGACCATTGACATCCCCGGGCTTTCTGTTGCCGATGTCAAGCAACTCTCCACAGAGCAGTCGCCAATCTGAGTTGCTGGGCTGTCTATGAATTTCTCATCAAGACAAGCTGCGATAATATCAGATAAAGAAGGTAGCTTTGATGGAGCTTCTAAAGAGTCGTTTGAAACCTTGATTACAAGATCAGAGAGCTCCTGCCTTGTTGTCTCTAGACCTGTTGATACCACAGCCTGCTCTGTGAAAGCTTTGCATGCTTTATCCAGTATGGATTCTAGGTACTTGGTTTGTGCCTCAACGCGGAGATGAAGATGACGCTGCACCTAGTAAAGGCTCAAAGATATAGTACTTAAGAAACGCTACATAAAACTCCTTGTGTGTGTATGTGTGTATGAGAGAGAGGGAGAGGGAGAGGGAGAGGGAGAGGGAGAGAGACCTCCAGTTGTTCATGAAGCCTTCTCTGAACTTCCATTTGAACCCTCAAGGCCTCAGTGACTTGGTAATTACTGTGACAAACGAAAATCCTGAGTGGAAATCCAAGGGTTCCAAAGACAAAATTATCAGTAATACTTACTCATTTACATCTTGACTCGTTGCTCGTGATGAAGATGAACCAGTTGGCTGGTTTTCGTCTACACAAGAAGCTGTATGGTTCAAATATAGAAATCAATTGATTGTGTGCATTCCAGGCAGTATAGCCAGTTACTCAAACCAATAACAATACAAATGTTGAAGAAGTGTCAAGGAATAATGGTGCAAGAGCAACAAATAGCTACAAAAATTTTGCAGAAAAACACTTAACAGTTATCCTACAAAGTGTAAAAAGTGAAATTTTAAATCCCAGTGAACTCATAAAATAGAATGGTACAGGTGATTTTTACCCTAGACTATTTTTTTACAATGTTTTCACCCTAGATGGGTTTCTGTTGGTTAATGCTATTTGTTTATAACAGTCTACAAGGATACTCTAACAATTGGCATTGTTTTTAGGACAGTAGTCATTTTGAAATTCAAGATGTACAAATTTTAGATCAAAATAAGCCAATCTCCAATGTGCTCCACTTCTATGGTCTTCGCTTATTCACCCTTCAATGAAACGATAATAGCATAAATAAAAAACAAACAACGACAGCAACATAGAATCAGTTTTACGTTCCATGCTTCCTCAACATGATGGTTAAGACAACATGAGTCATTTCTGGCAGAATTTAATCTTCGTCATCAAAGAAAATTTTTAAAAAAATTGTTCATATATAACAAAAAAAGGACAAAAGGATGGTGCAAGGTTTTGCTGTTAATTCTTCCAACTCACGATTAACTTGAGAGAATACGTCACCAAAGGTTACTCAAAAAAGTTATGCATTTAGCAGCAATAGGACTAGAACAAATAAACATAAGCAAAAGAACACACATTAAAGAATGTCTAGATTGTTTGTGCTTCCAACCACATGCTTGACCACAAAACATATAAATCAGTAGTAAGTATCCTTGATTACGATTTTGTTACTGGCGTGTGTATATGATCTTCAAGGTCACATGGTTCACATTCTAAGTAAAAATGCGTAACTTAGAAGAAAAGGTGACCAAGTCACATAACTGGGAAGCATGTCCATTTTTTTACTAATAGAATTTGCTTAGCAGCAGTCAAATGTGCAGACTCTGAGACGTAAAGAAGAGAAAAATCTGGGACAAGAAGTACCATCTTTGGAGATTTCGCTAAACTCCTTGCAAGACTGTCTCCCCAGTCTGTATTTCTGCAATATGAGAAACAAAATGTAGAGCAAAAGGCAGATATAAAGAATATATAAGCTTGCTTCAACATCCAGTAACCAGGGTTAGGAGAGTGCATGATCAAAAAACTAACATGAGAGCGTAGCAATCTCCAAATAAGTAGGTTCACCTTCTCATGGACAAATGAAATGACATTGGAGTAAAATCTCTTATACAGAGGGAAACATTCAAAAGAAAGAGGTTAAAAGGCAACTACGGCCAACTGCTGAGTGTTATTCACTTTACGATAATGATGTTCATAGATGTCATTGATCACTTTACGATAATGATGTTCATAGACGTCATTGATCACTTTACGATAATGATGTTCATAGATGTCATTGTCTGTTGGTCCGTCCACATCCACATCCATTTGGACATGTTTTCTTTGTCCATGACGGACAGACGAAGATGTGGGCACACCATTTTTGTCCAGCTTAATAGGCAGTCAAGGACACGGACAACGCTGCAGATGTCGGTTAATATAACTCATCTACTCCAATTATTTCGTCATATACCCCATTCAATCTAAGTTCTTCTATTGAAAAGCTAAATTTGTGCAATGATTTCTAATTGTGTTAACTTCATTAATTTTGGTGCAATTTGCATTAAATGTTACTCTGTGACATTGTCACATTAACTTATGTGGGGACATAATAAATTTTTATGTTTAGATGTTAATTCTCTTCCGTTTTTATTAGATATCTTAGTTTAAATGGGGACTACAACTTACATGAGACTATGTTTCCAAGATTAATAGGCATTACATTTGATAATAGGATATCTTTCGAGTCCTATAATCTAGAAAAGTTACATAATTAAAGAGGATAGTAAGTAAATCTTCACGGAAGAGACCCTCATCCATTTGAATGTCAATGTTCGTCCCAGATATTTGTGGACGGACGTGAGCACGGCATCATAAGTGTCCGGCTGGACACGGACGAACAAGAACAGTCCATAGACATATGGAGGATGGACGGGGACATCCTCTCATCCATGTCCATGTCATTCTAAATCTCCCTCAGGTCGCTCATTGACCCTGTCGGCGTATGAGAAGGAATTGTTTGCCATTGTTCATGCAGTGACTAAGTGGCAGCCGTATCTGCTGGGTCGCCGGTCCGTACAGATCATCAGCCTCTAAAGTATTTTTTGGAACAGTGGGTGTCAACAACAGCGCAGCAACGCTGAGTTAGCAAGTTATTGGGTTATGACTATGAAATCATCTACAAGAAGGGGTCAGAGAACACAGTGGCCAATGCTCTTTCGCACAGGTCTGCGGAGGGCTCATGCTTGACATTGTCTGTGCTGAGTTGTCCTTTCCTTCCATACCTCCGTCGGGCATATGTGGATGACCCGTATACTCAGTGCTTGATCACGTGCCTTCAGGAGAATCCGTCAGATGAACCTTCCTTCACTTGGCACGAGGACATTTTGTTATGAAAAGGGAGGTTATGGGTGCCTGACACTGCTATTTGCGTCGACGCATCCTATCACATTTCCATGATACACTGATGGCTAGTCACGAGGGAATATTTTAGACGTACAAGCAGGTGAGCCAGAGTTTTCTTTGGCCTGGACTCTGTCGCGCCATCCAGGATTATGTGGCCGCATGTGACATTTGCCAGAGAGCCAAGGCGGCAACCACTTCTCCAAATGGTCTACTTCAGCTTCTTCCCATTCCTGATCAAATCTGGGAAGATATTTCGATGGACTTTGTCGAAGCATTGTCGGTCGTTCAAGGGAAATCGGTCATACTAATTGTTCTGGACCGTTTATCTAAGTATGCTCACTTCTGTGACTTGAGCCATCCCTTCACCACTTGGACGGTTGCTGAAATCTATGTGAAAGACATTGCTAAGTTATATGGCATGCCCCGGACTATTGTATCCAATCGGGATAAGATTTTCCTCTCCAATTTTTGGCGCGAGTTCTTTGCTCTCCAGGGAACGACACTTCACATGAGCACGGCCTATGATCCGCAGACAGATAGCCAAACGGAAGTAGTCAACCAATGCTTGGAGCAATATTTGCGATGTTTCGTGGGGGATCAGCCTCGCAAGTGGTTACGGCTCCTTCCGTGGGCTGAATGGTCGTATAATATGGCCTACCATACGCGGGCTGGTTTCACACCGTTTGAAGTAGTATATGACCGGCCTCCGCCTTCTGTACTTTCCTATGTGCCTCAACGGTCTTCTGTTGCGGAGGTTGATTACATGCTTCAAACGAGAGATAAGGTCCTTCGGTAGTTAAAGGCCAATCTAACATCGGCGTAGAATCGTATGAAGCAGATATATGACAAGCAGTGGACCGACAGGGAATTCCAGGTCGGCGATTTGGTATGTGTTTGTCCTTCCTCAGCGCCAAATTTCCTTCTTTCGGTCTGATCAGGCCAAACTTGCACCTCATTATCATGGGCCCTACTCTGTGGTTGAGCAAGTTGGACTAGTGGCTTATCATCTGGCCTTATCTCCAGCGTCGCTAGTGCATCCTGTGTTCCATGTTTCACGTCCTCGACGGTTTTTGAGTGATCCAACGTCGGTGACTGTTGGTGGGCCTCTACCACTTATGGGGCCTATGGATCCTGAAGTATCTGTTCTGCATCCATTATTGACAAACGTCGGGTACGGAAATCTGGTAGCATTGTTACGGAGATATTGATTGTGGCGTGGTAAATCGTTGGAGGATGCTACGTGGGAGTTGGAAGACTACATTTTGGCTCGTTTTTCGGGTTGGTCGCCTTGAGGTCAAGGAAAAAGCAGAGCATGGTGAAGCGTTGTGAACGTCACGCCCAGGACGTCAGCACACACGGATATCACGCCGGGCTATTTCTGAATAGGATTAGATTTGCTTTGTGTATCAATTAGTGGATTAGTGGATGTAATAAGCCTGATGGCCTATAATTTTGGACCGTTAGTGGCCCAATTAGTGGGGCGCCTCTCTAGGAGCCACACCTCCCTTCTCTTGTTATAAGGGGACCTTCGTCCTCTTCATCAATTATGCTATAATCAAGTTATTTTTCCTGTCCTTTAGTTCCTTCTTCTTCCTCAAACAATCAGGTACCTTGTGATCCTTTTGGGGTCACAACACTACGTTCGCCTGGTCACCAAACACCTAAACCACATTCGAATTGGTGGGCTCTTTGAGTGGGGTGAAGTTGTAACAAGGTAGCCATAGGGAACCCGTGGCTGGATTGAATCCTTCTCAAAGGAAATACCCTCAAACATGGACCCTTTATCTATTTCTGAATATCAACAACCTATCAAGGTCCTGTGTGATCAACTAGCGTGAGCGGTTTTTTATAAGGAAACGCTCATCACTTCAGCATAACAGGAATGAGCAACGACGAAATGACAAGATTAGGTTCCCGGTCCCCCTTCGTCAGTGGTTTAGGGGCTGTCAACAAGGCTGAGTCTGCACTCTGAGAACAACCCTAGTTTACGAGGACGAGGTAATCTACAAAGGACATAGAAAATAAGCAAACTACCATGTCATACATTTAACAGGTCCAAGATGGACAAAATACCATTCTAACAATTAGGTTGTTTCATGCACGTAACTTAGATAATGGATACATAAATGAGCTAGAAAATTATAACTAACTGGAGAGCCAGTTTCGTAGGTGTTGACCACTTTTGAAATGTGATATAACATATAGCTATGTGACGCACACCTAGCAAAAAGCATTCACACATCCAGAAGGTTGATAAAAGAAATAACCTTATATTCAGGTGCTTTGAACATCGGAATATCTAAAATCAGTAGGATGGGAAAGAAAAAAATAAATAAATACAATTTTTAAACGTATTATTTTAGCATGTAACCTTTGGAGAATTAAGTCAGCATTTAACAAAACAGACGGAGAACAAAAAAATGCCAGCCAATATGAACCACCTGATTAACTTTTAGTTATAGACCACAGTTGAAGTATATGTCTAGATGTAAGAACAACAGAACTTTACATATTGAATAGAGGCAGAGGGGAACGCAACAACAAAAATTATGCATATATGCTTTTCCAGCTTAATAAGGATGTATGAGCTAACTGTCGGTACGATCTATCAACAAACCTGAAGGTGGCTTTTTAGATGATACAGGGTGAGGCCCTTTACACCCATAGTTCTCATTATGCTCTTTGGAGTTGCTTCTGCAAAAAATTTAGGGAAAAAATCCATAAGACAAACACTCCACTCAGTTCACTAATGTAGCATTAATAAGAAGAATAAAACATTTGAGTCATTTAGTCCTCAACTTATATCAGATAGTGACAGCAGTTTTGAAACACTCAAAGCAAGACAAATACCAGTTAGAGGAACTAAACTCCATAATCTTGGAAAACTCCGCAATTTATATTGAGGCCCTCTTGACACTAGGATTTCTTTTTGTTTTTACCAATTTTTTTAACTTCTCTAGTATAAAAGAAAATTTAAGTAGACATACATTTAAAAAAGTGAAGTAGAAAGTGGAAGCCACTTCCTACTCTAGGGTGCCTTTTCGTGTGTACACATTTTACAACACCAATCTTCATCAGCTACTTGCTAGATCTCATTTCTTATGCATCAGCCGCAAAACATTAGCTGTTTGTGATTCTCCGTGGGGAGATTATTTGAGCAAATTTATAGGCCCTAACCTTGGAAGCTTTCCATTATCATCATAGTTTCAGGGTCAAAAATAAGATACGTCAGTAAATAGAGAAGCAAATCATTCATCAAAAAAAGCCAGTGTCCTGATTGTGGGCGCTTACAGGATTTATCCCAACCATGACGACAAATTACAAGGAAGATCAAAGGGTTTTAGTAAAATATGAGGAAATTAGGAAGAGATGGCATGAATATTTTGAACGTTTATTGAATGAAACTTATAGTAGTGGGATAGATTTTAAGTCTAGTCTAGTCCTGTTAAAAATATAACTTATTTTAGGAGATTCTATGAAGAAAGGCAAAGCTCTAGGGCCCGATGGAATTCTTATTGAAGTATAGAAGGCACTAGGAGGTGTTGGCTTAGCTTGGTTGACTAGTTTGTTTAATAAGATTTTGAAGTCTAAGAGGATGATGCCAGAGGAATGGAGGAGAAGTAGCCTCATACCCTTGTAAAAAAAACAAAGGGGGCTTCCAAAGTTGTACAAACTATAGAGGTATAAAAATTACGAGACATACTATGAAATTATGAGAGAGACTAATAGAAGAACGTTTAACAGATAATCAATTTGGTTTCATACCGAAGAGGTCAACAACGGAAGCTATATTTTTATTACGGCAAGTAGTAGAGAGGTACAGGGATAGAAAATAAGATCTCTATATGACAGAGTGCCAAAGGAGCTCATTTAGAGTGTTTTGAAGAAGAAGGGTGTCATAAAAGGTTACATAAATATCATAAAGGATATGTATGAGGGGGTTGTGAATAGTGTACAAACTATTAGGGGGAAACCAAGGAGTTTCTGGTTACGATAGGTCTTCATCAAGGGTCAGCCTTAAGTTTTATCTTTCTGCTATAGTTATGGATGAGCTTACTAGATATTTATAAGATAATGTACCTTGGTGTATGCTTTTTTGCAGATGATGTAATTTTAATTGATGAGAGTAAAGTAAGTTTGAATGTGAAACTGGAATTATGGAGGGAGGCTCTAGAATCAAAAGGTTTTAAAATAAGTAGGACTAAGACAAAGTATATGGATTTTAATTTTAAAGAAGGTAGAACTATAGGTAGAGTCGTAATTGAAATAGATGGGCAAAAACGTGCCAAGATGTGATCAATTCCGTTATTTAGGATCTATTATCCATAAAGAAGAGGATATTGATAGTGATGTAGTGCATAGGATAAATGCGGGGTGGGTAAAGTGGAGGGCAGCCTCGGGAGTGTTATGTGATAGGCGTGTTCCAAAAAGGCTTCTATAGGACAACCATTAGGCCTGCAATACTTTATGGAGTGGAGTGCTGGGCACCAAAAAAAAGTAATATAGATAAGTTGAATGTAGCCGAAATGAGAATATTAATGTGGATGAGTGGGATAACTAGAAGTAATATAGATAAGTTGAATGTAGCTCCTTTAGGGGAGAAGCTGAAGGAATGTAGGTTGCGTTGGTATGAGCATATGCAAAGAAGACAAATAGATGCCCCTCTGAGAAGATTAAAAGTGATGCATGTAAACGATGTTAAAAGAGGGAGAGGGAAACCTATGAGAACTTGGATGGAGTTAATAAAAAAAAATTGACTTTACTATCTCTTACAAAAGTGGCAGCCCAAAACAGGCCTGAATGGAGGAATAAGATCCATGTCGCCAACCCCAAATAGTTAAAAAAATGCGCTACTTGATTATGATTATGATTATGACAGACAAACTATATGTTACTGTCCAAGGTGGAAAATTGATCATCAACACATCTAACAATTTAGTCTCATCCAAGTGTAGCTAGACTGCCACTCCTTCATGTGCGAGTTTTGAAGAGTGAATTTTGAGATATAGAAAGGAAGAGAGGAACGTAAAGGACGTAAAGACGCATATATAGTTTCATCATCCACACAAATTATGAACATTAATGCCGCAACCTCTTACAAATATCATTTTATTCTAGTTGATACACCAAAATTATGGTTGTGGAATTCTGCTTCTGTCAACTAATATAGACAACATATTGGTCCATACCATTTACCTTATTTCTGTAGATCTACCTCAACTGAGAGAGACGTATGGCCAGTCATCCAGTCCCTTGTTAAGCACAAAATCCCGGAAGTTGTGATACTATCACAACTATAATCATAATCAAGAAGCGCCTCTTGCCAACAGTTTCAGGTTAGCGACATGGGTCTTATGCCTAATGCCTAAACTCTAGCTTATCTTGTGCTAAGGCTTTTGTAAGAGATAGCTTAGCCATATCTTTCCTTATTAACTCCATCCAGGTCCTCTGAGGTCTTACTCTCCCCATTTTGGCCTCTCTCACTTGTATCCCTTCCAACTTTCTTACCAGGGAATCCCTTGGTCTTCCTTGACTAATGCCCCTACCAACACAACCTACACTCTTTAAGGCTTCTTCCCTAAAGGTGCTACCTCTGAGTTGTCATGAGTATACTCATTTCTGTTCCTATTCCTTCGGTCATCCCACATCCACCTTAACACCCTCATTTAGTTTAGTTCTTTAGGAAGCTTCAAAAGGTGAGAGCTCTTAAGCTTCAGCTTCGCGCATAAGCATTCCGATCTATATGACTTTTCTAAGGGCCCTAACACTCCACTCCATAAAGAGTACCGCAGGAAGTAATGACACGATGCAGAAAACATGAAAACAAAACACCATATAACTGGAGATGGAGATTTATAGAAGCAAACATCACGTTATTAAAGATCTTATTGCTCTCTCGTTGTTCTAATGTGCTCATGCATAACTTTAAACCACACAAAGATAGTTAACAGAAGGTATGGAAATAAAGAAGAATAGTTTTGGACAACAAGAAGAAATCCCCAAATCGATTAAGGTACGAGAAATGTAGCAAGTCAAGCTCAGGCTAGTCAATTTTGTTGTGAAGGCAAATCATTAGTGAATGCTTCATAAGCGCTAGCTTATATATGTGTTGGCTAGATAAGCGTCCTCTAGCAAAAGGAGTCACAAATTGGGAGAATTTACACCTACTTATACTTTCTGGGCACACGCGAGAAGCAATACTATATCTTGTCGTTAATGAGGTAAAACTGGGGCTTAAATGCTAGGCTATATGGTAAAACTCAGTTCAGAAGACCCAGTTCTTCTTCATCCTCTTTTAGGGAAGCAGTTACAATGTAAAACGCCAACGAAGATTATAAAACATCTTCCAGAGAGATGATTTTGCACTACACAATGTGACATGCAACGAACTGCTATAGCAAAAGTTAAACATTCGCATCTGAACTCTAATACATTATCAGATTACTAAAAAGCTTCCTCCTTTTTTCAGATTGAGTGTCAGCTGAGGCACCTCACTCAACAAGAAACCTCTCCAATCATCCAAACACACAACACATCCCACTTCACAACTCCCCAATCTTGCACAAACCCAAACAAATCCTTTTCAATACTGCAACAAAATGAAAGAGAAGGAAGGGTCTCACTGTCGGGTCCGCCGAGCTGGGTGACGGCATCAACGAAACGATCGTGGAGCTCGGCCGTCCAGCGGAGGCGGGGCTTGGGGTCGGTGGTGAGCACGAGGCAGGCGTCGCGGGGGAGATGATTGGCCCCATCCAAAGCTGCCACTCCTCCTCCTCCTCCTCCCGGCAGCTCGTCCCGCCCCATCACGACGCCATTGTCCAACGGCAGCATCGCCGAGTACATGGTTGATGGCTTCTGCAGGGAAGTCAACCGAGGCAGGTGCCTTGCCAGGCCAGCTCGAGGGAGTGGTCTAGGCTGGCAATTTGGGGCTCTTTGGAGGCTTGCATCAGCAGGGGACTGCGAGGTATGGGCTCTAGGATATCTAGGATGCGTTTGGCAACCGTTTTTTTGCTTTTTTAAAGAAAACGCTTTTGACAAAGTTGTTTTTGTTAGAGCTAAGTTAAAGTATGATCCTTATAGATACTACCGTTTCTTAAGTGATATTGTCAAAAGCCCCTTGAAAGCGTGTTTGGATAAGGTTTTAAAAACCGGACTAATGACCAACCCAGAATTTCTACCGAGTAGGTCCAACCGGTTGACCCGGTGATGATATCATTAAAAAAAATTTTAAAAAAAAAGAGAGGGGGAGAGGCGGCTCCCTCTGGCCGCCATCGAAGGGGGAGGGGTCAACGCGGCGCCGCTGTCCAAGGGGGGTGTTGTAACCCGATAGGGTCACAAGGAATGCCTTGACGGCAGGGGAAAGGAAGAAGAAAAGGAGGTAGAGGAAATAATGTTTTCTTGTTGCATAAGTCCTAAAGGAGGAGGAAGACCCCCTTATATAGAAGACTCTAGATGACATAATGACGACATGATATGACGTCATTATGACGACATCTTAGGACATTATTACATCTAATTAGAGAAACGTCTCTATGACGACATAATAGGCCATGATTACATCCAATCATGGCCTTTATTACAATCACTAATTGATACGAAAAGGGAAACTAATCCTAATCATAGAATCCAGCGATATTCATCCTACGTGTGCATGACATTCACAACACTCCACCACGCTTCCGCTAACGCATTGTCCTCAATGCGACCAAGATGGAAACCGATGCATAAATTCATCCTCAAGCAGCCACTCAGCATCCTCCAACGGTTTGCCCTGCCATGCCACGAGCACCTGCGTCACAATACGCCCAGCGCGACGCACGCGACGTGTGTTAATAACCGAAGCTGGTACTGGCTCATCAGATTCAGCCGGACCCATGAGAGGAGGAGGCGCAGAACCAGCAATCAAGTGAGGGTCCCCCACAAAGCGACGGAGGCGAGAGACGTGGAATACAGGGTGCACCAAGGACTTAGCAGGCAGAGAAAGACGATACGCCACTGAGCCCACCCGTGCTGCTATGGGATATGGCCCATGAAATCGAGGTGCCAACTTCTGGTCAGCCCTATGCAAAGAAGTTTGGCGCTGGGGAAGAACTGACAGATAAACCATATCACCCACCTGGAACTCTTTGTCCGAACGCCGTTTGTCGTACAGTTGCTTCATCCGGTTCTGGGCGGACGCTAAATTGAATTTCAACTGACGAAGCACCTCATCACGAGTCTGTAACATATCATCCACCTCGGCGATGGAAGAACGATGAGGAACATAAGATAGGACAGATGGAGGGGGCCGGCCGTAGACAATCTCAAACGGTGTAAAGCCTGCACGTGTGTGATACGCCGTGTTGTACGACCATTCTGCCCAAGGTAGCAATGAGAGCCAACGACGGGGTTGATCCCCCACAAAACAGCGTAAGTACTGCTCAAGGCATCGATTCACCACTTCCGTTTGGCCATCTGTCTGGTGGTGGTAGGCCGTGCTCATGTGAAGTTCTGTTCCCTGCAACTTAAAGAATTCCCGCCAAAACTGGGAGATGAAGACCCGATCTCTATCAGATACAATAGTACGTGGCATACCATGCAACTTCGCCACTTCACGCACATAGAGTTCAGCAACAGTACGGGCGGAGTACGGATGACTTAGGGCACAAAAATGGGCATATTTAGAGAGACGGTCAACCACCACCATTATCATCGTCTTGCCCCCCCACTGCTGGTAAAGCCTCAATAAAATCCATGGAGACGTCATCCCACACCTTGTCCGGAATGGGAAGGGGCTGTAGAAGGCCCGTGGGAGAAGTAGACGATGCTTTGGCTCGCTGGCACGTGTCACAGGCGGCCACATAGGCATGCACTGCTTTCCTCAAACAGGCCCACAAAAAACTTTGGCTGACCCGTTTGAAGGTTCGAAACGTACCTTCATGCCCAGCAATCGGAGTATCATGGAAATGAGCAATAACCCGTTGTCTCAAGTCTCCCACATCCGGCACCCAAAGTCGATCTTTCCAAAATAATAACTGGTCGCGCCAGTCGAAGGGGAGTGCCGCAGAGGGGTCGCTCTGAATACGACCAATCAGTTCCTGGGTAGGAGGATCCGCCACATATGCCGCTTGCAAGTCTGGAATAAACGGGCAACAAAGGACGGAGAGTGCGAGGCAGGCACCTTCTTGGGGCCGGCGCGATAAAGCATCAGCCACCGTATTATCAACGCCCTTCTTGTAGACCACCTCATAATCGTAACCCAGTAGCTTACTCACCCAGCGTTGTTGAGACGGAGTTGAAACGCGCTGCTCCAAAAAATATTTAAGAGGTTGGTGGTCGGTCCGAATAAGAAATCGTCGGCCCAACAGATAAGGCCGCCACTTAGAGACGGCGTGCACAATGGCCAACATCTCCTTTTCGTACGCCGATAAAGATAAGGACCGGCCCGACAGTGCCTTGCTGTAAAAGGCGATCGGGCGCTCTTGTTGGAGTAGGACCGCACCCAGGCCCAAATCCGACGCATCCGTCTCAACCACAAAAGGTAGAGAGAAATCAGGGAGAACCAATACCGGTGCCTGTACCATTGCTTGTTTCAATCTATCAAATGCAGTTTGGGCTTCATCCGACCATACAAATGCACCCTTTTTGAGCAATGATGTAAGCGGCCTAGCAATTAGCCCATAGCACTCAATGAACCGACGATAATAGCCGGTTAGGCCCAAGAACCCCCGAAGAGACTTCACACAAGTGGGCGTGGGCCATGACCGCATGGTCTCCACCTTGGACGGATCCGTGGCCACCCCTTGAGAGAAGATAATGTGGCCCAAATAGTCGACCTGCGCGCTGCCAAAAGAGCACTTCGAACGTTTCAAGAAAAGTGTGTTAGCCCTCAGAATAGCAAAAACTGACCTGAGATGGTCAAGATGTTCCTCCCAGGACGAGCTATATATCAATATGTCATTGAAGAATACTAGCACGAACCGGCGGAGGTATGGGCGAAACAAGTCATTCATCAGGCTTTGGAATGTGGATGGCGCATTGGTCAGGCCAAAAGGCATGACTAGAAACTCATAATGGTCGTCATGAGTCCGGAAGGCTGTCTTATGGACATCATGCGGCTGCATACGGATTTGATGGTAACCAGAGCGCAGATCGAGTTTACTAAACACCGCCGCCCCTGCCAAATCATCAAGGAGCTCCTCTATTACGGGAATGGGGTACTTATCTTTTACTGTGATAGCATTAAGTGCCCGGTAGTCGACACAGAAGCGCCAAGATCCGTCTTTTTTATGCACCAACAGGACTGGTGACGAAAAAGAACTGGTACTAGGGCGTATGATACCCGACTGCAACATTTCTTGAACTAATTTCTCAATTTCAGCCTTCTGCACATGGGGATAGCGATAGGGGCGCACATTGGCTGGCGGGGCCCCAGGCGCGATAGGAATGGAATGGTCATGGCTTCTGGCTGGTGGCAGCCCCGACGGCTCAGTGAAAATGTCGGCATGCTCATTAAGGAGGTCAAGCATGGTTGTGGCCAAGGGCGGTTGATCCACATCCATAAGTGCGCGCTGCTGTAATAAATAACCTTGAGGTGCGAACTTGAAAAGGGAACTCACCGCCTGCGCTGTATGCAAAGTGCCTGGCTGTGCCCCGTGAAGGCGTATGCGCTGGCCATCCACTTCAAAATCCATAGTTAGATCCCTGAAATTCCATATCACATCTCCCAGGTCTTGTAACCACTGTACACCCAGCACCACATCTGCACCCTTCGTGGGTAGAAGGAACAAATCAGTGACGAACGAGTGCCCTTGGATCCTTAGCTCGATCTGAGAACACACCCCCATGCTGCGAAGGTGCTTGTCGTCCCCAATCAAGACATCAAAGGGTTTGGACTCGGAGACATAGCACCTCAGGCGTTGCGCCACCTTGTCATTGATGAAGTTATGTGTCGACCCACTATCGATGAGTACTGCGACCTGTTGGCGTTTCAGCTGACCCTGAACACGCATGGTCCTGGGGGTAAAGGTACCCGAAAAAGCATGGACAGAGATCTCCGGCTGAACATGGTCATAGAGTCCGGCACTCTCTTCTGGGTCATCCACTCCTGCGTCTTCCACTTCTTCAATGAGTAGACTTCCCTTGACAGAGCAGCGATGGCCCCGGACGAACTTTTCATCACACCGATAGCAAAGTCCTTTCACCCGCCGCTCCTCCATCTGGGCGGTCGTCAGACGGCGAATAGGAGTGGCTGGAGAGCCTAGCGGGGTTCCTGGCAAAGTCTGTCGGCTGGGACCTGGGCCAGGCGCTGGGGCTAAGACAGGGTTCTGGCCAGTGTACGTCCTCAGAGGCAGCCCTCCACGACCCCCTCGTCGTTGACGGGCCAACTTTTCTTCTTCAATACGTGCATGACGCACCACTTCCCGCATAGTCTGGCAGGGGAAGTGTTGCATCTCATCAGTAATTTCTGGCTTCAAGCCCCGTTTGAATGTTCCCACGAGTGCAGCCATTGGCCAGTCCGGTAAACGATTGGCAATTTTCATAAAATCAGAGTAATATGCTCTCACTGTGGTAATCTGACGCAGAGTAGAGAGCATCTCATTGAAGTCCTGGAATTCATTTGGACCAAATTGGATGCATAGCTCGTCAGAAAAGGAGACCCATGTTGGCCGACGAACCTCTTTTTCGAAGGCTCTAAACCAAACTGATGCATCGCCGTCCAAGTGAAAGGCAGCGACCCGAAGTCGTTCTTCGTCAGAATAGGTTCCCTGGTAGGCAAAGAATTTATCAGCCTTGTATAGCCAATCGACCGGATCATCCTCTCCACTGTACCTAGGAAACTGCAGTCGAGCCAATCTGGGTTCAGCGCTGTTCCGCTGTCCTCCGCGGAACCCAGAGAACTCTTCCCAGTCCTCCTCCATCTCACGCTGGATATTGCGTGTTCTTACAGTCATTGAGCCATTTCCTCGAGCAACTTCTGTGCCTTGTGTTCCCTGGCCCGTGCGACCTGCTTCCATCTCAACGTGGATTGACCCAATGGGAATGCCTTGAGAACCAGGATGGCCAAAGGGTTGGCCTAGCAGAGAACCACCTACCGGTTGAGAGCCCCCTTGTTTTGGTGGTGGCGGGGTAGCATTGGGGCCAGTGTGCATGGCCTCTCGCGCTGCCCACCTGGTCCTCTCTTCCTCGTGCACCACATTCATCACCTTTAATTGCTCTTGAATCCCCAATAACACAGAAACCAAGGTTGCTTGTGTGGGGTCAGGATCAGCCTTTGGGCTTGCAACATCGTGTGCCTGTTCTTGCTCAGAGGACGTCCCCGCGGCCATGGTTGGCTGCTTGCGAGGAGGCATGAGGCTCCGCAGATCGGAACTGCTCTGATACCAGTGTTGTAACCCGATAGGGTCACAAGGAATGCCTTGACGGCAGGGGAAAGGAAGAAGAAAAGGAGGTAGAGGAAATAATGTTTTCTTATTGCATAAATCCTAAAGGAGGAGGAAGACCCCCTTATATAGAAGACTCTAGATGACATAATGACGACATGATATGACGTCATTATGACGACATCTTAGGACATTATTACATCTAATTAGAGAAACGTCTCTATGACGACATAATAGGCCATGATTACATCCAATCATGGCCTTTATTACAATCACTAATTGATACGAAAAGGGAAACTAATCCTAATCATAGAATCCAGCGATATTCATCCTACGTGTGCATGACATTCACAACAAGGGGTAGGGGGCTGACTCAACGGGGCCGTCGCGTTGAACCAGAGGCCCCCCTGGGGGAGGCACCGGGGGTCCCCCTCTAGCTCAACGCCCACCCTCTGGCTTGACGAGGCGGGCTGAGAGGGGGAGTTAAAACCCTGACTAGACCAGTCAGTCAGGTCACCAGTTCGACCGGCCAGGTTGCACTGACCCAACTGACCGGGACCGAAAAAGGGTTCGGCTCCGCTCGGACCGCCCGATCCAGTCCGGTTTTTAAAACTATGGTTTGGATAGGGCAAATTTTAGATAAAAATAAATATTCCATGTGAAGCTTTTATCCTTAATTAGATAAAGAATAATTGAATCTTAGGCCCCAAGATGTAATCCAAAGTTACAGATTTTAGGCATCCATAAACTATCTATTAAAAAATCTACAACTCAGATTCTAGAGCTAAGATTCAATCTTCGATGATAAACAGTTTTAGCCAATTTTGCTAGGTATTGATTTATTACCAAGATCTGTATCCCAACTCCATGTTCATCTTCTTAAAACAAAAACTCCATGTTCATAATTGTCGTTAGTCAAACAAGTTCATATAAAGTTTATTTATTTATTTATTTTTATACAAGCTCATGTAAAGGCTAGATAACCGATGTTACTATGAGAAAATAAAGACTTGTAATAACAATAATCCAGTTTCATAACTCTGCTTGGTTGGAGAGATTGCAATCACTTTAAAAGTTATATTTGTATTAAGTTGCAATCACTTTAAGGCTTATCTACTTCAACATTTAAATTTGACGACATAAATGCACTTTCCAGCCTTTACTTTGATGTATACAGGCAAGTTTATTGTGAAGCTTATGAATGCGGGCATGTTTCAACTATCTAAGGATTAAAACAAGTTTTCCACAACTTTTGGCCGATTTATAGAAAGAAACACACTTTTACATTATATGTTTTATTATGAAGTACATCACTGCCCCCTTGGCCAACAAACAAAACTCACAAAAGTGCAAATTTCCAATTATCACAGCCACCATTGGCAATTAACTATCACACTCATTCTTACCAAAATTCAAAACAACAATTTACAACAATTTTTTAGGATTCTTTGTAATGAAAAATGCACATAATCACATACTAGAGATACAACAAGGTGGAATTTTAAATTTTCAATTCAGTTGATGTATAATATAGTCTAAAAATCATAAAAATATACAATAAAATAAAAAGCTTTGTGAGCTTGTCAGCATTTTTAGGGGCCATTTGGAGCGTGAAAAATCAGCACCATCCAGCTGAAAAAAATCCAACTGGTTATGTTTTTGGAATAATCCACTAACTAGGTGAATTTTTTGGAGTGGATGAAACTAATTTTTCATGCTACAAATGGCCCCTTACTCGAGTTTTTTTCATATTACCTGGTGCTACTTTTTATTTTCCCATGTTACCTAATTTTTCCTGTAAAATCTCATATGGCCTGGAATCGGCACTTGTACTGGAATGCCCTTCTTTTAGCTAGGTTGTGCCTTAGCTATTCGAATGGTCGTGTTGTAGACGACATGAAATCTAACAATTAGTCTAAAAATTTCAAAATTTCAATTCAGTTAACATATAATATAGTTTAAAAATTATAAAAATATATAATAAAATAAAAAACCTCCTTGTGCAGGCCTACGGGCTGACCAGCATTTAAGAGGCCATTTGGAGCGTGAAAAATCAGCATCATCCACCTAAAAGCTGGTCAAATTTTTAGCCCGTGCAACAATTTTGCGGACCGGGTAGGCTCGGGCTTACAGGCTAGCGCGCAAAAGTTGCGCTCCTACTTATTTGTATTGACTGACCACCTACCACCGAGCCTTTTATTAGTCTCTCCAGTCCCAGACCGGCACCGGTTGCTCCAACGACCTCTCCTTCCCCGCCTCCTCAACCGCCTTCCATAGTCTCAGACAAGGCCATGGCGAGCGATGGGAAGGTGTTCACCTTGGAAGATGTTTCCAAGCACAATACCAACGAGGACTGCTGGCTCATCATTGGCGGCAAGGTACTGATCGGATCCTCTCTCCATGTCTCTTCCTCTGGGTCTGTTTCTGATACCCTTTTCATGGTTTTGGTGGAATGGGTCTGTTGGGTTGTGTATTGAAGATTGGCTTGTGCATGTTTGATGGATCAGTGTTAGATTGAGTTCTTGTTTGTTCTTGCTAAATAGTTGACTTCACTCACCATTTACCAAGCAAAAAAGAAGAAAAAAATAATAATTTTGGTAAAGTTCAGTATCATGGTGCAAGGTTGCGATTATGGTGTCTTTTAACTTTTTATGTGGATCAGACATTGTCTATTATTCTTTGTAGAGCTCGGATATATGTTCTTGAAACTTTTTTGGGGATCAATTGGTGAAGTTTGGTTCCTTCAACGGATTGTAACTTTTTTAGAATATGTATATGAAGCAAACAGAATTATCAGAATAGGGGTGATGATATGGACCTGGTGAATAGAAAGATTGTAACTTTATCAGAATATACCTAGCAAAAGGAAAAAACTTTATCGAAAATATTGTTTGTTAAGACTGCTATTGATTACTATACGCCTATTTGTTTCGTGCTTGTAGTCATCTATGCTGCTTTATATCGTTTATTTGACAACCTTTTTTATGCCGCTTCACTCTTCAGTCTTCACTCTGTTAAATGCTTTCTTGGCACATAATCGGAGCACATCTTTTGGTCCTCCTCCTTTATTGTGTTCAGGCCCTTCAGGGACTTTAGGCCAGTAGTCAAGAGTCTTTGCCTTATGTTTTTTTAATGCATGGTTTGAAATCATATGTGAAATTCGTTTCTTTCCTTTAACAAAATTTGTAAAACCCATCCCCAAGTGCCTCAATGGCTTGCATGAGACTTCAATATTTTTCCCATGAAGCTAGATGTGTTTCTGTTATGACTCGATTTTTATGTTCAATCTGAAATCTGCGCTTACTAGTTTATTGTAAGATTTCACCAGAGCTTACAATGACTGATTGATCTACAAAATAAATGTTTAACGTATTAATCTTTTTTTTGGGTACAATTGTTTCACGTATTAATCGAAAAAATAGTTGTTTAACCTTTATTGCTAATCTTCCAACGAGTCTTTCTATAATATTTTGGTCTGGGGGGCATCTTTTTGTCGTTCATATATTTTTTAAAGTTATTATTAGCATTTACTCAAAACTCTACGTGTTGTAGCCCTTAGTGGCTACAAGAGGATTCACGTAGGAAATGAGAGAGGAGGTGAGACAGAAGAAAGTAAACTGCTAATTCATTTCATTCATAATAGAGACAGAGAGGCAATACAATAGTAGATCTTAACCTTCTCAGATTGGAAATACTAATTAAGGAAAGCCAGCTGCTAATCAAGATTTCCTACCTTTGACAGAACAAAGATATCAAATAAATCTAACCTTATTTGGAACTAATGATAAAACCTAACTGAGGCAAGTAAATGAGGGATCTAGCTGGCAGCCTAATGTGGGCCCCGTTAGAGTGGCAGGATTGATTCACAACACTACGTGTGTACAATGACGAGATGTTATTCTGTTAGTGGCCAAAAAAGATCTTATTCTTTTTGAGATCCAGATGACTATCTATCAAATTAATGGGTTTGTTTTATGTTTCTAAGTGTTATTTTCTACTCATAGATGAAATCCGTTTGATATTATTAGTACTAGTTGTTTTTTCGAACTGAGCTGCTTTTTGTGTATAATTACTATGGAACGGAAGGAGTGATATATCAAAATCCTGACTATTGGCTTGTTAAGCTGGTACTAGACTTGTTCTATGGAAGAAACTTAAATTGTTAGTCAAGGACAAAGCCTGGTTTCCTTGGTGGTCGATAGAAGGTAGCTACAAGTAAATCAGGAGCTCTTAAATTTCTTGTTTTTTTGTTAAACAACACATTAGCATTGCTGATTAAATGTCAGAAATAACTTTCATTTGAATATTTTGTACTTACTCTTAGTCTATGCTTGGATGCCACATTATGTTGGATCTTTAACATGAATATATTGTGTGGTTATTACATGTTTGTGATACTAGAATGGTGCAATTGGGATTCGTGTTAACTTGAATTGGTTAACGTGATAATTAGTTAATTATGATGCTAACTCTACTACAAGCTCCTTACTTTTAGTCGTTTTCATTTGCAAAAAGCCAGCAGTGAGTTTATATGGCTCTCAACTTATTAGATAATTGTACTTCTGACTATCACTGAATTAAATGCCTTATTGAACTCTACATGGTATAACAAATTCTAGACTAAACACGGATGACTACAACAATAGATGGAGTTTGTATATATTTGGCATTTATACAATTCTAAGCCATTGTTGTTGATGACTAGTGCAAGTAACTGGTTTTTACTTTTGTCTACCGTTCAGTTTTGAATCATTGTTGGTGCTGATGTGGTAAGAAGCAATTCCTTATGGTCCAAATGATATTATTCACTAGATGTAACTCCCCTACATTTTACGCACAAGATTATGCAGTGCCATTGTACATCTTTTGTCCTTGATATAAGCCATGATACATCTAGATGTTCTGTTTTCTTGGAGTGTTGCGTGATTTGTCCCGTTTACGGTTACAGATTCTGAAACAAAATGCAGGAAGGATGCTGTTGATTTTAGCATTTTACTAGTGTCATTTTTGTGTTTGCCATTTTTTATTTTGTTTAATTTGTCAGAACTTTACTCTTCCCATTTTTTTTTCTTGTGATTGTTTATGCATTGGAACAGGTATACGATGTCACAAAGTTCTTGGAGGATCATCCCGGAGGGGATGATGTTTTATTGTCAGCCACAGGTGAACCTATGCCACTTTTAATGATTACAAACTTTAGGGCTAGTATTAAGCTTTTCTCATCAGCTATTTATCACGAGTTAATGTTCACTTATTTTTATTAAAAGAGGCAGAGATCGGGAATGCTTGAACATACTAGCAGTATAATCACGTACTGTTTCTTTATTTGAACAGGTAAAGATGCAACGGATGACTTTGAAGATGTTGGACACAGCACCACTGCCAGAGCCATGATGGACGAGTATTACGTTGGTGATATAGACACTGCAACCATACCAGTCAAAACCAAGTACACCCCTCCCAAGCAGCCTCACTACAACCAGGACAAGACTTCGGAATTCATCATCAAGCTTCTGCAGTTCCTGGTCCCGTTGATGATCTTGGGCATCGCAGTTGGCATCCGATTTTACACTAAATCAGCTTAAAGATGGTTCTACCAGAAAACAAAAAGAAGAAAGAGGGCAATATTGCAAATGATATCTAGTGGGGGCATTCAAATGAATTATATTTCAGTAGGTGTAGTTTGTGTGCTGCTTGTCATTAGTCAACTCGAATCTGTTCCATTCTCTCATGCATGGTATTTTATAGCTCAAACAATGCCGAGTCTGTAATTGGAACCTGATCTTGTTTGTGTATGAGTTGCACTTTGCCATGGATACTGAAATTTGGTTTTTCAACAAGAAGAAGAATGATTTTTCCTACTGGAGTGCAGTAACTGCTGTGCACCCGATATCTTTTTTTTTTCTGCGACACTTGCTCAAGGCAGTGAACAACTCACGCACACCTTAAGGCCACTTACGCACAAAGAGCCTACTGTATAAGACTCTAACATCCCCCTTGTGCCTGGGACGGCACTCAGAACGCAAGTCTTCTCCACTGCACGGGAAACTGAAGACCAACATATCAACACATTTTGGGGCTGGATGGATAGTAACATAGGAAAATGTCATTTCCATGTCACAAGTATAACAAGGTAACCCAAGGAACTGCAGTGCTTGTTACTAGCCTCTAATATTAAAGCGATGTCGATGCAAGATAGAAGTTTTGGTTGGCCACCATCGTTTACAACATTAATTAGAAATAATTACTAGCATTATTTGCATCCATTCTCCATAATAAGGGTGTTAATTATGGCTATAAGAACTTTTGGGTTCCATGTACTAGATTACCAATATGTCACTTCAAATTCTACGTATATTGGGCCTGCCCGTGATTTTTGCACGGGCAAGACTCCTGGTAAGAGAAGAATCATGTTATGCCGATGTGAGTTTCATACGTTATGAAACTACTTTTATTTTTACGGAAACAGTGATGAAACTACTTCATTTAAAAGCATTCCCTTGGGATTCCTAGTTTCAACACTCAGTGCAGGCCGGTTCATATATCCTATCACAAATCAGTATCAAACTCCATGTTGCAAAAGCAATTTTCAATGTAAAAATAATTTTTCCTCTGATAGCTCTATTTAAGAAGGAAAAAATCTAGCTATGCAGAGGTCAGATAATTTTGGCCCAGCATTATCTGACATCTGCCAGCCCTGCAGCGCTGCGCTGCCTAGACTGACTCATTTAACAAATGTATTTATCCCATATTAGTAGCTTTCATTGGAAAAAAATGTACCCATATGAATCCCTCTAATTGGCCAGCTTAATGTGGCTAAGTAAAAAAAACAAAAAAAGTTATTTAAAAAAAACACAATCTTTGGAAAGCATTTATGGTCCTTCTCGAGGTAGTATGCCGTGATATCCTCCATCAAACATGTGCTGTTTGATGGATCGCGTAGTGGAAGCGTATTCCCCGTCGATCATGATCATCGATGGTATCATTAATAGAGGATATCCTGGCAATATGTTGATATAAATTATAAACCCTTTCCATCATAAAGCAGCTATGAAGTGGCTTTTTTTAGATACGTATGAAGTGGCTTACTGCATCACTTTTTAAATCCTATGTAAGATTGTAACCGTTCTTTTCTAAATCGACACAGCCATCATGTTTTGATCTGTTTTTTTGGCAAGTATCATACTTTGATCGTAATCGACTCTGCAGCAAGGATGGGTGGGGTTCTTTTTTTTTTTTTTAATGATGATGGGGTCTTTTTATTTTCGATGAAAGATGAGGTATGACTTTTTTCTATATTACCTGGGTGATGAGCCTGGAATTTCATATTGCTCCATATAACCTGGAAAATGCATCAGGTCTTCCCAAAATGGTCTCCTAGCACCATTAACAGTTCTACATTCCCGAAAACATGCCCTATTACAAAAGTTGAGACCTACAGTAAAGAAACGGTTGTAATAGTTGCCCATTGGTGCTCGAACAACTCGTAGCCATCAGAGGAGAAGATAAAAAAGTTGTGGAGTCGCAAAATGCTCATCGGCGAGTGGAGAAGTACTATTTATGTACACAACCTTAGTACAGGCAAAGCTATAAACAGTATAGGCAGAAGTATCGTATACACGATTACAAGCTTTGCAGTGAAGTACATAAGAATACGACAAGAGTAAAATTCAATTAATCTTATCTCCTTAATTTTTTATCCGTTTTTACCCATTTTTTTTATATTCTTCTTTATTTTTTCTCATCTTTCTCTCTATGAGGATATCTTAAAGATCTTGAGACATAATCTAGTGAGGATGATAAATTGGAAAAGAGGAACAACCCATTCTTCGATGGAACTTCTATGACAAATCTCTCACAAAAGGAAGATAAAAGATGAGGAAGAAATAAGAAATAAAATGCAATAAAAGCGGCTTCACCAAATGATCCCTCTTTAAAAATTTGTTATCCCCTCTAGAAAGTGTCTAAAGAAATTTAGAATATCCTCATAGAAGAAAGAGGAGAAAAAATAGAGAAGCATGTAAAAAGAATAGGAAAAAACGGATAAGAAATGAGAGAGATATTACTCGTTGAATTTTGACTTGAAGTCATGTACTTATGTACATGTTCTCACTGCAAAATACTTTATACGAAGTCTTTTCGTGTTCACGATGATACACTTTGTAGTGAAGTCGTGTACATAAGTACATGACTTCCCGACAAAATTCAACGAGTCATATCTCCTTCATTTATTATCCATTTTCCTCATTCATTTGGCCTTTTTTTATTTTTCTTCCTCTTTTTTCCCATAAGGATATTCCAAAGATATTTACACAACTTCTAGTAGGCATAATTAATTTACAAAGAGGGAGTATGTAGTGAAGTTACTATTATTCTGCTTAATTTCTTCTTCTTTCTTCCTTATATTTAATTACCATTTTGAAAAAGATTAGTTAGAGAAGATCCACGGCAGAGTGGGCTACTCTTCTTTTGAAATTAGTCATCCATAATATATGGTCTCAATATATTTTGGATATTCTTGTAGGGAGAAAGGGGAGGAAAATAAAGAAGAACGCAAAGAGAATGGGTGAAAACAGATAAGAAATGAAGGAGATACGACTAGTTGAATTTTGTCCTCAAATCGTGTATTTTACACGATCTCACTTCAGATTACACTACAAGCATTGCTATCATGTTCACAATGACACGCTTTGTAGTCAGGTCGTGTACATAAGTACATGACTTCATGGCAAAATTCAATGAGTCATATCACCTTCATTTTTTATACGTTTTTGTCTATTATTTTTGTAAACTTCTATATATTTTTTTTTCTATGATGATATCCCAAAATTTTTTTTAGATAGCTTATGAAGGGCATGATGAATTTTCAAAGAGGGATCATTTGGTGAAGTCGATATTATTCTGTTTCATTTCTTCTTTCTTCCTCATATTTTATTTTTCTTTTGAGAGAGATTTGTTATAGAAATTCTATTGAATAGTGAGTTGTTCCACATTTTTAATTTTTTATCCTCACTAGATAGTATCTCAAAATTTTTATATAATCTTCATAGAAAGAAATATGAGAAAAAAATAAAGAAGAATGCAAAAAATAGGTAAAAATAGATACAGAATGAGAGATATATGAATTATTCAAGTTTGTCATACAATCGAGTAATCAAATACAAGATTCCATTGAAAATCGTATGGTCGAGTACACAAAGTGTTATTGTGTACTCGTATACACGCTTTTAGTGCTTGTAGGGCAAAATTCTACGAATTATATTTATCTAATTTTTTATTTTTTTTTTTCATTCTTTTTTATTTATTTATTTTTTTCCTTCTCTATATGAGGATATCTCAAATTATTTATGATACCTTCCAATGGAGATGTTTATATTTTTTAACCAAAATTTAAGGTAATATGGAATTTATGGTTAATTGGCCAAATAATATTAAAAACACTCAGGAGGTGGAGATTGGAGAATGCCATTCCACAATCTGGTACCAATAGAAAACAACAATAATGTCACAAATAAAAGAAGATACAACCTTATCCCTTCACAGGATCCATGGATTTCTTAGGTAAAAAAGAAGAGGATTCTCAGAATTATTGCTTGATTGCTTCACGAAGTCCTACATTTCCATTTTGAGGGCACAGCGTCTGCCATTGTTGGTGTCACCAGCAAACAGGCTGGGAACCATGCATTCTACACCTGTTAGCCTTTCCCCAACACGTGGGCTTCCCATCTCTGTTCTTCTGGGATAAAAGTGCCCAAGGTTGTTGGGCAATGATCTCTTACCGTACTTCTCAAGCCACTCACGTCAGCCCTCACTCCCAAAAACAGCCCTTCTGCAAATCAGAAGGGCCTTTTCTGTGAGTCCAAGCTTATGCGTGTTGGCGTGAGCTCATATTAAGCCAGGGCTTATGCGCTCTTGCATAAGCTGAGATGATGTGGGATGTCGGATTTCAATCCTATGATAATCTTTAATTTAATTAGGGCAAATAGGTTTGAATCACTGGCCACCTTGCACAGTGTAGGATCTTAATATGACTGCTAAGATTGTATTGCTCACGCCGTTGCATGTGAGCGTGAGCTCATTTTAACTTTTTTTCTCCTATATATTTTTTTAGTAATTTTTTGAAATCTTTTTGTTAATGTAAATCAGCAATGTTTTCGGACAAAGGAAAAAAACACAGGTTTCTTGAAGTGGTCCGGACAGGAAAACGGTTTTCCGACCTGGACCTGGTTTTGGGGGACCGGTCCGCTGCATCTTCGCTTTCCCAAGACGGGCCTCCTCCACGACGCGTGGCCCACGGGACAACGTCAAAGTCAAAAAGCCCAGATCAGCCGCTGGTTGGGCCCCTACCCGTCCAAACAGCGAAGACTCAGCGGCCAGGGCCCAGACCAGATCAGACCGCCCGATGGACCCGCAATCAGGGGCCCACAGTAAAACAAAAAACTGCCAGGGGCATTTTCGGTGAAAACTGGGCTTATGGGAATTTGGAAACAAGGATGGGGAAGTGTGACGTATGAGGTGTGGGACACGTCGCAAAGGGCATTTAGGCCCGCCGTTTGGCCCACGAATGGGGACAAGCCTTTGCCTGTATCAGGCCCAAGAAGAGGCGGTTCTAACTTCTACCCTAATCAATAAAGGACAAGGTAGCAGCCTCTAGAACACTCTGCAAGAAACCCTGTAAAACCAACATATTAATTACCCATAATGTCATTTCACTAAAAAATGCCAAACATTTAATCACATTTCAGTGATGTTAAACATGACACATTGATATAAGAAGTACTTCAATTATCAGCAACAGCATGACACTCTGTCCTCTTGTGGCTAATCTTGATTCCAAAAACCCAATCTTTTACAGCCACGTGATATATATATATATATATATATAGAGATTATGAGCAAAAAGCTTGCACACACTATGTCCGAGAGTGTCCTCTTGTGGCTAATCTTCTTCTCTTACATGTAATACCTTATTACAACCTTAATTAAGAAGACCCAGGACCATACCTTAATCAAACTTATTTAAGAAGACATAATTATGTTACGCTTTCACTAATGAAGTCATGATGTAATAACTGATTACAAATATTAATTAAGAAGATTCATAGCACCACTTTTCACTAATGAAAGTCATGTAATAAGTGATTAAAAATGCTAATTGACAATAACCCAATAATTATACTTTCACTAGTGAAGTCTGTTATATGTAAATCATGGGCCTAAGACAGTTAATCACAATCTTATTTGTTTTGGCAACCTTTTTTATGTTGATGAAACCAAGCCAATGGTTATTAAAAGGTAGCAAAAGGTTTGTTTGCTCGGTCTATACCTTTGGCTTGTTTTTAGTTTTACGGTTTTGAACTTATCCACAGTTTGGCAAACCTCAGTAGTGAGACAAACCAAGAGCAACCAAACGAACGTGAAGGAAATGGTGCCTTGACATCTTCTCTCCCTCCCTTCTTCCCCTCTGAAGCCTCACTCTTCATTGCCAGTCCCACCCTAGCTTCTCCCTTAAAAAAAAACCCTAAAATGGCTCTCCTTTCCCTTCCCTTGTAATCTTGCGATCTTGTCACTTCATCACTCCCTCCTAGTACCAGCTGTTTTATGTTTTAGTACACTTCCCTTTCACAAACCCTAGTTTCCTTTTCTTGTTTGTTTTTTTTTTAATTTTGGTTTAATTGTCTTGAAATGGGGGGCATGATAGACATGCATGAGGAAGTGAAGAGAGGAGATGTAATTAGAGACAAGACCATTAAGAGTTGTAAGATGGAGTCTAGTGGTGGTGGTGGTGGTGGCGGCGGGCTGGAGGTCGTCATACCGGCGGTGGATGAGAATTCGATCTTTTGGGCCGACGTTGATGATTTTCCGGCACTGCCTGACTTCACATGCATATCGTCGTCGTCTTTGAAGTCGCTGCCGGCCTGTTCGACGTCTTCGTCGTCCGGGTCGTCGTCGTGGGCCGGGGTGAAGGCGGATGTAGAGGAGGCGGGCGGAGAGCAGATAGCGGAGGGGACGGTGGCGGAGGAGGTTGCCGGGGCGATGGACGTGCTCGGCGAGTTGGGCGGCATGGCGATACTCGACGATACCGACATGTGGGATCCGGAGACTCTCTTCCCCGCCGACGATGCCGGCGAGGCCTACGGTGACACCGGGTTGCCGGTGGATGAGAACTGCAGGCAGGCCTTGGAAGAGGAGGAGAAGCCCTCGGAAGATCTGGCCATGGTGTTCTTTGAGTGGCTGAAAGCCAACCGGAACTTGATTTCCCCGGAAGACATCCGCAGCATCAAGCTCAAGAGATCTACGATCGAGTCGGCCGCAAAGCGGCTCGGCGGAGGCCGAGAAGGCGTAAAACAGCTCTTGAAGTTGATCCTCACTTGGGTGCAAAACTACCATTTACAGAAAAAGCAGAACAGAGAAGAATTAGCCTATAACCATCCTAACTACCAACATCAAACTCAGCCTCTCGCCTTCCCGTCTTTCGATCCGCAGGCCGGCGGCGGTGGCCATTGCTTTTCACCGCCGTGGTCTGGTTATAGCAATTTTTCTGACCAGGCCAACCAGTCGGCCTTCGCTCCGGTGATGGGCGGCTACATGGGAAATTCCGGCCTACCGGTGAACGGAGGTGGCCCTTTTAGCCCCGAATATTCCATGGTTGATCTGAACATGGGATGGCCGTGGGGGCCGTTTTCACATTACGGGAGCATCGCCGATCCGACGCTTCCTGCATGTATGCCCTTTGCCAGCGGCGGCGGTTTCGCAGCCGGGCAGACGTTTCCGGGGGAACGGTTCGTGCGTCTGGGAGCATCGGCGACAAAGGAGGCGAGGAAGAAGAGGATGGCCCGGCAGAGACGGCTTTTCAACCACCAGAACCATCACCATAACCAGCACCGGCACCAGAACCAGCACACGGCGAGGCTCTCCGCTGGCGGCGACTCGAACTGCAACAGCATGCCGCAGTCATGCCCCGCTGCCTCCAACTGGCCTGTCGTCTATCCTTCTTCCTCCCCCTCCCCCTCGTCCTCCCTTCCTCAGCCGGTGACCTCACATGACTGCACCGCCTCCGCTGCCGCCACCGTATCGCATTCGGACTCCCCCGTTGCCGCGCAGCAGCGGCAAGCCGCATTAGATCGGCGCCAGGTCTGATATATACTATGAATTTCACCTTTTTCAGTGATTCAGGTTACATGCACTAAGATTGGATTATTGAGTTGGAATGAATTAAGATTGGAGGATTTGGGATTGCATGCAGGGATGGAAGCCGGAGAACAACAAGAACTTGAAGTTTCTATTGCAGAAAGTGCTCAAGCAGAGCGACGTGGGGAACCTGGGCAGAATCGTGCTGCCAAAAGTAGGCAATCGTGCTTTCCTTAAGTTGCATGTTCCCCATGTATTATCACCACTGAACTGGTGATGATCTAATCTAACTGGAAATGGTGCAATTGCAGAGAGAGGCTGAGACACATTTGCCGGAGTTGGACGCAAGGGACGGCATCTCCATCCAAATGGAAGACATTGGCACTTCTCGCGTGTGGAACATGCGTTACAGGTGCATTCCATGCAGAGTTATTGTAATTTTAATTATTTATCATAAGTTACTGTTGGTTGTTTAATAGATATGTTTCTCATAAGTTTAATGTAATTATAGATATTGGCCTAACAACAAGAGCAGGATGTACCTCTTGGAGAACACAGGTGCACGTCATGTATAATCAAATTCAAAGCACATTTTATGTGGATGATTTTAGTGTTTGATGATATTAATGTGGTTGTTTCTTGAATTGGTTTTGTGGGTATAGGCGATTTCGTGCGATCGAATGGGCTGCAAGAGGGAGACTTCATCGTCTTGTATTCCGATGCCAAGAACAGCAAATATGTGAGCCTTCTTAATGCATGATCAATATCACATCTACATTTTGTAGTCGAATGTTGCATTATTTGTTACATATAATTCCATTGGTTAATGTGGTTACAGATGATTCGAGGAGTGAAGGTTCGAAAATCGGAATTGAAACCGGATACTAGAAATGGGATGAAGACCCAGAAGAACCTGAATGTGAACTCAGCCGGAGGTGTCGTGACTCCGGCTTCTTAGACGGTGGTGGTGTACTGATGTGGTGGAGTTGGCCAGGTGCAGTTCCAGGCCTGCATTTCCAAATTCAATTCAGGAGAAGTTTGTCAAGAACAAGCATCCTTACCGACCTTTTAACTGGCTACTAGGCATCTATTAACACAAAATAATACCGGTAGAAGAGATTGAAACTGTGCTAAGTGTACTGAAGTTGTTTAGATAGTGTCTTTTTTATATATACATAAGTTAGACTAAGGTTTGTATGTGGGATTTTTTTGGGGGCCATGCTGGCTTCTAACTATGTTACATAGGATTAAGGTATCTTTCTCATGTCACGTCTTGAATGGTCCCGTCCCCCTTTTGTTATTTATGGTTCAATGATAGTTCAGCAATTGCCTTACCATTTCATTTATGAAAATTTGTGCTCCGCCCATCTAGACCTGTGTGAGTCGAGCGTTCAGATTGGTCCGACGACGACGACACACGTTAAGATGGGGGCGGGCAGGTGGTCCAAACCGGTCTGCCCCCTCTATTAACACAGCGATGAGCCATGGTGGCGCCAGGAGCCAAGATGCATTAGTCACATTCTAATGGCCACCCTTTCACTTATCAAGCATTTTAAGTACATCCTAAATATGTGTTAATGTGTCTTGAAGAGCTGCATTTCATGCGGCGGATTTGTACATTTTTTGCTGCTACAATTAGTTGTATTCAACTCGTGACATCTGAATTGGTAATCCTATATATAATGATGACACTTGCACATAAAATTTTGTGAGATTGGTCAGAATTTTTTTTGGAAACTAAGATTGGTTAGTTAAATTAGCATGAATACTTGGTCTTGTTTAATTGAAAACCTCAATCACCTGTTTCATTGAGGGTTGATAACCACCCATAGAGGCTAGATCCAGGCTTGTAGGATTTGGATGGACTAGGGACTTGGAAGTTGAAGCATTGCAGTTGAATTCGGGCTTAGGTCCTTGCCATCGATCAATGGCTATTGACATGATATTATTTGATGATTGACATCCCTGGTCCTAATGCGCATTTCAATGAACAACGATCTACTTCCAAGTTTGGCGCAACTAATAACCAATCAAAATGGATGATGCTGTAGCTCAAGTTGGATATTCGTCTTTGGCTGTACCGAGTCATACGCAAAGCGCATTCTGGATAGGTTTCATATAGTGTGATTGGAGGCTCAAGTCGGCTTGTCTTGACAGTTAACATTTTGATAGAAAATAAACAGTTAACACTCTTAAAGATCGGGCTTGGGCTTGAGGGGGCTGAGTTTTAGGGGCTATTTGTTTAAAGAACATGCCTATTAAGTCCCAGTGGCCAATAATAAGTCAGTTACCTCGTTTCTTGTGTACCTCCAGTGAACTATTCGAAGTGTACTTGTACCCTGATGTTTTATCGAATTTTGCACATACTTGTACAACCCACTATAATTCTTACTCCCTCATGTCACTATTAATAGATACCATTGATTTTCAAATGAATTAGTTCATTTGAAAATCAATGGTATCTATGGAAAGTGACCGGAGGGAGCACTATATATCATCTTAGCCCAATTGCTCTTTCTCTCTTAAACAAGCCTTCATCGTTCTAATGTCAGGAAAAAGAGCCTTACGTGCTCTTGACCCTCGATGTGCCTCATCTCCTAGCTGTCAAGTCTCCACGCTACTTTGCCTGAGCCCACTGAACCTTTCTCAGAACTTCGCTTCAGACCCCTCGACCTTTTGGTATCGTATCAGTTGCCGAGAGTCTCTAAGAGGGGAAGATAAGAAGATGGAGAGGGTAGGCAGTAGAGGAAAAAATGGTTTTTCGAAGTTGGAGTAGAGGTGAGTGAATTGTTGGGTAACATATGGGGTAACATAGCAAATACGATAATACAATGGGTCATTTTCAGGATCTACAATGTAGTGAATCTCAATTCAGAGGATTCAATGGTCAATCTTAGCTTCATTTGGTAATAAACGTAGAAAAGGGGACCATTATATTTCTTCCCACGTACCAAATTCGATAATCATACCAAATTTATATGTTGCTTTTGAAGTTCAATTTGACACTATTCTGGTGATAAAATCAGTTCTCCACAGAAATTGCAATTCATTAATAGATCATCATCACCATAATCACTGTATGCCTTATCCCAACTATCCGAGTTCAGCAGCATGGATTCTATAAAATATTTGGCTCTTGCAAAATCAAAATGA
Organism: Houttuynia cordata; assembly: GCA_039654745.1. Taxonomy (NCBI): domain Eukaryota; kingdom Viridiplantae; phylum Streptophyta; class Magnoliopsida; order Piperales; family Saururaceae; genus Houttuynia; species Houttuynia cordata. Next base: position 32,757,381 of record CM077507.1, on the reverse strand, counting down.
TGGTACAAAATCTATGCAAAGAAATATAGTGACGAATTTTTATGCCAATGCCCTTCCTTACGCAACCCTAAAAGCGGGGACAAATTCATTAATTGATAAATAGTCAAGGAAATAGGATTCACCAATTCATTCCTGAATTACCAGTAAATCAACCCTCTGAATTAGTTCCATTTAACTTTTTACAGATTTGGCTAACGCATGCACTTCTATACATTACTAAAATGAAGCTTACTTAAACATCATGTAGCTACGTGTTGTGAACGTCATGCCCAGGACGTCAGCACGCACGGATATCACGCCGGGCTATTTCTGAATAGGATTAGATTTGCATTTGTGTATCAATTAGTGGATTAGTGGATGTAATAAGGGCCTGATGGCCTGTAATTTTGGCCCGTTAGTGACCCAATTAGTGGCGCGCCTCACTCGGAGCCACGCCTCCCTTCTCTTGTTATAAGGGGACCTTCATCCTCTTCATCAGTTATGCAATAATCAAGTTATTTTTCCTCTCCTTTAGTTCCTTCTTCTTCTTCAAACGATCGGGTACCTTGTGATCCTTTTGGGGTCACAACATTGGTATCAGAGTCATTCCGATCTGTGACGGAGATTCCGCCTCACAAACAACCGACTGCGGCCGCTGAGGCGCAGTCGGAGCCAGAGGCGACCAACATGGCCGCCGGTCCTAAGGCTATCGATGGGAATGATATGGCCGAGATCCGATCCATGCTGGCGAAGCTGCTCCAATTGCAGGTCGTGCAAACACAATATGCGGCCAACTAGACAGGGGGCGCGTTGACTCCTCCACCGACCTTTTTCGCAGCAAATGGTGAAACTTCACAGGCCGTTGGTTCGAGGAGTCTTGCGGCTCAGGGGCGTGGGTTCCTCCGCTGAATTCCCACATGCAAGGGGTCCAATTTGGATCACTTAATCAGGCCGCGGATGGAGGTCGTCCAGGTGGCGGGGTGCGAGGCATACAAGGTGTTTGAACAAATGCCTCTAAGACAATGCCTCTCAGAAATATACAACAGGAGACAGACGGGGATTGGGAGGAACCGCTGGGTCCTCATGGGGGCCTTCGTGGAGGGGCAGAGCCAAGGTTGGCTCGTCTTCAGTTCCCACGCTACAATGGTGAAGACGACCCAGTGGAATGGATCTACAAGGCGGAGAAATTCATCACCTACCAGGGGACCAACTCGGAGGCTGAACAACTGCACATCGCAGCGTTCCACTTGGACAACGATGCCCCAGTGTGGTTCCAGTGTTTCGAGAAGTCCGCTATCCGACTTGGGCTTCGTTTGCTGATGAACTCTGTGTCCAATTCGGCCCCAACGAATTCCAGGATTTCAATGAGATGTTATCCAGCCTGTGACATACCACAATGGTGAGAGCGTACTATACCAAGTTTATGAAGATTGCCAATCGTCTGCCCGATTGGCCAATGGCAGCACTTGTGGATGAGATGTGACACTTCCCATGCCACAAGATGAGGGATGTGGTGTGCCACGCTCGCATTGAAGAGGAGGAGAAGTTGGCTCGACAAAGGCGAGGAGGGCGCGGGAGTCTGACACTGAGAACTACTAACGGTTCAGCGCTGGGTTCAATGCCGGTGCCTGGCCCCAATTCCGATCGACCTACTTTTGTCGGAGCTATCAACCCATCAGTCCGTCGCCTGACACCAGCCCAGATGGATGAGTGACGCGCCAAGGGGCTATGCTTAAAGTGCGATGAGAAGTTTGTCCCCGGACACAGTTGTTCCGTTCGAGGAAGTTTACTCGTCGAAGGGGTCGAAGACGACGTGACGCACCATTCGGAGGAGGTAACCAATGAGTATGACGACGTGCAACCCAAAATTTCAGTGCACACCTATTCAGGCACATTCACCCCACGCACCATGTGTGTACAAGGGCTCCTTAAACGCCAGGAGGTAGCTATGGTGATTGACAGTGGGTCTACTCAACTTTATTAACGATAAAGTAGCACAATGACTGGTATGCTACGTGTCGGACGCCAAGCCATTCGATGTCCTCATTGGGGACGGTAAACATCTCCAGAGTTAGGGAGTGTGTGCTCAAGCCACCCTCGCTATTCATGGTCATACCTTTGTCACCGATTTATTTCTATTACCTACCAAATGTGCGGATGTGGTTTTGGGGTTCCAATGGCTACAGGACCTAGGTGACATGATATGGAACTTTAGAGAATTGATAATGGACTTCGAAGTACATGGGCAGAGGGTGCATCTTCAAGGGGCTCAACTCGGCTCCTTGCATATAGCCCAAGGGTGGGCTCATTCTTCATATTTGCACTACTCGGGTTATTTCTTCAACAACAGACCCTTATGGATTTCGAACAGGTTGAACTTCCAACAGTCATGCGCCTCCTCTTGGCCGAACATGATGACATCTTTTCGGAACCGACTGGTCTTCCACCGGGCCGATACTTACTGGTGCCGCTTCGGCTAAAGTCCGACCTTATCATTATCCACACGTTCAAGAGGAAGAGATTGAGCGATTGGTGTAGGACATGTTGCAATCAGGTATCATCCAACCAAACACTTGTTCTTTCTCTTCCCCAGTCTTGTTGGTACGTAAGAAGGATAGGACATGGAGATTCTGTGTCGACTATCGTTTCTTAAATGCTATTACTATTAAGGAAAAATATCCCATTCCAGTTATTGAAAAATTATTGGATGAATTGGTCGGGGCTACTGTTTTTAGCAAACTCGACTTACGCTCGGGTTACCATCAGATCCGGATGTAGCCATCGGATGTTCACAAGATAGCATTTTGCACTCGCGATGGCCATTTCGAGTTCCTAGTCATGCCATTTGGCCTGACAAATGAGCCGATGACATTTCAAAGCCTAATGAATGATCTATTCCGGCCCTACCTCCGTAAGTTCGTCTTAGTATTCTTTGACGATATCCTCATTTACAGCAAGTCATGGGAGTCACATCTGGCACATCTAATAACGGTTTTCTCTACCTTAACGGCAAATTCCTTGTTTCTAAAGCATTCAAAATGTTCTTTTGGAAGTGCACAAGTGGAGTGGCCGCCAATCCATCCAAGGTTTTGGCACCAACATGTGTCAAGGGCTTTCGTGGGTTTCTGGGATGAACAAACTATTATCACCGGTTCATCAGTCAGTACGGAGTTATTGCTGGCCCACTCACTGCATTACTTAATAAGGGGACCTTTACATAGACAGATGAGACTCAAGTTGCTTTTGACTGCTTGAAACAGGCTATGATCATAGCGCCAGTTTTGATTTTGTTGGATTTCACTCTTCTGTTTGTGGTGGAAACGGATGCCTCTGACATGGGCCTGGGGGCGGTCCTTTTGTAGAAAGATCGACTTGTGGCATTTTTCAGTAAATCTCCCTCAGGTCGCTCATTGACCCTGTCGGCATATGAGAAGGAAATGCTTGTCATCGTTCATGCAGTGACTAAGTGGCGGTCGTATCTACTGGGTCACCGGTTTATCATCCGTACTGATCATCAGCCTCTAAAGTATTTTTTGGAACAACGGGTGTCAACACCAGCGCAGCAACTCTGGGTTAGCAAGTTATTGGGTTATGACTATGAAATCATCTACAAGAAGGGGTCAGAGAACACAGTGGCTGATGCTCTTTCGCGCAGGTCCGCGGAGGGCTCATGCTTGGCATTGTCTGTGCCGAGTTGTCCTTTCCTTCCAGGCCTCCGTCAGGCGTATGTGGATGACCCATATACTCAACGCTTGATCACGTGCCTTCAGGAGAATCCATTAGATGAACCTTCCTTCACTTGGCACGAGGACATTTTGTTATGGAAAGGGAGGTTATGGGTGCCCGACACTGCGGATTTGCATTGATGTATCCTATCACATTTCCATGATACACTGATGGCTTGTCACGAGTGAACATTTCAGACATACAAGCGGGTGAGCTAGAGTTTTCTTTAGCTTGGACTCCATCACGCCATCCAGGATTATGCGGCCGCATGTGACATTTGCCAGAGAGCCAAGGCGGCAACCACTTCTCCAAATGGTCTACTTCAGCTTTTTCCCATTCCTGATCAAATCTGGGAAGATATTTCGATGGACTTTGTCGAAGCATTGTCAGTCATTCAAGGGAAATCGGTCATACTAGTTGTTCTGGACTGTTTATCGAAGTATGCTCACTTCTGTGACTTGAGCCATCCCTTCATCACTCGGACGGTTGCTGAAATATATGTGAAGGACATTGCTAAGTTACATGGCATGCCCCGAACTATTGTATCCGACCGGGATAAGGTTTTCCTCTCCAATTTTTGGCACGAGTTCTTGACACTTCACATGAGCACGGCCTATCATTCGTAGACAGATAGCCAAATGGAAGAAGTCAACCGATGCATTGAGCAATATTTGCGATGTTTCGTGGGGGATCATCCTCGCAAATGGTTACAGCTCCTTCCGTGGGCTGAATGGTCGTATAATATGGCCTACCATATGCGGGCTGGTTTCACACAGTTTGAAGTAGTATATGACCGGCCTCCGCCTTCTGTACTTTCCTATGTGCCTCAACGGTCTTCTATTGCGGAGGTTGATTACATGCTTCAAACAAGAGATGAGGTCCTTCGGTAGTTAAAGGCCAATCTAACATCGGCGTAGAATCGTACGAAGCAGATATATGACAAGCAGTGCACCGACAGGGAATTCCAAGTCGACGATTTGGTCTATGTGTCTATCCTTCCTCAATGCCAAATTTCCCTCTTTCGGTCTGATCAGGCCAAACTTGCGCCCCATTATCATGGGCCCTACTCTGTGGTTGAGCGAGTTGGACCAGTGGCTTATTGTCTGGCCTTATCTCCGGCGTCACTAGTGCACCCTGTGTTCCACGTTTCACGTCTTCGATGGTTATTGAGTGATCCAGTATCGGTGATTGTTGGTGGGCCTCTACCACTTATGGGGCCTGTGGATCCTGAAGCATCTGTTCCTGCGTCCATTATTGACAAACGTCGGGTACGGAGATCTGGTCGCATTGTTATGGAGATATTGATTGTATGGCATGGTAAATCGTTGGAGGATGCTACGTGGGAGTTGGAAGACGACATTTTGGCTCATTTGTCGGGTTGGTCGCCTTGAGGTCAAGGAAAAAGCAGAGCGTGGTGGAGTGTTGTGAACATCACGCCCAGGACGTCAGCACGCACGGATATCACGCCGGGCTATTTCTGAATAGGATTAGATTTACTTTTACGTATCAATTAGTGGATTAGTGGATATAATAAGGGCCCGATGGCCTATAATTTTGGCCCGTTAGTGGCCCAATTAGTGAGGCGTCTCTCTAGGAGCAGCGCCTCCCTTCTCTTGTTATAAGGGGTCCTTTGTCCTCTTCATCAACTATGCTATAATCAAGTTATTTTTCCTCTCCTTTAGTTCCTTCTTCTTCCTCAAACGATCAGGTACCTTGTGATCCTTTTGGGGGCACAACACTACGTTCACCTGGTCACCAAATGCCTAAACCACATTCGAATTGGTGGGCTCTTTGAGTGGGGTGAAGTTGTAACAAGGTAGCCATAGGGAACCTGTGGCTGGATTGAATCCTTCACGAAGGAAATACCCTCAAACATGGACCCGTCATCTATTTCTGAATATCAACATCCTATCAATGTCCTGTGTGATCAACTAGCGTGAGCGATTTTTTATAAGGAAACACCCAACACTTCAGCATAACAGGAATGGGCAACGACAAAATGACAAGATTAGGTTCCCGGTCCCCCTTCGTCGGTGGTTTAGGGTCTATCAACAAGGCTGAGTCATTTCCTAGACTCTGCCTAGAGTGCCAAGTTAAATCAGGTGTAAAAAGATATTTAGGGGCCGTTTGGGGCGTGATTAAAACCAAATATCCACCGTGGATAATCCACTTTCAGGTGGATTTTTTAAAGTTATCCACTATCCAGCTGAAACTCCTCCTGGTATGTTTCAGCTGGATAGTGGATAATTTCAAAAAATCCACCTGAAAGTGGATTATCCACAGTGGATATTTGGTTTTTATCACGCCCCAAACGGCCCCTTAGTTTCTCTAGAATTCCCTCTTTTTTTGGCCCCATGTTGGATTTTTATTTCATTGCTCTTCTGTGTGAAGTTTTACCCACCGCTTCTTTGTTTGGTTCCCTCCATGTTTGCATTTTGGTACAAGTATTAATTATACAAAAAAGTTCCCAGGCTCCCGAGTACCTCTGAACTTGACTATCCGTACCTCTGAACTTGACTATCCACACTCCCTCAAAAGTTACCATTGGATTTCATTGTGTTGTGTTTGGTATACTCCACACGAACTCGCTTCACCAGCGTCGCCAGTAGGGCTGGGAATAGAGTCGGGTCGGGTCGCCCTTTACCCTACCTAAATGGGGTTGGGTAATTACCTGACCCTATTCATGAGTAGGGTCGAGAATGGCTGACCCTAACCCTACTTCGGTCGGGTCCTGACCCGACCCTACTTTTTTTAAAAAAATAATAAGTACTTTTAGTTACTAATATAGTATTTAAAAAGTCAAAATTGACTTTTATTTGACTAAATTTTAATATAGATAAGGTTAATATAAGATTTTTGGTGATTTAGAAATAAAGTTATCTTTAAAAAATAGATTATTCAATACAAAACATACATTATAATATTTTATAATATATACATCGGGTTGGGGTTGGGTTGTGCGGGTAATTACCCAACCTGACCCTATTTTAAATAGGGTAAAATTTTCAAACCCGCACCCGACCCTATTATGTAATAGGGCTGGGTCGGGTAATAGAGTCGGGTAGATTTTTCCCAGCCCTAAACGCCAGCAGTCAATGTGGGGAAATCAATTGCTCATAGGGAAACTATGTGCGCTCAGTCAAACCGCACAGTTTTGACTGAGCGCACACAGTAACCCTATGCACGGTAAATTGGAGGCAATTGACGCTGGAGAAGCTTCACCAGTGACTCCGCACGTGCAGATTCAAACTCCTTGCACACCAATAAGGTGTTTCTCATTCTCTTGGCAGCATGTACTGCGTCAACAAAGGGATACACACATGCCTAAAATGAAATAAACACAACACAATGAAATCCAAGGACGAAAGTACACTCTTCAGTGTTGCTTTTGTTCACTTCGTCACATATAAAGGAGTTTGGAGCTGCACTACATTTGCCCCTTATAAAGCTTCAGTTTGCTTGCTCTTCTTAATTTGGGGAGGAACTAGAAAGGGGACCCTCACTCAGGTTTTGGAAATTAAAATTCTATAAATGTTTTTCAAGTTATTGTTGAACTTCTAAAAGCTTCTAAAGCCTTCAATCTTCCGTGCTTTATAACCTCAATTCATTTGAAAATATCTGTTTCCCATCCCCTGGCACAGTTTTGCCAACATTTAGTTCATGAGAACTGTCTGTTTGGCCGTGCACCTGTATGTCACTATTACATGTATTTTTTTGCCCATTACACTTTAACCAATGCATCAACTTTACGGCCTTTGTATCCAGGGAGAAGAGTCAGATCGATATCCATACAGATGCCACACTTTGAGAGCAAAATATTCGTTCAAAAATAATTGAATCGACCGTACTTCCACATCATCTAAAATTTTTTATCAAGATCTAGATTCAATACCTCTGTTAATATTACACAAAAGCCAGCAAGGCCACGCCTCACATTTCTTTTCCATAGGCAGCACATACATTTGGGCACCGGCTCCAATCGCTTCCAATATATTTCTCTTCCTGTTGGGCGGGGCGCCGACTGTTGCCCTTTAAACTAATATCATGAAGAACACCGTCCAAAGAGCAGGATTCCAATTTCTTGCCAAGGATATGAAATTTGCAACGATGGAACGATTGAAACTCATTTTTAAGATAATAGAGCCATTAGTTCCTCATTGAACTACCAAAAAGAATGCATGAAATATCGCATGAGAAGTTCTAAGTAAAAGCATTGCAAATTTACAAATTTTCAAGGATAGATCATTCCTGCTTTGAGTTGTGCCCTTTCATCTCGACACTTCATCAGAACTGTCATTCAGCACTGTCTCATCTACTAACAACAGGAAAAACTGAACTTAATATCTAAAACAAAAAAGATAACCATATGGAAAATGTAAAACTAAGAAGCACAAGATATGTTGAATGAAAGAACAAAGATACCTCCTGCTACATCTTCACCTTCACATTCAGGATTACTCGGAGAAGAACTCAATCCAAGTTCTGAATGTGAAAACTTTTTTAATTCATTTGATTCAACCATTTCCACTTCATAAGCATTTAGATCCACCGATTTTTTATCATCCATTTCCATTTTCTTGAGTTTGGCTTGTTGAGTAGCCCACAACTCGTAGCTAGCCAAGCCAAAGAAAATCAATACCCAAATAAACAAGATATTTAAATGCACTAGAATGAGCTAGATGCTAAGTCAAAAGTACACTGCAATTAATATAGAAGATTAAAACAAATCTTGGTATTGCTGGCTGTTACCAATTTGAACACACCAACTGTACAGCATAATGCTATTATTCAACCATGTAGGATGGCATCTAGCAATAATAAGATGCAAAACAACAAAATGCACTTACGGGGACACATAGTTTTTGACAAGAGCAAAATAAATACTCCAAAACTCTCTCTCCTTCATATGGCGTGGACATAACACATATCTTAGTCGTGATATTTCCTGCAAATCACCAATATAACATAGTAATGGTCTCATCAAGCTTCTGATCAAGCACGTTTTACAAGTTATGGTTAAAAAGGGAAAAGAAAGAAAAAGAAATCCCATTTGTTTTTTCAGTTTCAAAATCCAAATTGAACTATTAGTGGAATGGAGAGAGTAAAATGAAAGCTTAATAAAGCTAAATGTCAGAGGTACAACAGTAGCTATCCCCTGTTACAGAATCGCCACTTAAAAATTTAAGTGGGAGAAAGCCACTATCAATACAGATCATTCGAAAGGCAGCTAAGCTTCCTTTTCCGCTGAAGGCACAGTAATTCACCTCCTAGCATATACTCCCTCCGTCCTCTTTTAATAGCTCCATTGAGGGAAAAAGACAATCCCATTTTAGATGCTTCATCATCATCATCATCATACGCCTTATCCCAGCTAACTGGGGTCGGTGGCATGGATTATATACCGATAGGAATCAAAATGGTACAAAATCCATACAAAGGAACATAGTGACAAGTTTTTACGCCGGATGCCCTTCCTGACGCAACCCTCTGAAGAGAGGACAATTTTAGATGCTCCATCTGGTAAATTTAAATGGAGTTTACACCTCTTCTTCCTCCAACCCCCCCCCCCCCCCCCCCCAAATTGGTTGGGGTTTCCACCATGTAATATGAATCAATATTTTTTCAGATCGAGCTATTAAAACAGGACAGAGGGAGCATTAACAAAAACTTTGTAATGAACCAACAAGGCGTTGGTGTGATGGCCAGGACATGAGTTCAAACCCGCACTTGGTTGACCACCCACCCAGAATTATAACTTGATTTACCCTCTATATATGATGGGTGGGCCTTGTACGTACCCGAGAGTATTGGCGGCTGGACATGGTGTTCTATTTGGTGCCTGTTCTAGACGGGTTCGGACATCCCTCATTATAAAAATAAATAAATACTCCATCCGTCCTATTTTAGACACTCCATCGTGAAAAAAATGAATGCTCCTATGATGGCCTTTATGCTATTGAGAGCGATTATATATTATACTCCAGAGAGTGAGTCATGTTTTGTTGAGAGACTTGATATTCTATTTCATACTCCATGAGTGAGTCATTGTGGTAAGAGTTACCTATTCTCAGAAAGTTGAGACTTTTGCTTTTGTTGAATCATTGTGCAGTTTGACATTGACCTATTTCTCTACTAAGAGTTCTTTTTTAAGATCTCTATGTGTGGAATCATAGTATGCTCACGAGCCATTGCTAGAACCGTAGTGATCTATGATATTTATGGAATTTTGATTCCTTATTGCCCGAAGGGAGGCAAATACATACATTTAATCTGATTGACATTATAGAAGGTCTTTAGTCTCCGACCATAGTGTCCGTAAACACTGATGGGGCTAGCATCCTAGACGCGTGGCCGGGTTCTGAAGGGAGAACCTCTAGGATGAGTCTAGTCAATAGTCACTCGGGTGCCATATTCAGCAAGCAGAAATTGTAACTCTTTGCAGATGCCTCGAGCCTTTGGTATTTTTGACCATTATCTCCTTACACCGATATTTGTTTGGAGTCTTATTGAGATTATTATTTCCCTATATATGTGAATTGGGACTGTTATTATTTGACCTTTCTGTTCAGGTAACGTAAACCTTTGTTTGGTCTTTCAGAGAGTGCATATTCCTGTTTATCTGAGTGACTTATCCTTGATATCTTATTTTTGTCATTCTGGTGGGTTTTTACATCCTACTGGGTATTTCTATGAAATACTTATGCATCCTCTGATGCAGGCTTTAAGGATCAGTAAGGCAGGACTTTGCAGCTCGAAAATGTGGAGCAGTTACGTGAAGGATATTTTGGAAGAATTGCTTTTATCTGCTTTATTTCTTTTGTTAGAACTTTATTAGTATTGGCCAGTGTCTGCCTGGATTTGATGCTTATTTTAATTAATCTGCTGTAATAATTTAAGTAGGTATCATTTGCTACATTGACAATGTTATTTAAGATTGGATGAAGAATTTCTTAGTTCTTAATTTCTGAGTTTTGTTATGAGTTCCTGGTGATGTCGATTGCACGTTCTTTCATGACAATGTAATTGACTCGAGTGATCGATCGTTCGGTCGTGTCCCAAGGCTCCTATCTCGGCTTTTGATTGGTTTAATATAAGGCTTCTGCACTCCGATCGAGGTCAGGAATTTTGGGACGTGACAGTATACGCTTACAACCATTTATCAGAAATGTGGAATAATTAGAGATAGTTAAATTGTTTTACCATTTCGTTATTAATTAAGTGTCTTTATCAAGACAAATTTTGCCTTCTACTAAATATTAATTTTATTTTTTTTCCACTTCATCGTAAATTAGAGAAGCTTGTGTTCGATAATTTTTTTAAAATATGACAATTGTTTGTACAATCAACTCTAACAGTATCTTGACATTCAAGAATTACCAGTAGATATGGATGATGGGGCCCATACAAGTGGGTTAGTTTTTTTTTCTGGTTCAACAGTTGATTTTTTTTTTCCATTTCATCATAAATTAGAGAAGCTTGTGTTCGATAATTTTTTTAAAATATGAAAATTGTTCATACAACCAACTCTAATAATATCTTGAAAGTAAAAAATTATCACTATACATGGGTGATGGGGCCCATACAAGTGGGTTGTTTTTTTTCTCGTTCAACGGTTGGGTTTTTTTCCATTTCATCGTAAATTAGAGAGGCTTGTGTTCGATAACTTTTTTAAAATATGATAATTATTCATACAATCAACTCTTACAGTATCTTAAAATTCAATAATTCCCACTAGACATTGGTGATGGGGCCCATACAGGTGGGTTGTTTTTTTTGTCCAGCGGTAGGTTTTTTTTCTACTTCATTATTAATTATAGAATAGAAACTTGTGTTCGATAATTTTTTTTAAAATATGATAATTGTTTATGCAATCAAGTAGGGGTGTTCACGGGCACAGACCAATCCATCCGTGTCCGTGGTTGTTTGTCAAAAAATGTGTCCGTGTCATTCCATGGTTGTCCACAGGCATCCATGGACACTTTTGGACAATAAAACATACAACATGAATATTGATTCGAAACTTCTGGTAACGATGTCCTGGTGACATGTAAATTGAATAAATTCAGTATTTTCATAAAATGTAATGTAAGGTTTACACTAAACTCCTAGGTTAGAAGTTCTATTCCCCACATTTAACATGTAAACCATGGAGTTATGTTTTATTAATCAAACCCCCAATTCTGAATGAAGCTCACAACGAAATACATATAGGTATTTCCATTCTTCTCTGTTCTTGTGTTTAACGATAAAATCGATAAGAGTACTATCTGCCTTCAGCAAGTGATAGAATATCAAATCAAAGAATGTGCTTGTATTGATAAGGCAAAAATATATTGCAAATGAAGGTCCTAGCCAAGAGGTTAAACACTATACTTACAGCGGGTACATAGACTAAATCTGTACATCCACTAGGAAAAACTTGCACTCCTCATAAAATACTAGAGCTTGTTTTTCAGATTAGCTTTCTAAATCTCCAAAAGTAGCAGCTTTGATGACCCCATAATGTCACCGCAACCCCAATCAAGAAAATTATTATTAGCACCAAGCCCAATCAAGCATTCCTCTAATCATGTAATCATTTGTTGTAAATAAGAACTACCCCCTATATTTAAACCAAAAATAAGAAAAAAAAATCACAGCTTTCCACACAACACATCAACAAAAAAAGAGCAGAAGTTACTTTTTTTTAGATTGGGAGATGAGGGGAAGTGGTGGTGCTTTTTTGTAGAAGAGTGGTGGGAGGAGGGCACGGGGGAGGAAGAAGGGCGTTGGGGGTCGTCGTCGTCGGAGGAGCTGCCGGAGAAGGGCACCACGACGGAGAAGACTGAGAAGGGCGGTGGGAGAAGGGCATAGGGGAGGGAGAAGGAAGATTTTGGGCCGTCGTCATCGGAGGAGCTGTCGGAGAAGGGCACCTCGATGGAGAAAGAGACCACGGGGAGGGAGAAGGGAGAAATGAGGGCGGTGGGAGAAAGGGCATGGGAGAGGGGAGGAGGAGGGGGTTTTTATAGGGTGACAGAGACGGACGTCCGTGGATACGGAGCCGTGTCCGTGTTCGTAGCACCCCATTAGATTGGTATGGGCAGTTCATTAAATAGCGAACTTACACTGACACGGACATACCAATGGACACAGACGTCCGTGAATACCCCTACAATCAAGTGATCAACTCGGTGTGTTTGTTAGCTGAAAAATAAAAAATTGTCAAGGTGAAAAAAGTACAAAAACTTTGTAAAAATTAAAATATGTTTGGATAATTTAAATAAATACACCCTAAAAGTACGTTTCAAGCCTGAAAATTTTCAAACTAAAAATTTTTATAATTATTTCACCTTGACGATTTTTCATTTCAGCGAACAAACCCAACCAAATCTCCAACAGTATATTAAAATTACTTCTTTACCCCCCCACCCCGCCGTCTGCTGCTACCGGCCCCCGAACCTAGAGCCCCACCCCCCGATTCCCTGTCAGCTGCCGCCCTCATCCCCCTAGTCCCTGCCTGCTTCCTACCTCGGGTCCCTGCCCCCCCGAGCCCTCCGCCTAGGGTTTCCACCGCCGGATCCGTCGCCTCTCCTCACCCTTCGCCTCCGGTCATTCTCCGTCGTCCAATTTGGACTACTTTGGTATAATCCTTTTTTGCTTCAGCTTTGATTCTACTTCATATATGTGCTTTTATCTTAGTATTCGTTTGTCAAAGAAATCAATTAGGTTTTCGGCGGTGCTTTTATCTTGGTGCTTTTCATGACCTTTGATTGGTTAATAGCATGCTATGGTGGTTTTTAATTACTCCTTGCCATCTTATAATGCCTTTGAATTTTTTGCCATGTTGCTTGCTTGCTTGTTCTTTTTCTCGAAGGTCTCTGCTTTTTTTAAGTTCTCTTACATTTCTGTTTTATTTGCACTGACAGAAATGGGTAAGGAAGACAAGTGAATAATGGTTAGAAGGTTATGACTTATGATGGTGAGGAAGATGGCTCTACCAAATGATTTAAATATGTTGAGAAATTTACATAGAAATTGAGGGCAAAGAATGAAGGTAGAAAAGTGTTGTTTCTGCATGGGACTGGGTTGCTACTGTTTAAATGATGGACTTGTCCCTATTTAATATACCTGATTTCGATCCAGTCAACAAATTTGTGAATGCTATCACTTTTAACAATTATGGTAGGTTGGGAGAAAGAGAAAAGGAAAAAAATTGTACACTTTCTTATAAGATGATTGATAGTGTTGTTATTTTGATCAAGGAAGTGCCTTACGGGGTCGTGCTCCGAGTGAGCACATACAGACAAGTTAAACAACTTCAAAGGCTTCGATTTGAATGTGCTTATTACATTTACAGCAGTTACTCAACCATGGGTAGATGCGGATTGTAGCAATCTTTGTCAGCACTTTTTTTTCAAAAATGTGATCATTGGCTGTCTTTCTCTCATGATATTCGCGAAATGGCTCTTTTTTTCAGTCACCTTTTCTTATGAGATGTAGTCTCATGTTTTCAATCTCATAATATCATGAGGTCCCATAATCTCATAAATGATCTTATGTAATTAACAAAAGTAATGTTTTTGAAAATGAAGTAAAATTAAATCATTTTGGAAAACCAAATAAGGCTATTAATGTGGGAGGGAGGGAATACAAGTGAAGAGATATTGATTTTTCACCATAAATAAGATAGGTTTGCATGCTGTATAACTCTTTTGAATTCACTTTTTGATGTGCCTTTGGAAACCCTGGTTTTGCAGGGGATTGGGGCCTTGGGGTCCAGTATTGGTTAAGAAATATACAGCTGCTAGGTTTGGCATGTACTCTACTGGTACTGTATTGACTGAAGAGGAATCCAAACATTTTGAGTTACTCAAGCAAGATTGTCTTTCAATAAATGCCCACACCAGAAGTTCTGTCCAGAAGGTTAACTCCACCAATCTTGTTGCGTATGCTGCTGGTGCTAATAGTAGTTCAGTACTCGTAGTATTGTCTTTGTGATAGTTAACTTCATGTTTCTTGTTAGAAGATTTGGTATCTTTTTTACTTAATGATTGAACTTTCTTTATAGTTATATGTCATTTTTTGTATAAAATTGACTTGATCCACCTCTGATGTGTGAACAATGATGGTTGTTTTGAGAATGGTTCAAGAATCTTACATAGTGTCAAATATGATGGTTGACATGATTAAGATTTAGTTTTATCTCGATTCTAGAATGGTTCAGATAAAATGCATTACACTGACCTGTGTATATTTTGTACAATGAAGTGACTTTAAGTGTGCAGAACTTCAATTTTTTTTCTTTCATTTTGATTTCCAAATATGACATACTGCTGGCTTTGATCTGGCTTCAAAATTTGAGTATGAATACACAATAAATGTATAAATTGCTGAATGTTGCCGGGTCAATGCAGAGGTGTTTTGCAAAACTGGCATCAAAGCCAAAACAAAAGCAATTCTAAAAAAGAATTCGGATTGCTGTATCATGTGCAGGTGGTCTTACAGTGAGCAACCATCGTAATACCGTTGGAGTGCTAAACATGTTTTTTTATGCTTTCCTGTCGAGAATGAAGAAGAAAAGAGAAATGGAGCAGGAAAAAATGAATGGATGTGATGAAATTATTAATCATATTAATTTAGGCTTATCTTCAGTTGATGAATTAATATGTCATTTAAGCGGCACTTTACCAGTTAAATTATTGTCAACCAGTTTATTTTTAATTGTTGATTGATTGGATTCTTGCTTGATGTCATTTGCCATTGTGGCAGTCATGTTATGTGAAAAAAGGGGGGAGGAGAAGGGAGTGGGGCAGTATTAGTAAGCATATTCTTGTTTTTGTATGAAACATATGGAAACTTTGGAGTATTTGTCATCTTTTTTATTTGGTGTGTATTTTTTATTAGTCTTAACAAAATGAACGACAATAAGAATGTATCTTAATTATCTGTGATCGTTGACAAGGGTTCTGCTTTGCCATCTAGGATTATTATTTGACTGCATATGTATCCTGTTGTAGTACAGGAGAAGAGAAAACGAGCAACTGTTGGACCTTTGCCAGGCGTGACTTGAGATATCGCAGGATATAAGGTGACAGTATTTGAACTGACTGTCTATGAGCTTTACATTAAAACTCTAGGCATTTTCTTTTCTTGTCTTGTCTTGTCTTCCCTATTATATATTACTAACTAGAATCTCATGTATCTGTGTTCCTGTCACCAATTTCACAACCTTACTGAATGATTAGTTGTCATGCATTTGTCAAGAGTGTCTTTATTGAATACTAATCGTGAGTAATTTGGTTGACAGATTGCCCATCAACCAAGCATCTATGTTCTGGATACTCCTGGGGTATTGGTTCCAAGCATACCTAATATAGAATATGGCTACAAGTCAAGAAGCAGAAGCTCCAACCAAGCATCTATGTTCTGGATACTCCTTGGGTATTGGTTCCAAGCATACCTAATATAGAATATGGCTACAAGTCAAGAAGCAGAAGCTCCAGTAGTTGTAGATGAGGGAGTTGTTGAAATGCAAAATACAGATGAAGCAAATGTTGCTGGTCAAGATGAGATTGAAAATTATGATATGAAAAGAGCTCTAAAGTTTGATGTTTGGAAGAACTTTAAGAAAGTAATGGTTTATGGACAAAAGATGATCAAATGTATTCATTGTGATATGACATTTGTTGTGTCCAAATCGGGAACTACATCACAGTTTAAAAGGCATATGGAGGGGTCATGCCCACATAGATTTAAGGGAAAAGGCCAACAAGAGCGGACAACTGTCAAGAATGTAACAGAAAAGGGTGAGGATGTGGTAGTAGTTGGTAACTTCAAATATGATAGGGAGAAGGTTAAAAAATTGTTGGCGAAGGTTGTGATCATGGAAGAGAGACCTTTCAAGTCAGTTGAGAGCAAATTGTTTAATATGTTTTGCAAGTATTTGCAACCTCGCCATGAAAAATTTTCTCGCAATACAATTAAGAATGAATGCATGAAATTGTATCATGAAGAGAAGGAGAAGTTGAAAAGGATGTTATTAAAAGTAGAAAATATCAGCATAACTAGTGACTGTTGGACTTCGAGAGTCCCTAAGCATTATATGTCCCTTACTGTGCACTATACAGATGATGATTGGAAACTTCAGAAAAGGCTCCTAAGCTTTAGTATTTTTCCTTCGGGACATATTGCAACCAACATGGCATCTTTGATGACTCTTCTTCTGGTGGAGTGGGGTATAGAGGAAAAAGTTTTCACTATTACTTTGGATAATGCTACTATTAATGATAAGATGGCTGAAATTCTCAAGGTTGGTTTCCCTTCTACTGTATATAAGATAAGAGAGAGTATACTTCATGTGCGATGTTGTGCTCACATCCTAAATTTGATTGTGAAAGACGGATTGGTTCACATTAAAGATGTAATTGAAAATGTAAGGCAGTCAATCAAATATATTAAGGGCTCTACTTTGAGAATAACAGATTTTGAAATAGCACTTTCACAAGCTAATTTGACCGGTAAGAAAGGTTTAACACTGGATGTGTCTACAAGATGGAATTCCACATACTTGATGTTGAAGGGAGCAAGAGAGGTTAAGCTTGCTTTTATTATTTATAAAGGGATGGATTTAAACTACCGGTGGTGCCCCTCTGATCAAGATTGGGAAAAATATGTAGAGCTTGAAGATGTGTTAGAGGTGTTTTTTAAAGCCACTGAGCTCTTTTTAGGAAGCAAGTATCCCACTTCAAATCTTTTCTTACCCGCCCTCTACAAGATAAAGGATAAAGTTATTTACCACCTCTTTTGGAGCTATTGGAAAGGTAAAAAGTATAATTGAATCAATGCATGCGAAGTTTGAAAAGTATTGGAATGATTGCAAATTGGTTCTTGGAATCGCTTGTGCACTAGACCCAAGGTATAAAATGTCTATGGTTAAATTTGCATTTAAGAATGTATGTAAGTTAGAAGGCAGTAACAAGATATTTGAGCATGTAAAAAAGGTTCAAGATGCTTTGTAGGAGTTATATGCATTTTATGAGGAGAAGATGCAAACAAGAAGTTGGGAAACTATGGAAATTGGTACTTCGAGTCATTCCATTGGCACACATAATATGGATTTTGATGATGAATATAGTAAATTTGTGGAAGAAGAGGAACAAATTAAAACAAATAAATCTGAGCTTGAAGCCTACTTGGGAGATCCCAAGGCACCTAATGGACCTCAATTTGACATTTTGGAGTTTTGGAAAATTGCTTCTGTAAATTATCCCCTGTTATCGGTGATGGCGCAGGATGTCCTTGCAGTTCCACTTACCATTGTGACATCTGAATCAACATTTAGTGCTGAAAATAGGGTTGTTAGCGATAACCATAGTAGTCTTAATTCTGAGACCATTGAGGCTCTAATGTGTACGCAAGATTGGTTGCACCCATTATATGAAGAAGGGCTAGGAGATGAGAACGATGACACTTGAAGATAGGTATGATTGTAATGCATTTTGACTTCATTCTTTTGATTATTATGCTTGAAATACATCATAATGTATTTGATAAGTGCATTGTTTGTAAAGTATTCTTTCTGATAATATTGTTCTTTCTTTTTGTATGACAGGTGGTCAAACGTGTATCAGGTACATTATTTAACCAAAAGTTCATGTTGAAATGTGGATGGATTTATGTTGTCCTTTATGCATACAAGGCTGCACTCTTGAACATTTGGCAAATGTTTGTTAAGTCATTTGGTTGGTCAAAATATGTTGATTTCTGGATGATTGGCTGCTTGAATATTTGAATTACAAGTAATGCATGCTTGTCTACAGGCCATACTGGAGATGCTATTTTCCCAATACCCTAGCCATTATTTACATTGTTGATTCAAGTGACACTTAGAGACTAGTATTGCTAAAGATAAATTTCATACTATCTTAGAGGTATGAAGTTGTTTTTACTTTGCCTCTAGAAGCAGTCAATTGACTCCTTGGCCATTTTTTTGCGATGTCAGAGTAAGTCAGGTGCCTGTAGTAGTCCCATGACTTGATCACTCTGGGAAACTCTTTTTTGCTTTTAGTGCATGCTTTCACTTTATATATTCTACTTGCACTTGTAATTTGTTTTACTTTATTGTCTTTTCACTGTTTTTGTTCTTGATCATTCATTATTGAAAAAGGTTGTCGAGTATTGATTTTTTATTTTTGCAAACAAGCAGGTACAAGTATTTTTTTCTTTGTTTTTTTTAAATGTACTTCTCTTACTTCCCTTACTTTTCTTTCTGTGAGACCCACATTTTCAGAACTCGATCATGGTCAGTTTACTGCACATGAGTAATCCTGCTGATAACAGCTCACATGCTTTGCATTTCACACACACACACGAGCCTATGAGAGAGAACTAAAGAGATTGTCCTTCCTGTTTATGTAATTTGATTATGTAAGTTTTCTTTGGGTTAAGGTTTCTACCAAGGTTTTAAAAATCGGATCGGTCATCGACCCGAAATTCTTGCCGGGTAGGTCCAACCAGGGGTCAACCCTGGTTGATCCGGTTGCTGACGTGATGTTAAAAAAAAGAAAGAGAATGGGGAGGAAGGAGAAGAAGGGGGGGTGATGTAAATTTTAATATAATACTCGCAAGCGTACGAATCTAATGCAGAATAGTGGCTACGAGGTCGATCCCTCAGAGACTTAGTAAGATATTCAACCTAATTCTAGAGTATGTAGCAAGCAATAATGAAATGAAAAGTTTTAATTTTTATTTTCTAATTAAGCAATCAGATGTTCAACTAACTTAAAACTCAGAAATTGGATAAATAAAAGATAAAATAATAATAAAAATCCTGTTTGCTGCTTTCAGTCTGTCTGTAATCCCGTTTTGCTTTGCTCTATCCTCCACCTTCTGCAATAGTCTCTCAACTGCAAGCCTCAACCGATCTGCTCTTTCTCTCGAATAGAACAGACAGTCCCCTTCTCGCCAAAGCAAAGTAACCCCTTCTGAAATCAGATCAGTCTTCTATCTCCTCAGTTTTGGTGTCTAAAACTGCTCCGTTCGTCTCGGAATCAAAGCAGTGTTCGACCCACAAATCTATCCCGATTCTCTCGAGCCAGATCCAGTTTTCTTCTCTCCCGTTTGCCTCTGCCTCTCGACAGCAACAACTCCACCTACACAGCCGGCTGCCAATCCTTCAGAATAGAACCGCCACAACCTTCTTGATGCACGGCCGGAATAGTACCCTCTACTCTGCCTCTCGACAGAACATCCACCACCGTCTGCACAACCGGAACCCAGCAAAAACCAGTCCTCTCCTCAGCACAATCGACCTCCAAAACCGAGCAGCAACACTCCGGGAAGCAGAGCACCACTTCTCCTCCTGCCCAGCCGTCCGCCCAGAACCAAACAGAGCCTCTCTCCTTCTACCACGGCCGGCGACCCTCTTCCACAGACAGACCGCCCTACTCCGACCGCCACAGCACCTCCAAAAACCACTCTCGGTCTCTCGACAGAGCCGCCACTACCACCCAAAAGCCACCACCTTCTTCTCCACAACCGAAATAGTACCCTGAAACGCAGAGCTCCCCCCTTCGCTCCGGCCTCCTCTTGTCTCTTATAGACGAGCGCTCCCTCTTTGAACAGCAATTTTCCTTCCTGGGGCCGGCCAAATCAGCGACCTTCCATTCTCAGCACGAACCCAAATTAGAGCTTTCCAAATCAAGACTCCTGCTTTCGTGAGCTGCTCCTCCCAGTCGCCGTTGCTTCTCGCCGTCAACCTTGCCTCCGATCGTGAGCTCAGCCATCGCCGCCTTCTATTTCGCCATTGAATCCTAGAACCACCGTCGATCGCCTCGTCACTGCCACATTGCCGCCGAATCATCATCGATCTTCTCTACCGATGTCGGACCTCTCCGTCGTCGTCAAACATGTCGCCGTCGCCTCTGTAGCCTCGCCGCCACTCTAGCCTCGCCGCCACGTCACCGGAAGCATGACCCACCGCCACAGGCCGCCGGATTTCGACCTCTGCTCACCTCTGCTCGAACAGAGCCTCCGATGCTCTGTTCTTTCTGTTCCAGGCGCCCGAGCCATCGGGCTCGGGTTGCTGTTTTCTTTTTTTTTTTATTTTAGGCCGAACCAAATGCTGAACCGCTGACCCGGTTCAATTCCGGATTTTCTTCTTTCTTTTTTTTATTGGTTAAAACCCGTCGTACCAACCACGTCCGTCGGATCTTCGATCTCTTCACACGAGCTGATTGACGCGTTTCACATTCGGCGATCTGATTTGGGGCTCTAAAGCCTGCATAAATAAAAATAAATCGTAATTAGACGCATAATAAAACATGAATCTATTAAAACCAATTAATGCATCTAAATAACTCAATTAAGCGCGTTTATTCATTAAACTCCAAATTATTCACTTAACACAGATAAACATTAATTATCCTTACTTTAACTAAAAATACGACAAACATATAGGTAGAAAGGCATATAAAAATGTGTATATTTGCATATATCAAATACCCCCAAACCTACATTTTGCTAGTCCTCGAGCAAAACAAAACAAAACAAAACAAAACAAAGAAATCTAACTAATCCACTTTGGCAGGAAATCGCGATTGCATTTAGCGTATGCAACAAGCCTTTTAAACCCCCAGGTGTCCCTGGTTGGACGAGTGAAGTCTCGTGAGGGTTTGCAGCAATGCTACCCACAAATATGTATTTATGAAATAAACCTATTTAATCTAAGTGTAAAAAGAAATAGAAAATCACTACAAAACAAACAATCCTAATATCCATTCGAATGCAAACTGCAATGTTTAAGAAAATCAACCACATGTACTTGGATTTATAATCAACTGGAATATAGAAGCCCTCAAGTAAGTAGTTTTATTCTACACCTTCATCTTGAAAATTTCTGCTCAATATGATATAGCATGATACTTTATATAGTAAAAGTGTAGAACATTGTAGCAATACATTCTAAATCTCTGTTTTATACAGATCCAGTGTGACCCATTAACCAAAGAACATCAGAATCTACATAGTCATCGTAATCTTTAGGTTCATGATAGCACAGATCTGCGCGCCTCCTTCGGGTCCAACATTCTAGATTTGAGAGGATAATACACCACAGACTTTTTTTTTCTTTTTTTTCGCTAGGACTGTGTAAGGCCTGACTTCAAGATGCTTACGTTTAGCAATGACTCAGGCCAATGATTCCCAACCAATTTGGCTTAGGGCATTAGGTTTTAAGAGACTGCTTCGGGCCCGAGCATCAGCCTAAGTTAATCCTATAAAGTCAAGCAGCCCCTTTTCTTTCATATTGTTTTCATTTTTTCGCATTTTCATTTTCAGCACATATATTTTCAAGCACATCTTTATTTTGTCCAGGTTGTATTATACTCTCAACCTATTTCCGGTTCCAATCCCTTGCCATAGCCAAGTAAATGGTCTATCATGATCTTTTAAGCTCAACAGACAACCACATATCATCCAATGACTATGACTAAAGACATCCCACTATAGATTAGTATTCAACAAATCTCTAGATTGTATTACTTTATGTACTAGTGTGTGTGAGTGAATTTTCTTAGTTCAAGCACTTGTTCTAAGAGGACTGTAACAGAAAGATATTGCTCAGTTAAGTTCTCTATCCTCCAGTATACTTACTCACACTTCCAATGCAAATTAATCTCTTAAAAATTGAAGTATGCATCATAAAGGGATAAACTATCAAAACCTAAGAAAAATACTAACAAACGACCTAAAACTAAGTAATTTTTATGGTTTTTTTTCAATTTTTTTTTCTTTTAATAATAAAAACCAAAGGAATACTACTTTTCTTTTCTACACCCCCAAACCTAAACGAAACATTGCCCTCAATGTTTACCAAAATAAATATCACAATGACGAGTAGAAGAAAAGGAGTGTAAGGAAAGAAATCACCTGAATGGAGAAGCATCATGGTAGATGTAGAGCATTGAAACACACAAACTACGAATGAGGAGTAAGTACAAAATATGGAAACATAAAAGACACCCCCAAACCTAGATTGTAGCATCCCCACACATGTATCAACAACCTAAATATTAAACAAATAAAAAGCTATCAAAAACAAAAAATTTGGGTTGCCTCCCAAGAGCGCTAAGTTTTACGTCTTCAGCCAGACGTAACCAAAAATCATGTAGGAGCATTAGGTTCATCCAAATCTAGAACAATCTCCTCTCTTTCAGTAAAACCCTCTAAATATGGTTTCAATCTTTGCCATTACCTTTGAAAATAGTTCCATCTTTAGGGTTTTGAATGTCAACCGCCCCATGGGAAAATACTTTGTGCACAATGAAAGGTCCAGACCATCAGGAACGGAGTTTTTCTGGGAAGAGATGTAACCTAGAGTTATAGAGTAAAACTTGTTGACCGGGTTCAAATGACTTCCTCAGGATTGACTGATCATGAAAAACTTTGGTCCTCGCTTTGTAAATCTTCGCATTCTCATAAGCCTCATTACGAATTTCTTCTAATTCATTGAGCTGCAATTTACGAAGTGTTCCAGCCTTGTCCATATCAAAATTAAAAGTTTTGATGGCCCAGTAAGCACGATGTTCTAATTCCACAGGTAAATGGCAAGGTTTTCCAAATACCAGTCTATAGGGAGACATTCCAATTGGTGTCTTAAATGCAGTACGGTAAGCCCACAATGCATCATTTAATCTTTCAGACCAATCCTTTCGGTCGGGACGAACCGTTTTCTCAAGAATGTGTTTAATTTCCCTATTTGAAACTTCTACTTGTCCACAAGTCTGCGGATGATATGGAGTTGAAATTTTATGAGTAATGGAGTACTTTTTCAGAAGTGATTCAAAAGCTTTATTGCAAAAATGTGTACCACCATCACTTATAATTGCACGAGGGGTTCCAAAACGAGAAAATATGTTTTCTTTCAAGAACCGAACCACTACTTTGTGATCATTTGTTTTGCAGGGAATGACCTCTACCCATTTGGAAACATAATCTACAACAACAAGGATATAGAGATAACCAAACGATGGAGGAAATGGGCCCATGAAGTCAATACCCCAAACATCAAAAAGTTCAACAATCAAAATGTTAGTAAGGGGCATCATGGACCTACGTGACAGTGTACCCATACGTTGGCATCTGTCACATTTTGTGCAAAATTCATGAGTATCTTTGAATAAAGTAGGCCAATAAAAACCACTCTGCAAAATTTTTGCAGCAGTCTTTTTCGCACCGAAATGGCCACCACATGCATGAGCATGGCAAAAAGAAATGATACTATCAACCTCATGCTCCGGTACACATCTCCTAATGATTTGATCTGGGCAATACTTGAACAAGTATGGATCATCCCAGAAAAAATGCTTAACCTCGGCGAAGAATTTGGATTTATCTTGTTTTGTCCAATGTTCAGGAAGTTGAGTTGTGACAAGATAATTAACAATATCAGCATACCAAGGCAATTGAGAGACAACAAAAAGTTGTTCATCAGGGAATGACTCATTCAAAGATAAGGGTTCCTCAGCAGACTCGTCAATAAGTCTAGACAAGTGATCAGCAATAACATTTTCAGAACTTTTCTTGTCTCTTATCTCAATATCAAATTCTTGAAGTAATAGGACCCAACGAATTAAACGAGGTTTAGTGTCTTGCTTTGAAAGAAGATATTTCAAAGCTGCATGATCTGAAAACACTATGACCTTGGATCCTATGAGATATGATCGGAACTTGTCTAGAGCAAAAACTACAACCAACAACTCTTTTTCTGTAGTAGAATAATTGAGCTGAGCATCATTGAGAGTTCTACTTGCATAATAGATGACATGGGGTATCTTATTCACCCGCTGCCCCAAGACAGCTCCAACCGCATAATCGGATGCATCACACATGAGCTCAAAAGGTAAATTCCAGTCCGGTGGTTGGATGATGGGTGCAGATGTGAGAAATTGCTTGAGTTGATCAAACGCTTTAGAACAATCATCATCAAAGACAAAAGGAGTTTCTTTAGCAAGCTAATTGCACAAAGGTCTTGAAATTTTGCTAAAGTCTTTGATGAATCTTCTGTAAAACCCAGCATGGCCAAGAAAAGATCGAACCTCCTTTACTGATTTTGGTGGAGGCAGACTTCCTTTATTAGAAATAACATGCCCCAGAACTATCCCTTGACAAACCATAAAGTGACATTTCTCCCAATTTAGCACAAGATTTGTTTCTTTACACCTTGCCAAGACAAGAGACAAGTGGTGTAAACATTCATCAAAAGAAGATCCAAACACCGAGAAGTCATCCATGAAAATTTCAAGAAACCGCTCAACCATATCTGAAAATATGCTCATCATGCACCGCTGGAATGCGGCGGGTGCATTACATAACCCAAATGGCATGCGGCGATATGCATATGTTCGAAAAGGACAAGTGAATGTGGTTTTTTCTTGATCCTCTGGAGCAATGGGAATTTGATTGTAGCCTGAATAGCCATCTAAAAAGCAATAGTAGCAAGTCTCTCAAGCATCTGATCAATAAATGGCAAAGGAAAGTGATCTTTCCTTGTGACCGAGTTCAATTTTCTGTAGTCAATACAAACCCGCCACCCAGTGGTCATTCGGGTGGGGACTAATTCATTATTATCATTTTTGACTACTGTGATTTCTGACTTCTTAGGAACAACCTGAACTAGGCTGACCCAAGTACTATCTGATATGGGGTAAATGATGCCAACATCTAACAATTTTAGCACCTCGGTTCTGACGACCTCCTTCATATTAGGGTTAAGTCTGCGTTGCATTTCACGGGAAGATTTTGCATGCTCCTCAAGGTAAATGTGATGCATACACAGAGCAGGACTTATACCCTTAATGTTTACTATTGTCCATCCCAAAGCTGTCTTATGTTCGCGAAGAACATTAAGCAACTTGCCTTCCTGTTCTGAATTAAGGTCTGAAGAGATGATAACAGGCAAGGTATTAGAAGAACCTAAAAACGCATATTTCAGTGTAGCAGGTAATGGTTTTAGGTCAAGTTGGGGTGGTTTTTCAAAAGATGGGACAAGTTTAGACTCGGGAACTGGAAGAGGTTCCACCCTGATTGTCCATTTGGTTGGGTCCAATATAGGGGTAGAGTCAAGCAATGCATTGACGTCTCTAATGGACCCTTCGATGTCGAAGTCTAAGCCAAAATGAGTTAAACATGTCCGGAGGGGATCATCATTTAAAACAGTTTGCAGAGATTCTTCTACTAAACTTTCAATCATATTCGCTGCAAAAGAATCATCCGTCTCCGGGGGTTGTTGTCTAACATTAAAGACATTGAGTTTGACCTTTAAATTGCCAAAAGACAACTTCATAACCCCATTTCTACAATTTATTATGGCATTGGATGTGGCTAAAAATGGCCTTCCCAAAATCACAGGAATCTGACTAACATGATTCTGCACATGTTGGGTATCTAAGACAATAAAGTCTACTGGGAAGTAAAATTTATCCACCTGAACCAGAACATCCTCAATAACACCGCGTGGGACTTTAACTGATCTGTCTGCAAGTTGCAGTGTTATGGTAGTCGGTTTCAACTCTCCTAATCCAAGTTACTCATAAACAGAGAATGGTAGCAAATTTACACTAGCTCCTAAGTCCAACAATGCCCTCTCCACAGTTTGGTCTCCTATAACGCATGAAATTGTGGGACATCCTGGATCTTTAAACTGAGGAGGAGTGTTATGCTTAAGAATTGAGCTAACTTGTTCAGTGAGAAACACTTTCTTGTGTGCATTCAATTTTTTTTTCTGGGTGCACATGTCTTTTAAAAATCTTGCATAAGCGGGAACTTGCTTAATAGCATCGAGCAATGGAATATTGATTTGTACTTTCTTAAAAATTTCCATTGTCTCATCAAGTTTGTTCCCTTGAGATGTTTTTGCAAGTCTTTGGGGAAAAGGTGCCTTGGGTATGTAGGGTGGCATATGGCTAGACTCAGGACATGAAGAAGCTTCTAGGCTCTTCTTCGATGTAACAGGACTCACGTCTGGTCTAGTAGTGCTCTCTTGTTCCTCACCCTTTCTAGCGGTTGTGTCTATGGCAGTCTTAGGTGGTTCAACATTATTGTCAATCTGTTTGCCACTCCTAAGTGTAGTTATGGCTTTAACTTGCGTTGGAGGTTGGTCTTGACAAGAATTAGATCCCACTTCAAATTGTCTTTTGGGATTTGCTACAGGTTGACTAGGGAACCTACCTTTTTCCCTCATTTAATGCAGAAGCCGATTGACCCATTTGAAGTTCCAGTTTCGCAATTGCTTGCGAGTTGGCATGTAAAGAATGTTGGGTATCTTTTTGAAATTGTAGAGAGCTTTGCATGAACAAATTCAAAGTATCCTCAAGAGATGGTTTCTTGGGTTGTGTAGGGAATGTTTGAACTTGTTGAGGGTAAGATTGATTGGGAGGGTACCCTGGAGGTCCTCCTTGATGCGGTCCTTTGGACCATGAAAAATTGGAATGTTTGAACTTGCCCAACCTGGGTTATAAGTTTCCGAATATGGGTTATTGCTAGGTCGAGGGAAGGCGTTTATAGCATTAGCCTGATCACTATTGTATTCCACTCTAGAGGTGTTAGAGGGACAGTTTTGTGTGACATGGGAGGGGTTAGAGCAAATAGCGCACACATTGACATGTGATGGCATTTGGGGCCCACCAGCAGACATCAACGCATCAAAACGTTGTGTCAGGCTGTCTATCTTGGAGATCAAATGTGCATTATTGTCTACCTCATATACGCCTCCTTTCTTTTGAAAAGGAAACGTTCTGTCAGCTCTACTTGAGCAATCCCATTGCTGAGAATTCTCGCATAGAGTCTCAATAAAATCCCATGCTTCTTCAGCACTCTTCATCATAACTGACCCACCACTAGCGGCATCAACCATTTGACGGTTCTGAGGTGTTAACCCGTCATAGAAGAATTGAACTTGTTGCCCCTTTAAAAACCCATGGTGTGGACACTTAAGGAGCAAATTCTTCCATCTTTCCCAACACTCATAAAAGTGTTCACCCTCCTTCTGCATGAAATTTGTAATTTCTCTACGAAGGGCATGAGTTTTATGAACCGGGAAGAATTTGTTCAGGAATTTTTCAACTAATTGATCCCAACTCCTAATTGTTCCAACTTCTAAAGAGTTCAACCATGCTTTCGCTTTTTCTTTCAAAGAAAAGGGAAAGTGGCGCAACCTAACAGATTCATCAGAGAAATTTTGAAATTTAAATGTAGCACAAATGTCAAGGAACTCTTTAACATGGTTATAGGGATCTTCTTTATTGGAACCATAGAATGTGGGCAAAAGTTGCATCACCCCTAGTTTCAACTCAAAGTGGTGTGCCGTGGTGAGCGGCAACACTATGCAGGAAGGTGAGTTGAATTGAATGGGGGATGAATAATCTTTTAGTGTCTTCCTCACATTCTCATTTTCCATGTTACCTAATTGATTTGTAACATCCATTGTATGTTTGAGTCTTGCTTTAAAAGTTCTTTCAATTTCTAGGTCAAGAGGTGCAAGCTTTTCACCCAGTGACCGACGACCAAGCATACACTAATTAACGGCACTAAAAATTAAATATCTAGAACAAACCTAAAAATTGCAACTAACACAAGCATGCAATCACAGAAAGAAATATAAAAATACCAAGCACCTCGAAAAAATAAAAGAGAAGGTCAAAGAATGCAAACGAGGGGAAGGGGTGGCCCTTCCAACGTTGGCGAGAATTTCGCGTCTTCTCTTACTCTTACAAAAAAACAAAACACTAATAAGCAACAAAAATTAAACTAAATTGAATTGAAACTAAACTACTCTAAGAATTTGGTAAATTATCCTATGTAGTCCACGGCAACGGCGCCAAAAACTTGATGTAAATTTTAATGTAATACTCGCAAGCGCACGAATCTAACGCAGAATAGTGGCTACGAGGTCGATCCCTCAGAGACTTAGTTAAGCAATCAGATGTTCAACTAACTTAAAACTCAGAAATTGGATAAATAAAAGATAAAATAATAATAAAAATCTTGTTTGCTGCTTTCAGTCTGTCTGTAATCCCGTTTTGCTTTGCTCTATCCTCCACCTTCTGCAACAGTCTCTCAACTGCAAGCCTCAACCGATCTGCTCTTTCTCTCGAATAGAACAGACAGTCCCCTTCTCGCCAAAGCAAAGTAACCCCTTCTGAAATTAGATCAGTCTTCTATCTCCTCAATTTTGGTGTCTAAAACTGCTCCGTTCGTCTCGGAATCAAAGCAGTGTTCGACCCACAAATCTATCCCAATTCTCTCGAGCCAGATCCAGTTTTCTTCTCTCCCGTTTGCCTCTGCCTCTCGACAGCAACAACTCCACCTACACAGCCGGCTGCCAATCCTTCAGAACAGAACCGCCACAACCTTCTTGATGCACGGCCGGAACAGTACCCTCTCTACTCTGCCTCTCGACAGAACATCCACCACCGTCTGCACAACCGGAACCCAGCAAAAACCAGTCCTCTCCTCAGCATAGTCGACCTCCAAAATCGAGCAGCAACACTCCGGGAAGCAGAGCACCACTTCTCCTCCTGCCCAGCCGTCCGCCCAGAACCAAACAGAGCCTCTCTCCTTCTACCACGGCCGGCGACCCTCTTCCACAGACAGACCACCCTACTCCGACCGCCACAGCACCTCCAAAAACCACTCTCGGTCTCTCGACAGAGCCGCCACTACCACCCAAAAGCCACCACCTTCTCCACAACCGAAACAGTACCCTGAAACGCAGAGCTCCCCCCTTCGCTCCGGCCTCCTCTTGTCTCTTATAGACGAGCGCTCCCTCTTTGAACAGCAATTTTCCTTCCTGGGGCCGGCCAAATCAGCGACCTTCCATTCTCAGCACGAACCCAAATTAGAGCTTTCCAAATCAAGACTTCTGCTTTCGTGAGCTGTTCCTCCCAGTCGCTGTTGCTTCTCGCCGTCAACCTTGCCTCCGATCGTGAGCTCAGCCATCGCCGCCTTCTATTTCGCCGTTGAATCCTAGAACCACCGTCGATCGCCTCGTCACCGCCACATTGCCGCCGAATCATCGTCGATCTTCTCTACCGACGTCGAACCTCTCCGCCGTCGTCAAACATGTCGTCGTCGCCTCTGTAGCCTCGCCGCCACTCTAGCCTCGCCGCCACATCACCGGAAGCATGACCCACCGCCACAGGCCGCCGGATTTCGACCTCTGCTCACCTCTGCTCGAACAGAGCCTCCGATGCTCTGTTCTTTCTGTTCCAGGCGCCCGAGCCATCGGGCTCGGGTTGCTGTTTTCTTTTTTTTTTTATTTTAGGCCGAACCAAATGCTGAACCGCTGACCCGGTTCAATTCCGGATTTTCTTCTTTCTTTTTTTTATTATTGGTTAAAACCCGTCGTACCAACCACGTCCGTCGGATCTTCGATCTCTTCACACGAGCTGATTGACGCGTTTCACATTCGGCGATCTGATTTGGGGCTCTAAAGCCTGCATAAATAAAAATAAATCGTAATTAGACGCATAATAAAACATGAATCTATTAAAACCAATTAATGCATCTAAATAACTCAATTAAGCGCGTTTATTCATTAAACTCCAAATTATTCACTTAACACAGTTAAACATTAATTATCCTTACTTTAACTAAAAATACGACTAATAAATAGGTAGAAAGGCATATAAAAATGTGTATGTTTGCATATATCAGGGGGCTGCTTCAGCGTTCTCTTATCTTCTGCTTTAGCTGATCCTTCAGCCTCTCTTTCTGAAACAACTTCTTTGGGATTTTGAAATGAACTCTTTCAGACCCTCTTGGCTATTACCTTCTTCTTATTCTTCCCCTACGGATGGATACCGAAAGACAACAGAAGAAGGATAGGATATATTTCTCAACCTATCTTCAATATTGTTTTTTGTTGCCTCATTTGCAGAATCCATGCTAACTGTAAAACCCGAAAAATTTGTGTGCTTACTAAAATTGATTGATCTAAAAATATTAAATTTTAATGCTTGTTTTGCACTTTGGAGTTAAAGTATGTGAAGAGATCTTTCCAACGCCACCAACGGTGCGCAAATCGGAGTTCGGAGCATAAAGTTATGTTAGTTTGAATTTTGGTATGCAGTTGGGGTATGCGATTGATCGCTGGGGTATGTGATTGATCTGGCGGAGTACGCGATTAATCGTCGGGGTACGCGATAGATCGCAACGGCATTAAATACGGAAATTGCGTTTTGAGTGGATTTTCTTGAGAAAAAAATACCAAATCCTAACCAAACTTGGAGAGGACGTTCATGAGGAGATTTTGGAGGATTTCTATTGGCGGAAAGACTCCATGATAAGGAGGGATTTGCATAAGAGGTGGAAACCCTAAACTCTATATAAACCCATGAGAGGGGAGAGCTTGTGGGATTCATATTAAACCCTAGCTTGTGCTTTTCTCCTTCCCACATTCACCCTTTTCTCAAGCCTCTTCTTGGTGTGAGTCTTCATCCAAAGCTTGGAGCGGAGGCATCGCTATGAAGCGAAGAAGGCAAACGACGCGTAAAGGGCGATACTTTTGTGAAACTAAGAGTAGGATGATTTTACCACTATTCTTTGTGATTTATTTCAATCATATGAATGTTTATGATTCAAGTTCTGATGTCAAATATGTTGACCTTGTTTGGGAATGAATATGTGTGGTATTTTTATTCATGAGTTAATTATGATCATGCTCTTATATGTGAAGATGTAGGGGTCAATTGATATATGATATGTAACATGATAAAATAGTATACTTTGGTAATTTCAGACAATCCTAAGGTCTGTAATTAATCTAGGAGGGGAGTATGGTTTTACTGTTAATAATATATTATCACCTATAATGTGTTATTAAGTGAGATAATCGAGTTTAATGAAGAGTCTTAATCTCGACCAGAACTGTTTCTGTGCTGAAGTCTGTAGTAATTAATTCATAACTAATTCAAATAAACTCATAAAAATATGCCGTCTATTGGGTTAGAAACTAGACTCAAAGGACTATATACAGTAAAAATTTTAGAGAGTAATTCAATCTGTGCTGACGCTGGGAAGAGCCGGAAGTCAACTGATATGTAAAAACAGAATACTGTAATTAGGGTAAAAGTTGGAGAAATTTTAGCAAAACATTACCATATGCTAAAATAAGTATAATATGAAAGTAATATGTGTTATGCAAGATCTTCCAGAAAGAATTACAACAGAATGGACTAAGTATAATACTTTAGTTTCATAGGCTAATGGTGGGTAGTTTGGTGTTTAGTAAGTCCTATGTGTTTCATGGTTGATATTGACTAGACTGTGTTTTCAATTGGACGCCGAATCATCATCCCCTTTGACTAAAGTCTTAAACCTTGAAGTTTGGATCAATGTTTCTATGACCGAGTTGAGTATTGGAATAGTTCCACCTATGTTAAAGCAATGTGTGACACTTCTATTGTTGACACTTTATTTTGATACTTCTATGGTTAGTTGTGTGACGATAGAGATTAAGTAATCTCATTGGTACTCTTTTAGTGAGTTAGACTTTTGAAAGAGTATCGAAATCTTTGTTGTACTTTCGTGAGCTAGTTACCAGAATGAATATGTTCTTCATAAAGGATACATTTCCTTCGAGTAAATAGTTACATCAGAGATTCGTTATAAGAACCTTGTGAGACTTTGCCCAGGAGAGGTAAACTAGTTTCTCAGGATGAGAGATGGGTAGTCTCAATAGTACCTGAGTGAAGACATTCGTAGTATGCTGGTAGAAGCCATAATAGACTCTGTCCAGTTGAGAGTTGTAAAATACTCAAAAGCACTTGGATTATGAGAGACTCTGTCCGATTGAGAGTTGTAGAATACTCAAAAGTACTTGGATTAAGAGAAACTCAGCCAGGGTGAGAGCTAATGATACTCAATAGCCCTTGTGTTAAGAGAAACTCAGCCAGGGTGAGAGCTAATGATACTTAATAGCCCCTGTGTTAAGAGAAACTCAGTCAGGGTGAGAGTTAATGATACTCAATAGCCCCTGTGTTAAGGAAAACTCAGCTAGGGTGAGAGTTAATGATACTCAACAGCCCCTGCGTTAAGGGAGATTCAGCTAGGGTGAGAGTTAATAATACTCAAAAGCCTCTAAGTTAAGAAATTCAACTAGGGAGAGAGTTAATAATACTCAAAAGCCCCTAAGTTAAGAAATTCAGCTACGGAGAGAGTTAATAATACCCAAAACCCCTGAGTTAAGAGACACTGCCAGGATGAGAGTTAATAAGACTAAAAAGTCCTTGTGTTAAGAGAATATATCTTTGGACCCTTGTTAGGTTCCCGCCCAAAGAGAGGCATTTCATAAGTACTAATAGAACCAGTATTCTAGACATGATAGAGGGTTCCAAGGAGAGAACCTCTAGGATAGTCTGGCAAGAAACCACATGGAAGTGGTGATATATGAGAGTGAGAGTTGTAGCTCCATACGCTTGTGATAGTTGAAGTCTCTGTGAATGATGTTTTTCTTATGCACTCTCAATGTTTGGATAATTGATTAATTATATTCTCTCCATACATTCTAGCTGTTTTGGAGTCTTAGTGACTGATAATGATTTCAGGTAATGCAATTCCTTATATTGGATATCGATATTGCTGATTTGTCAGTTGTTGAAATCTTATGCATTGTTATATATTGTATCTTTTGTGTTTGTGTGGGTTTTGCATCCTACTGGGTATTTCTTCGGAATACTCATGCATCCTGTGATGTAGGCTTTGATAAATATTAGATTTGGAGAACGTTGCAGCAGAAGGAAAAGTTCAAGGATTGCAATCAGAAAGTTACGAAGTTTATGTTGCTTTTGAAATAAATAGCTGTGACATTAATGGCCTGTGTGCCAAGAAGTTTTAGTGATTTTGTTAAGAGATTTTAATGACTTTTATTTTAGGATAATTTGAGATTAAGAACTTTTATTTCATATAGTTTGATGATGTTGATTCATATGACTGAGTGGTTTCAATTACACATCTTTTTGAGATGTTGTGGTTGACTGGTGAATGGGTATTCAGTTGCGTTCCCGAAATTTTGCTTCAAGAATTTCTCGCTTTAAGGTCGACTTCCGTACTCCGTCGAGGCTTGAAATTTCGAGGTGTGACACTAACCGATCTAAATCACAGTTATTTCTGCATAAGAAGAAAGAAGGCTTTTTTACCTCTGATCTTTGAGTAGGGACTGTTTTTGAGTTTCACTTTGCTTTCTCAAAAGAGTCAGAGGAGGGAGGGTGCTGGCGAGGGAAACAGACTTATACAAAGCTCTCCATGATGGTTCTGTATGAAAAAAGACAATGTTTTCATTGTGTGAAACTACTACATTCATGTCATAGTACTTGTAGTAAATTACCTCATTTTTTGGTAAAAGCAGCTCTGATCAAGATGTATATGACCAAGCGGCTTCAAATCTTGTAGCTGGTAATAATTTTGAGGAAGCCATCCAACACATTCTTGACAGTGATGGTGGAACTTGGGATAGGGACACTTGTTCGTGCTACATGCTGCATTCAATAACCCCAGAAAAAGCTGTTGAATATTTATACCCTATAAGTTGATTTTGAGGGATTGATACACATTTCGTTGGACATAATATTTACGGTCATTGTAATAGAGTGCTTATCTTTGCGAAGTAACTGTTCTGGTGTGAACTACGAAAGAACTATTTTCTATTTGAATCACTCAGCCGAGCTTTCTTGTATTAGGCACTCGAGCTCGAGCCTAGAAGGACCGAGCTGAGCTTGAGCTCAAATTTGAAATTTCACGTTCCCTAGATATGATGGCAAGGCAAATAGATGGAACATAGACTCTATAACATACTTTGAGTTTTTTAACCGATCAGGAAAACATTTTACCAATTGTTATGCTACAAACTGTTGAT
Source organism: Houttuynia cordata (assembly GCA_039654745.1). Classification (NCBI taxonomy): domain Eukaryota; kingdom Viridiplantae; phylum Streptophyta; class Magnoliopsida; order Piperales; family Saururaceae; genus Houttuynia; species Houttuynia cordata. The sequence continues at coordinate 32,722,787 of CM077507.1, read as the reverse complement.
CATTGTGCTACCAAAATTCCTACCATTCACGTAATTACCTATATGCTATATGTTGGGCCTGTTGCTGCCAAAGTTGCCTCACAATTAAGGGGCCGTTTGGGGCGTGATTAAAAACAAAACATCCACTGTAGATATTTTGCTACACTGTAGCATTCATGTTTTTTCTGTATCCAATTTAAATAGGGAAAAGTTTAAATGAGATCGCTCTCATATTGCTTATATGAGGTCACTTTGAATCATAGTCATTGGATCTTGATCTGACCGCTACAAATATCCATAATGATCTCACCCACTCTTTGATGTGACACACTCACCTACCCACTGATTTGATATTCACCCTCCGATCGAAATCTAACGGCAATAAAGATTGGCCTCATGCTCCTTATATGAGAACGATCTCATGTAAACTCATCTCATTTAAATACCTCAGGTTTGGAAAAAACATGGATGCTACAGTATGTATATTTGCTTATAATCATGCCCCAAACGGCCCCTAAGAAACAGCAAGCACTACGTAAACTGATTACCAGACCCTGTTGGAGTGAAACAGCTTCTCATTTTTCCTTACCAATTTTCACCAAGAAAAATGGATACGAGAGAAACTAATTACAAACTGTGGCATGCAACAACATTCTTAGGACTCACAAAAAGTAAATGTTTCAGCGGCATCTGGTAATCAGCTGTTAGACAAAATACAAGAGGCAAAATCAACGGAAGCAAATGAACATGGAGAGGCATAACACGTTTACAAGAACTAAAGCCAACATACTCCCTCCCTCAAAGAACATAAATAAATGGATGAGACTCCAGCATATAACAGGAAGAAAACAATATAGGCCTGAAAAAACATCTAATTGTCCATCCAGATTAGGAATAACCAAGAATCATCATGATGCTCGAAAGATCAGTAAATAACAATACCTTGACGTGGTGCACCATCCACGACAAAAAAACCAACAAAGGAGTTTTCTATCTTTCCCATTTTGAATCTACAAAGGAGCATTTCTCCTTGGGCAGGTGACAACAACAGCAGAGTAATGTACACGTATGACTAACTATATATATTACAGGGAAGCACTGACAAAGATCAAATTCGATACCATTGATTCTCATATCCACGCTGAGTCGTCCAAAACATTCCATTCAGCAACATGCCAATCCGTTTGCAGGCATTTTCAGGTTCAAAATCTTGACACCTTGGATATATTTTCTTGTCAATCATCCATGCCAAATTCCTGAGCCCACTGCGCAACGGCATCAACCATGCCCTGGAGGAAGGGGTTGATCTAAAATATGCATGTTTGGCATCAAAAGTCTCAAGTGGCTTCCTTCAAAATTTGAGAGAACTTGCCACCTTGCTTTCACTACGGGCCTGTTTGGATAAAAGATAATTTGAAGAAAAAAATCAAGATTGTCACAAAAAAAATTGCTAGGACAATTTGTTTGAACAGTACTCCAGATTGTTTTGGTAAGAGTGCACAATCTGGTTTACAGAATCTCAAGTTATTTTCAAAATGCCCTCGAGATGTTAAAAATATCCCACTGTGCTCTGTTCTACCAAATTGCAGTCTCCCAAAGCTGGATTGGACTAGTTTGAAAGACAATCCAGCTGGTTAGATTGTTTGAACTTTTCCCCCCAGTTTTTCACTCTGAACAAGAATATATGATGTCAAATAAATCAATCTTGCATCAAAACAAGCTTTATATTTAACGAGAGGACTATTACCTTCTTTGGGCAGGCCCAAAGCATGAGCGAACATTCTCTTTGCAGCTCCCAAATGTTCCCTTTCAAAATTCTCATTGTTCATTCCTACTTTCCTATTAGTTCCAGTCTGACAGACATTTGCACTGCCAGGTACCACGTCAGCTATCTTCTTGTCCATATCTACTACACTACTAACAACATCTTTGCTTTGTGGCCCCCCAATCACATTCTTTTCCCGAACATTTGTTTTTTCTCCAGATAGAACAATAGAACTATCTAAAACATCCTTCTCTACTTTCTTGTCTATTTCAGTGATGTGTGGTGCACTATTTTCACATTCATTTGGCTTTGGATTTAGATTTCGTGATGTAGAACAAATCCTTTGGCCAAGCGCATGAGCAATCATCCGCCGTGCAACCACTGGGACATTCCGCTGCTTTGATGTAGAACTTTCTTTGGTCTCCACATCATTCGAAGAAAAGATGCGTTCACGAGCAGCCAAATAAGAAGCTTCTCTCTCCTCAAAAGGTGTTGAAAGTCGAAAACTAGTTGTCTCCATGTTCAAGTCTGAGAGAATGAACACAAGATTACACAATGGAAATGCTCTCAATTTATGTTTAAATAAGTGGAAGCATGTACAATCAAGTTAACTAAGATCGCATATAACACTACTGCTCATTCCAACTTACAAGGCTCCCATGTAAAGTAAACCTCAGAGCATTCACAATCCACAAATTGCACTGTACATTAAATATTTGTATAACAAATACCATAAAAGAAGATTACCGATCTTTCGCATTCCTCTAAGAAGTGGATGTATAACAAACATCTTTTTAAGAAAAAATTCTTTACCAGGTAAAACTTCTTTCCTTTTTAACAATTGGTGAGACCCGATTGAAGACTTATGTTGATCATATCGCCACAATATATCACTTACAAGAACAGGTGGTCTGCAACATAAATACCAGGTTAACATTAACCATGTGAAAAAACAGGTATACACAACCAAAAAACTATGATTCATATGTCCAGGGCGTCCTTGATTACATAACCTCAAAGGCACCATGGACAAAAGAGTAGAATTAAATGTCAAAATAACCATTGACTTATATGCTATATGTAGACATGCTAAAATGGTACTTCACTCTAAACGGTAAACATAGCGTAGTTTCTTTCTCAAACCATCCTGACTGACGAGCCAAAATCAATTAGCATAAAATGAGAGTGATGGTTTTCTATGCCTATTTGGAGGGTAGCTCTCAAAGTACAGAACAAGATCATACCATAATATCAGCTAATATCCCACTTAGTAGTGGACAGTATTTATTAGAATGGTTCACGGCCATATAGATTGTTTTGTCCACTGAAAGACCACAAACACTTCACGGGAATCAACTAAAAACGAATTCAGTAAAATAAACATAGCTGTTATCTATGCAATATCCACCATTTTCTTAATGTAAAAAAATAATTGCAAATAGAATTCTGAACATTTAATAGCAATTTATAGAAATATTCCACACCGAAAGTAATTTTTAAAGTTGGTAGCTCAAGATCCCAAACACTGACAGCCAAGAGTAAATAAACATCCATGCTTTTTCAGATGTTATAAAAACTAAAGTAGTGCTACTTCTATACATAGCAAATTAAGATATTTATTATGCATGAGCAGACACATAACAGTCCACTGTGGGCTCAATCTAATATGTGATCACCAATATACTTCCTCTGTCCCATATTAATAGTCTTATCTCGTTTTCCAAAATGAACTAATTAAGTGCATCTTGAAAAACCATATAGGACTATTAATGTGGCGGAGAGACTTTAAGTTACCAAAGTTTTTGCTCATAATCTCACTAGACAACACAGATAATTATAATTGCTTCATGGAAATATCGTACTTCCCCACTCATTCATTGTACAGTCAAAAGATTGCAGAATTAATCACATAACTAAACTTATGTAGATGCACACACATTAATGTTCCTAAAGAAGGTTTCGACTCACACGATGTGCATGGGCGTGCAAAACAGGGCCAGATACAGAAAAAATACTCCTAAGTTCCAGATTCATCCCATATTGGAAATAGATACAGATAATCAGATCTGGATTTAGATCCAGAATCGAGACTTCTCTGTATGCAACAAATCATATAAAAGTTCCTTTTACACAAATAAAAAATTTATTCATGAATAAAAAAGGATTTGGTTAATATATCTAAACAAAAACATAAAATACTCAATGATATGGCATTCAGACATGAATCCACCAAGACGCAGATCTGGATCCCTATTCAATATACACGATTTTTAAGACCATATCCATAGCAGAAACCCATATCCGGGCAGGAAGTTGGTCGTCGGGGTCGGGGTTTCAGCCCCATGGGTGTGTGCACAGATGTAGTCAGTACATATCTATTGACTATCCGAAATGAATATGTTATAAAAACAGGTTCCAACATCGAAGAAATGAGCACGTAATGTACATGGATGACTCCGGGCAGCGCACCAAAACGAGATGGCGCCAGTCCCCTTCACCAACTGACTCGTGAGAAAACCTAGCACATAAAGATGGTGTCTATATCAGATTAAAGTGATAAATGAAAGGCAGGGATGTGTAAAGCTGACAGAAAGAGTTGCAAAGCGAAAAGACATTAAAGTGAACAGATCACTCAGAAAAATAACAGAAGGTAACATACCCATAAATATCTGCAAGACGATGCATGAGCATACGCTGGTATGGAATCATTGGTTCTAGCTCGAGGGTTCCATCTACACTGCAGTTCACAAATATCAAGACAAAATACAACATATTACCAACATAAAAAATATGATCTTATACCAAAAAGATAGTGTCACAACTTCCAATTCTTTGACACAAATACTGAAAAGGAATAAATAAATTGTCCTCCAATATTAATATGATATACTTGACAACTTTTCTTGACAAAATTCCACCAAATGAAATAATATGTCAGTGTCAGTAACATGTTTATTTTTTTCCTCCGCCTAGCTTGTTATAAGGTATAATATGCCTGGTAGTGGAAATAGCATGTACAGAAGTAAAGCATGTGTCCTGAAATCTAAATTATGAACTAAAAACACTCATTGTGCTCAAATCCCCACTGATATCTACTAATTGAAAAACTCATAGCATATACAAAAGAGCATTTCCTGTTCCCCCATACAATTTTTCACAGGCGTGATTGGTGGGTAGAGGCTAGGGGCCTCGTGATCAAATTCTCACTGGTATCTACGAACGGGACACTCATAGTCCGCACAGAAAAAACATTTCTGGTTTCAAACGCTGTAATAAGAGCAACATTGGCGTGACAGCTGCAACAAATATATGAGAAATCTATATTACTGCAGTTACCTAGTATCATTCTGAAGGAAATCAATCAAGGTTTCTTCCATAGCGAGAACTATATGCTTGTTAGACAAATTGTCCTTGATTAAAGATGCCAGCTCCTCCACCTGCAGGGTTATTAAGACGAAAAATTGCAAGAAACAAAAAGTTATACACTTTTAAAATCAAGTCTGCTAACATACACCATTGCCTTCAAGAACTTCTCTGTTAATTTCTCAAAGCAAATCATGTGACACATTTTTCAAGCAATTATCCCCATCATTAGGCAAAATTGTAAGTAGAAAACCATAATTAAAGTCGAAAAATTCCAAAACAGTGAAAAGTCCCCAAATAACTATTCAGAGAAGTCATTGTGAAAAAAAGTAAAATTTCAGAAAAACCCAACAACAAGATACAAGAAAACTAGTAATTGAGGGGCCGTTTGGGGGGTGAAAAATCAGTTTTATCCACTCCCAAAAATCCACTTGGTTAGTGGGAAAATCCACTAACCAGCTGAAACAGGTCATAAGGTGTTTCAGCTGGTTAGTGGATTATCCCAAAAATCCTAACCAGCTGGATGGTGCTGTTTTTTCACGCCCCAAACGGCCCCTGAATCATGCCAATAAGAAAAAGCAATTGATTTACCCATCCAACCAATCAAATCCATAATCAAATCCCCATGAAATTTGCCAAACAACAATCCATACTTAACATTCGTTTATCTTTCTTTCAGAACTACAACAACAATTTCATGATTGACTACAGAAATTGAAAGGGTCGACGAGAACCAAAAGCCCCTCTAATGCATCACTTACTTCATTTCTTTCGGGAGATGTGATTGGCGACTCATCTTCATCATCTTCCTCCACTACATCACTTACGAGAACAGATGGTCTACAGCATAAATACCAGGTTGACATCCACCATGCAGTGAAAAAGAAGTATACAACCAAAAGAGATAAAGTACACTCCCTCCTGTCACTTTTAATTGAGACTGTCACGTAATTTGTCATTTTTATTGAGATGTAAAAGCACCAGTGGATGATGGCTTGGTGGACCAGAAAGGAAGGAGAGGGCGGGCAACATTCAGGGGTTGGTGGTGCTTCCCGGTGGAGACGGAGATTCAACAGCCGAGGGGGTGGTGCTGCTTCGCAGATGAGGGGGCCGAGCCAGCAAGCGGAGTGGGTCTCATGAAGGCGTTGCTCCCGCCTCCTGGCTGTGGCTGCCATCCCAGACCAGAGGCGCAGAGTAGCATAGGAGGGGAGGGGAAGAGAACTTAGAACAGGAGGGAGAGGCAGGGATCTGGGTGCGAGCATCCAAGCCCGAGCGGAGCGAAAGGTATTGTCTAATTTTGGTACGCAAATTTTGCTAATTGTCTCGATTAAAAGTGACCGAAGGGAGTACATTCAAAATAACATCCATCTCAACTTATATGGTATCTGTAGGCACGTTAAATGATACTTCACAATGAATGAATGAAATAATGTGATACACTTTGCTTATTTCTTAAGCCATCCTGACTAACAAGCCAAAGCATCAATTGGCCATGGAGCATACGGCAATTAGTGCTAATCTTCCATGCCTTTTTATAAAGGAGCTCTCACGGTACAGAATAATAAAGTAGAAACTATCCTACAATAATTTTAGCTGAGAGCATATTGATCTTTCAATAGTTTTATCTATTGAAAGATCACATATTCTTCATGGGCATCTAACAACAAATACTTGTTACAATAAATGAAGCAAGGTCTAGAGGGGGGAAAAAACAAACAAGTACAACTACCACCATCTTCATTTAAGAAATCAATTGCAAATAAAACTTCCCTTTTTCAACCAAAAAAGAAAGGAATAAAATTTCTTCTCTTCAGCCATATTATAGAAGATTATTAAAACTACTTGCAAGAGTGCATGTACATTGCTTGTGCAAAGATAACGCTTACCTGATGTTTCTTATTCACTTGCACCATGCAGGTTATTTACCAAAAACATCTGGGACCCACTTTAAGGGACTAAGCTAAGAGTCCACTCCAGAAACTAAACCATTTTGGCAATTCTTTAATTTCTTGAATATCCTTTTTCTACCCACAATGCAAATTTTGACTCAACCTTCCTATAAATATACACTCTTTCTCAGCCCCTGTGTTTGTCTTATGAAAAGTGACATGCATATTACTTTTTTCCCTTTGGTTCTATATCTATATACTTAGAGTCCTGCTCCAAGCAAAGTGAGAACTTTTGGACGTCTCTCCTTGGTTATATATATATATATCGAGAGAGAGAGAGAGAGAGAGAGAGAACGGTTTACATGAGATTGTTCTCATATAAGAAGCATGAGGCTAATCTTTTGGGTTGTTGGATTCCAATCCGAGGATGGGTATCAAATCAGTGGGTAGGTGAGTTCCTTGTAGCCATCAGATCAAGATCCAATGGCTACGAACGGAATTGGCCTCATATAAGCCAAATGAGAGCGATCTCATTTAAACTTTTCCCTATATATATACACACACACACACTCAATCATAAACTCATATAATCTATTCAAATCATAGTTCCTAATCAATCACCTATCCCTGTGTAAATGGTTAAGTAGAATGAAAAGATATGATGAATGCATAAAACGAGGACAGAGTAGTATAGGATACAAGAAAAGCATACAATGAAAACTGATAAAGGGATAGGAAATAATAGAAAAAACTATACTGTTGCTCTTGCTTTTAATTGTCGTATAATATGATATATTCCCTTAATCCATGCCGCCAACCCCAGATAGCTGGGATAAAGTGTATGATGATGATGATGATGATTTTATTAAGAGAGTAAATAAAAGCACAATCAATTGTCCACTACTAAAATAGATTGATGATGATGATGATGATGATGATGATGATGTGTGTTTTGTGCTAACTAGTTTGATAGAGATAGCATAGGCACATCCTTATTAACACCATCCAAGTCCTCTTAGCTCTCGATCACAAACCCACCCAGCCCCTGTCGCCTCCAGCCTTCTTTCCGGAGCCTCTCTTGGTCTACTATGAACATGCCCATACCAACCCCAACATAACCTACACTCCCCAAAGCTTCTCCCTTAAATGTTCTACCCATGAGTTCTCACAAATACTCCATATATACTCATTTCTATTCCTGTCATGACTTTTCCATAAATTACTGCAGGCCTTACTGCGGTCACAGTAACCCTATGCATCACAACACTATTTGTATCACCCCCTTTGAGCAAAACAGGGCCTAAATAGAGGAAATGCTCGTATCTCGGCACTTCTTGCTCCTCTTTTTCAACGAAAGGGCGACCTATAGTTGTACTGACCCAAAAGATAAACTCCATACACTGTCTTAGTTATATAAAATCATTACAAAACAATTGCAACGTAAAATTCAGAATGCATATGGTATAGAAATCTGAATCCACAAAGAACCAATTTGGATCCATATTCATATTCAAAGTGGATATCCCATATCTGAGCAAGAACTTGGTCATCTGGGTCCTGGCTTGCGCCCCATGATATGTGTACGCATGACAAACAAATACAATGTATAAACAGGTTCCAACTTCAAAGTACGAGCAAGTAATGTACATGGATGACTCTGGGCAACGCTCCAAAACTAGATGGCGACTGTCCCCTTCACCAAGTGACTCATGAGAAAACCTAAATAAATATTGTATCTATATTAGATTATGGTACAAAAAATAAAAGCAGAGAAGTGTAAAGCTGACAGGCAGAGTAGCAAAGAGGCAACTAATTAATCAGACACAAGACTTCGATAAGATATTAAATATGAACTAATACAATCTGAAAAAATACCAGAAAGTAGCATACCCATAAATATCTGCAAGACGATGTATGAGCATACGCTGGTATGGAATCATTGGTTCTAGCTCCAGGGTTCCATCCACACTGCAGTTTAAAAACAGTAAAAATAATTCAACACACTACAGCCATTAAAAAAATGATCTTGCAGGAAAAAAATAGTTCTGAAATTTCCAGCTCATTGAAACAAAATGGAAGATGGTCAAAAAGAGAATTTTGATGGTACCCAAAAGAATGAAATCCAAGTAAAGGAAACCAAAACCAAGAAAATGTTGAAGAGAAATAAATATCCTCCAATACTATGTTACTACCCTTGACAAAATTCTAACAAATAAAATACAATTGTCACTGTCAATAACTTGTGTCATGTTCTTCTTCACCCTCACAGGCTCATTCTAAGATATCATGTGTGATGTGCCTGATACAGGAAGTGGGATGCACAAAGTAACGCATGAATTTCATTCAAAAAAGAAAAGAAAGTAATGAATGCATCCTAAAATCTAAATAATGTACTGAAAGAAAAGAGCATGAACTTAAAAGTCCTCAAGCAGGTGTTTCCCCATTCTGATCATAGACGCACTAGTAAATGTTAGGTAGAGGGCTAAGCATTCCATGCTCGAACCCCTCACTCGCAGTTACTAAATATAAAACTCCACGCAGACACAAAAAACGAAAAAAGATTTGTTGAGTAAAATGCTACTATATGACGAGTAACATCAGCATGTCATATGACAAATATATACCAAACCATTATTACTGCAGTTACCTATCATTATTTTGGAGGAAATTAATCAAGGTTTCTTCCATAGAAAGTACTAAATGCTTGTTAGACAAATTGTGCTTGATTAAAGATGCTAGCTCCTTAACCTGCAGGGTTATTGCGCAAAAAATTTGTAAGACAATAAACCATACCAACTCAAAACCAAGTGCAATTTAGCAAATAATCATCACCGTCAACAATTTCTCCGCTAACAACCGATCCAAAAAAAACTTCTCCGGTAATTTCTCTAGGCAAGCCAATGTTATGCAGTCATCAAGTAATTATCCCCATCAAGGAGCAATAAATGCTACGCAGTTGTCAAGCAATCATCCCCATCGAGAAGCAAGATTATAAGCACAAAGACCATTCTTGCCCACTAAAATTCAAGTGAGCCAAATTCAACCAAAAAAAAAAGTACACATCCAAAAAAATACTTGAAAAAAAAATTATCCCCACCAAGAAGCAGGGTACTTTATGCAGTTTTCAAGTTATTATCCCCATCAAGAAGCAAAAAATCATTCTTTCCCATAAAAATACAAGTTACTGCCAAATTCAGACCAAAAAAAGCAGTACATAAAGCATTTACTTCAAAAACAAAGGAAGTAAATATCCCCATCAAAGCAGTATTTATCCCCATCAAGAAGAAAAATTAAAAACGAAATACCATTAGTACCCACTAAAATACTCCTTCCGTCCGGAAAACATATATACACTGGAAAAGTCAATTTTTCAAGCCTCCGTGAATCCCCAAGTGGAAAAAGCTCTCTGAGGCTGAGAAATAAGCCCAACTGTTTCTACCTTTTTCGGACAGAGAAGAAAAAGAGAAATGTGCCTACCTTTCCCGGACGGAAGGAGTACAAGTAACAGTCAAATTCAGATAAAAAGAACACTAGAAAATTGTTCAGTGCAGTCGTTGTGGAGAAAAGCAGAAGTTCGAAAAAATCCATTAACAAGAAAATGAGTAATTCATTCGCGACATTCTAGTATTCTACATATAAACTCAATAGTCAAAATCGCTATGAAATTTACCAAACAAAAACAAAGATTCCACATTCATATACACCCTCCGTCCGGAAATAGTAGACACATTCCCCTTTTCCCATGATCGGCAGAGGTAGGCACAGTTAGGCTAATTTCTCAGCCACGGGTTCACTATAGCCTAAAAAGATCCAAGTTCCCACACTCTATCTACCTTTTTCGGACGGAGGGAGAAATTCGTCTCAGAATTGCAGCCCTAATTTTCAATTGACTGTATGCAATCTCGAAGGAAGAACAAGAGCCAAAACCCTAAAATTCTCCAAATGCACCATAGAGGAGAGAGGGAAGGAAGGGGAGTACCATGGCGAACTGTGCGGCGGACATGGTGGAAGCAGCGGCGGAGGTCAGCGTCGTCCCCGGCGGAGCAGCAAATGATCCCCGTTGCTTCCGCGGGCGTGTCACGCATGACCGGAATAATAATACTCCCTCCGTCCCGTGTTAATAGTTACATTTGGGGGAAATGTGTGTCCGATAGTAGTTGTCCCATTTGGCTTAGCTTTAGGTGACAGCAACTGTAAGAAGCTTGTGAGACGCTTTCTTATGTACTCCGCCAAGGTTTCGATGTGGGCTCCACCATTCAATAAATATTCTTATTTTTTTAAAATATTACTGTTAATATAGGACAGAGGAAGTAATACTGTAGATGTTTTAGAAAATAAAATATCTGTTGTGGATGTTTTAGATTACCGGGCACTCCGGGACGTGTTTCAGCATGAGAGTGAAAAAAATTTAAAATAAATAATAAAATTAAAATATCCAATGCAGATGTTTTACTTTTTTTCACGTCCCAAACAGTAAAGTTGAAAAAATACTCCCTCCGTCCAAAAAAGCCTACCAATATAAATTTTATTTTTTAATTTAGATAAGTATTATTGGACGGAAGGAATAATTATTTAGAAGTAAACAATAGATTGCATCTCTTACACTTATCCGAAACAATGTTACGTCGCGTGTGCAAATATGCTGTGCCCAAAACTTATAAAGAGGTGAGAAACGTCAGATCACACGGGGCCACACGATCTGAAGGTTTCCAAGCCGCACACGTTTTGGCCATGCTTTGTATATTAAACTGGGCATGGTTTTTAAAGGACGAAGTCTAGCCTCGCTAGCGACACTAACCAAATTCTCTTAATTCTCTTGATTCAAACTTAGGGATCAACATAGTACATAGATATCTTCTACTCCATCTGTTGGTCTTTAGCACTTGTCTCAATTAAAAAACCAAAAAGACTTACTAAATGCAGACAAAATATGGAATAGAGAATATGTACTGTGGTCACAGAATTGGTTCACGGTGCTTATTCAGGATAACATTATAGTTCTTATAACACGGTTGTTGTCATTTTCCACCTTTTAAGGACTGCGGCGACAAATTCGATTAAAAGAAGCGAAGGGAGATGAACTGCGAGGTTAGAATGCAACCCGGTACTACTGGCGCCAACTTGATAGCAAAAAAGCTTAGTAACTTCAACTTGCTAAGAATTATGCGTATAAGGACTACCTTTTCATGAACATTATGTTCTTTTCTGTGATTTGTGATTCTTTTCTACCTTACCAATGAGGATTCAGTGTCTCTGTCACGCCCCGGAATCCCATACCTCGATCGGAGTGCGGAAGCCAATCAATGATATACACTTGGAGGTAGAGAATCTCGGGCGCGAGACCGAACAGTCGATTTCACCACCAATTACGATCATCTCAAAAGGATGTGTAATCGGTCATGCCCATAATCAGTGCAATACATATACAAACATTAATGAATACTATGAAATGAAATTTACTTAATAATGATAATCCATTTAAGAAAGTCAAAATAAAATAAACCTATAAATCTATGGCACACAATTGCCATTAAATGTCATAAGCATCAAATAAGCAAAGCAAATAATAAAAAGCTCTAAATCTTCACGGCTCCTGCAACCGCTTCACTACTGCAACTTCCTGATCTCAAATTCCATTTGCGCCTGCATCAGAGGATGCATGAGTATTTCATAGAAACACTCAGTAGGATGTAAAAACCCACTGAACTAAAACAACAGTATGAATAGGATAAAAATAACAAAGGTTTATGAATATGCCGCAACATCTGGACTAAACCAAGGATTTATACACCTGAAAGGTTAGTCGATAATAATTCCAACTTGCAAGTAGGGAAAACAACAATAAGGCTCCTACTACACATATGAGTAAAGAGAGAATGATAATCATTTCAAATGGCTCCAGACATCTAAGTGAAAGGAGTTTACAATTTCTGCTCGCTGAACCGATCACCCGCAAGAGACTATACCAGAACCACCCTAGGGGTCCTCTTTTTGGAACCCTGCCATGCGTCTAGGATGCTGGCCCCACCAGTGCTTACGGACACGATGGGCGGAGACTGAAGACCTTCCGTAATGTCAACAATCTAACGTACGTATGTTGCCTCCTTTCGGGCAGTATGGAACCGCAATCCCATAAATATTAGTGACCCCGCAAGATCAAGCAATGGCATAATTTGAGCATACTATGAATCCACTTCCGGAGAGAGTCCCGCAAGACCTCTAGTGGAGGAATCAATCAAATAATCGTGATGAATAATATTTCAAAGGAATAGAGGTAGCAGCGCTCTAACAATATAAGGTATCAATCATCGGAATAGACTCTCATACGGAGTATAAATAGGAATGTCACACAAGAGAATAACACAATCCATACATACGTTCATGCTCAGCCCTAGATGGAAATTCTTATAGGTCTTATCGTAATATATAAATCAGAGACAAGGTATTAGTGAGTCCTAGATGATTTGGATTCCAAATGGAACCTCAAACCGACACAAACGCTTTATCTTCAAATACACAGTTACGGTTTTCTTGACATAAGTATTACCCCATTTATCATATTAACCATAACCCAACCTTACTGTGATAATCATAAGAACGTAGTCTAGTAATAGTTACTAACACGTCATACCATCTTCACATCATATTAAGTGGTTTTACTTAAGTACTTAGTATTTTCACTTAGTTTCTGCTCACTGTCTTATGTACAACAGTTCCCTTCCGGCGGCTCCCAGACTCTGTACAGTTAAGATTATCTTCTGAAATTTTTACTGAGAGTACCCTTATGAGTCTAGTTTCTAACCCCACCCGTTTTATATTTTTCTGATATCATATTAATTAGTTATGAATTATTTACTGCCGACTGTCAGCGCAGAAATAGTTCTGGCCGAAAGTGAGACACATGATTAAACTTTGATTATCTTATTCCGTACCACTCATAGATGATAATATACTCATGATAGATGATAGTACTCCCCTCCTAGATCAATTACAGATCCTAGAATTAACTAGAGTTACCAAAAGATTCCCCTTTTATCATGTTTCTTCCCATACAACACATCCTTAGACCATAATGTCTTTCAATTAAGACAATTTAAGTAAGACAATCATTAAGGCATAAACTTATTCATTAGACATGATAATCAACGCAATATCAGAACTTCTATCTTCTGTAAAATTAATAAAACATCCAACTTTGATGTGATTTACCATCTAGACATGAAGCATGAAGGCATATATGCATGTATCGCAATACTTATGGAAAACAAGACATAAATCATTAATCCCGCAAGATTCAAAGCAATACTCCAAGGAAATCAGTAAGAACACTCATCATATGATGTGAGAAAAGAATAAGAAGAGAGGGAAAAACCATCCTACTCTTTATCACCAAAAGACGTCGCCTTTCTACGCGATGTTCGTCTCCTCCGCTTCCTTCAAAGCTCCCGATCCAAGCTCTTGAGCAATTCCCACTAGAAGAGGTCTTCTAAGAGAGGGATGAACGTGGGAAGGAGAGGAGAAAAGCCTCTGGACGTTCTAGGGTTTAGTTTTCAAAAGCACAAGCCTAGTCTCTATGGGTTTATATAGAGTTTTAGAAGATCTTTGCCCAAACCAATTCTACCATATCTTGGACACTTTCCACCAATGGAAGAGTCCCTAAATCACCCTAGGAACGTGCAATACAAGTCTAGTTAGGATATGGCCTCTTTCCCAATCAAATCCGTCTCAAAATAAGTTAGGATTTCGCCAAACCGCAACTGGCGATCGATCGTCCAATACGGCGATCGATCGTCCTGCGCTGTTTACCAACTGCGCGATGGCGCCGATCGATCGTGTTCCATTATGCCGATCGATCGTTTTAGTGCGATCGATCGCATCTGCGGGTGTATTTATTCAATTTTCCTTATCTTTTTACCCCGAACTCCAAATCACACAAAATTGGTGGCGTTGAAAAGCTCTTCTCACCAACTTAAATTTGCACATGGCACAATACGATCAATTCAAACGTTAAGAGGGTTAAATTTTAGTTTTAAGATACTTACTAATTTTCTGGATGTTACAGTCTCAAACCTTCTCTCATCAAGTGTAAAAAAAATCTACTTATCAATTGATTGGCAAAGAGGGCCACTAGTAAGGTAATTGGTTCATTACCTCCATCTACCGTACTCCTTCCACCCGGAATTAGTAGCAACATTTAATTTTTCAAAGAGGGTGGCTAGCCAGCGCTACAGCTTTGAGCTATCATCCGATAGTGATAACATTTTCTTCCCTATTGTTGGTTATAGATATGGATTAGGTCCATATTTATGTGACCTAATTATATGATGAGTTGGCCCTCTCGTGGTGCAGGGTCACGTGGAGTGTACAAGGTTTCCGTGGGCCCGGTGAGGTCCACACTAGATGGAGGAGACACCTAATAAGATTATTATGAGAATGAGGAGTAGGTGGTTATGGATAACCACTAGGAGAATTAGTGGGATATAGTTAGAGGATATTAACGAATTCCTAAGTCACCCAAATAAATAAGAGAAAAGGGAGAACGTGAATAGTAACCAACGGACACTTTGACGGCTGGTTCTTGCTCTCTCTCTCCCCCCCTCTTGTGTTATCTCTCGTCTTAGATCTTTGGCTTTTGATGATCTAGTTCCATATATGACGAGGAATAGGAGATCATTATCTCGGGGAGAATAGTGACTCTCATCCATGCAATTGGGTCCTTAGTGATCTCTGACATACTTCTCTATTCTTGTGAGTATCCCTTCGTGGATTGATCTTAGGGCCCAAAGGCCCAAAGATTAGTAGTATTCAAACCGAATAATTCTTGTTATGATGATTTCATATAATATAATCGTTCATATTATTGCTCATATGTTCTTGCATATTCTTTGTTTGATATTGTGTGCAAGAGAAAGAGATTAAAAAAGGGACTGATTTGGAGAATTTGGCATCACGACTCTCGATCCCTCACGCTTTTGCTGTGCCTCTTAACCCAATAGTGGTATCGGAGCCCTAATATGTTGTGATACTAGAATTCTCAATACCCTAATTGATTTCCATTCAGAATTCTGAGCAATAGATATGTCGGTTGAAGTTTTGGGTACGCGATCGATCGCCAGAATCTATGTGATCGATCGCACTAGGTTCAAAACCGAGAAGAAAAACCAGTAAACGATCGATCACTGTTGCTATCGATCAATCGTAAGTACTGAAATTTTCGTCTAGAGAGACGCAATCGATCACCCAAGTTTGCGATCGATCATAAATACTGTGAAGATCGATATTGTAGCAGTGATCGATCACCTGGGTGAATGATCGATCGCAAGTGAAGACGCGATCGATCATTTGTGTTAACGATCGATCGCATCTATTGGTTCATTAATTTTAAATTACATGATTGATCACTTGAGGGAGTGATCGATCGAAAGTACTGGAACGTTTAATCTAAAGTACACGATAGGTTGCCTGAGTAAACGATCGATTATTTTTACTGTGATATTGCAAAGTCTGCAGCGATCGATCGCACTGGTAAAAATTGATAGACTTGCTTTGAATTTAAGTAGTATTAATGCAGCATCAACAACTAAATACTGATTGTTGTTATCAATGATTCAAACTTTGCCTTTGACTTTAATTAAACTGTTTTATTGATTGCAGTGATTTACAAAGATCTTCACTTTGTTGTTCCACTTGTTGTTTTAAAAGAGAGTTGCAATGGCATCCCGCATGGTCGCTAATGAACTTGCCAAAACTGAAAAGTTGAACGCAACAAACTTCGTCACCTGGAAGAGGCGTATTCAGCATATTCTGTTTCTTGAAGACTTGGCCTATCTCTTGGACCAAGTAGTTGAACTTTCGAGCAAAAATTGTACTACTGCTCAAAAGAGAGAGTATGAGAAGTTCAAGATGGAGGATGCTAGAGCAAGGATCACCATGTTAACATTTATGGAGCAAAAAATTGAAATACTTTTTGAAAAGCATACCACTACAAAAGAAATATATGAGGCTATCGTGAGAAGGTATGGAGAGCATACTGAGGCTCATATCAGGTTACTATACACTCACTATTCTAACATGAGGATGGAGGAAGGTAAAAATGTCTTTAAACACATAAATACTATGTCTATTATTTCTATTGAGTTAGAGATGCATGGTGATTGGGAGTTCAAGTATCTACCATCCTAACTAGTCTTCCTCCAT
Organism: Houttuynia cordata; assembly: GCA_039654745.1. Lineage (NCBI taxonomy): Eukaryota > Viridiplantae > Streptophyta > Magnoliopsida > Piperales > Saururaceae > Houttuynia > Houttuynia cordata. The sequence goes on along the minus strand of CM077507.1, from coordinate 32,705,594 downwards.
CATGGGAGCCTGTTGTGGTAGCACTGAACTTGAGTGATAAGAAACTCACTTTGGATGACCTTACTGCCAAGCTGAGCTTATAGCAGGAAAGGCGAGACCATGTGAGAGCCTCTAATGTATCTGCCAACCTTGATTATCATGTTGGCAACAAAAAGGGTGGATCCTATGCTGGCCCCTCGAAGAAGAATTTCAAGAAAAAAGGAAAGAAGCCTCAATTTCGGGGAGGTGAAAAGGGCGAGACCAAGAAGAAGGGAGCTTGCTTACTTGTGGCCAAATGGGTCATTTTAGCAGGAATTGTCCTAATGGCCCACAATGTCATACCCCGGCACTACCTGACCCGAGCTGAACCTGGTCCAAGAGCCGGTTCAGCGCACAGGGGCTACGGTATTAAAGAAATAGCGGAAGACTTATGCCCTACTTATGGGCGGTCCAACAAATAGAGTTACACAACTACTTTGAGAAAGAGTAAATAAGTAGAATAAAAGTGAAGTTTAACTCTAAATATATCCACAAGTCTTAAACTCACATACTAATAATCCTGAGCCAATACACAAGGCTCGACAATAAGATCTAGAATAGGTCTAAACACATAAGATAAACACAAGTCGGTAACAAAACAAGGAAAGAGGGGTGAGTATGAAACTCAGTAATGGTTTTAATACAATCGGCAATAATCAGGGATCATAACAGCCTCACAACATAGCAAATATAGATCCATAATTGACATGACACACTATGTTCTGATCTCCATTCAAATCTCATAAACCTACATAACAATATCTCATTCACATACTTTCTAATCATGTATTCATAACACATAATCCTGCATAATAATGTCTCATCCACATACTTTCTGGTCATGCATTCATAACACATAATCCTGCATAATAATGTCTCAATCACATACTTTCTGATCATGTATTCATATCTCATAAATTTACCCTGCATAACAAATGTATCCAATACATGGTACAATCATGCATAGTAGTCACAAAATGCATATATTAACATAAATGGTGAATGCCTCCATCAAAGAGTAAACACAAGTGTTGCCACAAAGGCGGGACACAGTCAAGGCCATGAAGGCATATCATGGTCCAATTTCCACATATGAAATGTAAGAAGGTTGGGGTTGTCGGCCCCTAAAACTACTCACCCTGGACGATCCTGGCAAAGGATGTCCGATTCTTACACAAAGAACCTAGAGCAGGTGTGTTCACCCAGGGACATCTCCTGCGGTGGGGGAGAGCCCAAATTCCCACACAGAGAACCTAAAACACTTGGTTAGTTGGTGCACGAAGTGTACCATTCTTGATGCTCAAGTCCAGATGACAATCTCAGTAATCTCATCCTCAAGGCTAGTACACAACTCGCCCCCCATATATCTCAATGAACTAGACTCAACCCTTGGGAGTATACCTGTTCTGCATAGGATCCAAATCGAAAACATATCCTTTCGGACCAACCAAGTTTCGATTAATTCACCAACCAATTAATCCAGCAGACAATCTCAATCATTGCATACAATCGATTAATTCCAGTTAAAACAACAAGAAACATTCATGAAGTTCGATACATGATGCATGATATCATGATACATTTGTGAGCAATACCTACGTGGGTTCCAACACATGGACGTGCTCCCAATCCATCCCCTCATGCATTATAATCATGGTATAACTCAACTACAATTTCATAATGGACTACCCATATGTGTGTGTATTCATGCATACTCTAATCACATGGCCAATGCTTTAACATAAACTAATAGGACAATATACGTATGCTTAAACACATTCAACACCATGATTCCCAACTGAAATCAAAGCAAATTCCACCATCAAACTTAAAACCAACCATGTGAAGTCGAAGACTCACTCACACAAGCATGATTCATTTCTATACATTAAGCCAAAGCATAATCACATCAATTCTCAATAAAACATACTCGATATAAGATAACACATCTCATTGTCTACTATATAACATCTTTGCTAGAAACATGTTTAGAAACATGTTTTAATCACAAGAATTCCATCACAACATAAGTCAATATCAACATGCATCATTATCAACATGTAATAAAATATCACATACACCACTTAACATTAACCCTAAACCTTCATCATCAATTTCATACCTCCAGTAGCCTAATTTCAACAACACATCTCCCATAACCATTATAATCATTAAATAGAGTAAAACATTGAAATTTGCATCAGTTTCAAAATTCCGAACAGTCGATCGATCGGCCAAAATAGCACGATCGATCGCTGGCCAATCGATCGGCCAATCAAGCACGATCGATCGCTGTGCATCTTCTTCTTTTTGAAAATCCCGAAACCGAGATTCCATTAACACGACTTGGAAGTTTCATACATGGTCTCAAATACTATAGAATGCCATCAAATCTACCAGAACACTAACTTAAGCCTTTCTAAGATAAAACCCTAAGAAATCAAAGTAAGAAATTAGCATTTATTAAATCCACCATTACAGTACTAGCAAGCATATCCCATTCAAACAAAATCATGAAAAATAAACTATTTTCAACCCAAAGCTGAGATTAAAGAACCCATTACTTTTTTGTTATATTTTTGGGATTTTTCACCAATTTTCCAAAAATTAGGGTTTAGCGGGACCCCTATGGGCCCCACCGACGAAATTAGGTTTTGTGACCAAAATGCCCCAGACATCAAAGGAAGATATTATAAAAATTTTCAAAATTTTTTTGGACCTAATTTTGGGTTAAATTGCCAAATTTTCTAATTTTAGTCAAAAACTCTATTTCTACCCCACATTTCACTTAGGTTTACCCCCACCTTTTCTATAAAAGGAAAGTGCTTTGCTATTTTCCAAATTGGAATAGGCTTGGCCACGAGAATTGGAGCTTATTCCCCATTAGCCCAAAGAGGAAAGGATTAGAGGTGAGTTTTAGTTTAATCTTTGTTTCTTCTTAGGTTTTCTTAAACCCTTCTTAATCTTGACTTCCTTCATTATTTCAATCCATTTTGAACGCATGAAATCACTGTTTTACCTCTCTTTTCTAAGCCCTAATCTTAAAAATCTTGTTTTTATGTTTCCAAAGCTCTAGATTTAAGGTTTACTTTTGATTTTCAAAACTAAATCGAGATTAGTTGTGTATTAACATAAAATCATGTTTGTTTGGAAGGTGTTGGAGGAGGTTGAAGGTTCGGTTTGATCCAAAATCACTTAAAACTCATGATTGTGAAGTTGGTTTTGATTAAAACCTTTATAATCCCCATTTATTTTCGAAAACCACTGAATTTAAATCAGAAAACGCTTAAACCACACTATAACCGATAATTAACACTAAAATAAACCGGTTCAAGATGAGGTTAGGTTCTAGGGGAAATACCCTTGTTCTCACTGATGTGCTACTTGCACCAACTATTAGAAAGAATTTGATTTCAGTCTTTCTGCTGACTCAAAAAGGATTTGAGGTTAGGTTCAAAGGTGACAAGGGGACTGGGAAAGAAGAACAATATTTTTTTACTGCTTCTTTGATTGATGGTTTATTCAAACTTGATGTAGCTAATGACTTTGCTGTTGATTTTAACAATACGATTGATTCTTAGTATATCCAGCTTGTGTTTCTCATAATGATGCATTATTATCGCACCTTCACCTATGTCATGTGAACGTTAGAAAATTACACCGCATGTCGGGTAGTAGTTTAATTTTAAGGAAGGTAGAACTATAGATAGAGCCCTAGTTGAAATAGATGGGCAAGAAGTGCCAAGGTGTGATCAATTCCGTTACTTAGGATCCATTATCCATAAAGAATGGGATATTGATAGTGATGTGATGCATAGGATAAATGCGGGGTGGGTAAAGTGGAGGGCAGCCTCGGGAGTGTTGTGTGATAGGCGGGTTCCAAAAAGACTTAAAGGCAAGTTCTATAGGACGGCCATTAGGCCTGCAATACTTTATGGAGCAGAGTGCTGGGCACCAAAGAGGAGTCATATAGATAAGTTGAATGTAGCCGAAATGAGAATGTTAAGGTGGATAAGTGGGATAACTAGGAGAGATAGGATTAGAAATGAATATATTCATGAGAGCCTAGGAGTAGCGCCTTTAGGGGAGAAGCTGAGGGAATGTAGGTTGCATTGGTATGGGCATATGCAAAGAAGACCTTTAGATGCCCCTGTGAGAAGATTAGAATGGATACATGTAAACGATGCTAAAAGAGGGAGAGGGAGACCTAAGAGAACTTGGATGGAGTTAATAAGAAAGGATTTGACTTTACTATCTCTTACAAAAGTGGTAGCCCAAAACAGGCTGGAATGGAGGAGTAAGAACCGTGTCGCCGACCCCAAATAGTTGGGAAAAGGCGCTACTTAATTATGATTATGATTATGTCGGGTAGTAGTTCACTACCTAAAATTGGTGATGATTTACGCATTTGTGAAGATTGCATTTCCGGTAAAATGAGTACACGGAAGTCCGATGCCTTACAAAAATTCAAGGAATTTAAGGTTGAGGTTGAAAACCAATTAGGACAGAAAATTGAAGTTCTTAAAACAACGAGAGGTGGAGAGTACACATCTGATTTGTTCAAGGACAATTGTACAAACCATTGAATAGTTCATTAGCATACATTCCCGTATACCCCTCAACAAAATGAAGTTGTTGACAGACGTAATAGGACATTATTGGACATGGTAAGGTCCATGCTAAATCACTCTGAACTAGGAACACAATTTTAGGGTGAACCACTAGACACCAATGTCTATGTACTAAACCGAGTACCCTCGGGCACCGCCCGATTCGAACCGAATCCGGTCCAAGAGTCGAACCGGCACACGGGGGCGACGCTAAGGAGATATAGTGGAAGACTTGTGCCCCTCATATGGGCGGTCTCACTAACAGAGTTACGCAAATGATGTTGAACAAGATGAATAAAGGTAGAGTTTAACTAAAAATAACTCGACAAGTCATTAAACCCACAACTACAAACATGAGTGATTGATTGATTTTTCTACTTTTTTACTCGCAATCGCACGAGACTCAGTATAGTCTAGTGGTAACGAGGTCGAACCCAAAGGACTTGGACTGATTCAACTTAATTCTAATGAAAGATTTGATTTTTTATGAAACTAGTTATAACAGAATGAAAAGTTCTAATTAAACAAAGCAATGAAATTTATGTGAAAATAATATGATGAGAAATATACTAAGACTTCGAATCCACCCAAACCAAATAGCTATCCTCTCCGTTAAACCCGTACAATTCCAAGTGGTCAATTACCCGTGCCCCTCTCGAAGTCACGAATAATCGTAATGTGTGCAGCTCTCTCGAACATGCAACTAAACAATTAAATCTATCTTAATTAATCTCCCTCTCTCGAGCAAAGACCAATTATAAAAATGCAATTTTTATTCAAATAACACCTTGGAATTCGCTAAGATCTCTCGAACATTAACAAACCCTTAACTAACAATTACTCTACCCTCTCTCGAGCAACAGAATAATCATAGCAAAATAATAAGCATAGGGAATAAAAATCACAACTTTAGAATTGCAAATAAGTATTGAGAGTCAAACAATCAGCAGGGCTTCATCTAATCTTAGTACAATGAAATTTAGCTAGACATGAAAATAAGGGAAGAAAAAGCCTGATTCATCGTCGGATTATCGAAAATACTATTCACTATTCACCCAGCAATGTTCACGCGCACTGTAGCACTATTCATCGTCTTCTCCGGCGGAACGCGGTTACTGTAGCAATTCGAACAGCACTGTAGCAGATCCAAATCCTCCCAAAATCAGTCCTTTTGCTCCCGGCGTTCGACTCCTCTTGCTCCGGCGAAGACCCACCGGAATCCGGCCGTCGCAGCTCTGTTCAAGCTCTGTCGGCCGATCTTTTTTTCTTCTCTGTTTCTGTCTGTCGGCGGCTCTTTTTCTATCGGCTGTTTTCTTGTCAAGCTCTTCGCACAGCCGGCTTGGGTTTTTATAGGCGATTCCAACCCCAATCGGACACACCTCTTTCCTTTCCAAATCGAGTTCAAAAATCCCCCGTTTCCAATTCGAGCAGAACTACCTTTGTTTCCCGATTTTGTTTTGATTCTGTTTCTAAATTGAGAACGCCTCCCTGTCATTCCGCCGTGATCTCCTTGCCGACTTGCCGCTTTGCCGCCTTGCCACCGTGAAGCTCCTCCGTGATCGTCGCCGTCTTCTCAGCCCACCGGCGAGACCCACCGTCGTCCCAGCGGCCGTTCTCCGGCGATCTCATCCAAAACAGAGCACCGGCTTCTGTTCTGAAACGGCCGAAGCCCGAGCGCCCGAACTTCGGCTCGGGCCGGGTTTTTTTATTTTTATTTTCTTTCTTGAACCGGACCGAGACAAACCCGAACCGGACCATTTCAATTTCTTTATTTTTTTTTTCTTTTTCTTCCTTAAAACCCGTCGTATTGATCTCGCGCGTCCAATCTCCGATCTCGGCACAGAACCCATTTGACGTGCATTCTCTTTCGCACGCGATATTTCAAATGATCATAACTTTTTGCTCAGAACTCCGAATTGCGAACAGTCAGTGGCGTTGGAAAGCTGACTTCGTGTACTTTAACATGAAGCTTAAATCAGTCCCATCAGAGATATGCAATCGAAGTTGTAAATATTCAATCATTAGAGTCGCATTTTATCCCATTTCTGCGTTTTGCTCTTGTTTCCTACAAAAACCAAAAACTATATTAAAATAGCAATAATTCTAAACAAACATTAGCAGAAACATAAGTTTAGGAGATAATAAAATGCATATTTCATGTACAGATCATACCCCCAAACCTAGATTTTGCTAGTCCCTAGCAAAACAAAACAAAAATAAAATCAAGCAAACTAAGGAACTAATGCATAAAAGTAAACACCACTTTCGTAGGGAACACGATTGCATTGAGCGTATGCAACAAGCCGTTAAACCTCTAGGTGGCCCTAGTAGGACGAGTGTTGTCTCGTGAGGGTTTGCAGCCATGCTACCCACAAACATGTATTTATGAAATTAACCTAATTAACCTAAATGTAAAAACAAATCAAAACACTGCAAAACAAACAAACCTATTATCCCTTCAAATGCAGACTACAATGCTTAAGAGAATTAACCACACGTACTTGGTTCATAATCAACAGGAATATAGAAGCCCTCAAGTAAGTGGTTTTATTCCACACTTTCATCTTGGAAATTTCTGCTCAATATGATATAGCATTATACTGTAAATAGTAAAAGTGTAGAACATTGCAGCAATACATTCTAAATTTCTGTCTTACACATATCCAATGTTACCCATTAACCAAAGAACATCAGAATCTACGTAGTCATCCCAATCTTTAGGTTCATGATAGCACAGATCTGCGCGCCTCATTCGGGTCCAACATTCTAGATTTGAGAGGATAATACACCACAGACTTACTCACACTGTAACAGAAAGATACTGCTCAGTTAAGTTCTCTATCCTCCAGTATACTTACTCACACTTCCAATGTAAATTAATCTCTTAAGAATTGTAAAATGCATCATAACGGGATAAACTATCAAAACCTATGAAAATACTAGCAAACAACCTAAAAACTATTTTTTTTTCGTTTTTTTATATATATTTTTTTAATTTTTTAATTTTTTTTTCATAAACAAAAACATATGATAAACACTTCTTTTCTATACCCCCAAACCTAAACGAAACATTGTCCTCAATGTTGACCAAAATAATACTACAATGAATAGTAAAAGAAAAGGAGTGAGGAAGGAAGTCACCTGAATGGAGAGCCTCATGGTAGATGTAAAGCATGAAACACATAAGCGAAGAATGAGGAGATAAGATAAATATGGAAAAATTAAATACACCCCCAAACCTCGATGGTAGCATCCCCACATAGGTAATAAAGAACCTAAAATAACAAAAAACAAATAGAAAACAAACAAGAACATAAAATTTGGGTTGCCTCCCAAGAGCGCTAAGTTTTACGTCTTCAGCCAGACCACGACCTTCAATTCACTCAGGGGTCGGTGGGTCGTCCAAGGGATAGATGATTTCCTGGTCAAAATTGTCTTCTAAGTACGGTTTTAATCGTTGACCATTAACTTTGAAGGTACTGCTATCCTTTGGGTTTTGAATTTCTACTGCGCCCATACTTGTTTCACAATGAATGGTCCCGACCATCGAGAACGGAGTTTCCCAGGAAATAGATGCAATCGTGTATTGTAGAGCAAAACTTTTTGATCAGGTTGAAAAGACTTTCTTAAAATAGATTTGTCATGAAAAAGTTTAGTCTGTTCTTTATAAAGTTTTGCACTCTCATAAGCATCGAGACGCATCTCCTCCAATTCATTGAGTTGCAATTTGCGTTCGGACCCTGCTTTATGCATATCAAAATTCAAAGCCTTGATTGCCCAATATGCTCGATGCTCTAACTCCACTGGTAAGTGACAAGCTTTTCCAAAAACGAGTCGATAAGGTGACATACCAATGGGAGTCTTGTATGCAGTCCTGTAAGCCCACAAAGCATCATTTAAGCGCAAGGACCAATCTTTCCTATCGGGTCTAACAGTTTTCTCAAGAATCTTTTTAATCTCCCGATTAGACAACTCTACCTGACCGCTTGTTTGGGGATGATATGGAGTAGCGACCTTATGGGTAACAGAGTACTTCCGTAGTAAGGCTTCAAAAGGTCTATTACAAAAGTGAGTGCCTCCATCACTAATAATTGCTCGTGGGATCCCGAAGCGACAAAAAAATGTGATCTTTCAGAAATTTTACCACAACCTTATGATCATTTGTCTTAGATGCAATTGCTTCAATCCATTTAGAAACATAGTCTACTGCAACTAAAATATAAAGGTGTCCAAAGGATTGTGGGAAGGGTCCCATGAAATCAATTCCCCAAACATCAAAGAGGTCCACCACAAGAATGGGTTGGAGAGGCATCATATCGCGTCGAGAGATAGACCCTAACCTTTGACATCTATCACAAGATTTGCAGAACTCATGAGCATCCTTAAACAAGGTCGGCCAATAGAATCCACTCTGCAAAATCTTGGCAGCGGTTTTCTTGCCTCCAAAATGTCCCCCGCATGCTTGAGAATGACAAGAATGTAAAATACTATGAAACTCATTCTCAGGCACACATCGCCTAATTACCTGGTCTGAACATATTTTAAAGAGGTACGGATCATCCCAAAAATAAGATTTAACCTTAGAAAAGAATAAATCTTTGTCATGTTTTGTCCAATGGGATGGAATCTGACCTATGGCAAGGTAGTTCACAATGTTGGCAAACCAAGGTGTTTTAATTTGGGAGATGGAGAACAATTGTTCATGTAGTGGCTCTTCATCTTTAGATGTTTCAACAAGGATTCTAGAGAGATGATCGGCTACTACATTCTCAACACCTTTCTTATCTCGGATTTCATAATTAAATTCTTGTAAGAGTAAAATCCATCTTATCAATCGAGGTTTGGTGTCTTTCTTGGACAAGAGATGTTTTAATGCAGCATGGTCGGAGAAAATGATGATTTTAGAACCTAGAAGGTAGGATCTAAATTTATCTAGGGCATAAACTACCGCTAGAAGTTCCTTCTCCGTAGTGGTGTAATTCAATTGGGCATCAGACAGGGTCTTACTAGCATAATATATGACATGAGGAACCTTATTCACTCTCTGACCTAGGACAGCACCAATGGCATAGTCTGACGCATCACACATTATTTCAAAGGGAAGAGAGTAGTCAGGGGGCTGAATGATAGGTGCAGTAGACAATAAGGTACGAAGAGCATCAAAAGCTTGCCTACATGCATCATCAAACACAAAAGGCGCATCTTGGGCTAGTAAATTGCTCAAGGGGCGAGCAATCTTACTGAAGTCTTTAATGAACCGCCTATAAAAGCCTGCATGACCAAGGAACGATCTAATTTGTTTCACCGAAGATGGTGGTGGTAGATGAGTGATGAGATCGACCTTGGCTTTGTCGACTTCAATTCCCCTTTTGGAGACTACATGTCCCAAAACAATGCCCTCTTGCACCATGAAATGGCTTTTCTCCCAGCTCAAGACAAGATTTTTCTCTTCACAACGCTTGAGAACTAATGACAGATTATGGAGACATTCATCAAATGATGGACCAAATACAGAGAAATCGTCCATGAACACTTCTAAAAATTTGTCAACCATATCAGAGAAGATGGCTAGCATGCACCGTTGAAAGGTGGCAGGTGCATTACATAGCCCAAAAGGCATTCATCGATAAGCAAAGGTACCGAAGGGACAAGTAAAAGTAGTCTTCTCTTGATTTGCCGGAAACACTGGGACTTGATTATATCCAGAGTAACCATCAAGAAAACAATAGAATTGTTGACCTGCCAGTTTCTCTAAGATTTCTTGAATGAAGGGTAATGGAAAGTGGTCTTTTCTAGTTTTTGTGTTCAATCTTCTATAATCAATACACACTCTCCACCCAGTAGTTTCGCGGGTTGGGACTAACTCTCCATCAGAGTTTTTCTTCACTGTGATGCCAGACTTTTTAGGCACGACTTGTATCGGGCTGACCCACTCACTATCAGAGATGGGGTATATGATACCCGCATCGAGCAGTTTCACAATTTCTTTCTTGACCACATCCCTCATGTTGGGATTCAATCTCCGCTGATTCTCTCTTGAAGGTTTGGCATCATCCTCTAAATGAATTTGGTGCATACAGACTGAAGGATCAATGCCTCTTAGATAAGCTACAGTCCACCCTATGGCTCTCCTATGCTGAACTAGAATCCTAAGCAATTGACTCTCCTGGCCGCTAGACAAGCTAGATGAAATGATGACAGGGAGAGTATCAGTAGGACCTAGAAAAACATACTTGAGTGAACTCGGAAGTGGCTTTAACTCAAGTTGAGGAGGAGACTCAATAGAAGGTTGAAGTGATGGACTGGGAGATATTGGTAAAGGCTCTACTCTATTTCTAAAAGGAAAAGAGTCATGATAGGGAGGAGAAGCTGACATCACATGAATTTCTTCAACGGGTGGTTCTATGTCAGAATCCTCTATCCCTAAATAGAGTAGAGTAGGATCTTGAGCTTCAGACATGAGCTCATTCAAGAGTGTCTCTTCCATGAGGTCATCAATTTCATCAACGAGAGAACACTCTTGCTCACTTTCAGTCGCTCCTTGGTTGGAAGCTTGGAACACATTAAGGATGATTTTCATATTGCCGAAAGACATCTCCATCATTCCAGATCGACATTGGATGCACGCATTGGCCGTCGCTAAGAAAGGGCGGCCTAAAATGACTGGAATGGTGTGAGAAGCATGAGACACAGGTTCCATGTCCAAGACCAAGAAATCAACTGGAAAGAAAAACTTCTCAACCCCAACTAAAACATCTTCAAGAAAACCTCGGGGTTTCCTAATGGATCTATCGGCCAACTGCAGAGTTGCCGATGTTGGCTGCAAGTCTCCCAAACCTAATTTCTCGTATACTGAGTAGGGTAAAAGGTTGACACTAGCACCTAAATCTAAAAGAGCCCTGTTAATAATATGGTCACCAATGACGCATGAAATAGTAGGTGTGCCAGGGTCTTTAAATTTCTGTGGTGTGTCATGTTTCAGAATGGAACTGACCTGCTCAGTAAGGAAGACCTTTTTAGAAATGTGAGTCCTAGACTTCCGCTTTTGGGTGCACAAGTCTTTGAGAAATTTAGCATAGGCGGGCACTTGTTGAATGGCTTCTAGGAGTGGAAGATTTATTTTAACTTGTTTAAAGGTTTCTAACACTTCATCCATCCTAGCTTTGTTCTTATTAAAAGGGGAAGGCATGTCCAGGCATTGAGGAAATGGAGCACGGGGTACATAAGGTACCTCATGATTGGCCTTAGACTTGGTTCCTGAAGAAGACTCAGAAGGAGAAGCAATTTCCTTCTGCTTTAGCTGATTCGAATTAGGTGGCATCTCTAAGGTTTCATCATTCTCTGTAATGCTTATTTTTCCCTGATCCTTCTCTTCTCCCACGTCTACACCAACCTGGTTTTCAATTTGCCTCCCACTCCTCAGGGTTGTTATGGCTTGCACATGTTCATTGGAAGTAGTTTGTTGTTCAAGCATAAATTGACCCTTTGGATTGTTCATTGGTTGACTAGGCAACCGACCCTCTTCTCTCTTACTCATTGAATTAGCTAATTGGCCGATCTGAGATTCTAGTTTAGCTATGGATTGAGTATGAGAATGCACAAGTTGAACTTGTGATTGAAATTGGGCTTGAATATTCTGTAAAATAGATAAGATTTTGTCATCAGATTCTGAATTTCTAGATGGTTGTGAAAATTGGGGAGGTATGGTAGCTTGTTGAAAACCTGGTGGGTTATTTTGAAAGTTGGCTCTTTGGGGTGGATTAAAAGGTACACCCTGGGCTTGTGGACGCCAGGAAAAATTGGGGTGATTCCTCCACCCCGGGTTATATGTGTTTGAGAATGGATCACTGCTTGTTCGAGCATAAGTTTGGGCAGCATTGACATGCTCCTGAACAAGCTCTAGGAATTGTGGAGCAGATGGGCACTCTAAGATAGAATGCATGGGGCTTAAGCATAGAACACATGCTTCTTGAGTGTGTGCAGGAAGTTGTGACTTTAGGCTCAATATTTGATCTATCTTTCTAGACAAGGTAGCAACCTGGTTAGAAAGATCTTCTGTTTGTTTCACTTCATACATACCACCTTTAGAAGGGGTAGATGACGAAGAATCAATTAAACTCCTACTGGCCATTGTATGTTGTAACGAATTTTCACTCAAGTTTTCAAAAAGTTCCTATGCTTCATTTTCATTTTTTAACAGGAAAGTGCCTCCACATGAAGCATCTACAAGGTGACGATTCTGATCCGTCAACCCTCTATAAAACCTTTGCACAACTGCCATCTAGGTACAGCATGATGAGGACACTTCCTAAGGAGGTCCTTTAGTCTATCCCAGCTCTCATGAAACTGCTCAGTCGGCTGTTGGGTAAAGGTTGTAATGGCATCTCTCATTTGGTTTGTTTTACCTATGGGAAAATATTTCTTTAGAAAGTCCTGTTGCATTTTTGCCCACGAGGTAATGGATTCAGGTTCAAGAGAGTAGAGCCATTCTTTAGCCTTATCCTTAAGGGAGAATGGGAATAGCCTCATTCTTACCGCATCATCTGTAAGATTGTTCAATTTAAAAGTTGTGCAGATTTCTAAAAACTCATCCACATGCCTATATGGATCTTCGTGATTTCGCCCATGAAATGATGGTAGCATCTGTATTATGTTGGACTTAATCTCGAAGTTACCAGCTGTTGCAGCCGGTACTCGAATGCAGGACGGAGATATATAGGCATTTGGAGTGTAGTACTCTTTCAGAGTTTTCATGTTTTCTTCTGCCATTTCAGGCAAAGGGTGGGTGATACTTAATTGGCCTCTTTAGTTTTGTCTAAAAGTTCTCTCAATTTCACTGTCAAAGGCCTCTAAGTCTTTACCCAATGACCTACGCCCTTGCATAAACTAACCACGCAAACAAAAATAAAATAACAAAAATCACGCAACACCTAAAGTGAACTAAAAAGAGAGAGGTAATAGATGACAAACAGTGGGAAAGGATGGCCTTTCCGCGTTGGCGAGAAATCCACGTGTCGCTTTTTACCTCTGCAGTGCGATTCCTACAAAGTCAAGAAAATAATATTAAAATAGCAATAATTCTAAACAAACACTAGCAGAAACATAAGTTTAGGAGATAATAAAATGCATATTTCATGTACAGATCACACCCCCAAACCTAGATTTTGCTAGTCCCTAGCAAAACAAAACAAAAATAAAATCAAGCAAACTAAGGAACTAATGCATAAAAGTAAACACCACTTTCGTAGGGAACACGATTGCATTGAGCGTATGCAACAAGCCGTTAAACCTCTAGGTGGCCCTAGTAGGACGAGTGTTGTCTCGTGAGGGTTTGCAGCCATGCTACCCACAAACATGTATTTATGAAATTAACCTAATTAACCTAAATGTAAAAACAAATCAAAACACTGCAAAACAAACAAACGTATTATCCCTTCAAATGCAGACTACAATGCTTAAGAGAATTAACCACACGTACTTGGTTCATAATCAACAGGAATATAGAAGCCCTCAAGTAAGTGGTTTTATTCCACACTTTCATCTTGGAAATTTCTGCTCAATATGATATAGCATTATACTGTAAATAGTAAAAGTGTAGAACATTGCAGCAATACATTCTAAATTTCTGTCTTACACATATCCAGTGTTACCCATTAACCAAAGAACATCAGAATCTACGTAGTCATCCCAATCTTTAGGTTCATGATAGCACAGATCTGCGCGCCTCATTCGGGTCCAACATTCTAGATTTGAGAGGATAATACACCACAGACTTTTTTTTTTCTTTCGCTAGGACTGTGTAAGGCCTGACTTCAAGATGCTTAGGTTTAGCAATGACTCAGGCCAATGACTCCCAGCCAGTTGGCTTAGGGCATTAGGTTTTGCTCCCCGGCAACGGCGCCAATTGATTGATTGATTTTTTCTACTTTTTACTCGCAATCGCACGAGACTCAGTATAGTCTAGTGGTAACGAGGTCGAACCCAAAGGACTTGGACTGATTCAACTTAATTCTAATGAAAGATTTGATTTTTTATGAAACTAGTTATAGCAGAATGAAAAGTTCTAATTTAACAAAGCAATGAAATTTATGTGAAATTAATATGATGAGAAATATACTAAGACTTCGAATCCACCCAAACCAAATAGCTATCCTCTCCGTTAAACCCGTACAATTCCAAGTGATCAATTACCCGTGCCCCTCTCCAAATTGACTCCTACAAAGACAAGAAAATCAAGTATCAAAATCCTACAAGAACAATCTGAACTAATTAAAATTAAGTCAAACCGTTACCAAGTCCCCGGCAACGGCGCCAATTGATTGATTGATTTTTCTACTTTTTTACTCGCAATCGCACGAGACTCAGTATAGTCTAGTGGTAACGAGGTCGAACCCAAAGGACTTGGACTGATTCAACTTAATTCTAATGAAAGATTTGATTTTTTATGAAACTAGTTATAACAGAATGAAAAGTTCTAATTAAACAAAGCAATGAAATTTATGTGAAAATAATATGATGAGAAATATACTAAGACTTCGAATCCACCCAAACCAAATAGCTATCCTCTCCGTTAAACCCGTACAATTCCAAGTGGTCAATTACCCGTGCCCCTCTCGAAGTCACGAATAATCGTAATGTGTGCAGCTCTCTCGAACATGCAACTAAACAATTAAATCTATCTTAATTAATCTCCCTCTCTCGAGCAAAGACCAATTATAAAAATGCAATTTTTATTCAAATAACACCTTGGAATTCGCTAAGATCTCTCGAACATTAACAAACCCTTAACTAACAATTACTCTACCCTCTCTCGAGCAACAGAATAATCATAGCAAAATAATAAGCATAGGGAATAAAAATCACAACTTTAGAATTGCAAATAAGTATTGAGAGTCAAACAATCAGCAGGGCTTCATCTAATCTTAGTACAATGAAATTTAGCTAGACATGAAAATAAGGGAAGAAAAAGCCTGATTCATCGTCGGATTATCGAAAATACTGTTCACTATTCACCCAGCACTGTTCACGCGCACTGTAGCACTATTCATCGTCTTCTCCGGCGGAACGCGGTTACTGTAGCAATTCGAACAGCACTGTAGCAGATCCAAATCCTCCCAAAATCAGTCCTTTTGCTCCCGGCGTTCGACTCCTCTTGCTCCGGCGAAGACCCACCGAATCCGGCCGTCGCAGCTCTGTTCAAGCTCTGTCGGCCGATCTTTTTTTCTTCTCTGTTTCTGTCTGTCGGCGGCTCTTTTTCTATCGGCTGTTTTCTTGTCAAGCTCTTCGCACAGCCGGCTTGGGTTTTTATAGGCGATTCCAACCCCAATCGGACACACCTCTTTCCTTTCCAAATCGAGTTCAAAAATCCCCCGTTTCCAATTCGAGCAGAACTACCTTTGTTTCCCGATTTTGTTTTGATTTTGGTTTCTAAATTGAGAACGCCTCCCTGTCATTCCGCCGTGATCTCCTTGCCGACTTGCCGCCTTGCCGCCGTGAAGCTCCTCCATGATCGTCGCCGTCTTCTCAGCCCACCGGCGAGACCCACCGTCGTCCCAGCGGCCGTTCTCCGGCGATCTCATCCAAAACAGAGCACCGGCTTCTGTTCTGAAACGGCCGAAGCCCGAGCGCCCGAACTTCGGCTCGGGCCGGGTTTTTTTATTTTTATTTTCTTTCTTGAACCGCGAGACAAACCCGAACCGGACCATTTCAATTTCTTTTTTTTTTTTTTTTTTCTTCCTTAAAACCCGTCGTATTGATCTCGCGCGTCCAATCTCCGATCTCGGCACAGAACCCATTTGACGTGCATTCTCTTTCGCGCGCAATATTTCAAATGATCATAACTTTTTGCTCAGAACTCCGAATTGCGAACAGTCAGTGGCGTTGGAAAGCTGACTTCGTGTACTTTAACATGAAGCTTAAATCAGTCCCATCAGAGATATGCAATCGAAGTTGTAAATATTCAATCATTAGAGTCGCGTTTTATCCCATTTCTGCGTTTTGCTCTTGTTTCCTACAAAAACCAAAAACTATATTAAAATAGCAATAATTCTAAACAAACACTAGCAGAAACATAAGTTTAGGAGATAATAAAATGCATATTTCATGTACAGATCAATGAGCCATTAAACCGGGCTCAAAATAAAGGGTCCACAAGTATTGGTCACAAGTCTCATCATACAATAATATAACAACTCAAAAGAGATAAAGTAAACCAAGTCCAAGGCATCCACGCCTAATCTCGCTCACTCTATGATCGCTCCTCAAAGAGAGGATCTTGTTCATCTGCGTGTCGCACCATGCAGCCCCAAAACAAAACAACAAAAGAAGGGTGAGTATAAAACTCAGTAATAGTTTTAACTACAATCAGCAATAATCAGAAATCATACGGCACTATAACATAGCAGTAGATCCATAATCGACATGATTATCCCATTATCTAGTCATGCATGTATAACACATAAACCTGCATAACCATATCTCATTCACATACTCCCATATCATGCATTTATAACACATAATCCTGCATAAAGATATCTCATTCTCATGCTTCCATCTTGATCAGGCATTCATATCTCATAAATTCACACTGCATGTCCAAAGTAATCAACACATGGTACAATCATGCATTCATATCTCATAAATTCACCCTGCATGTCTAATATATCCATCACCTGGTACAATCATGCATTCATATCTCATAAATTTACCCCGCATGTCCAATGTAACCAA
The DNA here is from genome assembly GCA_039654745.1 of Houttuynia cordata. NCBI lineage: Eukaryota > Viridiplantae > Streptophyta > Magnoliopsida > Piperales > Saururaceae > Houttuynia > Houttuynia cordata. Next base: position 32,688,237 of record CM077507.1, on the reverse strand, counting down.
AACATGGTACAATCATGCATTCATATCTCATAAATTCACCCTGCATGTAGGCCTGTTCCCGGACCGGACGCGGACCGGACAGAGGTTGTCCGCATCCGCGTCCGCGAGAAATTGTCCGGCACAGTATTGTCCGTGTCCGTGTCCGGTTGTCCGGAAGGCACGGACACGGACATGGACACCCATCACTCACCCAGTCACCCTCACCTCTCCCCCCAGTGGCCCCCACACCCACCCACCCCCAGTCACCCTCTCCTCTCCCCCCCAGTGGCCCCCACACCCACCCACCCACCCACCCCCACCCACCTGTCACTCACCCCACCTTCATCCCCCCACCTGTCCCTAAACCCCCCCTTCACCCTCACCCTCACGGCCTCACGGCCTCACCCTCACCCGTCCGGCCATCCCTCACCCTCATTCCCCCTCACCCTCCGACCGTCCCTCCCCCTCACCCTCCGTCCTCCGCCACTTGCTGGACCTCCTTCTCCACCCTCGCGCGCCCTCCTCCTCCACGGCTCCACCCCCGCAGTCCTCCTCCGCCACCCCCTGTCTCTCCTCCTCCCCGCGAGTCTGCGACCATCCTCCTCCTCCGCCACCCCCGCGTGGCCCTCCTTCACCCCCACGCCCCTCCTTTTTCCACCCCCACCCCGCCGCCCGCCAAAAAGGAGGGACCTTTCCTCCTCCTCCACCCTCGCGCGGCCCTCCTCCTCCTCCACGACTCCACCCCCGCAGTCCTCCTCCTCCTCCAAACCCGCAGTCCTCCTCCGCCACCCCCCGCAGTCCGCCTTTCCTCCTCCACTCCGCCTTTCCTCCTTCTTCCAACCTCGGCCATGGCTGCCGCCTCCCCTGCTACAGCCCCTCCTCCCTCCTCGTCCACCCCCCCGCCCCTCCTCCACTCCTCCTCCTCGGACCTCGGACAGACGGCTATTCGAGGTCCCTTGGCCGTGTCCGTGGTCGAAATCCACGGACAACTCTTCTTGGTGTGGACACGGCCACGGCCACGGACACTTCGGACGCAGACGGCCCCGCAGACGCGGCCATCCACGAACAGCCCTACCTGCATGTCCACTATAACCAAAACATGGTACAATCATGCATAACATCGCAATAAGCATGTATCATCCCAATGGTGAATGCCTCAATTAAGGAGTAACACAATCTGCCACAAAGGCGGGACACAATCAAGGCCACGAAGAGGTATCATGGTCCGGTTCCTACACAGGAATAAAGGGGATTGTCAATCCCAACAAGTTGCTCGTCCTGGACAATCCTGGCCAAGGATGCCCGAATCTCACATAGAGAAACTAGAGCAGGTGTGTTCGCCCTGGGTAGTCTCATGCGGTGGGGAAGAGCCCGAATCTCTTCACAGAGAAACTAGAACACATGGTAGCTGGTGCACAAGAGCCTACCACCCGGGTGCTCAGTGTCCGGTTTTTGACATCTCAAATCTCCGCAAGGCGAGTCCATCCCTCGCCCCCCATATATCTCAATCAAACTCAACCCGGGGAGTGAACCTGTTCCAGGAGGGAACGAAATCGAAAACATGTCCTTTCGGACCAACCAAGTTTCGATTAATCCATCGATCGATTAATCTAGCATACAATCTCATATATTGCATACAATCGATCAATTCCATTTAAACAACCGTAAAACTTCATCTATGAAGTCTGATACATGATGCATGCTATCATGATACATCCGTGAGCAATCCTACGTGGGTTCCAACACATGGAACGTGCTCCCAATCCATCCCCTCATGCATCATAATCAAAGCATAATCAACTAAATTCTCATAATAAATTCCCATGTGTGTATACTCATGCATATTCTAATCATATGATTCATACTTCAACATAAACTCATTGAGCAATATTTGCATGCCTAAATACCTTCCAAAATAACAATTCCAAACTGACATCAAAGCAATTTCTATCATCAAGCTTAAATCCATCCATGTAGAGTTGAAGGCTTACTCCTACAAGCATGCTCTTTTACCATACAATAAACCATAACATGAATCGACTAAATTACTCATAAGCCATATGACCTACACATGAATTATGTATTTTATAAGCCCTTTAACCTAAGTTTAGGTTGGTGTTTGATTAGAATTAGTAGTACTTTAATATAGTTTTTTGGTTTTTGTAGGAAAATAAGAGTAAGATGCAGAAATGAGGTAAAAAGTGACTCTAATATTTGAATCTTTAAAACTTCTCTCATAGTTGGATTGATTCAAAGTTCATGTTAAATTTCAATAAGTCAGCTTTCCAACTCCACCGACCACGCACAATTCGGAGTTCGGAGTAAAAAGTTATGACCATTTGAAAATCGGGCTGCAAAGACAAATCAAGAAAACGATTGATCGTGAGTCCTCTCTTCCATTTTCAAATTTTCAAAAACCAAGACTCCATTAATACATCTTGAAAGCTTAATACATGCCTCAAATATTAACAAAAAACCATCAAACATTCCAGAATATATCCACATATCATTCTAAGATGAACCCCAAGAAATCATAGCAAAAAATTAGCATTTATTAAATCAACCATTAGAGCCCTAAACAAGAACACTCGTTGAAGTAAAAACTATTAAAACAAACTATTCACTACCCAAAACTGAGATTGAAGAACCCATTACCTTGACTTGATTAGAATTAACCTTCAATCACCTCCAACACCTTCCAAAAAGACGATTTTTAAGTTAATACACTACTAATCTCAATTTAGCTTTGAATACCAAAAGAAAACCTTAGATCTAGGGCTTTGGAAGCATAAAAATAAGATTTTGAATATTAGGGCTTGGAGAAGATATATAAAACAGTGATTTTTATGCTTTCAAAATGGATTGAAACAATAGAGAAATCAAGATTAAAGAATAATTAAGAAAACTTTAAAGAAAACAAGCAAGGATTAGGCTAAATACCTTTCATCTTTTCCTTTTCAAGCAATGGGGAAAGAGGCTCCTAATCTACCAGCCAAGGCTATTCCCAAATTGGGAAAGGGCACAACATTTTTCTTTTATAGAAAAAGTTGGGATAACCCTAAGAAATATATGGGGTGAAAATAGGGTTTTCGGCTAAATTTAGAAAATTTAGCAATTTTAATACGAAATTAAGTCCAAAAAATTCTGAAAATTTTCATAATGACTTTCTTTAATATCTGGGGCATTTTGGTCACAAAAACCTAATTTTGGAAAATTGGTGAAAAATCAGAAAAATCCCAAAAATGCAGGTTTGATCCAAAATCACTTAAAACTCATGTTTGTGAAGTTTATTTTGCTTAAAACCTTTAGAAACTCATTTATTTTTAAAAAACAACCGAGTTAAATCGTAAAACACTTAAACAACAAGATAACCGATAATTAAAATTAAAATAAACCGGTTCAAAGGTGAAGAGTCCTTACACCCTCTAAGTCAATCAAAATGACCATGTATGAGTTATAGACGAGTCGACGTTCAAACTTGTCGAATCTAAGAGTGTGGGGGTCATATTCCCATGTTAGGCTGCCTGATCAACTAATAAGCAAGTTGGATCCTAAGACCATAAAATATAATTTTATAGATTATTGTGATTATTCTAAAGGGTATCGGTTCATAGTACACCATGATATGAGACAGTGGGGGTAATAGAGTCTAGGGATATTTATTTTCTTGAGGAAGATATAAACTTTAAAACTCCTAGTCAACGAGTGGAATTATTTGAAATAGAAAAAGAAAAAGTTACTGTCACCAGTAATTAACAAGTGATAGGAAATACATCAAATAAGGATGTTGAAATATGTGCATCAAGAAAGCGTAGACCTTCAGTTATATTGAAGGATTACTATGCTATGCTTGGTGAAGATGAAATTACAGTAGATGAATTGTCACTTAATGATCCTATCACGTTTGAGCAGGCAATGAGTAATCCAGATTCCATGGAATGACAAAAGGCTGTTCAAGAGGAAATGGACTCGATCTTGAAGAACAAAGTCTGAGAGATTGTTGACTTACCAGATATAAAGAAACCCATTGGTTGTAAATAGATCTTCAAGAAGAAGATTAAAGCTGACGCATTAATAAATAAATATAAAGCCAGACTTGTGGCAAAAGGGTTCACCCAAGTAGAGGGCATATACTTTAAGGAGACATATTCTTATGTGTCTAGGTTCATCTCTGATCTATACATGAATTATGCATTTTATTAGCTCCTAAACTTATATTTATGTTAATGTTTGATTATATTTAGTGATACTTTAATTTAGTTTTTAGTTTTTGTAGGAAAATAAGCATAAGATGCAGAAATATGGTGAAAAGTGACTATAATGGTTGAATCTTCATAACTTCGGAGATATATCTCTTATTGGATTGATTGATTTATGTTAAATTTCAAGAAGTTGAATTTCCAACACTACTGATTGCGCACAATTCGGAGTTCGGAGCGAAAAGTTATGACCATTGGAAGATTGCGATGTAGAATGAATAGTAACTGATCGATTGACGATCAATCGCCTGAGCAGAAATCATCGATCTTTTCATTTCCGATCGATTGTATCTACTAGAATGTTGTTGCTACAGTAACTGGTTGATTGATCGGCAATGGCGTTGGGCAAAAAAATACCCTTTGTCATTAGGTTTTGAAAGGGGTATTTGGGGTTTTTCTTACCTATCTATATAAGCCTTAAGGAAGCTCGAGAGAAGGGAGTCTTAGGTCTTTTGGAGAGCCCTTTGAGTGATTTGGGGTGAGAGCTATAGCAAAGAGGAGAGGAAGAGAGTGAGGAAGAATATGAAGATGTGCCTTTCTCCTCCGATGCTCGGCTAAACTCTTTCCAAGGCGCAGATGAAGCCCTAATAGATTGGTTGTATCATTTTCTCTCTCATCTTAACTTTTATCTTAGTTGGTGTATGAACCTTTGTTATAGTTTCATGGTTAATACATTGAGATTTATTCTATGTGCTCGAGAAAGGCAAGAGTGATTCTTGTGGATTTCAATCTGAGGAATACTTGCGTGTCCGAGAGGAACGTAAGTAGACTAAGATGCTACATATTAATAGAGATTCATTGATTTATGCTCGAGAGAGATAGATCACAGTTCCATGGTTTGATTGTTTATGTGTTACGTCCGAGAGGAGAACACTATATTTTAAATTGACGAGTGCCCGAGAGGAATATACTAGCTAACTAGGAATTTATACAAGAGAGAGAGACAGAGAGATGATACGCTGGTTTATTTTGTGGTGGATTCGAAGCCTTGACAATTCTTCACATTAGTTTAATCCATTTTAAGCAGCTAAGATTTATTGTTTTCCTTAGATTAATCTAAACAACAACTTCTTTCTTGAGTTTGGTAGATTATTCATCCGTCCCTGAGGTTCGACAACCCTTAAATACTCGTCGTAGTACAATTGCCTTGTGCAATTGCAAGGGTTTAAATATTAAATGATCAATCTCCATACGGTGTTTATTGGCTATTGTGTCATACTTAGATTTGGAGTTGCAACAAATAGATGTAAAGATTGCCTTCCTAAATGGTGATTTAGAGGAGGAGATTTACATTGAACAACCCGAAGGGTTTGTTGTTTCCAGGAAGGAACAACGTGTGCGCAAACTCATTAAATCATTATATAAACTTAAACAATCGCCAGGACAATGGTACTCCACTTTTCACAAGGTGATTAGTGAATGTGGCTTTGTGGCTAATGATTATGACCATTGTGTGTACTCCTTTAGAGATGGGAGTCGGTTTATGATATTGTCATTATATGTAGATGACATCTTAGTAATGGGGAATGACACCAGTATGATTATTAGTCTAAAAGAATGGTTCAATATCAAATTTGAAATGAAAGATATGGGTGAAGCATCGTACATCCTAAGGATGAAGATTGAAAGAGATAAAAAAACAAAGAAGTTCTGCTTTGTTTTCTCTCTCGAGCAAAACAGAGCACTTTTTTCCCTCCCCTTTTTTGCTGACTTTTCTCCCTTGTCCCTCGTCTGTTATAGAATAGCCCTCGCACAAAATAGCCAGCCTTCTTTTATACTCTACTCCAACTAGTCCCATATTAATTGTCTACCACGTCCAAAACAGCTTCTTTCCTTCTATAAACGACCCAAATCAAGAGTCCTTCCCACAGTGATCACAACCCATCAGTTTACTGTTCCAATTCGCATCCAAATTTGTAAAAAAATCCAACTTTACTCTTCTCGAACAAAGCAGCATAAATAAAATTAAATATCAAATTAGACGCATAATAAAATGTAAATCTATTAAATTAAATTAATGCATCTAAATTAATCAATTAAGTGCATTTATTTTTTAAACTCCTAATTGCTCACTTAACATGAATAACCATTATTTATCCTTACTTCAACTAAAATTATGACTAGCATACAGGTAAAAAGGTATACAAAAATGTGAATATTTTGTAGATATCAATTATGGATAACCACTAGAAGAATTAGTGGAATGGAGTTAGAGGATATTAAGGAATTCCTAACTCACCTAAATAAATAGGAGAAAATGGAGAACGTGAATAGTAACCAACGGACGCTTTGACAGCTGATTCTTCTCTTGCTTGGTGCTCTCTCTCTCCCTCTTGTGTTATCTCTCGTCTTGGATCTTTGGCTTTTGTTGATCTAATTCCATATACGACGAGGAATAGGAGATCATTATCATGGTGAGAATAGTTACTCTCATCCATGCAATTGGGTCTTTGGTGATCTCTGACATACTTCTATATTCTTGTGAATATCTCTTCGTGGATTGATCTTAGGGCCCAAAGGCCTAAATGTTAGTAGTATTCAAACCAAATAATTCTTGTTATAATGATTTTATATCATATAATCGTTCGTATTATTGTTCATATGTTCTTGCATATTATTTGTTTGATATTGTGTGCAAGAGAAATAGATTAGAAAAGGGATTGATTTGGAGAATTTTGCATCACTACTCTCGATCCGTCGCGCTTCCGTTGCGCCTATGAACCCAACACCTATTTGCTAACCAAGGTTAAAAATACACATCCTGCATGAGTCCTTCCTAGCATTCCCATCCCGACATGGTCTCCAGGTCCTTCCGGGGACTCCCGGCCGCTCCACCAACCTTTCAGTCTTCTCCCCACGACCTTGACCTTCCTCCCACCTTCCGGCGGTTTGGCCTCCTTCTTCCTCCCTCCAGCCCATTTCTGGTCTTACCCACTTTGGCGCGTCTGCAAAACACAAGGGGCGTGGAATGAACCAACAAAGAAGGGAAGAGAGGAGCGTCGAGGGCCTCAAGGCCCAGTCACCAACCACCCTCACCACTGAATTAATATCCCCTCCCAAAGACCAAAGCTTGAAAAAAGGTGCTAGCTTTTCATACTAGTCCTTCCTTGCAAAGGTGCCGATGTGACTAGACGCACAAGGGGAAGGGGCAGGGAGGCTGGTTGGACAAGCCGACACACAGAGGGCGTGGAGGAACAAGTGGCCGTTGTATGTCTGCAGTAAACATCGGTTGGGAAGGGTGGCCACCGGCACCGCCGAGGACAGGGAAGAGCAAGGGCAGGTGTGGGGCAAGGTAAGAGTCAGGAGAGAAAGTCTGGGGGACTGAACATCGTGGACGGAGATTGGACGCTAGAGATCAACGCCGAAGATGGAGCTCATGGTCGGCCGGGGGTGAATGTGGTAGGACTGGAAGCAAAGAGGGAAGAAGCGATGAAAAGCAGGAACAACAAAACATATCAGGACCGTGAGATGGCCATCTGATAGCGCCGGATAGTTTTATCATTTTTCAAAATAGACTAATTTTAGTTCATTTTAGAGAAGCAAATATAACTACTAAGAGTGAAAAATTATGCCAGTCAACAAGCATACAAGTTAGGGGCCGTTTGTCCGATGATGGCTGAACGCTTACAAGGTGTGAATGGCATTTACCAAAGATTGAGAGAAGCCCAAAGCCCATGAGATGATTTTAGCTTATAACCAGCTTTGGAACCAATACTTATAGCCCCTTCTTGAGAGGAATTACAAAGGGTGTGACGGACTGCATAGAGTGAACTAGCCTACGCTAATTGTTAAGATGGGATGGCATGGGGATTTGTCCCCATGTGGCATGAGCCGTTGATCTCCAAGTCTGATGACCTACACACGCGAAGGGGCCAGGCCCTAAAAAACGCCGAAGACGTACCATCAATTTTCATGGTAGATGGTTCGTATCATGTGAGTGCAAACCCCTCCCAAACAGCTTATCAGGTGCAGTGTATAATTTCTCGTTAAAATGAATCTGAAGCGCAGGTAGAAACTGCAAAGTAGGCTCCAAATACCTAACATGCTAACAATCAGTCAACAATTTTCACTCCGTTCAACTTTAATAGTCCATTTGTGAAAGCCAAAATGAACCTGGGCCCTAAATCTTCATCTAGTTCATTTTAATTTTTATAAATGGACTATTAAAGTGGATGGCAAATTTTAGGCCGTTTGGGGGGTGATTAATAGCAAAACATCTAGACAGACTGATTGGATGTTTTGCTACACTGTAGCATCCATGTTTTTTCCATATCCAGCCTTAGTGGCCGTTTGGGGCGTGATTAAAAGCAAAACATCCAGATGGGATGTTTTGCTACACTGTAGCATCTGGATATTTTATATATCCAGCTGAAACACCTCAGGAGGTGTTTCAGCTGGATGTAAAAATCCACATGGATGCTAATATCCAGTCTGGATATTTTGCAATAATCAGGCCCCAAACGGCCCCTTAAACACATCCTGGATATGGAAAAAACATGGATGCTACAGTGGATGTCCAAAATTTACTCTGGATGTTTTGGCTTTTTTACGCCCCAAACGGCCCCTAAGTTAGCTATATTTTTTCAAAATGCAGTTCCGTTCACCGGTAAAGATTAGGCAACGCCAATACTAGTAATGATTGAAGTATTGTTGATCTCCTCAAAGACTTCCTATTTTCTTGTTTGGTGGGCTGAAGGCAACACCATTTGATATATATATAATTATATATATATATATATATATATAGGAAAAAATTTAAATGAGATCGCTCTCATATTGCTTATATGAGGTCACTTTGAATCATAGCCATTGGATCTTGATCTGATGGCTACAAATATCCATAATCATCACACCCACTCCTTGATGTGACACACTTACCTACCCATTGATTTGATATCCACCCTCCGATCGGAATCTAACGGCAATAAAGATTGGCCTTATGCTCCTTATATGAGAACGATCTCATGTAAACTTATCTTATATATATATATATATATATATATATATATATATATATATATATATATATATATATAAGTAAAATTCTGCAGTATGACTCTATGCATGGAATTATATCGCCGATATATCAATATCGGGCCCCACCCGATAAAACGAGACGGACAAATATCGTTTTTTATTTTTTTTTCAAATATCGCCGATATATCGGCGATATATCGCTATTTTATAATAAAATAATATTTTCGAAAAAAAAATTCAAATTTTTTTTTAAAAAAAAAGGGGAAAAAAGTAACTTTTCCACTTGTTTCCCATCCTAATATGCATATTTTAAAATCTATGCTTTGTCTAAATTAGTATAACTCATTTTAGAAGCTAGATTATGAAATTATATGGTTAAAACTAGTTTTTGACTACCGATATTTTTTTACAAATATCTCCGATATATCTCTGATATTTTGTCTCTTAAGCCGACCGATACGATACCGATATCCGATACAGAATTCCGTGACTCTATGATTCCCACACATGTGGGATTTTTATGCCTGAAAACCATTGACGAAAGGAAATTTCAGTTCATCCTCGTGGTCTCCCAACTTCAGTTTCTAAATTGCGGCTGCCTAGAAGGGCAGCAATCATGGAGACGACATCAGAGCGGAGTAGGTAGCTGGGAGTTGTAGGTAGGTGACTGGAGCATGAGAAACTCCTTGGAAATGAGGAGACTCGGAGTTGGTCACCAAGATACCATCACGAAAAATATCCAACATATAAAATAATGAGGAAAATATATTGCGGACCCCTTTTCAGGGTGTCAAACATCGGAGAAATTATTGGGTACGACCATGGAATTCCTGCTCGCCGATATATCGCCGATATATCGGCGATATATCGGTATCGGTTAAATACCGATACACCGATACCAAACGGTCTCGGTCGGAGGGGTTTTTCCATATATCGCCGAGATATCGCCGAGATATCGGCGATATATCGGTTCGTTTTTTTTTTTTTTTTTACAGACTGAATCGAATCGAGTTTCTCGATTCAGTCTGAAATCCCAGTCGACGGGTGAGCTGAGCTCAGCCCTCACGGGATCGGTGTATCGAATCGGGGCGAGGGCGGGCGAGGGGGCGAGGGCTGAGCTCACGGGCGAGGGCGAGGGCTGAGCTCACGGGCGAGGGGGCGAGGGGGCGGGGGCTTTGCTCACGGGCGAGGGGGCGACGCCGCGATGGCTGAGCTCACGGTCAAGGGGGCGACGGGCTGAGCTCATGGGCGAGGGGGGCGACGCCGCGACGGCTGAGCTCACGGGCGAGGGGGCGAGGGGGCGACGCCGCGATGGCTGAGCTCACGGTCAAGGGGGCGACGGGCTGAGCTCATGGGCGAGGGGGCGACGCCGCGACGGCTGAGCTCACGGGCGAGGGGCGACGGGCTGAGCTCACGGGCGAGGGGCGACGGGCTGATCTCACGGGCGACGGGCTGAGGGGGCGACGGGCGACGTCGAAGGGGCAACGGGCGAGGGCTGACTGGCTGAGACCGATCGTCGAAGGGGCGACGGGGCGAGGCCGCGAGGGACGACCGACGGGGCGAAGGCCGACGGCCGATCAATTGTCGAAGGCTGACGTTGTTACCAATCTAATTGCGAAATAAAAGGTATTTCTACTTTCAGATCGTCTGATTCTCAAGTAGTATAATCCTGTTTATTGCGAACTGTTTTAGCATCTAAAAACATCTGCTTGTGCATACTACTTCTCAGTTTCTAAGGAATAGCCTTCTATATATGCTATTAAATCAAAAGACATCAAGTGCTTTGTAAACTATTTAGTAACCTAAATGGAGGCTAATTATGATAGATGAAGTGATGATTGATATGGATGATCACTTATATGATTATGCTTAAAGATACAGGTCGCCCTTGTTTCTCTGCTAGCATTTTTGGGCCTGAAGGTGGAAATAGATATTTGGGCAAGGGTGGAAGAATTAAAGTTTTGAGATCTCAGAGCCAAGTTTTGGTAGGTTTCAGTTGTCTTATTAGCATATTTTTGCATTAGTGGAAAATAACGTAGCACTTTGTTTGCAATAAACAGGATTTAAGATGGCTACCTTATCTTAAGTGTTGTCTTATCTTTGCTCATATTATAGCACTATGGATTTAAGATGGCTACCTTATCCTAAGTGTCTCGTATTTGCTCAATTTTGATTTGTTGTTTATATAGACAATGGACAAAGGTTGGGAGCATGGCACTCAAGTAGGGGCGCATGGCTCGCGATGTAATTATTGCTTAAAAGTTATGAAAACTGGCGGAGTTTCGAGGTTGAAGGATCATTTAACCGGTAGCGGGAAGGATGTTGCAAAATGCAAAGAGTGTCCTCAACTTGTTCGTAAAGAATTGCTAGAATTGAAAGAAACAAATAAAAAGAAGGCAGCTCACCTTAGAGAAGGGAAGAAAAGGGTTCTCGATGAGCTTAGACACTTTGGACATGAGGCAGATGTTGAAATTAGTGTGTCCGATGATGATGAACACGAAGAAGCAAGGGATCATCGCGAAGCAAGAAGGCACGATGAGCAAACACAACAAGTTAGTGATGGAAGTAGGCCTCAAAGAGGTATACGTGCTTTGTTGAAACGAAGCCAGAGTAGTAAGGGACATGCAAGTTCTAGCAGTGTCCAACAACGTCTGGCAACTTCGTTCAATCCTGGCTTGAAAGAAAGGTTTAAAAAGGCAGTGTCTAGGTTTTTCATCTACAACCATGTCCCTGCACATGTGGCAAATGATTATCACTTTCGTAACATGATAAAGGAAGCGCAAGACATTGGAAAAGGAGTCCTTCCTCCTAGCCCAAAAGATATACTCGGTACGTATTTGGATAAAGAGGTGGCTGATATGGAGAAAAGAATGCAAGGGATGGAGCTAGAGTGGAAAGAATATGGTGTCTCTATCTTGTGTGATGGATGGACAGGGCCAACTAAAATGTCTATAATCAACTTTATGGTATACTGCAATGGAAGAGTATGCTTCATTGACTCGGTTGATGCATCGGGCAAAGAGAAAAATGCAAACTACATCAAAACTATACTTGAGGAGCAGATCCATAAAGTTGGGAAGGACTATGTGATACAAATTGTTACAGACAATGCCTCTAACTTCAAAAAAGCGGGCAAGTTATTAATGGAGGAATACAACTTGTACTGGACACCTTGTGGTGCGCATTGCCTTGACCTTATGTTTGAGGCTGTTGGCAAGCATGGGTTTGTGGGAACAACTATAGGAAAAGCAAAAGAAGTGACCCGATTCATCTATAACCACGATAAACTTGTTTATGAAGTGAGGAATGCTTGTGGTCGTGATTTACTTCGTCCAGGTGCCACAAGATTTGCTACAAACTACCTAGCTTTAGAAAGCTTGCAAAGAGAAAAAGGTAGATTACGAAGTTTCTTCACAAGTGATACGTGGGAGGCTTGTGGTTTTAATAATCACCCAACTGGTAGACTTGTAGAGGCAATTCTGTTAGATAACGACTTTTGGAATGGAGTTAAAGATACACTAGCCATCATGACACCCATGCATCAAATTCTACGGGTCTTGGACAATGAAAAATTTCCTACATTAGGTGGAGTTTATCATGCAATACAAACAATGAAAAAGGCTATTCAAATAGCATCTCCTAGGTCTTACAAATGGGTTCACAAAATTATTGACCAAAGGTGGATGAAATCAATGGATGAACCTTTGTACAAGGCTGGTATGATTTTTAACTAATCTTTGTTCTTTATTATGTACAATCGATTTGAATCTTATTTGTTTGCTCTTTTATGCAGCATATTACCTCAATCCTAAGTACCATTACGAAGAAAAGCTTGGATATAATATAGAATTGACTACAGCAGTGCATGAGGTATACAATAAATTATTCCCAATGTCACCCACGGCGGGCAACATCGGCAATGAGGTACATTAGTGTAATCACATGGTGTCTTAGTGCTATGTAACTTGTATATCGGCCTCAAATTATTCATGAATGAACATTGGTCCACAGATTACCCTTTTTCGAGAAGCACGAGGCCGATTTGGAGAGTTCTATGTAGTGGAATCAAGGAAAAATATGCTACCCGGTAAGTGTTATATCTTATGATTGTTAGTGTTATGTTCATACTCTACTTTAGATATGTCAAGTTCTAATTGAAAGTTTTTTCTGATACAGGCAATTGGTGGTCTATGTATGGAACTATGTGCCCAAGTTTGAGATTGTTGGCAGTTCGTATTCTTTCTCAGACAGCATCGTCATCACCTTGTGAGCGAAATTGGAGCACGTTCTCTCTTATCCACACAAAACCAAGGAATAGGTTATCATATGAAAAGTTAAAAAAATTAGTGTATTGCCATTATAACATGAAGTTAATTATAAAGGCAATGGAGCATGATCATATGAGACATGGCGAAAGTGAAGAAGATCCATTGGATAAATTTAACCTAATGTCACGAGTGGATGGAGATGACATAGGAAATTCTTATGCTGAGTGGTTTGCTGAAAATACAATGGATGAGGATGATGGGCGACCTGATCCAGTGATTGCTTCGGCATCACAAGATGTTGGAATAGATGTTGACAGGGCCACAGAGAACATTATGATGTCGGAAAGAAATGAGGAGACATCAACCCGCCACATGCATGTAGATTACCCACCCTCTGATGATGATGACAACCTAAATACAACAGACAGTGGTGGAGATGATGGTGATGGAGGCCATGGAGGTGGCGATGGTGGAGGTTATCATGATGGAGGGGGAGGTCAAAGTGGCGCCTATTACTTGAGTCCATTCACCGGTGAGGATGAATATACACATGCTACACAGGATTATGACCATGGTTCAAGGCAAGCTCCCTCATCTAGCCGGAACCGAGCCGTTCATGCACGAGGGGGGGGTAGGACGGCGAGTGAGAGGCAAATGAACAGAAGGAGGCAAAGAATGCAACGTGAGATGGAAGATAGCATTTCACAGCAGTTCTCATCAATGGAAATCTCCTCTAGTGATGGTTATGGAGGAAGACCTAATTCTGCAAGTTCATCGTCATATGGTTACAGTGGTTCAGAGGTGGGTGCATTTTCTCATATTATGCACAACTCATCGTTCCCACCGCTTGGAATCCTACATAGCATGCCTTATGAGCAATACTACTACTATGTATCAGACTATCTCCGTGCATACCAGACAAGTATGACTTGGGAGCAATATTGTGCTTATTTAGATTCCGTTTATGCGAGTTCATATCAGGTTCAAGAAGACTTTCAGCTTCCACGCCATTCGAACTACTATTAGTTAGTGAGTATGCTTGGTAAGATTACTCCTTTTGTTCCATGTATAAGAAATTGTTGGTTTATGATTTAAAATAATGTTTTATTTCTTATGCCTTATGTTGTAATGTTTATAATGTCCTTTTTTTTATTTTAAGTAGTGACAAAACTTGGATTGTGGTGATTATGTCATTGTTGATGGAAGTATCATTATAGTGATGGAAGTATCATTGTTGATTATGTCATTGTTGATGATTATAAATGATTGAACTTTTACAGGGAATGCACTTTGCACATATGATTGAAAATACAGGGGAGATTCTGTCGAAATTTTCATAGAAATATATTCATATTAGAATGCTTATTTTGCTTATAAAAGATTAGTGTCACTCCTTTGAAGAGTTATATTGTGAATGATATAATGTCTTTTTCTTATTTTAAGTAGTGACAAAACTTGAATTGTGGTGATTGTATCATTGTTGATGATTATAAATGATTGAACTTTTACAGGGAATGCACTTTGCAAATATGATTGAAAATACAGGGGAGATTCTGTCGAAATTTTTATAGAAATATATTCATATTAGAATGCTTATTTTGCTTGTAAAAGATTAGTGTCACTCCTTTGAAGAGTCATATTGTGAAAATATATGATAAAAATTAATTTTTGACGACCGATATTTTTTTACACAATATCTCCGATATATCTCCGATATATCTCCGATATTTCGTCTCTTAGGCCGACCGATATTTTACCGATATCCGATACGACATTCCTTGGGTACGACGGCCAGATAATGCCGTTTATGTCATTTTACGGAGTAAAATTAATAAAATCTTTTGTCTTTAAAAGTAGGAAAAAAGACAACTAAACATAAAAACTTTTTGTTTCTTTTAACAAAAAAGGAAGAAAGATGGAAAAAAATTTTCTTTTAATTTTCAAATGTGCACTCAAGTATACCATAATTAAGAAACCAAATGTGTAAGTATGTGTGCCCGCACTACCCACCATCTGGTTGCGAATTTTGATATGATAGTTTGGGTTAACATAAGAAGCAACTGGGTTTGAATCACCCCCCTGCACCCCAGATTAACATGCATTGCCAGTTCTAGATCTGATTGCTCATTGTATTATGCTGACACATCTGATTCGTGCCTCCGGAGTGCGGAGGTCGATTGAATTGGGTTCTCGCTGGCCAACACAGGCAAAGCACGACACAACATCCCGACAATCGAGACCCAAAAGAGCCTACAACCACCACTTGTTGAGCCGCGTGCAACCAAAGGCCAGAGTTTTTCAGCCAACCGCGTGCTCAAGATACTCGGACAATCAATCTCCACAAACCCATCCTTGTCTGCCCGTTGGGCAGTGGTGTGGGGAGCGATGTGATGTTTGACGCCCAAGCAGATGTGCCCTTGACCTAAAAGGCCTCGGGCGCAACTTGCGTTCAAAGACTCGATGGTTCATGGGATTCTGCAATTCACACCAAGTATCACATTTCGCTACGTTCTTAATCGATGCGAGAGCCGAGATATCCTTTGCCGAGAGTCGTATTGACATTATAGTTTGATGCGCCGACTCGCACCCGCCGACGCAGAGGTGCAAACGGGCGACGAGACCGCCACAATCAATTAAGAAATTTCCTTGGCCCGGTTAACTTTTTCTAATAAAAATAGGTTAAATTTTTCCGAAATCTCATAGAGTACTCCCACCTTTTGCGAGCCAGTTAGTGTCGGGCTAGCGGGCAGACCTTTAAATTGACACCCTTGGTAGCAGATTCAATCAAACTCTCTTTAGCAAAATAATTAAAAAGATTCATATTCTTCTCGCATAGCTCTAAGCAGTGAGAAATCTTTACGGGCCCACACGTGAGCTGGACACGATAATGTAGTGGCACATCTAGCCTTTCTGGCGACCGTGACCAACCCCCCCCACAATCTCCCTCCGTCTAACATACCGATTTGGATTAAAAAACCAAAGTGGAAGTTTATGTAGACAAGTAAAATTGAACAGAGGAAGTAGTACATAGGATCCTACTCGTAAATTAGAAAAATAAACTGAACCCAATTTATTGTGTTTATGCATACAGCTACTACACAAGGAATATATATATGAAGATGGTTTATATGATATCGCTCTCATATAAGGAGTATGAGGTTAATTTTTTGGACTATTAGATTTCGATCCGAAGGTGGATATCAAATAAATAGTAGGTGAGTGTCACGGTAGGTGAGTTCTATATAGCTGTTTATAGCCATCAGATCAAGATCTCACAGTTACGAATAGAATTGGCCTCGTATAAATTATCTGACAGCGATCTCATTTTGGTCACGATTGTGCCCAAATAAAAAAAGAATATGGTCTATGGACTCATGATGCATTGGTCAGGAAATACTTTCTCAATCTTTAAATGTTGGCAACGGCACAAAACCTACCCTCCCCAGCAGCAGAGGTTCCAGGCAATGAGCAAATCCAGTGCTCAGTCAACGCCACCCTCCGTTGACTCGGACTTCGATTTGGGACCACACGTCAGACCTTCTCTCAGGAACGTCTCAGTCCTCCCTTGTGTAGAAGTAACACTCTCCCCCCTCTTCAAAATTGACAGCGCCGCTTCCCCACTCCCCCCGCCACCGTCTCCGCCGTCTCCTCCGCCACCCCTATCTGCCGGAATCTCCCCCCTCCGCCTCCGCCGTAGTGCTTGAGATTGAGTTCTTTGGGACGAAAGAGGAAGGTTGCTGGGGAATGGAGGCGATGGCCGGAAAGGAGCTAGGGGCGCTAGGGCAGGGGTTTGATCTCACCTCGGACTTCCGCCTCCGGTTTGCTAAAGGGGCTAAGCTTGTTGTGCTTGACTTGGTTAACGTTCGGGACGTGGCCATCCCCGGTGGGCCGACCTTCTCCGGTGTCTCTGTCGACGTGCGCTGCGACAAGGGCGACCGCCTCCGGTATCGCTCCGATGTGCTCGACTTCAATCAGGTGATCCTCCCTTTTATCTGTTCATCTTTTTTTTTGTGGAAATTTTTTGAAGCGCTAGTGGTTTATTGGTTAAGCTTGATTAGCCTTCACAAAAAAAAAAAAAACGAAAAAAAGAAACAGATTGTATGTATGCGACAGTTCATAGTTCGAAATGGTGTTGCATGGCGTTTAATTGAAGTGTTTGATGATTGAATATGTCTCACTAGGTACAAAGATTTGCTTAGGTAACGTTTAGGCATATCCTCTGTAACAGTTGGGCGAATTATTCGCAAACAATTTGTATGTTCGGCGATTTTTGGAGTCCTAGTATACTCGTCCGATTAATCTTTTTTGTTAGTGCCATCGACACCTCTTTAACGCATCAGGCCTGATCACTTTGATGGCCACGAGGGCTGCCACTTGCTGATTAATCGCATTATTCAGCAAATTAGGTAATTGTGACTGTAAGGTGAATTTCCACATGGTAGTGTATGCTTTTGTGAATAGGTTGTTTCTTTCCGGGATCTTCCGTGGTCTGTTGCTGTAATTAGTGCCATGACCTCCATTTTGGGACTAGTGTAGCCTACTTGCTCCGGCCATGTTGTATGATTATGTTTAGTTGTTCTTTATTTCTATTCTTGAAATACACTCCTCCTTACTCGATATCAAGCTATCTTAAACAAACTTTCTCAAGTTGAGGGGGTGTAAACAAATGGGAGCTATAGCTTAGTGATCGTTTAAATATAAAACCCTTGCAAGTGCACAAGGCAATTGTACTACGGTGAGTATTAAAGGGTTGTCGAACCTCAGGGACGGATTAATCTTTTACCAAATTCAAGAGAAGAAAAAGATGTAGTTTAATTAATTCTAAAGAAAGCAATGGACTTTATCTAATCTAACTAAGATTTAATCAATATGGAGAAATATCAAGGCAGAGAATCCACTACTAGACATGCAATTACTACTCTCAATTATTATTAAGCATAAGTTAACATGATATGGTAATTCATGTTCATGGTCAGACACACAAATCACAATGAATTCACTCACGTTCTTGGTCGGACACGAGAGTTCATCCACTAAAAATTAATGTAGATAATTCTATCCTTGGTCGGGCATAGAATTATCATTTGGGCTAATGATCCTATCCTTGGTCGGGCATAGAATTAACACCAGCCTACTTTTAGCTAAGCGCAGGAATTAAAAAGATCTAATTTCATTCATATCGATCAAGTCTATGGTCAAGCACTCAAAAGAACTCATGAAATCGCATTAAGCATGAATCATAATCAACTTTATAGAATTAAACTATCAAGAGTAGCAATACACATCTAGGGCTTCATCAAGCCTTGAATAAAAGTTTAGTTACACATAGAAAGGGAGAAAAGAAAAGCCTGTTTAAGTAGATCCATCGTCATGAATCCTTCTTCTTCTTCTTTGCTCAAGACTCCTTCTCTTGCTCCTCTCTAGCCTCCAATAAAGCTCTGGTTCTCCAAGGTTGAGTGCCCAATACGTTCTCCCATAAGGCCTATTTATAATAGTGAAGAGAAACCACGAAGTCCCCTTCCAAATCCAAGTCAAAATAGGTCTTATTTCGGTTTTCCGTATACGGCGATCGATCGCTACGATTGACGATCGTTCGCTATCCGATCGATCGCTATTCCTTCGTTATTTTCCTCCGATCGATCGCGTGCCGATCGACGCCGTATGATACCGATCGATCGTAGTTACTGTCTTGCGCGATTGAAAAATTCCAGTAGATACGATCGATCGTTTTTATGCCGATCGATCGTGTCCTTCAATATAGTGCTTTTGCGGCTCTAGCGATCGATCGCAGTGATTCCCGATCGATCGTAGTTACTGTTTATAAACTTCAAATGGCTATAACTTTCTGTCCCGAACTCCGAATTGCGCGTGGTTGGTGGCGTTGGAAAGCTGACTTCTTGAACTTTGACATGAGACTTGAATCAGTCCAATCAGATATTTGTAGACGAAGTTATGATAATTTAACCATTCGAGTCACTTTTCTCTTCATTTTTGTGTATTACTCTTGTTTCCTACAAAAACCAAAAACTATATTAAAGTAATAGTTATTCTAATCAAACACTAGCATAATCATAAGCTTAGGAGATAATAAAATGCATATTTCATGTATAGATCACACCCCCAAACCTAGATTTTGCTAGTCCCTAGCAAAACAAAAACAAAACAAAATCAAACAATCGACTAAAAGAACTAATGCAGAAAAGTAAACACCACTTTCGTAGGGAACACGATTGCATTGAGCGTATGCAACAAGCCGTTAAACCTCTAGGTGTCCCTAGTAGGACGAGTGTTGTCTCGTGAGGGTTTGCAGCCATGCTACCCACAAACATGTATTTTTTAATCTAATTAACCTAAGTGCAAAAACAAAGCAAAAATTAAAACATAGCAAAACATACAACCTATTATCCCGACAAATGCAAAATACAATGCTTAAAAGAATTAACCACACGTACTTGGTTCATAATCAACAGGAATATAGAAGCCCTCAAGTAAGTGGTTTTATTCCACACTTTCATCTTGGAAATTTCTGCTCAATATTACATAGCATGATAATCATAAATAGTAGAAAGTGTAGAACATTGTAGCAATACATTCTAAATTTCTGTTTTATACAGATCCAGTGTTACCCATTAACCAAAGAACATCAGAATCTACATAGTCATCGTAATCTTTAGGTTCATGATAGCACAAATCTGCGCGCCTCCTTCGGGTCCAACATTCTAGATTTGAGAGGATAATACACCACAGACTTTTTTTTTTCCGCTAGGACTGTGTAAGGCATGACTTCAAGATGCTTAGGTTTAGCAATGACTCAGGCCAATGACTCCCAGCCAGTTGGCTTAGGGCATTAGGTATTAAGAGATCGCTTCGGGCCCGAGCATCAGTCTAAGTTAATCCTATAAAGTCAAGCAGCCCCTTTTCTTTCATTTTGTTTTCATTTTCATTTTCATCATTCATATTTTCAGCGCATCTTTATTTTGTCTAGGCTGTATTATACTCTCAACCTATTTCCGGTTCCAATCCCTTGCCATGGCCAAGTAAATGGTCTATCATGATCTTTTAAGCTCAACAGACAACTACACATCATCCAATGACTATGACTAAAGACATCCCACTGTAGATTAGCATTCAACAAATCTCTAGATGGTATTACTTTATGTACTAGTGTGTGTGAGTGAATTTTCTTAGTTCAAGCACCTGTTCCAAGAGGACTGTAACAAAAAAGTATGATCAGTTAAGTGTATCTATCCTCCAGTATACTTACTCACACTTCCAATGAAAATTAGTCTCCTAAGAATTGTAACATGCATTATTACGGGATAAACTAACAAAACCTAAGAAAAAGTACTAACAAACAACTTAAAAACTAATCAAACAAATTTAACAACTTTTTTTTTTTATTTTCCTTTTTCTTTTTCTTGATTTTACAATGAAGCACATCCTCTCCCCCAAACCTAATATAAGCATTGTCCTCAATGCACAATGAAAGACAAAATACAATGATCATAAAAAGGGAAAAGAGAAGGAGGAAGGAAAACACCAGAGAAAGAGCGGACTAAGAGTCCTGGTCATCGCCGTCTGCACCATCGCCTGGAGAAAAACGCCATGCATGAAGAAAATCGACTATGGAGTCGAGGCGTTCCGTAATAGCATGCTGGGACTGGCGAATCTTCTGCTGTGACTGGCGAATCTCCTGCACATGGCCAGTGAGATCGCTGATCTGCTGCTGCATCGTCGCCCATGGTGGTTGAGCAGGCTCATCCTCAGGTATCTCAGCATGATCCTCAAGACGCGGAGCTCGTGGCCACCCGCGTCGTGTATGGCCCATCATACGGTTATACGCATCAACTCCAATAGGCCCCAGTCCATGAGATGTACGAGAATGCTCAGGAAAATGCACCCCCTGAGTCAGAAATATTCGCTCTAAAATGTAGGGGTAGGGTATCCTCTCATCTTTATGGCCCACCATCATTTGCTTCATCCGGCCAAAGACGAATGAAGGCAAGTCAAGATCACGGCGCCGTGTATCATCGCCGAATACATAAAGTAAATCTGTCATAGTTCGGTCGACTTTTTCCTTCCAGGCTGACCAGACATCATGCTGTAGAATTAAAAATGCAAAACGAAACTCCGATCGCATGCTAATGGCGGCCAGCCAAGTAGAGGTCCCAGGGCCTACTGCCGACCCCGTCAATCGCCCCGTGATATTCCGGTACGGAGGAAACTGATATCCATTAAAGTCAGGGTGATAAATCGTACCTCGGTCACAACCCATAGCACTAGCAATATCTGCAACTCGAACTCTGATCGAAACACCACATACTATACTCTGAATAGTTACCTGCTCCGGATCATCGCTGTCTTCTATGGTGCCAGTTGCATAAAATTCACGAACTGGGTCCTCGTGGACCATGGCGAACGCATTATGCCTTTTTGCCGCGATATGGGTGAAATAGTTCACCCAATCCGCCCTGTCCTCAATCCATCGCTGAGTTGGAAGGTCGGAAATAACCGGGTTGAGGACCACCTGCCTCTCATATTGGATGGGCCGTGGCGGTGCAGCAGGTTCAGGTGGAGGGGTGGAGGAAACAGGACGTGAGGAAGAAGCCTCACCCCTATGGCGTTTGTGCGCGACGGATTTCTGAGGCATTGTACCTGAAAACCAAAGATAATAGTGAAAATTCAATCAAGATACAAGAATATGCAGCAGGTAATTGCAATACTTAAATATCACAGCAAGCATGTAATAACAGATCCACTTCTCAATTTTCGGTTTTTTTTTTTGAAAATAATAATAAATAAAAAAAATAAAATAAAAAGAAAAATTTGATGAAAACTTAGGAAATCAAAAGGAACCATCATGCATAACAAAATCTCAATCATCAATATAAAACTATGCATGAAAGGGATTCGAAAATCAGATTTCGAAATTTTTTTTTTTTATAGAAAACACTGTTCACCGCAAGAACAAAATTCCTAAAAACACCTAAATCGAAAAATCAAAGGCTGAAAGTCATGCATAAGCATCGCAATAATCATTAGAAGAGAATGCATAAGATTAATCACAACAATATCCACCGGAAACTAAGAAAAATTGAGTTTTTAAGTTTCGGCTTACCGGAAGAAAAATGAGTGATTGCGATGAAATGACTGCGAAATCACGGAAACAGACACTGGATCTGGATTCTAAGTGCAAAAATCCTTTGAGGGCCGGAGTTTCAACTCAAACAAGGGTCGAAAAGGCGGCGGCCAGCGGAAATAGATTTCTCTCGCCGCGGCCGTTCGGGATTTATGCGCGAGGAAGACGACCCGCGATCGATCGCTATTTTAGCCGATCGATCGTTATGTAAATAAGAAACAACGCCCGTTAGATTGAAGATGAACGGTGTTGATGTACCGTATCGCGATCGATCGCAAATATAAGGCGTCGATCGGCGACCGATCGATCGTAAATCCCGATCGATCGTATCTACTGTTCGTCGTTTTTTTTTTTTAATTTTTTTTAATTTTTATACAAGTAATATTCCCTCCCCCAAACCTATTATGAACATTGCCCTCAATGTGAATAAAATATAGCATGACAATGAGCATATAATAAAGAAAATCAGATAAAGGAGAGAATACACCTGAATACGTGGGTTGCCTCCCACCAAGCGCTAAGTTTAACGTCTTCAGCCAGACGTAGACACAATCAAGCTGTAAGTGCCGGATCATCCAAGTAAACAATCATCACATCAATATCTGGCACAGCCTCGAAATATGGTTTCAATCGATGACCATTGACTTTGAATGTAGTCCCATCCTTTGGATTATAAATCCCAACCGCTCCATGAGAGTAGACTTGTTTCACAATGTAAGGGCCATACCATCGAGAACGAAGTTTCCCAGGAAATAAGTGTAGCCGCGAATTATAGAGTAACACCTTCTGATCAGGATGAAAAGATTTCCTGGAAATCATCTTGTCATGTATAGCCTTGGTCCTCATCTTGTAGAGTTTGGCATTCTCATATGCATCAAAGCGCATCTCGTCTAACTCACTCAGTTGGAGTTTTCGCTGCTCACCGGCTTTATCCATATCAAAGTTGTACGCCTTAATAGCCCAATACGCCCGGTGTTCCAACTCAACAGGTAAGTGACAAGCTTTTCCATATACCAATCGGTAGGGAGACATACCAATCAGGGTCTTGAAAGTTGTCCGGTAGGCCCATAATGCATCATTCAGTCTCAAGGACCAATCCTTCCTATCGGGGCGAACCGTCTTCTCCAGAATCTGCTTGATTTGGCGATTGGAGACCTCCACTTGGCCAATCGTCTGAGGATGATAAGGTGTGGCAACCTTGTGGGTGACAGCGTATTTCTTGAGAAGAGCTTCAAAAGACCTGTTATAAAAATGAGAACCTCCATCACTAATAATAGCTCGAGGAGTTCCAAACCTGCTAAAAATGTTAGATTTAAGAAATTCCAGCACAACTTTATGATCATTGGTCTTAGTGGCAACAACTTCAATCCACTTAGACACATAATCCACAGCAACAAGAATATATGTATGACCAAAAGATGGCGGAAAAGGTCCCATAAAATCGATACCCCAAACATCAAATAAATCAACAATCAAAATTGGTTGTAGGGGCATCATATTCCTTTTAGACAAAGCTCCCAGTTTTTGACACCGATCGCAAGATTGACAATAAGCATGAGCGTCTTTAAATAGAGTTGGCCAATAAAAACCGCTTTGAAGTACTTTGGCCGCAGTTTTCTTACCACCGAAATGTCCACCACAGGCCTGAGAGTGACAAAAAGATAAGATGCTATGAAACTCACTCTCGGGGACACATCGTCTTATGACTTGGTCAGCACATATCTTAAACAGGTCAGGGTCATCCCAATAGTAATGTTTGACTCGAGAGAAAAATAAGTCTTTGTCATGTTTAGACCAAAAGGTTGGAATTTGACCCACAGCAAGATAATTCACAATATGTGCAAACCAAGGTAGAGATGTAGTGGAGACAGCAAAGAGCTGTTCATCAGGGAATGTATCTCTTAGAGGGTCATGGCTATGCAGATCAGGAATAGGAATTCTGGATAGATGATCAGCCACGACATTCTCAGAACCCTTTTTATCTTTAATTTCAAAGTCAAATTCCTGGAGAAGTAAAATCCAACGGATCAGCCTTGGCTTAGCATCCTTCTTGGAAAGAAGGTACCGCAAGGCTGCATGATCAGAGAAAATGATGATCTTACTACCCAAGAGATATGACCTGAACTTATCTAATGCAAACACAACAGCAAGCAACTCTTTTTCTGTGGTAGTATAATTCAATTGAGCGTCAGTGAGTGTCTTGCTGGCATAGTATATAACATGAGGAATTTTATTGATGCGTTGACCTAACACTGCCCCTACAGCAGTGATTCCCGATCGATCGTAGTTACTGTTTATAAACTTCAAATGGCTATAACTTTCCGTCCCGAACTCCGAATTGCGCGTGGTTGGTGGCGTTGGAAAGCTGACTTCTTGAACTTTGACATGAGACTTGAATCAGTCCAATCAGATATTTGTAGACGAAGTTATGATAATTTAACCATTCGAGTCACTTTTCTCTTCATTTTTGTGTATTACTCTTGTTTCCTACAAAAACCAAAAACTATATTAAAGTAGTAGTTATTCTAATCAAACACTAGCATAATCATAAGCTTAGGAGATAATAAAATGCATATTTCATGTATAGATCACTTAGAGTGATTGTAGTATTACTAATGTGAAACAAGATGTGAATTCAGATAATCGGAAACATTTGGAAGATTTGACCAGGCCTGGTGGCATAGTTCGTGTGGAAGCTTTAAATATAGTCAAATCCTGGTGGACGTCCCATAAAAAAATCCTGGTCGACTCATATTTGACAGTAAATATAGTTGGTAGAAAACTAGTGATTGCCTAATATCATAGGCTGAAAGCCTCAATTTTGTTCTGTTTGGTCTTCTGATGCAAATATATTGCTTTTCCTTGATTGGACTTCTTTTCCAGTTGAGGTTTTATCATTGGTTGAAAGGGTTTCTTGAATAATCTTGAACTAAACCTCTTAGTGCATTAAGTTTCCTAAATCTGATGAATTCCTTTTCTTACTCAAGGCCACTGTTTCGAACACATATGATAGAAAAAACCATCAAGCGCAATAGAAAGCATTCGTGAAGAAATAAATTGCTATCTCATACAGATTTGTATGATTTTGCTGATTTGATAGTTGATGGTGACAAGTTGTTATGTTTTTCATGTCATTTTTTTTTTGTTTTCAATAACATATTGGATGGACTACAAAACTTCATTCCATTCTCTGCAACTCTTTTCTGTACTTTGCGTGTATGTTTTATGTCGAATCCGTAGCCAGATCTTCATTTATTGTTTCTTTTTTTTTTTACGTCACAATCTATCTCGTATTTCATGTTGACAACCCACATATATATTCGTTCTTAAATTTGGTAGTTTGTGGAATCTTGTCTATCAACCTGTAGTTGGCCAACCAGATACGGTTTTGACACTAGATTTCCATCATTGTAGGACAATGTCGGACTATATGGTAGGTAGACTGAGTTGTGCACTTGAAAAAGGGGCCCAAGCTAGCAGTATACAAATTCGTTTAATGTGCCTCTATCTGAAAATGAGTTTTTATTATAAGTTAAAATATATGCTCTTACATAATTTAATGATTTAAGTTCATTGTTTCTTCAATAAAAAAAAGGCTCCTTGTTGCTGGTGTACTTCCATGTTGACACAATGTATTTCAATGTTTGTATGGCATTTCATGCTCGTTTTTCAAATATGCAGATGTCAGAGTTGATGAATCAGAAATCTTTACTACAAGGAAAAGTTCCTTCTGGTTACTTTAATGCTCTTTTTGACTTAAGTGGCGTCTGGTTTGAAGATGCTGCAGACACTAAGCATCTTGCTTTAGATGGTTATTTCATCTCGCTCTACACTTTCCATCTAACTGCTTCTCCTTTAATCCTACGAGAGGAAGTAAAAAAGGCTGTCCCACATAACTGGGACCCAGCATTGCTATCTAGGTACTGTTGCCTTCATCTTCTCTTGCTTGCCGAGTTCGCATGGTCATTACTGGGGCAATGTATACTGCTCTTTCTAAGCTGTAATTTCATTACAATTTTCTATATATGTGCACCTATCATCCTGGAATTAGATTCTATTTAATTCGGAATGATCTCTCTCTCTCTCTTATTCCTTTTTGTTTATATCTATCTTGAAATCCACAAACTTTCCAGTGCACAACAGAACTGCTTCTGAAATCTGAATATAAATTAATAAATAGTGGTCAGTTATGTGAACACCCATGTGCTTGAGAGAACATATTCTTATATTTTCTGAAATTGCAGATTTGGGATTTCATGTAAAATTGTAGTTGATTTTGAAGGGGGTTTGATGAAGTCTTTTATAGTAGGATTAATGTGTAGAAGGATATGCTTGCATTATAATCACGATGCTGGGGACTGTTGACAGATACTAGACAAACTTGTGTATTAAAAAAATTCTCTGTCATCCGTTCACTATAGATATGAATGCAATGGAGTTACTGTCCTGGAGCGTGTTCCTTTTTTTATTCAACAATTTTTTTTAATAATTTAGTCAGGTTAGACTAAATTATGCACCAAGCTGGCTGAAAAGGTTTGGTAGGCTTTGGAACCTATAGAACTACTTAAGCGTTAATACCTAAGTCAAGTTATGGAACACATTTGTACACAAATTAACTACTTTTTGCATAGATAAGCCATTGATTCGTTTTGCTTGGCAAGCCCATCATCATGTGAGTTGCAAGAAAAGATAATCACTTGAGATTCATCAATAGTATTGATTTTGACGTTAAACAGGTTTATCAAGACCTATGGAACTCATATACTTGTGGGAATGGCAGTTGGAGGCCTAGATGTAATTTGTATGAGACAAAAACCTTCCTCATCTGTCCCGGCTGCTGAACTTAAAAGCCATTTGGAGGATCTTGGAGATTACTTATTTTCAGATGGAAAAAGTCTTTCTCCTCTCCATCGAAAAGCTCGGGAAGGCAAACACAAGGTATGTACATTTTAATATGCACCGTTTCCCTCCTCCATTTAAGGGACCCTGCATTCTATATTTGTTTTCATTTAGTTTTTACTGTAGGTTCCAGCGGTGTTTTTAGACATCTTGAATGCGAATGAAATGCAATTGCCCAGTTTTTCTGCAGAAAAAGAAGTAAGCTCAGATAACTTTTTATTATCTCTTGTTTTTCTAATTGTAAGTTTATGTAAGATGATGTTTGTCAATTTGGCCAATATGGAACCCCTTTTAGGAATATCTTTCACTAGGCATATTGGATATTTTTTTTAGGCCAAATGCAAAAGGTTCCCTTTATAGAATTTGGGTGCCCTATGATCCATAAATTCTGTTTCATATAACAGGTTACTGTATATGAAATTATCTTCTCAGCAAATTAAGCAGGTTAATCACGAAAATTAATCTGAACTTTATCACTGCTTACTCTTCCACCTGTGGTCTATCCTTTGCAGAAAGTCAAAAGTGCTTAATTTCATAATCATAATCATAATCAAGTAGAACCTTTTTCCAATTATTTGGGTCGGCGACATGGATCTTACACCTCCATTCAAGCCTGTTTTGTGCCAACTCTTTTGCATGAGATATTTTTTATTAACTCCATCCAAGTTCTCTTAGGTCTCCCTCTCCCCCTTTTTTAACAACATTTATATGCATCCCTTCTAATATTTTCACAGGGGCATCTATTGGTTTTCTTTGCATATGCCCATACCAACACAACCTATAATCCCTCAGCTTCTTCCCTAAATGAGCTACCCTAAACTCTTACGAATATATTCATTTCTAATCCTCTCTCTCTTAGTTATCCCACTCATCCACCTTACCATTCTCATTTCTGCTACATTTAACTCTATATGACCTCTCTTTGGTGCTTTTGAATTGAATCATGTAGAAGGATGGTGGAAGAGGTGGAGAAGAAGAAGAAAGAGAGGGAGGGAAGGGGTGAAACAGAAAAAGGAAGAGTAATGGAGTGGATTGGAAGCAAGGAGGAAGGTGGTGAATAAGGTGGAGGGAGACTATTATATGAATAAAAAGCAGACAAGGAGGAGGGCCATACTAAGGGGGTGGAGGATGAGCAGGGAAGGAGGCTAAAGGTGGTGGAGGAGGGATAAAAAAAGAAGGCCAAGGGGCAAGGAGGGGGAGTAGGTGGTTTTGGAGAAAAGGAAGAACTGGAAAGGAGGTTGAGAAAGCTTGAAGAAGTGAAAAAGTGAGAAAGGGAGGAGGAGGAGAAGAAAGGGCTGTCATTAGTGGAATGAACTGTATAGGAGGAGAGGAAATCATGGGGAAGGAGAGGCGGAGAAGAGGTGTTCTTCCTGTCCCTTCCTCCTCCAATAAGGTTGGCTTGATTGCTGGAGCTAGCTAGTTCAAAAGGAATGCAGTTAGCCCAAACATCCTGGCCTTGAAAAATGAGTGATTCTACCTTTCTTGGCCTTTTGTCTAAGTTCAATTGTAGTATATGTTTGCTCACAAAAGGAAAAAAAAAAGAATGAAAATCAAATGATTCCGAGCTAAACAAGTTTGACCACCTGCTGAACTCGGTTTAGAACCTCGCTTCAGCATGCAGGATGGACTTGATTTTGTCCAATGCGAGTCTCCTTTTAAATTTGGGCTCTAATTATCAGTATTTTTTAGAAATATGGACTGCATTCATGACTTGAAATTTATTAGATTTAATTGAACACACTTTATAAAGGTCAAATTTCTTAATGTTCATTGAGGATGAGATGGAGTAGAAGGGGCTAGGTGCAAGAGAGAGCGAGGATATGGAAGAGAAGCGGGGTTTAATATCTTTGTTTCTTAATTTTTTTCCCATTACGGGTTTAACACCTATGTTGTCCTCAAGGTTTCTTTCTTTTTTTGTATATTAAAACCAAATTCAAAATTTGATCTTATCTTTTTCTAGATGTGAAACTGTAACCATGACGTGAACTCATCAAATGAGGTCAAACAATTAGAATAACTTTGTATTAAGAGATGTTACTCGTATATAAGCACATCTGGACCTATTGTATGCAATGAGGTTGCTTATATCTTTCTGCAACATTTATTGAAACAGGGTATTAAAATAACATGCTCAAAGAGAGGGGGAAATCCATCTTCACGAGATCATCACATTTGGCTACAGACAGTACTTGCCAATCCTGATGCCATATGCTTTAAAGTTGTGCCTATTACTTCACTGCTTACTGGGATCCCTGGAAGTGGTTATCTTAGCCATGCAATGAATTTGTACCTTCGTTGTATGTGCTTCTTTCTTTCTTTTTTTTTTCTTGGTAGAAATTTCGTTGTATGTGCTTGGACTGCCATATTGCTATTTTCTCAAAATTCTGTGATATAAGTGTGAATTATGACCAAATCTTATTTATACAGTCATTTTATCTCTTATCAGATAAACCTGCTCCAGAAGATCTCCAGTACTTTTTAGAGTTCCAAGTCCCTAGGCAGTGGGCTCCCATGTTCAATGAGCTGCCACTTGGGCCACAGAGGAGGAAGTCCTCTTCTCCTGCATTGCGGTTCCACTTCATGGGTCCAAAGCTTCATATCAGTGATACACAGGTTCAATATATTTTTCTGATAACGTTCTTTCCTTTGAGGTGTTAGTTTTGGACATGGAAATAAGTGGTTGTGTATTCTGCTGTGTGGGCGGACATCTATTCTTTCATGCTCTGCTCACAAGGAGGAGTGCTAAACAAATTGCGTTCCAATGAGGGAATTCGGGTGTTTCTATCGGTATTTTCTTGCATTGTTTATGCGTGAAACAAGGTTATTCTTCTCCTTCCAGTATTTTATCTCATGTATAACTTTCTTCAGTTCATTTTTACATTATTTTATTAGGTTTCAACCGATAAAAAGCCAGTAGTTGGAATGCGCCTATATTTAGAAGGCAGCAAGTGCAATCAATTGGCTGTACATCTGCAACACCTGTCCAGCCTTCCAAGTATGGTCAAATCCTTGTCTGTGGTCCCTTCCTCCAAGTTACCTTGTGGGTGGCGTGGTTCTGATGAGTTGCCTGGTAACAACTACTTGGAGCCTGTACAATGGAAGAGATATTCTCGCGTCTGCACGGCAGCTGTCAAGTACAATCCAGAGTGGAACTCTAGCGAATCGAATGGTGTGTTCGTTGTTACAGGTGCACAGCTTTTCACCAAAGGGAAATGGGGTAAAACAGTTCTCCATCTCCGCTTGCTCTACACTTTCCTACCAAATTGCAGCATTTTTAAGTCTGATTGGGCACACACACGCGGTGCCCCTCACAAGTCAAGCTTCCTAACAAATATAAGCACAGCATTCCTGCACCGAGGTGACGCGGCAGGGCAAGCAAAGCAGCAGTCCCCTGTAATAAACTCAGGTGTCTATCCGGATGGTCCTCCGGTTCCTGTTCATTCACAGAAACTTCTTAAATTTGTGGAGACAGAGGAGGTAGTACGTGGCCCCAACCATCTACCAGGGCATTGGCTTGTAACTGCCGCAAGGTTGGTGGTGGAAGGTCACAAGATTGGATTGAATATCAAGTTCTCCTTATTAGACTATACTGCATCAAATGTTTAATGTGTATAGATTTTGTAGCCCATTGTTATTGCTTCATTGCATTTCATGTACAGTTTGCATAGTAATTTACAGATTTAATTGGTTGTGTTTTGCCCTTCTGTTTCCAATGGAACTAAGGGTGTGAAAGAAAAACCAAGATATATTAAAATGAGGTTCCTAACAACCTAAGAACATACTCCCTCCCCCATGTATTAAGTTTCTGTATATGAATACTTGATGTGAATCGCGATCTTTATTATCATGTGGGAATACTTTTGTACTTGTTTGGGCATAACTTTTCACAGAAAGCAATTATGCAGCAGCTCAAGAAGGGGATATTTTTGGTCGTTAAGACTTTGAAGGCACTAAAGAGAAATGAGTAAAAACAGTTAAAAAGTGAAAAACGCACTCCCATAAGGGACCTAGATGACACCTTAATGTTGATTTAGAACATTTTAGAGTGCATAACATTACTTGCTAAAAAACTGCTCTGAAGGTCAGATCTAACCCTATATATGTAAGGGAGGGCGGGAGGGGGAGAGGGGCATCGGCAAAATGGGGAAATAAGGGAGATGGGCGTCAGCGAAGAGAGGAGTCTGCGAAGAGGGGTGCCCACAAAGAGGGGCATTGGCAGAGATGACAGTCCGCGGAGAGGGGCGTCGTCAAACCGAAGAAGTCCGCGAAGAGGAGAGTCGATGGAGAGGGACGTCGGCAGAAGGGGCATCGACCGAGGGGGGTTATTGGTGGCATGGGAGGGTTTCGAAGTGGCTACGAAGGGAGAGTGGGAGCAAGGAATGTTGTATCGGATATCGGTAAAATATCGGTTGGCAAGAGAGACAAAATATTGGAGATATCATGTAAAAATATATCGGTGGTCTAAACAAGTTTTTACCAAATATATATATGTTCGCAATATGACTCTTTGAAGGAGTAACATTAATCTTATACAAGCAAAATAAGCATTCTTATATGAATATATTTCTATGAAAATTTCGACAGAGATTCTCCTGTATTTTCAATTATATGTGCAAAGTGTATAACCTGTAAAAGTTTAATCATCAGTAATAGTCAACAATGGGACAATCAACAAGTAAATACAATGCATGTTTACAAGATATCCAAATTCCAACAAGTAATGTCACAATCTACAACATAAGAGTTTGATAATTAAAATATAAGTTTATGCACTATTTAACATAAGAAAAAGACATTATATGCATTACAACATAACCATTTGTCCATCAAATCCTTAATAATAAAAAATATAAGTATAAGCATTACAACATAACCATTTATTTTTGTTTTTATTAAGTGTATCGCCAATATATTGCTAAAAACCGATATATCGACGATATTTGGAAAATATCACCCAACTGAGACTGTTGGGTCTCGTTGTATCGGGTGGTGCCCGATACTGATATATTGTCGATATATCTGTGCGACAACATTCCTTGAGTGAGGTGTGTTGGAAAAGGGAGAGTGGGAATAAAGCAAGAGAGGGGAAAATGACGTGCGACAATTTTTTGAGTATGGTGGTCACACAGGCCACATAGCATTTTCAAATTCCATGTTGCTGCATGGGCAATTTAGCCATTACAAAAAAAAACACATGCCCCTCATGTGAGTCCCTTTTTTGTTATATTCTAACGGGCCCTTTAGGTTTGTTTTGAACTCCCAATTTTTTTACCCGGCCCAAACCGATTAAAAGGGCAAAGTGAATAAATAAAAAAATAGTGTTTAAAATTTATGTTGTTGGGTCTTCAAATACTCATATCTTATTTTATCTGTGTTCTCAATATCTTAGAGCTCCTAACACAATTTAATATCGCTATTAAAATATTAAATATATAGTTTGTTTCCTAGTAATAAGAATGTAATTGTATCGCACAATCAGCACCTATCAAGTAAATGTTGAATTGAATTAAATATTAAAAATGATCCTTTCCTATAAGCTTGAGCTTTTTGGGAAACATGACTATTTAACATAGTATGCTTTGGTTTCAAATCCCAAGGAGAGCAATTTTCTTCTATATATATATATATATATTTCTAGACAATTTCCCAAGGTCCTAGTTTAGCCTCCTCTCCATTTATTATAAATGGGTCTCTATCTCTCTATACATATAAGACCGGTTTACATGAGATCGTTCTTATATAAGGGGCATGAAAACAGTCTTTTTGGTCATTGGATTCCAATCCAACGGTAGGTAGGTGAGTTGACCCATCACTCACCCTTGTAGTCGTCAGATCAAGATCTAATGGATACGACTTGAATTGGCCTCATATAAGCCAAATGAGAGTGATTTCATTTAAACTTTTCCCTTATATATATAAGACCAAGGTTTTCAAAACCGGACCGGCGACCTGAAAATATGGCCGGTTTGACACAATTTTTTTTAAAAAATCCTCCCCTACATAAAAAAATAACAC
Organism: Houttuynia cordata; assembly: GCA_039654745.1. Lineage (NCBI taxonomy): Eukaryota > Viridiplantae > Streptophyta > Magnoliopsida > Piperales > Saururaceae > Houttuynia > Houttuynia cordata. The sequence continues at coordinate 32,654,701 of CM077507.1, read as the reverse complement.
TAAACTATGTTAGTTTAGTGAATTTCTTGTGTTGGTTAAGATGTTAAGGATTTAATCCTGAGGGAGAGTTCAAATCCCCACTTAACATACAATTTTTTTTTTAAAAATAGTTTGGTAGTGAACTGGACCGGTTCCGATTCGGCAATTCACTGGCTGAACCGGCCGATTTCTAATGAAACCGACGAACGGACTGAACCGTCCCGAACTAGACAACCTGGACCATTTTTTCAACCGGTTCTGGTTCTCCGCAGTCGGACCGGTCCGGTTTTGAAAACCGTGGATGAGACCCATTTATATGAGACCGATCTCATATAAGGGGCATGAGACTAATCCTTTTGGTCGTTAGATTTCGATCCGACGGTGCTTCTTAATATAGAGTAATAATATAGAGGGCAGATACATGCTTATCTGGAGCGCCATTGGATATCAATCCAATGGCTACAACTTGAACGGGGCACATATAAGCCAAATGTGACCGATCTCATTTAAACTTTTCCCTATATCTTACACTAAATTGTAGCTTTTCCTTTTACCATGCTGCAGAACACTTCGTTGCAGGAATAGATTCAAACACTGCTACAACTTTATGGGCTATGTGCGAGCTCTTGAGAAACAGACCAGCAATTCACAAGGCAACTGGAGAAAGACGAGTTGTAGGAAGCAAAGTGAAGGTAGAGGATAATGACCTCAAAGATTTTCCTTATTTGAAGGCAGTGGTAAAACCGTAAAAGAAGCACTACGACACCTGGTCCTTTTCTTCTTCCACGCGAAACAATCCGAAAATGCACAATTAATGGATATGAAATCCCTTCCAAGACTCGAGCATTGGTTAATGTGTTCTCTATTGGTCGAGATCCGAGATACTGGAAAAATTCACTAGACTTCTTACCAGAGAGATTCTTGGATGACACCATTGATTTCATGGAACATAACTTTGAGCTTCTTCCGTTTGGTGCTGGTCGGAGAGGTTGTCCTGGTATCCAATTGGGAATGGCAAGTGGACCTTACCCTCGCAAACTTGTACTCATTTGACTGGGACATGCCAGTGGGCATGAAGGAAGAAAACTCCACTCAATGTTGTACCATGCAAATCATGTTAATTAGTAATTATGCTGTCCTACTCTAAGTTAGGTTTAATCTTGTCAATTTGCACGTGGGTTACTTCTTAATCTTCTAAACAGAAAGGGGAGTCTTCTTATACTAGCTAAATACTCCCTCCATCCGGTATTAAGTCTTTTATCTATTAAAAGGATATATGCCCGTGGTTATAAATGTCTGATTGTCTTTTTTTTCTTTCTCTTTTTGATACACCAATTCACCTTTACACTACAAATTATCCACATATTAATCCATCAAATTAATATGGTGTAAATATTGATAGGAGTATGGTTTTCAAAACCAGACCGGACCGGCCGGTCCGACCGCAGAGAATCGGAACCGGCCGAAGAACCGGTTTGGTTCGACCGGTTCACCCCGGTTCATTAAACTGGACGGTTTATCTCGGACCGGCCGGTTTTCTTCCGAATTGCTGAATCGAACCGGACCGGTCCATGCGACAATATTTTTTTCCTTGTTTTGAGGGGGATTCGAACCTGAATACACAAGTCCTTAACCACTTGAGCTACAAACACTTAAATGTTTATATTGCATAAAATTTATATTTATCATATATGTAAGGTGGGTTTCACTCATCACACCCCGTACCGGAACATTCCGGTTCAACTCTGGCTTGACCACGGTCCAACCGGTCCGGTCATCAATCCGGGTCGATGGCCGGTCCGGTTTTGAAAACCTTGGATAGGAAGGATATTTTTGCAATATTCTTACAAATTCATTTAAGTCTCCGCCTAACAGCCACATAGCTTCATTAACTGGCGTAAATATCTTATATCATCCCAAATCCTTTTCATTTTGGTAACCCCAGGATGCCCATAAATCCCATGAAATCTCCACTTAACATTAGAAACATGATTAGCAACATAGTCGATATTGTATATTTTGTTTATTTCACAATGGGCTGATACATTGCATGTTTCCACAAAAGAGGCAGACCTCCTCCTTTGCCGACTTTAAATTATGGTAAACAATTCCATTTTTTGTTTCCTAACTAAGCACAATTGTGAGTTATACACGCAATGTTGAGTTACTGATAATCTATCCTAATCTGGATAATTTTAAGTAAGCTCCCCAAAATGCCCTTTATTTGTCATCTTGTTAATTAGTGATTTTATTTTAATCAGCAAGTAATTAAGTATCCAATTGAGCCAAGATTTCCATACTAGAGGACTATTACTGATATTATTTAATTGGATTACTCTTGTAAGTACTTATGAATCCCCATAAATATGTAGGGAAAAGTTTAAATGAGATCGTTCTCATATAGTTTATATGAGGCCAATTCCATTCGTAACTATTGGATTTTGATTTGATGGCTACAAACAGCTACATGAAACTCACCTACCTACTGATTTGATATCTACCATCGGATCGGAATCCAATGGCTAAAAAGATTGGTCTCATGCTCCTTATATGAGAACAATCTCATGTAAACCGTCCTCAAATATGTAATAGACAAGAATAAAAATGGAAAATCCTGATAATGACAATTAATAGTTATACAAATTGTGTAGCGCAGTTTTGACTAGTTCGTATACATTTGAATGAGGCTCAAAAGCAAAAACTCTTCTTCGTCTTTGTTTGTGCATGCCAAACAATCCAGATAATACACGTTCATGTGTAATTATATAAAAAAAATACATGTCCGCGTGTATGGAAGCAGATCGATTGCACTTAGAAAAGAAGGATTAATTGTCATACCACTACAAGAGAAATAAGGATTCATCATTCCATTGACAACCCCCAAGTAATAGCCAGATTCGGTTTTTTCAAAATGAATCTAGTTCATTTTCAAAAACCAAGTCGGACTATTAAAGTAGGGCGGTGAGAGTATTATCCAAAACCTTCTCTACTAATTGCAGAAGCGTTTTTATGTGCTTTCTCAATTTTTTTTTCAACCAAACGGTGGCTATTTTATCTCCAATGTAAATTAAAATAGAGGGAGAAAGAGACGGCACATGAAGTGGCTCTCATGGCCCCTTCAAAGCAAACAAATGCCATGTTTCCTGCTAGACAAGAATAGCTTGAGGGAAAATTCAGTTTCCTGTTTCACATTGTTTCTTATGAACCTGCTTAATCTGGTAGCAATGTTGTCAATAAGAAAAAGAAGTTGAAAGTTTCCATCCAACCCCTCAGAAATTATTAGATACATGTCGGGTACGGGAAACTCATGCTCACCATCAAAGGGTAACTAACCTGAGGGCCCACAAATTGTAATTCATGTCAATCACCAATTGGTGATGAGCATGAAATCCAGGTAGGCGTCGCTTACTTAACAACTTCTCAACCCCTCTTATCTCTTAGATGCTGATTTTTGGAGTACACAAGCTTGATAAGTTACTACTGTTTGAGTGAGACTTTGGACCCACCCGAAAAAATATTCCCTCTGACCCACATTTATAGTTCTATTTGATTATCTCAAAAGGAATATTTTAAATTCATTTTTAAAAACCAAATCGGACTGTTAAAGTGGGATGGAGGGAGTGCTGCCGAGACTTTGTGCCCATCCCACATTTGTTGAGATCTTTAGTAGAGCAGACTCTCTCATTTCTCCATACGACCCTGTGATAATTTGGTATCTCTCTATCCCATGAAGCTTGTATGCATTTGCAAAAAAACACGGATCCATCATCACTTGGCTGACTTTGTTCCCTCTGTAATCTCAGCCGGTGTTGTCTTTCGACGATGTACAGATTTTGGACTGTTTCAAGGCTACATTTTTGGCCTCCAATGGGAGCATCACTAATCATGCTTGTAATCTTGGCCTTTTGAATGGTTATCTCTAGCTCAGATTTGACAAGAATCATGTAATTATGCTAATAGAATGTGTTGTGTTGTGTTTTATCTTGATCAGTTTAGTTTAAATTAGGTGACCCAAACTCTGTCCGATGGGTGGTCACTGAAATGCTTGCAATGTATTTCTAATAGTGCTAACCGTCTGTAGTGTATATGGAATAGTTTTAAACACATATCCCATCACACCCCAAATTTCCAACTAGATCCGAATACATATTTTTAAATGCTGAAGATTTGAGGCGTCACAGATACGCCGTCATTCACACCAATATAATGAAAAGAATGTTATGGCAATCTAATAGGATATACTATCTGTAAATAAATCCATAATGAAAATTAATAACTTGAAGTGTTATGTTGGTCCAATGCAATATTACATCTATTTTATAAATGAACATAAAAAATAAATATCTAAGCTATGAACGTTCTAATCTGCGCGCTATCCACTATTCATTATATACTATAGAACCTGCATAAGATGATCCACTAATATTTCTAGAAATACTCAGTAGAACGTAAAACTACAATAAAAATGAAGCATGAAAATCAATGATATTGCAAGTGGATAGAACACGAATAACAAAAAAGTCAAATGAAATAATACGAATTGCCAATAGGATATAGATCAACTAATTATAGAGACACTTTAGCTCTAGCGTCGGGAATTTCTAACATCCTAAGCAAAACGATTGGACTCCAAAATATGAAACACATAGAACAATGCTTTGAGTAAATGAATTTATGCACTTAATTAATCGGCTATCACACGATTAGATTAGCCCATATGTCTTTAGCCCTTAAGACCCTGCCATGAGTCTAGAGACGTGGGTACCATAAGTGTTCATAGACACAATGGTCGAAGATTGAATAGGTCTTTCATGATGCCTAACAACCTAGTTATGCTCGAGGGGTGCCTCGAATGGGCTAAGAATGACCTCCCATAATCATAGAGACCACAGGGTATCATCTTCACCCCTTCCACCTCCATCAGATCTCGGATCCTCTCAAACAAAGGGTGGTCGTCCAACAATAAGTAGTTCTTGGCCAGTATCTTGAATGCTTCAAAGCAGCAGTATGACATCTCTATGTGTACGCCCATTCTTCCCCTTCTTATGAGAGCCTAAGTCACAATCATGGCTTTAAGGTGAGCATACTATGATTTGCTAATTCAACATTCGTGCGAAAAGAAAGACCTCAAATAGAATATTCTCCAAGAGCAGACTAATACTGCATATACTTCTAAGTTAACAATGTAACAAGGAAAGTGAATTAACTCTCATGCAAAGGGAAGCAAGACGATAACTCAAACAAGCAAAGATAAGGAACGTTGTTAATTCCTGAGGAAACAACCTTTGGTAACGCTAAAAATATACTTTCCTAATTCTAGTCGATCATAATACATATAGAACTATTAGAAGAATTAAATGCAGAACAATTAAGTGAAACATACAATTGAATTAAGCAAAAACGCAGAGGAAAACTAAAGGTGACATTGTGTATCAAGGTTTAACGATAGGGTTGCAAGGATACAAATTCAGATTTGATATCATCAAATAAGCAGAAAATACAGGAAAGTAAAAAAAGTGACAATTTTTTAGATCAAACAGCAAGGTCACTGTAACACCCGAAAAATCGGTACGTTTTTGGAAAGTGCTATTTTAGGAAACTGGTCTAAAATAGGAAAGTTTTCGTATCTGTCGTGCCTTTTGATCTGGTATTTCGTTTTGGCCTTATGAAACCCTATCTTGATGATTTTGGGTCAAATAAAATTGTTTAGCCAGATTAGGCAGGTTTTTCCGAGCGCGAGGACTGGGCCTGGCGCCGTGACCTATCTGGCGCCAGGGTTTGATACACCTGACGCCAGGGCCAGTCGAGCGTCAGGGCTAGGGCTAGTCACGTGTGCGAGTGCACGTGTGACGGGGCCCAGTGGATGTGTCACGAGGACAGGACTCGTGCACGGTGGAACTGCTCAGCACGCGTATAAGTTATCTTAACCGTTCATCAGCGATCTGTGTTGTTAGACGTGCAAAATCCAGGGAAGGGCCACGTGGACCCTGAGGGTCACGCCACCTCATGGGTGACGTGGACGTCTTGGACCCACGATTTGGGAAGCCAAATCGTGGGGAGATCTCTTGTAAATTGATTTGCACTAATTTGAATTAATGGATTCCCTAATCTGTAATTGATTTGATTAGGGCATATTTAAGGGAGGTGATTGGTAGTTAAGGAAGATGCCAAAGCATATTCCAACCATCAAGAGGGGGCGCCATTTGTGTAGAGGAGCAGATCGTGGGAATAGATTTGGCCCAGGTGGTTACATGGCATAATTGCAAATTATCTCTTTAATCAACCTCTTAATTGATTTGATTACAACTAATTTTAGTAGGAGCCAATCAGCCTCAAGGAGAATCTTACCAAAGCTTACCATTCAAATTTGGACCTAGGTGGCTTTTGGTTTGGGCGCCCAAATGGAGTTGCAATTTTACCTTTTTCGGTTTGGGAAAATCTTGGAGATTAGCTTGACCCCAACTAATTGGCAATCCAAATATTCTGATGAGGCTGGATATGGGAGCTTGTTGGAATGGAAAGATTGTATTTTTCTGGACTTTTTCGTGAGCGTTGGATGAGAGGTAATCGGACGGTCGAGATTGTTTAGCCTAGGGGTTGAATCACCTATAAAAAGGGGACAAAAAAGGGGCCGGCTTCCCTTTAGCCTGCGTCCCCATTTGGTGTGCCTTCTCCCTCCTTCACACTTCTCTAAACCAGCACCTCTTCTTCATCCTTTCATCACTTCGTGGTGTGGAGAATCGACGGACGTAAGAGAAGGCGCGAAGCAAGGAGCGTTCTACGCAAAGGGATTTTCGGTTTGTCATAAGAGGTAGGAGCATTTTTTTCCACATGTGTGATTCATGATTTTTGACATGATTTCGAGTAGTCTTTTGATGCTCATACTGAGATCTTATATGCCTTGATTTAATTTCATATGACATGAATTATCGAGTATACCATGATGTTATTGATTCATATTATATGAAATGCTTCATTCGGTACTCTTATGCTTGATTCGTAGTATCCTAATGCCTAGTTAGACGTCCCCCATTGCATAAATTCCAGAAAGTTGTCATCTTTATTGCATAAAGTTGACGTCCAACTTCTGTCCGGAGTTATTTGTCATGATTTATTATTGAATCCCTTATGGTTTGATTGATACTCGCCGATTTATTGTCTTATGCCATTTTCGGCGTGATTCTTGTTGATACTTCGTGTATTGATCTCTAAAGGTATTAAGTCACTCTCTGATGTCATAAAGTTTGAATCTTTGGTCATGGACCAGTAGCTTTGTCGTCCGGGAATAGTTGTCCTTTTGGCTTAATTACAAGATTATTACATTATTGCTTATAAACACCATCGGGTAAGGGTATATGTGTATATCATATGTAAAGTATGTGATTAATTTGAGTAATCAATTTGGCACCACACTCTGAAGTCCGAGAGTGGTCTGACGTCATGTCAGAACCTGTTTGGGTCGTGGAGGTGTCCAAGTTTACTTGGCTTGTTCAATACTTTTGATATATAAGAATCAAGTTAAAAGATTAGCAATCGGGTGATAAGTGTAACCTAATGCTGAGATTAAATCAATAATTCCAGAACCCTTAGGCTCTGTAAAATACATTAAGAAAAGGTTAAGAGTGTCAGTAAGGGTAATTAGGGAATTATAAAAAGTTGTATAATTAATTAATGGGTATAACTTGTGTTAAGTGGTCTCGGCCAGGAGCAGTCCTGCGCAGACAGACCCCACTCTAAAAATGATATCTAATTGTAGAAAAATCCAAACAGTAAACAGTTTGTCAATCTGTAAACTAGACATCTGAGGGAATCTGGGATAAAAATGTCAGAAGTTAGTTCACTGGGTTCAGGGCATAGTGACCTTCGGAAGTGGGCTGTTCTGTTTGGACAGAACTGGTTTCCTGCGCGTATTAACCCTTAAACCCTAATAATAATAATAATAAGAAACTTAATTTAAGATAATAATTAAAGACTTTAATTAAGTATATTACTACTTATAAGACCATCGGGATCAGTCAACTTAAAAGTGTAAGTCGGATCCTAGAGTCGAACGGGGTGTCCGTTATTATCCTTTGTGTCATTCTCTTGAGTTATCTATGGCTCAAGAGTATTCTTAGCGTGAATCTCTTCCGGAATCTCTGACGTGGTCCATTTTAGACACGTCATTTCATCATTTTCGTGTCGGGGATTGTCAACTCTAGGATTAGGCACGACGATGAAGACGGCGGAGCATGGACCTTTGGCGAACCAGTGATGGGTCTTTTGATGAGTCTTTCGGTCGGGTCTCAACCGAGTTCCCAGACCTATTTGTTCTGAGATATTCAAACACTCCTTAGTGAGTCTATTTGGATTGTGATCAACAATTGTATTCTACTCCTATGAAGAGTTGAAATTCAGAAAGCTTTGAGTTAAGCCCTTTTCAGAATAAAACCCGATGTTCTAGGAAACTGTTTCTCCACTAAGTAGCATTTCTGAGAGCTCTTAGTCGGAATCATAGTATGCTCACGAGCCATTGCTAGATCCTGCGAGATCTCCGATGATGATGAACCTCTGTAGTTCAGCCGATGACGGCAACCGCGTGCGCTTAGATTGTATGACATTACGGAAGGTCTGCAATCTCCGCCCATTGTGCCCGTAAGCACCGATGGGGCCAGCATCCCTAGACGCATGGCCGGGTTCCACTGTAGAACCTCTAGGATGTTCTGGTATTGTTTTCCATGAAGGAATGGACAGATTTGCGAGCAAAAATTGTTACCTCTGACACTTTAGATGTCCAGAGCTTATGTTAATATTTTATCTCCATTACTCTGTGTAAGTTGGAGTCTTTGACCTTTAATTCCTAGACTATGATGAGTCGAGGATGTCAGATGTTTCAGATAAGTGAAATCAGTTTTGTTAAACCGAGTCAGTTGACCTATATCTATTTTGGAGTCTTCTCTTGTTTTATCTTTGTCACTGTGATTTTTCTGTATCCTACTGGGTATTTCCTATGGAATACTCATGCATCCTCTGATGCAGGAATTAAGGAGGAGCAGCGGTGACGGCAATCAGCAACGTGAGTGGACGATGGAGACAGAAGACTTGTTTATTTATTTTATTGTGATTTGAATGCTTGAACTCGCGGCCTGCGCGCCGTTTTACTTTATTTTATGTTGTGTTAAGACGTTTCAAGACTTGTAATAACAAAGTAGATTTTTTTTCAGTTATTCCAATGTTTTGTAAGTAATTATTGTTTAAGTCGTGATGATCCTGCATGTTCCCTGATATTAAAAAGGGATAGTGGAAGTCTCGAGTATTCGGTCCGTCCCTGGTTTCCTACCCTTGACCTTCATTGGAATGTCGCTTCCGCGTAAATAGGGTCTTGGAAATCTGGGGCGTGACAGTCACAGCCAACAAACTCATATTATAATAATGCAAGGTGTAATAGGGTATTTCATGTCGTCTGTATATAATATATATATATATATATATATATATATATATATATATATATATATAGATAGATAGATAGTAAATTGAAACAATATAGTACAAGATTCAAAGAGATATCTGGAACCCGAATGTAAAATATGTTCTAGAGCTAGAGAACATATAATAAGGTTTATATAACAAATAAATAGGCCATAAGCATGGTCGGACAACTGAAGTCAATAAGAATATGTATTTAAATAGTTGATCGGGAAGCCACAATGATGAAACAAAGACTCTAACAATTCTCATGCAAATAAACAGACAATCGAGATTTGTACAGATAAGCAATGTATATGAATTGGGGCAACTAATACCGGACAACAATTATAAAGTTTAGGAAGAATACAACAAGTATGAGTCACGGTTTTTGGGTTTTGCATTCATTCAAAAGCATTCAAACAATCAGACATACATGTGACCATGACCTATCACTGTAAACACTATAAACGATGAATATGAATTCAAATAGAGACTTCCAAATAGATATAACAGTAGCATGAAGTCATAGAAGTGCCAACATGCAATAAAAAATAACTCATAATAGAGAGTAAGAGTCAGCGACTAGAGAAGAAAAGTAGAAAGCTGCAACTGCAGACATATGTAAAAGCGTTTTACCTAAAGTCGACATTTGAGAACTCTCACATCAGCCTGCTGTCCCACACTCCTTCTTCGGCATTTGCTCCTATTAGACATGCAGGGAGAGAGAGAACGAGAGATTTGCATCGAACGCGAGTGAAGAGAAAAAGAGGCCGATGTGCTCCTTATATAGACTAGTCCAACATCCAAAAGCATCTTATTCCTCATAAAGTTAAGATCATGATTACCCAATGCCCTTCTTAATCCACTCCTAAACCAACTCCAACTCGAACATAAATCTATCCCACAGTTTCCTAAACTCAACCCATCCTTAAGTGCTACTATATAAATCCATGCTATACAATTATCTTCGTCAAGTCTATCCTACATCATCTATACAATTTCATGCTATACAATTCTCTTCTCAAGTCTATCATTCTCCAATCCGACCCAAAGAGATGTTATACAATCCTTAATAAGCTTATCTCCAACATCTAAATGGAATCACTATTGATCAGGTTTCCTAGTCTAATAGGATTATTTTCTAGTCCACACATTTATAATTCCACCAATTAGGAACAGTTTAATCCTACTTGCAGTAGGTAAAGTCAATTCTAGTCCATGAATATCTAGTCACTGCAAATTAGGGACGGTTCTAACCATACTAGGAATTTTCTCACATCATTCTCCTTTTAAGTTTATCTCACCATCATCTAATAGGAAACTCAACAGATTAGGTCTTTTTAATTTTTTTTTACTATATACAATTTAGAGATGTTACATTTACACACAATAGGACTGTGTTGCCGGAGTCACGGAGGAGAATGGGAATTTGGGTAGAAGTAACTCTGTCATTGATTTTGCACCAAAATAATAATAAAAAATAATGGTTTTATGGTCATACGGCAGTGAGACCCTTCCCTGATAGCGGCTAATGGAAAAGAGGGGAAGGAGGGAAGGCACAATAGTTTCGTTCGTACAATTTTTTAAGGGTGTTTACCATCGGGTGATGTGTGACTAAATATTGGGGGGCGTTTGGGGTGGGCGAGCATAAAAAATAACGAGATTTGTCTTATTAGCATATGTAGTGAGAGTTTTCCGGGGTGCCGATATCCACATTCTTTTCCCACAAACAATGGTGAAAAGAGAAATAAGCCCACACGTTCACACCCACATGAAATGAAGATTTTGTGTGTGTAGGAATATATATATATAGGAAAAAGTTTAAATGAGATCGCTCTCATTCGGCTTATATGAGGCCAGTTCAAGTCGTAACCATTAGATCTTGATTTTACAGCTACAAGGGTGAGTGATGGGTCACACTCACCTACCCACTAATTTAATACCCACAGTCGGATCGAAATCCAACCGCTCAAAAGATTGTTCTCATGTCCCTTATATGAGAATGATCTCATGTGTGTATATATATATATATAGATATATACCACCCACCTGGGAGTATATCATCTACCAGTATGTATATGTACGATGGGGTGGGCTTGTACATACCAAAGGTGATTGGGCGAGATAGCCCCTTCTAGTCAGCTCCTAATGGACTCGGACATCCCTCGTTAACCAAAAATGAAACAGATCACTTGATAAAAAGATTTTGCAATTATTAAAGGGGTAGAGGGAGAGGAAGGTAGCTGCAACCACTCAGTGATGGAACTTAACATTAATTACTCCCAAAAAAGAATGAAGTGCCAAGGTATCTTGAATATACACTTCGCACCAACATTGATAGGTAGGGCCTCATGACATGATATCAAAACTTTTCTAACAATAGCACTGAATCAACCAAATTTCGTATGGTGTATTTTAAGCCTCTTTACTTGTTAACAATGCAGATTGCTCTAGTTGGTTGCATAAAATGTAAATACTGTGCTTGTCCTCCCTGTGCCAAAAGAAGTTTCTGTGCATTGTCCTAATAAACCTAGATACCTTGGGTGCTTATGAACCGATTTTAAGCGGATAGGTTTTGTCTCATGTTGGTATGTGGTTATTCGTAGAAAGCCATCATGTATACTCAAAATAGCCGCTGGTAGCTAGCTCTCGAGGTTTTTAACTTGGATCATGATTAGGTCACGGCATGAGGCAGGTACCATGTCTTTTTCTTTCCATTTTTTTGGTGCTAAAGCTGTAGGCACCATGTCAGTATCAACCATGTCTGTCATCTAATATAAAACAAAATATAACAGTCAATTATTCTTCTTTTAGCCTAAGGTTTTTCTTTTAGCTGGCAGTCTATGGTTCCACATTCTAGATGATTAATGTCCATACCAGGGCTTTTTACGTGTGACCTGGCGCCAAACACGGGTTTTTCATATTACCCGGAATCACTTTCTTTCTTCCATATGACCCAGAAAGTACCCAAAATGCCCTTAGGTTTAGGTATAAGCCACCCACTCTTTGGTTTTCCATATTACCCGGAATGGGAGCGACTACCCGGAGAAGCTGCCGTTAGTCGGAGAAGAAGGCGTTCCGTCCGGCCTCTCCGCCCATATCATCGCCGGCGCCAGCGCCGTCGAACTCCGAAAAGGTCATCTTCGCGGCAAAAAGCGGGAAAACGAGCGGGAAAGATCGGGTATTGGAAAACAACTTCAACGGAGGCAAGGTACATCGAAAAACTCGTAGGTGAAGTTCAAATACGACGATTTCTATCATGAAAGTTGGTTATAGAGAAGAAAGTTGAAAACTTAGCAAGTTTTCAACTATTGTTACAGTCGTGTCATCGACAACACGACTGTAACAAGAGTCGTGTTTGATGAAACACGACTCATAGACGTTGCTTTTCACTCATATACGGTTTTCAATATATCGTGTCTCACAGTTTTTTAACTTATTTTGGTATTTTAATGGCAGGTACGGATGGAGAAGATAGTTCTTTGTTTACACTACGATGGAGTTTTTGCAAATTCTGATAAGTACGTGGGCGGGAAACGGAAGCTCCTGCCTATAGATGCACGAGTAAAGTACCTGGAACTGTTGCAGCAAGTGGAAGAAAGATTACCGCTTAAGTCTGGTACATTAACTTTGTCATATCGTGTTGACTCTGAATACACATTTCTCCTTGAAGACGATAAAGACGTGGAGTCAATATTTATACTTCACAAGAGAAAGCAAGGCACAAATGGACTACTCCGCCTGTACGTGGAGTGGACTTCTACGGGCAATAACATGGAGACTTCGACTCTCAATAAGGAAATAAATGCCAATGCAAATAAGGAGGAGGAGAGGCTACCAGAGGCAGAAGTGAGGCCGGCCAGTAAGACACCGTCGGAGAGGCCGTCCAGCCCGGGCAATAAGACATCCGCATCAGCAGTCGAAGGAGGAAGAGATGGAGACTATGCGAGGTGAGACTTCTAAGGCGCGGATACAGGCAAGTCGTGTGCTATTATAGTCAACTATAATAGTAGACGACTAAAAATTTTATCGTGCCGTATGCAACACGACTATATACCTAGTCGTGTTCCATAGTACACGACTATAAATCAATTCGTGTTGCATAAGACAATACCTCATAGTACGTGCTATCGTTTTCTCAAGTCCATTCATACATCTTTTTTCCCGCAGTTTCGGAGATGGAGAAGAAGGTGAAGATGAAGAAGAAGATGAAGATGAAGATTCCAGTCCAGATGAAGAAGAATTGTTGGATGAAGATGAATTACCGTGGTCTGCAGATGAGTGGGATGAGCCTCTCACAGTACCACATTTCAGCCAGCCAGATCACAGGGGAACATCCACTTCTAGAGGTCCCACGGCAGGAGACACATGTAAAGGGAAATCTGTCGCATCGGAGGACGATGAGTATCTCAATATTGAGGGTGACGCTGGTTGGGATTGGGGTACCTATTCTGCACAGGCCGGTCCTTCAAAACATTATGAAGAGGAGACGATGTTGATCGGAAGTTTGCAAGCAGAAAATTACGAGGCACAACTTACCTTAGGGGCTAGATTCGAAAGCGTCAAGCAGTTCAAGATGGTTCTAACTGATCTGGCAATCAAGAGGAAGTTCATGTTCAAAGTAGCGGATGAGAGCAAGGACACATTCGCTGCAACGTGCAAGGTTTCGGGGTGCAAGTGGTACATACGAGCGTCGAACAGACTTGATGGAGTCAGCGTAACAAGGAGGGAAGAACGGCATACATGTGACACTTCTCTAAGTTCGAAAGATCATCCATTGGCTTCTCACCTCTGGATTGTGAGGAAGTGTCATGGCCTCCATAAGGGTTCAAACTCCATAAAAATCTCAAATATCCAACAATACATTGAGAAGCATTGGGGCGTGACAGTCAACTATAAAAGGGCATGGAGGGCGAAAGAGGGATTGATCCGATTGATCGATGGCAACCCTGAAGACGCATATCGTATTTTGCCGCATTACAGAAGGGAATTAGAGCGGTCTAACGCAGGTACACATGTGGTCATAGAAAGATCAGCTGATATACCTGAAAGTACCCTGGAGTATTATTGGTTGCTACAGCAATCGACGGCAATCAACAATTAATGTGTCTTACATATGCAATTGTCGATAAAGAGAATATCAAAACGTGGTAAGTATAGAAGCAAGAAAGACGACTATTCTAACAGTCGTGTTTTGGACGACACGACTGGGCACACAATCGTGTCTTCGAAAACACGACTACTCATACAGTCGTGTTTTGCTTATAGACGACCTTGTAACAACCTGAAGCATTCTGTGTTTAATATGCTTGTTTCTCACTTGTACAGGACGTGGTTCCTCACCTTACTAAAATGTTTTCTCTTTACGGACCCCCCGGCCTCCCTGGACACTATTGTCTCTGATAGACAGAAGGGCCTTCTGAGAGCGGTCGCCGATGTCTTTCCCGAAGCCCACCATGGGTTTTGCCTAAGGCATATGGCCGCAAATATGCTTAATACTTGGAAGGATAAGTACCTGAAGGAACTTCTATTCTGAGCTGCAAAATGCTTCAGGCAACCAGACTTCGATGCAACCATGGAGAAGATGAAGGAACGCAATGAGGCGGCCTGGAAATATGTTGACAATATTCCGAAAACACATTGGGCGAACGTAGAATATCCGGGTAAAAGGTACGGCACTCTCACGTCGAACGCGTCAGAAAGTGTAAATAATATGCTTCTAAAGGCAAGGTTTTGGCCAATAACTCGGTTGATCGAGCAAACGCGGGCGACCACAAGCGTCTATTTTTAGAGACGCCGAATAGAAGCAGACGGGCTACCGACTCCGTTAACAAAATATGCACAGAATCATATCAATCAGATGAGGAATCAGAGTGCTGGAACAGTTCGAGTTCAACCGCTATCATTACGGCAGTTTGAAGTGACATCTTTATACCATGTGGTAAGCATAAATTCGTTTTCTATAAGATACGATTATAACAAAGTCGTGTCGACGCATACACGACTACTCATACAGTCGTGTCGTCGGGTACTCGTGTCTTCGACGACATGAGTATTCTTGGAAGACACTGATGTTCTTCATGTTTTCGCATCAGGATGTTGTTGACCTTACGAATAGAACCTGCACATGTGGCTTCTTCCAGAGCATGGAACTTCCATGCAAGCACGCCATGGCATATATTGATGAAAGGAGTCTGGAAGCGGTAGAATATTGTGAGAAGTGGTACTGCGCAAGTACGTACCGCAGCACGTATGAAGAAGTAGTCTTTCCTACTTTAGACAGAATTCAGTGGGGGAATTACGGGGTTTTATTTAAATGCGAACCGCCCATGGGTGAAGCTCCAAAGAAGGGCAGGAGAAAGACAAAGAGAATTGAGTCACAGCCCGAGCCACCTGCAAGGCCACGTTCGAAATGTGGGAATTGTCGTGAAGCTGGTCACAACCGTACAAAGTGCACCAACAGCCCGGTTCCGAAAGAAAATCGGCCGCGCAGGAAACGAACACTTCCGCAACAAGGCAAACTGACTACGAACGAGACTTCGCATGTACGCCGCTCCGGCTTACCTCAGCCACCACCATTCTTCACTTAAGATGTAGTCAAATTCTTGTATAATGCATATTAACTTCTATCGAAATGTACGCCTGTAAAGATAAAGAAAATCAGAAATGAAAAACAATCTTTCGACACGACTATCTATACTGTCGTGTATTGTGAAAGATGACTATATATAAAGTCGTGTTGCATTGGAGACGATTATATACGTAGTCGTGTTGTATGAAGGCCGTATTCAAAGTCATGCTTGCGATATGTTGTCTACATCTAGTATGCGTCAAAAAAAGAATTGGAATTATTTGAAACAGAACTGTACAACAAGGTGTCAAAAAGGAATTCAAATTTTTTGAAAGAGTACGGTATTTACAGCGAATGCACTTTGTACAATAAAATAATGTGAATAAAATGAAATCCAATTTATTCTTTATCCAGAAGCCGCATAAAACCCGCAACTGTGACGGCGTCTTTTGTGCCTTGTCCGGAATCGTTGTCAAACTCGCTGTTAATAACCCCCCGAATCAAGGTTGAAGCAATGACTGGTCGCCACAGTTGTGTAATTGTCGACTGATCAAACTCCGGTGGGTTGACATTGGACGCCAAGTGCGCGACGTACATCATGATGAAGATGCCACAGTCTTTCGAATTCTGTTGCCACAGCGCTTTGGCTATCTGAGTCATCTTCCAGTCTAGCAAACCAAACCACCCCAGCTTTCCTGCCATCACAACGTTCATGAACTGTGTGAATTTGTCAGCAGCTTTTCTGTGATACGGATATAATTGGGATCTGCCAGACAGCGGGTTGTAGAAGCGCCATACACAGTGCGGGAAATGTACATACATGAGGCAGAAGTGGGAGCCGGTGCGGATTGGGAAAAATGCTTAGAACATGTTCCTGTTCAAGCCGTCGAGCATCCTCCTGAGCTTTTTAACCAATTTGGCATTATTTCCTCCTTCCTGGTGCTCCTGCGAAACCGCAAGAGAGTTAGACAACGTTGCTCGTAATATCATACTTAATTACTTATCACTCCTTATGCAGGGAACACTTACGTTGTCAAATATCTCTTTGAATGCGTGGCAACCAAAAAGGAGTTAACAGGAGTCATGCAGGGAACACTCCTTATTTCATCCGGTTTCTGTCATTGCGGCTCAACAGACTTAAAAATGCATCTATAACCTGTGGAAAAACATTCACAGGAGTCATAACACTTGAAGTAAGGCAATATACAACTTCTAATTAAAAGTCGATTATTCTATATATATGATTTTTATGATAGTCGTGTCTTCGATAGACACGACTATGCGTATAGTCGTGTGTTGCGAAGACACGACTATGCGCAAAGTCGTGTCTTCGAATACCGACTTTAAGTCAACAAAAACATATGAGGAGCATAGGTTTACTTACATTGGTGTTTATTTCTGTTGTTTGTAGGAGGGATACATAGTCGTCATCACATAGCGTTGGGATTGGATAAGCCTTCCTCGGATTGGCGATCCGTCCATCTATTGCCACTCTATCCCGCTCTAAAAATACCACCATGTCGAAGCATAACTCCAAATCGGCATAGTTGTCGGGGAGTGCAATTACAGACTTACACTTTTGAGGGGTTAGGAGGACATCGACGTCAACAGCCTGGGATGCGGTTAAGCCAGTGCCCTCCGCCACCTCCTCCTCCTCCTCCTCCCTCGCCTCCTCCTCCTCAGCCTCCTCTTCCTTCACCTCCTCCGTCTTCTCCTCCTCCATCGCCTCTTCGTCGGCCTGCACCTCCTCCTCCTTCCCCTCCTCCTCCTTCGGCTCCTCCTCCTCCCCCTCCTTCTCCAGAACATCCACC
This sequence comes from Houttuynia cordata, assembly GCA_039654745.1. Lineage (NCBI taxonomy): Eukaryota > Viridiplantae > Streptophyta > Magnoliopsida > Piperales > Saururaceae > Houttuynia > Houttuynia cordata. The sequence continues at coordinate 32,636,890 of CM077507.1, read as the reverse complement.
TTCACCTCCTCCTCGTCGACATCCCCGTCCTTCACATCCTCCTTCACCTCCTCCTTGACGGTTTCGATATCCGACTGCTGTAAGGAAGAGATGACCTCATCGATGATAGAGGTCGCTTGTCGATCGGATATGGTTTGTTCGGAGTCGGCTTTCGGCCGAGGGGACCTATTCCTTCTTTCCTGCTCCTCCGCCATTCTCTGTATATGGTCATCTTCCCTAATCCTCTGCAATTCCCTCGCGGAGACAATCCTCATTCGCTTCCTTACCACTACACCAGGGGGGAATAGGTCCCGTCTGTACGTCGGATGGGACTCGACTTCTGCACGCTCCATATCTTCGTTGAATTCTGGTTGGAGCTTCTTCAAAAACAACTTGGCAGAGGATCTCTTTGTAGCCCGTTCAATCTTGTCTTCCTCATCCGCGCGTTTGATGGGAGCTAAAATGACATTTTACTTATTCATGTCAGTAGTAGCAGCACGATAAAAAACATAGTCGTGTTGTATGAAACACGATAAACCACATAGTCGTGTATCATTAAACACGACAAATATAATAGTCGTGTACCATGGGGCACGAAAAAATAAATAATCGTCTACAACTTACCTTTACCCCATTTCGTCAAATCCAGATGTGACTTCCTTGCCAGCTCCTTTGTCCGCATACCAATCGGAGTGTTCTTCTTATGCTCCTTGTCACGGGGCCGCTTCTTTGGCTCCATCTGATGCACCGATGACTTCTGTGGCTCCATTTGGGGCCGCTTCTTTGGCTCCATCTCATCCACCGGTGACTTCTTTGGCTCCATCTGGGGCCGCTTCTTTGGCTCCTTCGTTGGCTCTTCAGTCATCTCCCCCTTCGGATGTTCAAAGATCTGACCTTCTAACAGCATTGACGCTGAGGCGGCAGAGGCCTTCATAGAGTGGAGAATCTCTCACAGAGGTCCGACTCTCCTGCCCATCTCCTCATACGAAGACAGAGCTATCTCAATTAGTGACTGTATGCCCTGAAGCGCACCCTCCAATCGCCCCATTGCAGTTGCAGTGGATTGGGCAACCGTCCTCGAGGAAGTGGAGGCAGGTTGGTTGGGAGTCCTCTTGATTTCCGGCCTCTGCCGTCGTGGAGGAGGGGCCCCTGAGGTTGACGAAGCAAGGAGAGATGCCTCTCCGGCCATGGGGCTGATTACGTCGACGAGTTCCTCCCCTACTTGAAGATTGTGGAACACTCCCGTCCAATAGTCGGCCATACGGTGCTTCTTCTGTGCACCTTTCTTCACCTCTGTAATGAGGGCCCCACTTCCTAGCCACCTTTTCGCCCGTGGGCTGGTAGGGCCCATGACAGGATGGAAGATTGTCGTGTGCTCGAAAAACCAAATCTGCATAGTAAACAGATGAAAACATTATAACAATGTGCGGTTGCCTTAGTCGACTATAAGTTGAACACGAATTGAACTATGGTCGTGTCTAAACAACACGACTATATACCTAGTCATGTTAAATCATACACGACTATAAATATAGTCGTGTTTCATAATACACGACTATATATATAGTGGTATTGTATAAGACTTTTTCCCGATCGAAGACTATGAATGCTACATACCTGAAGGACATATGCGGCGCCATTTAGGCATCCACCGCCCTGACACTCTCCTTGCGATCTCGCACCCACTAGTCTGCTGGTATGGGTTATACCAGAAACCAACATCTTATGTATAGCCCCAGCCCAATTGTATGACCTCAATCTTGGAAGGTCGTCAATGTAACAGTACAAAGAGGGATGAACCGCTCTAGTGCTGTGTGGAAACAGCACCGTGCAGAAGAGGAGGCAGATGATCATCCTCGCAATGTCCTCCTCTTCCATCTTCAGTTCGCCCGCGCTAAGCTTGTCTATGATTTCCTCAATGTGTGGAATTTCCGCTCTCCTCGCGGCGAAGTACTTTCTGAAGAATTGACCTTCCGATCGGCGTGTCAAGGAGGGGAGGACCTCAACTCTTTCGCCCTTTGCGAGCAATCCGGTGATAAGCGCAACATCTTCCTCTGTGAAATGTAGCGTCCTACCATTGATATTGAAGACCTTCGCCGACTCATCCCAGTACCTGACCAAATAGTCGAGGAGGTTCCGAGATACAAGTACGTCCTCACCTTCAAAAATGACAGCGAAACCAGCATCTTTGATCACTTGGGCACATCTTTGGTGACGCTGTAGGAGGGCCGCACACTTTTTCATCGCTCCCGGTTGACAACACGTCTTTAGCGCCGGTCGCGCATTATGTGTTCTCTTCACTGGTCGGTCCATCGGAGCCTTCCTTTTCCTGCCCCTCTGATTTCGCTGTCGAGGTGCCAAGACAAAATCATGATCCTCCTCCTCTTCCGATGGTATTTCCTCCATAGACTCATCTCTTTTTTTATCCATCTGCAAGGAGTGAGGTATAGTGGCCAGTAGAAAAGATAAAAGTCGTGTCGTCGCGTACACGACTAAATACAAAGTCGTGTATGTTACAGACACGACTTTATAGTTCATAGTAAAAATTTAAAATCCAAATGTCGGACCTTATGAAACTAAAATCAGTAAGGATTGTTGTAACTTACCGCAGTTTATTCATCTGTATGTGTGTATTTCCTTGCAGGTGCCTTTCACAGTCTTCCTCGCCGTCAACCGAAGCTCAATCCGGTCAATCCGCCAGTTGCATGCAGGCGGAGGGAGCCACGGGGGAGCTCAGAAGGTTGAAGATCAGAAATCCCGACGTATGCGCTTCAAATCGCCGCCTTTGTCCACTCTCCCTCAGTCGTGTCGTCGAAATCCAGCAGGGGGGCAGCTCGATATCGAGATGGGGGACGCGAATAGGCTCGAACTGGTCCGTGTATTCCGCCGGTTGAATCGCCGCTCGAACTCGCCAGTCGTCGGTGACGTCGCCGATGTATATCGCCGGAGAACTTCACACTTTTTTCGTGTTGTACACAACACGCCTCTTCGCACAGTATTAGCACGAAAAAATAGAAGAAAGGGCATTTTGGGTACTTCAAGTCCAGATTCCCGGTCATATGAGATTTCACGGGAAAAACCTGGTAATATGGGAATATCAAATTTGGCGCCAGGTAATATGGAAAAAACTCTCCATACCATGAAGAGCATCTTATGTCAAATTACAAAGACCCTACCGGTAATTGTCAATAGGTATTCTAATAACCATCCCAATTTATATAGTTAAAAAATAAACCCGCAGGACCCTTTTAAGTAGTAACCACAATTTATAGTTTGTGATTTTTTGTTTCCTGAAAAGGGGTTTAAGTGCTACTCTGCTACACCCTCAGTCCCACTTTAAAGCACGTTTAAAACTAGTTCATTTAAGTTTGTCAATTGTGTATAGACTATTAAATTGGGATGAAGGGAGTATTTAGTCTAGATGAATTATCCTTTGGATGAATTTAGTAAAGGATAAAACAAAGGCCAACTGCTCAAGGAGGATAATCATCATTTTCAGGAAAACCTAGAACAGTTATTTTAGTTTCTTATATATTTTGGGGAAAGAAATTGCAGCCGCGAAGCTAGGTCGCCGTATATTAACATGTCTCAAATTAAAATGAAGACCATCCTCACCCCTCATTGTTTAATAAGGGGTGACGATGGTGGGCATAAATACCTATTTTTTTAATGTCTACAAGGAGGGGTGAGGATGATATTAATTGAGTGCCTATACAATGCGTAAGCGACTATCCATGAACTGAGCGCATATTAAGATCTTATGTAATCTTTAGTTTCACTTAGAAAAACATAGTTGCTAATTTTAATTTTTGTTGATTTTTTTAGGTTTCCAAAAAGGACTTTGGGTCTACTCACAAATGATAGGCAGTAAAGTAAAAGTGGACAAAAAGCAATTGAGCGTGAGAGGGAGTTCATGATGATCAGACATTATTTCACACCACAGCAATACAGTCATCATTTAATCAACCGTAATCCACAAGTCAAGTTGTATAGCATTTGGATTTTTGGACCTTTTGTCTTATATTGTATATAGTATGTATTTTGGCAACGATTATCTTACATTGTAGGAATGGTATTTATGAGCCTCTTGTTGTTGCAAAAAAAAAGCCTCTAGTTATAAAATAGCACCAACACTCCCTGTCTGACATTTTTTTTTGCTGAACGTGACTAACAGCTTTTAAGTTCCAAGGAAAGTAAAGCATTAATACCTATATATAGCCGTGTGTTGAGCTAAATGGGTCTTACATATAGTTGATGGTTATATAGAAACCAAAATCTTATCTTGTAGATAGTATTTCGTAAAATAAAGTTTATTTTTCAGCTTCTATTAGATACCTATACACTCACTTCTCCCATTTTAATAGTCCCATTTAGAAAATTACAAGGAACTAAAGTTAGTTCATTTTCATTTGTGGAATTTACATATGTTCAATGGAGCGGAATTTACGCATGATCTTCAGCCTTTTCAAATTCTTACACATGTTCAGCCAGCAGAATTCAATGATACCATGAAAACAATTCTATGGTCATTAAACTGCTTTTAAGATACCATAGAATTAACCTAAAATCTGTAGTAAGTGCCAAAAAAATCAATGGTTTGTAAATTCCGCCGTTTTGTAAATTCCGCCGCATTAGCATGAACGTAGGTAAGTTCCTCTCTTGGTTTTTAATGGCACTATCAAAGTGGATGGAGTACTAGGCAGAATTTGTTAAGACAAAATCATAGTAAGAAGATTGTAGTGATAAAATTATAGATACTTCCATTCAGGTCTACACTATTCTGTGCATGTCCTTGACGGAGATGGCATAATATATTTATGCTACAAGGTTAGTCATTTATAAAATATTTTCTCCTTTGTAGTCTGTTTATAAATTCTACTTCTTTTAAGCAAAATGCTTGGTGGGGCATGGCAATTGGGTACTAAATAGAGAAGCAATTTGATCTTTTTGTGACTGATAACAATGATCACCAGAATAAATAGAATTCATTAATATTAGTACACATATTAGTTGTATAGTGTTGACTGCAAGAGTTGTATTTACACTGCTTGGTGCTCATTTTATAGTGTTCACCAGAATTCTATTTCCATCTTTCTAGAATACAAGAGCGTATAACTCTATGACATAGGTCAGGAATTAGATGTCCGATTTTTATTCCAAATATTAACAATTTTGTGCCCCTACCATTCAAGATGCAACTGGTTAGATAACCAAGTTCCCCAAAGCTCAAGCTACCAAGAAACAAAAATCTTATTTATTCATTTTATATTCTAACACTTCCCCTCACATGCAAGTGTCGACCAAATATGCCATGCATAATACAATTGAGGTATAAAGAAGACCAAGATGCTTTAGTCGAGGAACGGCTAGAATTCAATCCTATCACCTGCAGGGCGGGGTCATATAAAGGGACTCATGTTTTCATCCTTTTATTTTTTTTGCCAAAAAATCCTGTTTTCTTGTTACAATTCATGTCCTCTTTCCTTTTTTTTATTTTATTTATTTATCAGTACTTATATTTTCATCCTTGTACCAAACAAAAACAATGTACGAAAAGGTGTTATTGTGATATAAAAAAGAAAAAAACTTTTCCAAAAAGCTCCAATTGAAACCGACGTCCGACCCGCCATAATGGAGGGCCCCGCCCCTTGACCCCCAACCCCAAATCCCCGCCATCCTGTCTGCAATTCTCTTGCCTTTCTCTTCCTTTACCAAATGATCACCATTCTCTTTTTGTTCCTGCTTTCAACCCAATCTTGCACAACATTTGACACTTACTTCACTCCCCACTGGCTTCTGCCTTGTGGGCACTGCTCAGAATCACAATCTTGCCAAGCCTTGACCCACCAACCCACCACAAAGACATGCACGCCACCTGTTTGACGAAAATGCTCACTTACTCCTTCTTTAGATTTTACCACTGGGAGCTCTTGCTTCTGCTGTGTCTAAATTCCCCATGGACAGGTGTGGCAAGCTTCAGTCCAGGGTGCCACTGTCCAAGTGCTCCACTCAGCGTTACACTGAGTGGTCAGTTCTGGTTTTAGTAGCTCTTTCTGTTGTGTGCTTGTTTTGTTTGTTTGGTTTTGCTTCTGATGGGTTTTTTTTTTCTGTGAAGAGTTGGGTGGAGTTCTTTTACTTGTTGGTGTTTTGGGTAAGTTGTTATGCTTTTGTCCTTATCTGCAGGAGGGAAGAATTTGATTTTTGTGATGAGCATGAGTGGGACTTTAGAGTTGTCATGAAGATTAGTTTGCTGGTGGGATGGATGCTGAGTGAGTTGAGTAATATTAGCTGGCTTTAAATGCGTAAATGATGCTGAAAATTTTGTGTATGATAGTACATATCACTGGGATTTGAACTATAAGAGTTTATGAAAACAAGGTGAGAATGAAAAAATAATTAAGAAGAAAAAAATAAAAAAATAAGATAGGAACGCTCTTAAAGCTGTTTATGTTGAATTGTTTATGTATTGGTTAAGGAGTTTTACTTTTGCCCTCATCTACATCACTGAAGAATTTGTTTTGTTGGTGGGATAGTTGCTGAGTGACTTGAGTAATATTAGCCGGCTACAAATGCGTAAATGATGCTGAAATTTATTGTATGAGAATGTCAACAGCATTCAATCTATAAGTATTTATAAAAAGAAGGTGAAGACTGAAATGAAATAAAGAGGAGAACAATTAAAAATGGCATGGGAAGTTAGGAACGCTCTCAAAGTTGTTTATGGTGGTAAGTACAAATTGTACATGATAATGATCAAAATACTTAGATATATATGTCACAATAATTAGCTGCTCAAAATATTGGTGTTTGTAGGCGTGAGGCGAAGCTGCAGGGAAGGATGCATTTAGATGGTTTAACAAAGTGACTGTTTAGTTTATTTTATTGCAGCTTCCCTTGTCCTTTTCAGCTTACCATTAATAACTAAAAATGCTTATGTATTGTGCAAAAGTGTTTTTCCCTGGTGTTTTATGATTTTGAATCTAACGTGAAATTCTGGTTGCAATGGACTTGCCTTAGTCAGGAATAATTGGCTGCTATGTCACTGTCTTCCCATTCATACCTAGCTATCATCACACCTCATGGAACCAGTTTTAAAGTATAAAATTATATTGTGTAATTTTTCTTTATGTACGCCCATTGCTTTCCATAATTGGTATTTATTCTGTGTAGGGTTTTTTCTGATGTTCCGAGTGACCTTACCATAGTAATGAAGGGAGGAAGCTTTGCATTACACAAGGTAAACGTCTACAATCTCATCACATGAATTCATTTAAACTACGTACAATCATACCCCATTTTCTTGCTAATTTTTAAGATATTAACAGGTGTTATAGTTCTTAGCTGTATCCTCTAACATGTTATGGTAGATGTACCTCCTTCTTACATCATCTATGTTAGAAACACAGGCTCTCCTCCACGATATGGCCTCACTGCTGACCATTTCCACTTTCTATGAATAAGCATCAACATATATAAGATGCAATAATTTAGATAATAATCATTGTAGAATTAAAATATGTTTTCTCTTGCACAATCGTAGTTTTTACGTTCTCCAAAATCTGGTTTATTATATAAGCCTGCGATACTTTTTCTTATTTGTATTATTAATCAAACAATGTGACCTTGGTTTTAGTTTCCTCTGGTTGGTAGAAGTGGACGATTAAGGAAGCTAGCTGCCGAGAAGAGGGATTCTAATTTGTCAAAGGTTGAGCTATTCAATCTACCTGGTGGAGCTGAAGCTTTTGAGCTAGCCGCAAAATTTTGCTATGGCATTAATTTTGAGATCACATCCTCAAATGTTGCACAACTATTGTGTGCAGCGGAATATCTTGAAATGACTGAAGAATATTCCAACGACAGCCTTTTTTCTCGTGCAGAAGCTTACCTTGATGAAGTTGTCTGCAAAAATCTTGAAATGTGTGTGGAAGTTTTGCAACAATGTGAGAGTCTTCTCCCCCTTGCGGAAGAGTTGAGAATAGTGAACAAATGTACAGAGGCTATAGCTGCAAAGGCTTGCACCGAACAGATAGCCTCAAGTTTTTCACGTTTGGAATATAGCAGTTCAGGTAGGCTTCATATGAGCAAGGAGGTCAAACCTAGTGAGGACTGGTGGATTGAAGATCTCTCTGTTCTTCGAATTGACCTCTATCAGAGGGTGATTTCTTCTATGAGATGCAGTGGTGTCAGGCCAGAGAGCATTGCTGAATCACTTGTGCATTATGCCCAGAAGGTTCTGACAAATAAACCAAGTTTGTGGAGTACATCAAGCCAGATAAAGGCAAATTTAGTAGAAGGGTCTGTTGGATATGAACAGAAGCTTGTGGTGGAGACAATTTCTAGTCTGTTTCCAGTGGAGAAACTCAGTGTTCCTATAAGCTTCCTTTTTGGATTATTAAGAACAGCAATAATGCTAGAATGTACCACTGCTTGCCGGGTTGATCTTGAGAGGAGGATTGGGACACATCTTGACATGGCTACTCTTGATGATCTCCTCATTCCATCCTTTCGTAACTCAGGGGACACGTTATTTGATGTGGATACAGTTCACAGGATGCTGGTCAACTTTTCTCACAAGGATGATAGTGATGATGAGATGGGTGATGGCTCTGGTTATGAATCTGATGAGCACCCCTCATTGTCTCAAACTGCACTGATGAAAGTTGCAAAGTTAGTAGATAATTACCTTGCTGAGATTGCTCCAGATGCAAACCTTAAGCTGGCCAAGTTCATGGCCGTTGCAAATATTCTACCAAGTCATGCTCGTTTAACTGATGATGGACTTTACCGAGCCATCGACATATACCTCAAAGTAGGCCACACTTTCCTTGCCCAAGCGATCTGTTTGCCAATTTACGTACTTGTTTGCGTCCCATATTTGCCTGTTAGGTAATGGTATATTTGTGACATTGCCAGACTATGTGCTAGGCCTTTACTGATCTAATAGGTCCTTTACCATTTAACGTGAGGCAGTGTATCCACTTGCAATTTTTATGGCCATGATTATAGTTAATGCTTTCCATTTATTAATATGTTTCTGTCTGAGGAGTTAAGGGTCAACTCACCTGTAGAAAGTGGGATCAAAGATATTTTGTTTTTTCTCCTCTTCTTAATTAAGAAAATGGTCAAGATATTGTTACTTGATAAAACAGGTCCTTAAAGTGATAAGTTAGAATATATTGCTGACATGTAAATGCAGAATCTCTATCACACAGGGTGTTGCCTCATTGGTTAACCTGTTGAAGGTTCAACTCTTCTCTTCTGACATGCTTCTACAGTGTCTTATAGTGGTCTTGTTTACCTTTCATAGAGAGAGAAAAGGGTTGTCTAAATTTTTGTGGTACAAGACTTCTATGAGTCTACCTCTCTTTGGTCATTTGTTTATTTGCATCTTTTGTCTTCTGATTTAATATGCCTTCCTAGATTAAGAAGCCAGATAGAAATAATGATAAGAATGGAGGAGATACAGAAGAGGACTGGGAAGGGGGCCCCATTCCATCAACCTTTGTGGCTTGTAACAAACCTCTAGGATTATATGAAGTGGAGATTGGTCGATGATGCAGGAATGTAACAGTATGGGTTTTACCAAACTTATCACTGCATACCCTGCTGTTTATCACAAATTGAACAATATAATTACTGTTTCCATATATGTCAGTGCAATATTTTTATATGTGCTTACATTTTATATTACTAGTCAAGCTGCACATGCGAAATGCATGTGCTGATAGGACTAAACAATGTGCATCACTATAAACTCCCATTATTACCTCTCATTGTGTTAGACTGTTAATGTCCCATAAAATATATCTTCATAGTTTTCCACTAGGTATAATGTATCGATGGAGATTCCTAAGTACTCAAAGAGTCATCCGTTTGTACTTAAAAAATAGAGTGATCTCATTAATTAATATTATTATTATATCTTCTAATATTGAAAATTCAGTTGAATTGGACAATTAATTCAGGATTAATTAGGATCAGAATTAGTAATAAGTAGATGACTAATTAAGGGTATTTTGGGGAACTCACTTGATATTGTCGGTTCAACCCTTTTTACTTTCAATAGTGGTATAGATTCTGTTAAAACTTTAGGAAAATTGAACATTCATACTTAATTTATGCGAGTCTGCTTAAACATTTATCTGATGACTATTCAAAGGGAGAGTATGACGTCGAATTATGAACAGGCATAACGTGCATCATTCCTGTCATGTCATTTCAGGCTCACCAGGACTTGTCCGACCAAGAGAAAAAGAAACTATGCAAACTCATTGACTTTCAAAAGCTCACTCCAGAAGCAGGGGCACATGCTGCACAGAATGAGAGGCTTCCACTTCAGGCCATTGTCCAAGTCCTTTACTTAGAACAAGTAAGACTCAGAAATGCATTATGCTGTTCATCCTACCCGGATGAAGACCCAAAAGCTTCATCCTATCAGTCCCGTAGGATAAGTAGTGGAGCACTAAGTGCGGCAATGTCTCCTCGTGATAATTATGCATCTCTGAGGCTAGAGAATCGGGAGCTGAAACTTGATCTTGCTAGGATGAGGATGAGACTGAGTGATTTGGAGAAAGAACATGTGTGCATGAAACGGGACCTTCGAAAGTCTTCATCACACAACATAATGAGTTCTTTCACAAAGAAGATTGGCAAGATGAATCTTTTTGCTCATAGTTATTCCAGAGGATCAACTTCCCCATCGAAGCATTCTCAAAAAACAGATTTCTCAAAAGTAACCTTTTAATTAGTGAGAAGTTGCAAAATGTTTGTTGAGCTAATATACAGATGCAGGTTTGTTAAATTCTGTTCTAAAAAACACTGTGAATGCTTGTAACTATATAATCACTTGAGCAATCAAAACTCTTTGTTTTTGCAATCAATATGTTATTATCCAATGCCAGAACTGGGTAGTATATCCTACCCACAAGTATCTTATGTGATTTACATAGAAGTGTATGGTTAATCATATTTATAAATGTTACTGTGTTACATTGCATACTGGAGATAAATGCAATGGCATCTTTCATTGATTTTAAATAACATGAACAATGGCTGTTTTGGTCTTTTACTGATGTGATTGAAGTTTTCTAGGCTAGCCGTTCTATGGGAATGCCAGTGCCTTTCTGTAATTGTTGCAATTAACCATCAATTATGTGATCCATTCAAGCTGAGACTGTCACTTGGAGAAGGCATGAAGTTTCCACATCCCTCAGCTATATTATGATGTAGAGGAAAGGGAGAGGAACTCTACAAATTAGCAGTACTAATTGCTTCTCTATCCTTCCCTTGAGTGCATTCTCTTAGACTGTTTCAGAAAACTTTATTTGCTTCCTATTAGGTGGTCAGGTTAGTTGCCATTGGGAATTTAATAAGCATGTCGTTAAGTTTGGACAGCTGTCCTATTTGGATGAAAAATCCGTGGGAAGATTTTAGTGGCTTCATGCAAAATTTAATTTGGTGACCAAATTCTGCGTGTATTTAAAACTAAGGTAGAATGGGGATCACTTTGGCTGAACCTATTCTTAACTAGGATTTTTCCAGATTTATAATTGCTCATTAACTTTACCAAACAAAATTTTGAATTTTAAGGTTCTTGAAAGTTTGAAGTTGCTAAAATTTACATTGTGGCCAAATGAGATTCTGTATCCAAACAGCCCCTAAGATTTTTGGCAAAATCTTAGAAGGATTGAACCTATTCTTAACTCGGGATTGGTCCAGAATTGTAATTGCTCAAAAAACATTGCCAAACAAAATTTTGATTTTTAAGATTCTAGAAAATTTGATGTTGCTAAAATTTACATTGCAGCCAAATTAGATTCTGTATCCAAACAGCCCCTAAGATTTTTCGTAGCTTGTGATTAAAACCTATGCCGTACTTGTTCTGGAGCTGTTGTTGCAAGATGAAGCTTTAGTCACTACAGAATGGACCAACTCGTATATAGCATAGGACCTACAGTCCCTGTACAACAATTTGAACTGCAAATCTGATGCAGGTGACCTGATATATGAAAATGAAACACGATGACAAGTTATGAAGTAAATCCTACAGAAAGTTTCTGTCAAAAAAGCATCACATTAGAAGGTTCCACGCATTTTTTATTGCAATTTTCAATCCATCCGTCTTCTTTCCATCTACTTGTTGATGAATCTCGAGCAGTTGAATCAGTAAACCTGATTATCTTAAAGTAGTTAATCAAACCAGTGGTATGTCTTGATTAATTTATTACATTTTTATTTCATTTTTTCCTATTTGGTTGATTACGTGAAAGCTTTATTTAACACTTCGTTGATCGGATCAAAAGCTCGCTCAAGAACCCTTGATATCCCGCCCCCTATTGGCCACCCACAGTGGTTATATGGCGACTTACCTGCTGCATATAATGTGTCAGTTGCCGGTACCTTCTAGCTACTCCCTCCATAAAAAATTACCTATCTGCATTGAAAACCAAAATGAACTGAAATAATGCAGACATGTAATATTGGACGGAGGGAATAGATGCCAAGGACCTGGGCACCCTTAAGGAAGCCAAAATTGCTTTGTATTTTTTCCCTAGAAGTATGATTGTGTGAACTCTCAATTGTTATGTTAATTTGTCAAGATTAAAACATGTCATAGTCCATCCCACAGGCCACAATCTCCTCTGCCCATAATCCTATCTACTCCCTCCGGTCACTTCTAATAGATACAGTTTTGTTCATTTGAAAAAAACTGTATCTGGCAAAAGTGACCCTTTTAATAGATACAGTTTTTTTTAAAAAAATTAGTTCATTTGAAAAAAACTGTATCTAGTAAAAGTGACCGGAGGGAGTATATCTCAAGCGGACATGTACTTGTAAAAGCCATAATGAGTAGGACCAGGCAGGAAGAGCTTTGAAGGTAATAGTTCACAATAATCAAATGGATTAGACAAGGAAGACTTACTATCTGAAGATGACCACCATCAGAAAGCTTCTCCAGTCTCGACCCTTCTCGGCCACAAACTCGTTATTTGGATTATCTGAGTTTGTAAAAAAATCACAGGCTTTATTTTCTAGTGGTTGATGTTTGTGATAGTGATTCTTATTGATGGAACTGCTATCTTAAGAAGCTAAGACGCACAATATGCCATAAGGAACTAATTTTAAGCTTGCACATGACAATTCGGGTTAAAATGTTTATGTGTTGGCCCTAACACATCTGTAAAAAAATGTGGGTTGGGGCCAAAAACTCGGCCCGTCTTAAACAATAGAGCCACATGCGCTATATTAAAGAAATATTGGCCTATAGGGCAAACGAAGTCACTATTTTATGGACATGTAATATATGAAATGCAATAATTGTTTATGGATGTAGGGAGTATATGTGGGAAGGAGGAATGGAGGAGCTTGCATATTTGGAGGATTGTGGTTGCTTATTTGGAAGATTCTCAATGACTAAGAGTCTATAGGTTTGTTATGCTCCTTACAATCAGGTTTACTTTTTCTAATTACTGTTCTTGTGAGAAGCTTATGTGTTATTACAAGTACTCCATTGAGGTTGATGGAGACACATCATAGTACTGCAAAGAACCATGGACAGACAGCTCAATTTTCCTTTCATCAGTTTAGTTTTTGCATAATCACGTTCAAGTTAACATCACGGATTGCCTTTCGGGGAACCTTTAAAATTTCAACGAAAGCTACTTTAGCAGGCCCAAGATTTTCTTGACATTATCGACTCAGGTCCTTCCTGAGTTGCTGTCCTTTCGGTGAAAGAATTCTTTATGAACAAGTCTTGCCTGATTGGGCACGAGACCAAACTGCCGTGAGTTAGCACCTAGTACATAGACGTCTCTATGTACTGCTCTAGATTCCTATGTACGACGGTTGGGGGGCTTGGTCAGGGCTCTCACTGAAACATTATCGCTTTTTTATTACTTCGTTGATGTTCATGGAAGATTTCTCACCTTGGACGACCTGCAAAATCTTGGCATGTCCTTGGCTAATTGATGCATCTTGTGTAGGTACCATGGTATCCATTCACGGTCTCTTCTTTGAATGCACATATACCAAAAAGATTGAAATCTTTTCTTTTGTAGTATGAAATTTGAAAACGATATAAATCTTTTCTTTTTTGGTACGCATATACCCTAAACCCTTTATCACTTAATATGATACATAAAATCTATATCATTATAAGCATTTGTGCATTAACTTGAGGCAGCGGAGATCACATGATTGATTAAAATTCATTCCCCACCGAGTAAGCAACATTCCATTGGGTGCTTATTAAGAACTTTAACGTCGCAATATCCATGATGTGGTGTGAAAATAACAAACCGCATTTTGGGGAAAAGTTCAATGACATAGATGAAATCATTTCCTTACACAGAGAATGAAATATGCGCTCAGCTCTTGGCAACACCGAAGTTTTTTTCCTTATTCTGAGTTTCCTCTTCTTACTGATAAATGGAGATAGATTGAATTATTCTTTCTTTCGTAACACTTTTGAAACTACGCACCTCCAATAGTCTCTATGTTGAGTAAGGGGTAATGGTGCGCACCCCTCTTTATAGCCCTTCTTATTTGTTGTCTTCACCTTCCCATCACTAGCTAGATGCTGTGAGGTACGTTAGGATTTCCAAACTCACCCGTTGTGGTCGGAGAGTGTTATGTTCCTATTCTAATTAAGTTAGGATTTATTTCCTTTATTAGTTGGATTCCTAGGAGTAGACTCCTATATCAAATAGAACTATACATTAGAGTCTATAAATATGTAAAAAGGTTTTTATTAATTCATTATGCTTGATAAATAAAATAATTATTTTCTAATTTAGTTTAATGTTAGTCTTTCTTAGCCATAATCCTACTATTTCTCCCCTTTCTCCTATAATGGAATTACCTATAGATTACCATCTAGATCATTGGTATCAGAGTATTCGTTCCTTCGGACGATCACTTGACGCATTTGAAGATGAGTGGAAGCAACGAGATGAAGAGATGCACGCAAACCAGAAGCGACGACATAAAGAGATGCACGCCCAATGGCAACTTCAAAATGAAGAACACGCTCGGAATTGGAAGGCCCACAAGGAGAGTTGGTCACCACCACCTCCAGCCAGGTCAGACCCTGTATCAGCCTTGAGCGCCACCATCGCGGCTGCTGTTGTAGACCCCCCACTACCGTCATCGTTGCAAACTCTGCTGTCACCACCTTCAGATCTGTCGCCCAACCACCTCTGCACACCGCTGCCATGACCGTGCACACCACTGCCGTGAGCTTTCTTCAACCAGTCGCGCCACCCAAACCACCACCTTTAGCCACTATTGCTATTTTCCACTCTGTTGTTGTAGCCACCGCCGTGGATCTCTCTCCCTCTGTCGATCGGCCAACCATCCCACCTCCTGCGACACAGTCATGTGCCACTCAATTTGACACGCTGTTGTGCCTCAGATTGCTAGCCATTGTGACGCCGACGTGGCCCAGTTCCTCCTCTCCGAGGCAGCAATTGCACCCCCGTCTGTTCTGCCTCAAATAGCACCGCCGACCTCTGGCCTGCACGATCACCGCCATAGTTTCTATGCTTCAACCAGCTTCCATACCGGACCACTGCCTCTTCGTGCGGCCTCTGTCATCACGGATTGGCTACATCTCCATGCCCAAGGTGGCGCCTTTTCTACCCATCCACCCTCCGGCCAGCAGGATCTGCCTCCACCACGACCAAAGCTGCCACCTTCATGTCTGTTGGCGCTTTTCAACTTCCACCATGGCCGCCCATCATGTGGCCTCGATTTCCATTGCCACCGCCAGTGTTTCCGCCCCAATTTTTGTTGCCTTCTCCGCTGATAACCATCGCTATCTTGCTGTAGTCGTTGCCGTTCTTGTACCCTAGCTACCTCCTTTACCGTCCGGTGAAAAACAGAAGCAGAGCCTCCTGCTTCTGCAGGAGTCCTGTATCATGGGATCGAAAAAATTGGATTGGGTTGGGCTGGTTCAACAGCCTACCCCTCGGCCTGGTTCAAACCTGTTGGTTCCAACTTGGTTCAAGATCTACCCATTGGGTTGGTTCAACCCTCTTTAAAAAAAAGTTGTCGAAGGGCCATATATTTTGTGGCCTATTTCCTTATCCGGAGCTTTCTCCATAAGCAGACTTTTAGCACCTCGTCTATAGGAACATTGGTGGTCCCACCATATTTTTGATGAAGTTGAGCATTTCATATTCTCGCCTTCAATGCAAAAAGATAAGAACACCTCGAGGACGAGGTGATGTAGAGCGTTGGTGGAATGTTATGACCCTATTCTAATTAGGTAAGGATTAGTTTCCTTCATTAGTTGAATTCCTAAGACTAAACTCCTATGTCAAATAGGACTATAGTTTAGAGTTTATAAATATGTAAAGGGGTTTTTCCTAATTTATTACGCTTGATCAATGGAATAGTTATTTTCTAGTTTAGTTTAATGCTAGTCTTTCTTAGCCCTGTTGTTGTTTTAATTAATCTCTTAATTTTACTCGCAAGTGTACGAATCGTGTTTGGAGTATAGTCGCACAATTCTTACGAGGTCGAACCCACAGGGACTTGTGTTTTTGGAATTCTAATTCGAAGATCAGATTATTACCCTTGTTGAAGAATTAAATTGATTTGATTCACTACAACTACGACTAATCGAAGACTCAATGCAATTAAACAGCTTTAACTAAGAAATTAATCTAAAGGCAATAAAATAATCTATGACAAAGAAACTAATTGACAAATAAAAATTAAAACTTTAATCAAGAATTTAAAACATGAGGGCATAAGAATCAGCACATGACAATCATAGGAATATTTCTTTTAAAATCAGCAATTGTTTTCACGATTATCTCGTAGAGAATTAGAATTCAATCTATTCTCCTACGAAAAATTTCAGCATTAAAGCATATAGATTTTTAAATAAAATTTTGTATTCTCTTGCATATCAACAGATGAGATTCAAATCATTACATGTATCCATCATTTGATAAATCACAAGTAATATCTAAATAGCATGTTCAACATATAGCCCAATGCAATTAATTTGAGAATAACAATCGTTAAAACGCATTAATTTAGGCAAAGCAATTGCATCACATGAATACCATTCCTACAACTAATCATGGCTTCATCTCAGCCCTAGACAGGTATTTAGCTACCCATACTAAGGAATTTAACTGCAAAAATAATGGAATTCATTTCGATATAACTAAAATCAACTTACAGGAATTTCTTGAGATTAAAAAAATAATAAATTGCAGTGATTCCTTTGTTCTTCTGGCAGCCGTCCAATACAACCGATACAAATCCAGCGTAGCAATAGTGACAATAGCCGAAATGAACAGTACCAGAAAGAAAAAGGAAAAAATAGAAATTTTGGAACTGAAAATAAAACTGTTGGTCGTCTGTCTGTCGGCCGGCTCGTTACTGTTCTTCTTCTCTGTTTTTATACACAGAGACTGCCATTTGATTTTCTCCCAAATCCAGAACCTTTCCAAACCAATTCCATCCATATTCAAAATCCTTCCTTTGGTAACCTTCAAAATCAATGATTCGCAGCTCGATTGACATTGAATCCTGTCCCATTCTATAGAAAAATTCCAACTTTGAACTGCCCTCGAAATAGAACCAAAACGCCCAAAAATTAAGTCTTTCCTTTTTGAGACCTTCCAAATCAGTCGCTGGTGTTCGAGCTCCTCCTCACGGTCGCCGGAATCCTCTTTCTCGAGCTCGAGCCCATCAGCTTCTCCGTCGATCACTGTCGAGTTCTTCCTCAGCTCCTCCAGTCGTCGGAACCCAAGGCTGTGTCGCCATCTTCTGCTGACCTCGTCTTGACCGCCGCCGTCAATCGCCTCGACCGTCGCCCTTCTGCTGGTTCGCCGCCGTCGAGCCCAAGTTGCCGGAACCCGGGGCCTCCACCGCCGTCCAGCGCCTCGAGCAGACGCTGCTCTGTTTCAGAGATAAGACACCCGAGCTTTCGCTCGGGTTCTTTTTCTTTCCTTTTTTTTTTAATTTTGTTTCGGTGAACCAGCCCAACGAACCGGCTTTTCTCTCTTTTTTTTTCTTTAACTTGATTAAAACCCGTCGAAGCAATGTCGTCCACTTGATCGAATCTGAATGGCTCTTATCTTAACTCAGCGCCCGTCTTCCTCATCAGTGAACATCAACGGTCCAGATCTTCTCTGCGCGTGATCTCAGATCTTGGGTTGCTTTGGCATTTCAAAACCCGTCTAATGGCTTCACTTTTGGCTGTTCTGCAGTACGAGCATGCGAACCTATACAAAATAAAACATGTCCCAAATTAGATGCACCAAATATTTATAAAATTACAGAACAGTGTTAAATTGAGCAATTTAGAGAGCCTTATTTGTTTAATTCCTAATTACTAAACAAATGACTAAAATTCACTTTATTCCTTATTTTAATTAGAAATTATAACTAACAAACAGGTAAAAAGGCATATAAAAATGTGTATTTTTCATGCATAACAAATACCCCCAAACCTAGATTTTGCTAGTCCTCAAACAAAACACAAAAGAAAAAATAATAATAAAACTACTTATAAATAAATGCCACTGTCGTAGGGAATCACGATTGCATTTAGCGTATGCAACAAGCCTTTTAAACCCCTAGGTGTCCCTGGATGGACGAGTGAAGTCTCGTGAGGGTTTGCAGCCATGCTACCCACAAACATGTATTTATAAAATTAACCTTCTTAAATCTAAATGAAAAAGAAGTCAACTAAACACTTCAAAACACAGAACCTATTATCCCTTCAAATACACACTGCAATACTTAAGAAAACTAACCACACGTACTTGCATTTATAATCAACTGGAATATAGAAGCGCTCAAGTAAGTGGTTTTATTCTACACCTTCATCTTGGAAATTTCTGCTCAATATGATATAACATGATACTTTAAATAATAGAAAGTGTAGAACATTGTAGCAATACACTCTAAATCTCTGTTTCACACAGATCCAGTGTTACCCATTAACCAAAGAACATCAGAATCTACATAGTCATCGTAATCTTTAAGTTCATGATAGCACAAATGCATGCGCGCCTCCTTCGGGTCCAACATTCTAGATTTGAGAGGATAATACACCATAGACTTTTTTTTCATTAGGACTGTGTAAGGCCTGACTTCAAGATGCTTAGGTTTAGCAATGACTCAGGCCAATGACTCCCAGCCAGTTGGCTTAGGGCATTAGGTTTTAAGATGGACCGCTTCGGACCTGAGCATCAGCCTAAGTTAATCCTATAATAGACAAACAGCCCCTTTTCTTTATTTCCGTCTCCATTTTTTTTTTTCATTTTCAGCATATATATTTTCAAGCATCTTATTCTGTCCAGGCTGTATTATACTCTCAACCTATTTCCGGTTCCAAGCCCTTACCATAGCCAAGTAAATGGTCTATCATGATCGTTTAAGCTCAACAGATAACCACACATCATCCAATGACTCTGACTAAAGACATCCCACTGAAGATTAGTATTCAACAAATCTCTAGAAGGTATTACTTTATGTAACTGGTGTGTGTGAGTGAGTTTTATTAGCTCAAGCACTTGATCCAAGAGGACTGTAACAGAATGCTATTTCTCAGTTAAGTGTCTCTATCCTCCAGTATACTTACTCACACTTCCAATGTAAATTAATCTCTTAAAAATTGAAGTATGCATCACGAAGGGATAAACTACCAAAACCTATAAAAATACTAACAAACAACCTAAAAACTACAATTTTTTTTTAATTGCAAAATTCAAAACAAGCAAGAAAATAACTAAGATATCCTAAACAAATATCTTCCTATACCCCTAAACCTGCATGAAACATTGTCCTCAATGTAAAAAGATATGAAATAAGTACTGAGAAAAATAAATAGACGAGGGAAGGAAAGATAGTACCAGCACTCCACTGAAACGCTATAGTATCTATCAAAATAAAAAGAACAAGTGAAGCACAAGAATAATATAAGAAGAAATAAGCACAAAAATAAAAATTCTAAAAACTTGGGTTGCCTCCCAGTAGCGCTAAGTTTTACGTCTTCAGCCAGACACAGCTATTAATTCACTCATTAATGGATGATGCAGATTCTACCAAGGATTTAGCGTGAGACCACGGAGAATAAAAATATGACCAAATGACATCTCTCAAATTGCAAATTAATGTTCCCAGTCTTCTCTTCAATATCTCCCACCTAGACTCTCTGGGGAACAAAAACGAATATGAAATGGGAACAACATTGACAACAGCTATGGGCCCCTGAAGATCAAGCTCATCTATGGGTGAGTCATCCATACTCCCCGCTAACTGATGTGGTAGTAATGGTGCCCAAGGATAGACGACTGGAATATCTAAGTCTGGACTCAGTGGATGTTCATTCACTACTTCTTCTAACTGTGCAGGCACCACCCATAGGTGTAAGAATATGGCGGCCATCTAGATATCCTGTGAGAATCATGAACCTAAAAATGTGAGTGATAAATAATGAAAAATAAAGCAAGCAAAGAAAACTAAACCCACTATGCACAAAATAAATTACTGCAACTTTAGTCATTATAAGTCGGGTCTGCCAGACTCAATTCATCGATCTGAGGTTGCTGCAATTCCAAGAATGGTTTAAGACGATGACCATTAACTTTGAATATATCACCATTCTTGGGGTTTTCTATTTCAACTGTTCCATGAGAATAAACAACACGAACTATAAAAGGTCCTGTCCATCGAGACTTCAATTTACCCGGAAACAGATGTAAGCGAGAATTGTATAAAAGAACTTTCTGCCCCGATGTAAAAGATTTTCGCAGAATATTTTGATCATGAACCTTTTTCATACGATCCTTGTATGATTTCGCACACTCATAAGCATCATTACAAAGCTCATCCAACTCATTCAACTGCAGTTTCCTTTGAATTCCTGCTCTATTCAGATCAAAATTCAGGTGCTTAATTGCCCAATAAGCTTTATGCTCAATTTCAACAGGAAGATGACAAGCTTTCCCGTAAACAATACGGTATGGAGACATTCCTATGGGATTTTTAAATGCTGTACGGTAAGCCCACAAAGCATCGGTGAGTCTCAGTGACCAATCTTTGCGATTAGGATTGACTGTCTTTTCTAGTCCTCAAGCAAAACACAAAAGAAAAATAATAAAACTACTTAAAAATAAATGCCACTGTCGTAGGGAATCATGATTGCATTTAGCGTATGCAACAAGCCTTTTAAACCCCCAGGTGTCCCTGGATGGACGAGTGAAGTCTCGTGAGGGTTTGCAGCCATGCTACCCACAAACATGTATTTATAAAATTAACCTTATTAAATCTAAATGAAAAAGAAGTCAACTAAACACTTCAAAACACAGAACCTATTATCCCTTCAAATACACACTGCAATACTTAAGAAAACTAACCACACGTACTTGCATTTATAATCAACTGGAATATAGAAGCGCTCAAGTAAGTGGTTTTATTCTACACCTTCATCTTGGAAATTTCTGCTCAATATGATATAACATGATACTTTAAATAATAGAAAGTGTAGAACACTGTAACAATACACTCTAAATCTCTGTTTCACACAGATCCAGTGTTACCCATTAACCAAAGAACATCAGAATCTACATAGTCATCGTAATCTTTAAGTTCATGATAGCACAAATGCATGCGCGCCTCCTTCGGGTCCAACATTCTAGATTTGAGAGGATAATACACCATAGACTTTTTTTTTTCATTAGGACTGTGTAAGGCCTGACTTCAAGATGCTTAGGTTTAGCAATGACTCAGGCCAATGACTCCCAGCCAGTTGGCTTAGGGCATTAGGTTTTAAGATGGACCGCTTCGGACCTGAGCATCAGCCTAAGTTAATCCTATAATAGACAAACAGCCCCTTTTCTTTATTTCCGTCTCCATTTTTTTTTTCATTTTCAGCATATATATTTTCAAGCATCTTATTCTGTCCAGGCTGTATTATACTCTCAACCTATTTCCGGTTCCAAGCCCTTACCATAGCCAAGTAAATGGTCTATCATGATCGTTTAAGCTCAACAGATAACCACACGTCATCCAATGACTCTGACTAAAGATATCCCACTGAAGATTAGTATTCAACAAATCTCTAGAAGGTATTACTTTATGTAACTGGTGTGTGTGAGTGAGTTTTATTAGCTCAAGCACTTGATCCAAGAGGACTGTAACAGAATGGTATTTCTCAGTTAAGTGTCTCTATCCTCTAGTATACTTACTCACACTTCCAATGTAAATTAATCTCTTAAAAATTGAAGTATGCATCACGAAGGGATAAACTACCAAAACCTATAAAAATACTAACAAACAACCTAAAATCTAAAAAAAATAAATTTAATTTTTTTTTTACAAAATTCAAAACAAACAAGAAAATAACTAAGATATCCTAAACAAATATCTTCCTATACCCCCAAACCTGCATGAAACATTGTCCTCAATGTAAAAAGATATGAAATAAATACTGAGAAAAATAAATATAGGAGGGAAGGAAAGATAGTACCTGCACTCCACTAAAACGCAATATTATCTATCAAAATGAAAAAAACAAGTGAAGCACAAGAATAGCATAAGAAGAAATAAGTACAAAAATAAAAATTCGAAAAACTTGGGTTGCCTCCCAGTAGCGCTAAGTTTAACGTCTTCAGCCAGACACAGCTATTAATCATTAGTCATGATAAGTCGGGCCTCCCAGACTCAATTCATCGATCTGAGGTTGCTGCAATTCCAAGAATGGTTTAAGACGATGACCATTAACTTTAAATATATCACCATTCTTGGGGTTTTCTATTTCAACTGCTCCATGAGAATAAACAACACGAACTATAAAAGGTCCTGTCCATCGAGACTTCAATTTACCCGGGAACAGATGTAAACGAGAATTGTATAAAAGAACTTTGTGCCCCGATGTAAAAGATTTTCGCAGAATATTTTGATCATGAACCTTTTTCATACGATCTTTGTATGATTTTGCACATTCATAAGCATCATTACGAAGCTCATCCAACTCATTCAATTGCAATTTCCTTTGAATTCCTACTCGATTTAAATCAAAATTCAGGTGCTTAATTGCCCAATAAGCTTTATGCTCAATTTCAACAGGAAGATGACAAGCTTTCCCGTAAACAATACGGTATGGAGACATTCCAATGGGAGTTTTAAATGCAGTACGGTAAGCCCACAAAGCATCGGTGAGTCTCAGTGACCAATCTTTGCGATTAGGATTGACTGTCTTTTCTAAAATATGCTTAATCTCCCTATTAGATATCTCAACTTGACCGCTTGTCTGGGGATGGTATGGGGTAGCAATTTTGTGGGTTATGCCATATTTCTTCATTAATTGTTCAAAAACCCTATTACAGAAATGTTTTCCCCCATCACTTATGATAGCACGAGGAGAACCAAAACGTGCAAAAATATTATCTTTTAAGAATTGGACCACCACTTTGTGGTCATTGGTTTTGCAAGCTACGGCCTCTACCCATTTAGAGACATAGTCTACCCCCACAAGGATATAAAGATTGCCAAAAGAGTTAGGAAAAGGTCCCATGAAGTCAATACCCCATACATCAAAAAGGTCTATAATAAGGATTGGGGTTAAAGGCATCATGTTACGACGTGAAAGTGCTCCTAACTTCTGACATCTTTCACATGCTGAACAATAAGCATGACAGTCTTTAAAAATAGTAGGCCAATAAAATCCACACTGCAAAATCTTTGTAACAGTCTTTTTAGAACTAAAATGGCCCCCACATGCTTGATCATGACAAAAAGAAATGATGCTTTGTTGATCATGTTCAAAAATACATCTCCTAATAATCTGATCGGGACAATACTTGAACAAGTATGGATCATCCCAAAAGAAATACTTAACCCTGGACAAAAATTTGGACCTATCTTGGGAAGACCAATGAGATGGAATTTGTTCAGTTACCAGATAATTAACTATGTCCGCAAACCAAGGCAATTGGGACACTGCAAGTAATTGCTCATCAGGAAAAGATTCAGTTATGGGCAATGATTCATCAGTAAAATCAACTATCAACCTAGATAAGTGGTCGGCTACAACATTTTCGGAACCTTTCTTATCCCAAATTTCAATATCAAATTCCTGTAGCAATAATATCCATCGGAGAAGACGAGGTTTAGCATCTTTTTTAGATAAAAGATACTTCAATGCAGCATGATTCGAATAGATATAGACCTTCGATCCCAATAAGTAAGACCGAAACTTATCTAGAGCAAAAACTACTTCCAGCAACTCTTTTTCAGTTGTAGAATAATTAAGTTGAGCATCATTCAATGTTTTACTGGCATAGTAAATCACATGGGGAAGTTTATTAATTCGCTGCCCCAACACAGCACCAATAGCATAATCAGAGGCATCGCACATGATCTCAAAAGGTAGGCTCCAATCAGGCGGCCGAATAATAGGTGCAGATGTTAACTCTGATTTGAGTTTCTGAAAGGCATTATTGCAAGCATCATCAAAGACAAATGGTGTATCTTTTGCAAGAAGATTACACAAAGGTCTTGAAATTTTACTAAAGTCTTTAATGAATCTTCTGTAAAATCCAGCATGGCCTAAAAATGATCTGATTTCTTTCACAGTTCGTGGTGGTGGAAGGTGTGAAATCAAATCAACTTTAGCTTTATCAACTTCAATGCCTTTATTAGATATAATATGCCCAAGAACAATTCCTTTTTGAACCATAAATGACATTTCTCCCAGTTGAGTACCAGATTCTTCTCTTTACACCGCACTAACACTAAAGAAAGATGGTGCAGACATTCATCAAAATTAGACCCAAAGACAGAAAAATCATCCATGAATACCTCTAAAAATCACTCTACCATATCAGAGAAAATGCTCAACATACACCTTTGAAAGGTAGCATGTGCATTGCATAGCCTAAATGGCATGCGACGGTAGGCAAAGGTACCAAAAAGACACGTGAAAGTGGTCTTTTCTTGGTCTTCAGGGGCTATGGGAATTTGGTTATAACCAGAATAACCATCAAGGAAGCAATAATATTCATGTCCCGCTAACCTTTCCAGCATTTGGTCAATGAAAGGAAGGGGAAAATGATCTTTTCTTGTCAAAGCATTCAACTTCCTATAATCAATACAGACACGCCAACCCGTTTGAACTCGAGTTGGTACTAATTCATCAGTATCGTTTTTCACAACAGTTATGCCAGACTTTTTCGGTACAACTTGAACAGGACTTACCCATTTACTATCAGAGATTGGGTAGATGACTCCTACATCTAAAAGCTTAAGGATTTCAGCTCGAACCACTTCTTGCATTACAGGGTTAAGACGCCTTTGGGATTCACGAGAAGGCTTGGCATCATCCTCCAAATGAATTCTATGCATAACAACAGAGGGACTGATGCCTTTTATATCTGCAATGGTCCACCCTATGGCTTCTTTGTGCTTTACAAGAACATCAAGTAATTTACGCTCTTGAACCACATCTAGGTCGGATGTAATAATGACAGGTAAGGACTCAGCAGGACCTAAATAAGCATATTTCAGAGTATCAGGTAATGGTTTCAGGTCTAATTTAGGTGGCTCAACACTAGATGGAACTACTGGTGATGATGATAAGGCAAGAGGCTCCATTTTTGGTTGCCACCGTTCAGTACTCATCAGAGGTACAGACTCAAGCAATGAGTTCACTTGTTCAATTGACTGATCGATATCAAATTCACAACCAAAATGTGTTAAGCAGGCCTCTAAAGGATCTTGGGAATGTGTTTGAAGAAATGTTTCATGGACAAGTGTTTCAATCAGGTTTATTTCATTCACATCATCCATGTCAGGTGGTTGTTTACTGATGTAAAAAATGTTCAATTCCACCTTCATATTCCCAAAAGAAATTTGCATCACTCCATTTCTGCAATTAATGATAGCATTAGATGTAGCTAGAAATAGACGACCCAAAATGACAGGTATTTGCCCACTTATGTTCGGAACTGGTTGAGTATCAAGGACAACAAAGTCCACTAGGAAATAAAATGTATCAACCTTTATCAAAACATCCTCAACAACACCTCGAGGAATTTTAACCGAACGGTCAGCTAATTGAAGTGTCATTGAAGTGGGTTTTAGCTCTCCCAGACCTAATTGCACATACACAGAGTAGGGCAATAAATTCACACTTGCCCCCAGATCTAATAAGGCTCGCTCAATCTGATGTTTCCCTATCATGCATGAAATTGTGGGACAACCAGGGTCCTTATATTTGATAGAAAATTTACATTGAATGACAGAGCTGACTTGTTCTGCTAGAAATGCCTTTTTAGGAACATTATTTTTCTTTTTGACTGAGACTAGATCTTTCAAAAATTTTGCATATGAAGGCACTTGTTGGATTGCATCTAGAAAAGGAATGTTTATTTGCACTTGTTTAAACACTTCTAGAATATCTCCATATTGTGCACCTTTTTTAGGATTGACCAGTCTTTGCGGATATGGTGCCCTAGGTACAAAATTCCTAGGTGGAGAATCACTGTCAACAATTGGAGAAGAATTAATTTCTTTAGTCTCTATTTCAGTCTTAGTGTTCTCACTTTCTTTTTCAGACATTTCAATTTTATTATCAATTTGCTTTCCAGACCTAAGGGTAATAACTGATTGAACATGTTCCTCATTCTGTGAAGAATTAGAGCTACTACCAATGGAGAATTGGCCCTTCTGGTTAGGCACAGGTTGACTAGGGAATCTCCCTCTCTCTCTTTCTGCTAATTGAGTAGCCAATTGACCAACTTGAGTCTCTAACTTAGCAATTGCTTGAGTATTCATATGTGTAGAGTTTTTCATTTCAAGCATAGCTTGGTTAGTTGACTGAATAACTTGGCTTGTGGATTGGATGAAAGATTTGAGAGTGTCCTCTAACGAGGATTGTTTTTGTGTAAGACCCTGAGATTGAGTGACAGGTTGTTGATATTGGGTAGGTGTTGTGTCCCGACATGGGACACGAACAGGGCCAGGTATCATGGCCGGAGAAGGAGGAAGAGACAGGGAAGAAAGGGTAGAAGGAATAGTAATTTCTTATTGCATAAGTCCTAATCGAGGAGGATGGCCTCCTTATAAAGAAAAGGATGGCGCATGCCCTAGGGAGCCGCGCCATCAATTACGGCCTAATGGGCCATCTACTGGGCCATGATTGCCCCCTAATTACTCCATTACATATCAGTTATCCCAAACGGGCCTGATTACAATATTATTCAAAAGGAAAGCAACTAAATAACTAATCCTAATGAGATCTGCTCCAATGTTGTGCTGACGTACACAACACTCCACCACGCTTCCGCTAACGTATTGTCCTCAATGCGACCACGATAGAAAACAAACTTGAAGCACGTTCAACATAGCCAGAGTGTAGAACACGCCTACATACTGGACAGGAGCCTTCAGTAACTTAAGGTCTGAATTTGTAACATTCTCCAATTGTTGCAGTACTGCGGGCCCATAATCACAGGAATCAAGAAATCTGCCTTCCTCAATGGTCTTTCCACCCATATGGACAAAAAATGCCAGCACAATGGCAATTGATAGTCCAACTAGATAAAACGCCCTAAAGGTCACAAAAATGCCTATAAGTTGCCATCCATATCCTCTATTAACACCTGAGAGGACGCCCTGAAGAGTAGCCATAGTGACTAAAAGAGACAAGAATAGTTCCATTACTAGAACATAGTCAACCACGTCCTTCTTGAAATCCATTATGACTGGACGAGTTCCAATGCCAATAGACCAGACAACCATCTCGTATGGAACTGAAGAAATATCCCCACTTTGCCTTCCCTTCATCTTGATGGCCTGATCAGTTATGCTAACAACCACGTACCCTGTTTTCAAATCAATTCCCTTTCTATGAAATTTGTCGTCAGCAATGGAACTGATCCTGTTGTCGAACATCTTCAAAATATAATCACCAGCCTCAATAAGGGGTAGTTTCACAAGGTCGTGCAATTTTGGGTAAAGCCTAACCAAATCCTCAGTGACACAGTCGTGCAGTACTGCTGCAAATGCCACACTTGTAGGGCCTCCACCAACGACTATAAAGTGAAGCTTTTTCTTTCTCTCAAAATAATCCATCACACTTCGTTGAATCCTTTGAGCAGCTTCAACTTCCTTGAGAAAATGGCAATTTTCAGTCACACCAGGAGTGTTAAATGCATTCACACGGGCGCCCATTGCTATAACCATGTAGTCGTAATCAACTTCGAACTCATTCGTTCCTGCCACAGCACCGGCATGATTAGAGTGGCCGTGAACCTTCCTGTTTTTTGGATCAATCCGCACACATTCAGCTTCCCAGAATTTTATCTGACCATTTTTCTGCTCAATGATCTTACGGATGGGTTCAGCGATGCTCCGAGCCACCATAGTGCCACATGTTACACTTGGCAACAAAGGGGTCAATGCAAAGTAGTTTCGAGGTGAAACAACCTGCTCATCATACTTGGAACTATCCAAATTTTTCAAAAAAACTGGTGCCAGCCCACCCAGTTCCCAACACTACCACCGTCTTCTTCTTCCCATCCATACCCGCAATTTTGCTCTTCAAAAGATCAGTCATAGCACTAGAAATATCAAAATGATCAGCATTTACGATTTCCACCAGTGAAACAAAAATAGCAGTGGGTTTCATAGCACCAGAAATAGCTGATATGGAAGGATTTGCTAAAGTTCCACCCCCACAAAGAAGCTTTGCTTCGGAAATCATAAACAACTGATAATTATGTTTAATCATGCTATCGGTGGTGATCTTAAAAACAGAGCCTATAGTCAAATATTCCAGTTTTCTTCTATCGGCAAGAGATTTTATTTTGGGAACCAACGCACTCGACATCCAATCCTTATGCATAAAGAAAATTGACTGTGCAAAGCACTTCTGACAGCTACACGCATAGCCTGGATTCATCAGGAGAAGCTCGGGCATCACCCACCCCGGTATCAGCTTTTTGGCACTCCCAAACTCACAACGCTTCAGTTGATGAGAATGAGGATTGACTATCAAGTGTTGTGGGTTGGCATCAAGATGGCACACACCAACTACATTGTGAAAGTAAGCAAGAGACTGACATACCTGATACCAATAGACTGCCCGCAGTAGTTTATCATTGTAACCACTGCTCACATAAAAACCTGTAGCCTGTGGCCTGCTCTGAGGGTAATCTGCTTTGCAATTTATGCCACAGTTTCTTTCCATCTCATCAGCAAATTTAACGAATCCATATCCTTGCGATCGTCTAGTATTAGGATCAGTTACAACTTTGGCACCTCTTACTGATGGATATTGAACTCTAAATGTCTCTTGCAACAAATAATCTGTTACATCAAGTGCCAAATCTCCCACAATTATGGAGTGCTCAGGGCCAGTATCAGCTCGCCTTTCACCAATGCCAAAAGAAGCCCAGTAAATCCTGAACAAATGTTCTGTCCCTGGCATTAGTGTCTCGTTATAAGTTTGCAGAATTCTTTCAGCTGCTTCATGAGATGCAAATTCAATAAAACCATAGCCTTCAGGCTGGCTCGTGACTGTTAGTATTTCCCTTATAGTCATCTCGGAAATATGAAGGTCGTATTGGCTGATATAAGTCGATGTCTTCTGGGAAATGAACTCCTCCAATTTGCAACCATTATAGGAAATCTCTCCGGACACCTTGAGGGGGATGTTGAATTTGCCTGCAAGTACCAATAGCAAGGTGGTTTTCCCGCAGCTTGGAGGACGTAGTAACAGAGTCAATCTGAAAGGCTTAATGATGCCTCTGACACCTTTGATGATGCTGTTTTTGACGGCCTCCTTTCTCAAACCCTGCAGCTTCCCAAGTCGCTGTGGTGTCGTTGAGGCATTTCGTCGAACATGCAGCGGTCTGGAATGTCCACGGAAATGCAGATGCTGTTGCAGCTGCGACAGAGCCTGGAGATCGGATGGTGGAGATGGTGGTGGGGGTTCCATCACGAATCTGATGGCAGCGGTGGTTGTGATGGAGACGGTGGCGACAGCGCCAACAGTGTCGGGAAAAATGCAGTCTTCAAAAGTCGGAACCTTGGTCTCGTGGGCAGGGAGAAGGGGCACCAGTTTCAGGGCGGCGTGGTCTCGAGACGGCGGCAGGAGGCTCGTACTCACCGGAAAGTGGCCCGCATAGGTCATGGCGGCGGCTCCTAAGGCCGAAAGGTACCTTTTTTCCTTATCCAAGTACCGAGAAAAACGTCTGGTACCGGAGGGGATGAAGGCGACGCGACGGAGCTTCTTGACGCTGCCGGTGGCCGGAACGTACTTGCGGGAGCGACGGGGCTTTGGAAGATGAGGTGCGGCCGGCGGAACGATCGCGTCAGTATCGTTGATAGGGACGACGATGGTCGTCAAGGGGGCGACTGGTGCTGATGGAGGAGGTAGGACGGTGGCGGCGGCCCATTGTGGTGGTGCATAGGAGGAATGGAAGGAGACCAGCGTTTGTTTAAAGAAGCATGTCGAGATAGATGGGTCGATTGACGGTGACGAGACCGGCGACGGCCGTGTCAGGGAGAGAGTCGCTGGCGGTGGTGGCTGGTAGCCCCACTGCGGCTGGGCCTCGTAGTGGAGCTGAACGGCGATGGCCCTTTGGTTGTCCTCGATCCGTTGAATCCGCCCTAGTATCTCAGCACACAGTTCGAGCACCTGATTCCCCGTTTCGGAGGATCGGAACGACTCTGATACCAATGTTGTGTCTCGGCATGGGACACGAACAGGGCCAGGTATCATGGCCGGAGAAGGAGGAAGAGACAGGGAAGAAAGGGTAAAAGGAATAGTAATTTCTTATTGCATAAGTCCTAATCGAGGAGGATGGCCTCCTTATAAAGAAAAGGATGGCGCGTGCCCTAGGGAGCCGCGCCATCAATTACGACCTAATGGGCCATCTACTGGGCCATGATTGCCCCCTAATTACTCCATTACATATCAGTTATCCCAAACGGGTCTGATTACAATATTATTCAAAAGGAAAGCAACTAAATAACTAATCCTAATGAGATCTGCTCCAATGTTGTGCTGACGTACACAACAGTAGGAGGTTGAGACAAGGCTGGATAAGGTGGGTTGCTCTGCCTAAACTGATTATGCATGGGTTGCATAGGCTGCCCACCTACATTCATAGGTGGTTGACTTTGTCTCCAGGAGAAATTTGGATGATTTCTCCAACCTGAATTGTAGGTTTCAGAGAAAGGACTGCCTGTCGGCTTCCCATAATTGTTTAGGACATTGACTTGTTCTGCATAACATTCTGGATAAGTATTCATGGAAGGGCAGTTCAGAGATGTATGCATCGGGCTACCACACACAGAGCATGCTTCATTTATGTTGAGGGCATTGATGCTTCGGTTCAAACTCAAGGCATCTATTTTCTTGGTTAGCGCATCGAGTTTGACCTTAACATCTACGTCATCTTTGATTTCGTAGAGACATCCCTTCTTAGGAGCTTGATGTTGTCTCTCCCTATGACTTGCAAAATTCTACTGTTGGGACCTTTCAGCTAATCGCTCTAAGAAGTTATAAGCTGCTTCACCTCCCAAGTCTAAGAAAGCACCGCCATTCATTGATTCAATCATGTTGCGATGTGTTTGAGTTAAGCCATTGTAAAAGTGTTGTATTAACCTCCATGTTTCAAACCCATGATGTGGACATTTTAGTAAAAGGTCTTTAAATCTTTCCCAACTGTCACAAATTTTTTTATTTTCATCTTCATGAAGTCAGTGATTTCTCTCTTTAATTCATTAGTTTTGGCCATTGGGAAGAATTTGGACAAGAATTTGCTCACCAACATATCCCATGTTGTGACAGAGTCAGCGGGAAGAGAATTTAACCATGCCTTGGCCTTGTCCTTCAAAGAGAAGGGGAAAAGGCGTAGACGAACAGACTCATCAGAGAAGTCTGTGAACCTAAAAGTTGCACAAATTTCTAGAAAATCTTTTACATGCATATAAGTATCCTCTTTGTTAAGACCATGATAATTGGGCAAAAGTTGAATTATCTGAGGTTTTAGTTCAAAATGCTTTGCAGAGGTTGCAGGCAACACTATGCAAGATGGAGGGTTGATTGTGATCGGAGAAAATAACTCCCTCAGAGATTTCTCAGGTTGATCTTCCATTTTAAATGAAAGATCAATTTTAGTTTCACTATTCTCTAAAGGATTAGAATTATTGCTAACCCGGCGCAGTGTGTGATCACGTGTCCACGTGGTCATCCACCGTCAATCAACTCTCACGTGTTAAATTTTTTTTTTTGACCTAAAATTAACTGCAAGGGTAAAATTAGTCTTAGAATTTGATTTCCTACAAGTCCCCGGCAACGGCGCAAAAAACTTGTTGTTGTTTTAATTAATCTTCTTAATTTTACTCGCAAGTGTACGAATCGTGTTTGGAGTATAGTCGCACAATTCTTACGAGGTCGAACCCACAGGGACTTGTGTTTTTGGAATTCTAATTCGAAGATCAGATTATTACCCTTGTTGAAGAATTAAATTGATTTGATTCACTACAACTACGACTAATCGAAGACTCAATGCAATTAAACAGCTTGAACTAAGAAATTAATCTAAAAGCAATTAAGTAATCTATGAAAAAGAAACTAATTGACAAATAAAAATTGAAACTTTAATCAAGAATTTAAAACACTAGGGCATAAGAATCAGCACATGACAATCATAGGAATATTTCTTTTAAAATCAGCAATTGTTCTCACGATTATCTCGTAGAGAATTGGAATTCATTCTATTCTCCTACGGAAGATTTCAGCATGAAAGCATATAAATTTGTAAATAGAATTTTTGTATTCTCTTGCATATCAACAGATGAGATTCAAATCATTACATGTATCCATCATTTGATAAATCACAAGTAATATCCAAATAGCATGTTAAACATATAACCCAATGCAAGTAATTTGAGAATAACAATCGTTAAAACTCATTAATTTAGGCAAAGCAATTGCATCACATGAATACTATTCCTACAACTAATCATGGCTTCATCTCAGCCCTAGTCAGGGAATTTAGCTACTCATACTAAGAAAATTAACTGCAAACTTAATGAAATTCATTTGAATTAAAGGTAAATACTGACTTACAGGAATTGTGAGATAATGAAAAATAAAATAGAATGTACTGTTCCTCTTCTCTAGGTCTCGGTCGACTATTCCAACAGCAACAATTCGAACAAGTGATACAACTCCAAGCAAATAGAACACCAAAATAAAAAGAAGATTACAAAATTTCAAACTGGAAAAAACTGAAAAAAATCTTCTGGTCGTTCCTCTCTGTCGGACCACCCCGTTACTGTTCTTCTTCTCTGTTTTTATACACAGAGACTGCCTTTTGCTTTTCTCCCAAATCCAGAACCTTTCCAAACCAATT
This sequence comes from Houttuynia cordata, assembly GCA_039654745.1. Taxonomy (NCBI): domain Eukaryota; kingdom Viridiplantae; phylum Streptophyta; class Magnoliopsida; order Piperales; family Saururaceae; genus Houttuynia; species Houttuynia cordata. The sequence continues at coordinate 32,603,510 of CM077507.1, read as the reverse complement.
CCATCCATAGTCAAAATCCTTCCTTTGGCAACCTTCAAAATCAATGATTCGCAGCTCGATTGACATTGAATCCTGTCCCATTCTATAGAAAAATTCCAACTTTGAACTGCCCTCGAAATAGAACCAAAACGCCCAAAAATTAAGTCTTTCCTTTCTGAGACCTTCCAAATCAGTCGCTGGAGTTCGAGCTCCTCCTCACGGTCGCCGGAATCCTCTTTCTCGAGCTCGAGCCCAACAGCTTCTCCGTCGATCGCTGTCGAGTTCTTCCTCAGCTCCTCCAGTCGTCGGAACCCAAGGCCGTGTCGCCATCTTCTGCTGACCTCGCCTTGACCGCCGCCGTCAATCGCCTCGGCCGTCGCCCTTCTGCTGGTTCGCCGCCGTCGAGCCCAAGTTGCCGGAACCCAGGGCCTCCACCGCCGTCCAGCACCTCGAGCAGACGCTGCTCTGTTTCAGAGAGAAGACACCCGAGCTTTCGCTCGGGTTCTTTTTCTTTCCTTTTTTTTAAATTTTGTTTCGGTGAACCGGCCCAACGAACCGGCTTTTCTCTTTTTTTTTTTCTTTAACTTGATTAAAACCCGTCGAAGCAATGTCGTCCACTTGATCGAATCTGAATGGCTCTTATCTTAACTCAGCGCCCGTCTTCCTCATCAGTGAACATCAACGGTCCAGATCTTCTCTGCGCGTGATCTCAGATCTTGGGTTGCTTTGGCATTTCAAAACCCATCTAATGGCTTCACTTTTGGCTGTTCTGCAGTACGAGCATGCGAACCTATACAAAATAAAACATGTCCCAAATTAGACGCACTAAATATTTATAAAATTACGGAACAGTGTTAAATTGAGCAATTTAGAGAGCCTTATTTGTTTAATTCCTAATTACTAAACAAATGACTAAAATTCACTTTATTCCTTATTTTATTTAGAAATTATAACTAACAAACAGGTAAAAAGGCATATAAAAATGTGTATTTTTCATGCATAACAAGCCCTAATACTACTTTTTCTCCCATTTCTTCTATAATAGAATTACTTGTAGATTACATGCTACATCAGAGAGGAGGCCCATGGAAAGAAATAAAAGAATTTGCCATATTCATACATTCCACAATTTGGTAGTAAATAACATCATACTTTCTTCGTCCATACTAAAAGCTTCATTTGGAAAATTGGTGATTTTTATTGAATGGTACAGCCCACGGCTAAGAGACTCTAAACATGTATCTTCTCTACAAGTAAGCTAGAAAAATACGGGATAAACCAAAGTGAAAGACACGATATATTGAGTTGCCAAATTTGAAATATTGTATACGATGTTCTACACAATATGTAGGGTTTGGCTTTTAATTGTTCTCCATGGTCAAGCTTCTTCAAATTTCAGAGTCTCATGCCCGAAGTGGATGATGGTCTTGTTAATTGTCCTCCTTGAGAGATCTTAATCTTAAGAAGCAAAGAATCATAATGTGCAAGCTTGCATATGACACCATCTAAATATTGTGGTAAGGGAGAAGTTGAAGAACCTATACCGGGAAGGACCTCCAATGGAGACTCTATTCCATACGATCCACCACGTGAAACACGCGGAATGATAAAATAAAGCCATGGACAAATCCCTAGATCTAAGGGTTTTAGGATAAGAAAATTTGATTTTGCCAGAAATAGATTAATCAAACATGAGTTCAAGATTGTGATAATTAAAAGAAGTGGATTAGTTTTAAATTGCATTTAATTAGATCATACATCTAGCTGGCGAAATCAATGTTTACAACTATACTCTTTATATTTAATTCCAAATCAGCAGTCAATACATAGTGAAATGCGAGTTCTATAAGTTTCTTAAGTATCTTAACTATCAGCATATGCTATTAAACACTTAGAACTTCTTTTTTTCTACCACTGAATATCATCAGTTATCACTTTATTGCATGAGTGATGTGAAATGTGAACGACAGACTTGACTGGTTTTCAACTTATTTTGGATTAACCACATTTTTTCTAATATTCGTTATAAGAATTTATCAATCGTTTTCTCGCTGTCATGACAAAATCAATCAGATTTAACATAAAAAAACTCAATCTTCTGGGATCAATCCAGCTATGATGCATATCTTGTGGTGCAAATGTGCAAGGAACTTGTAAAGATGTATTATTATTATCAAAAGAAGGAAGTTGTAAAGATGGGAATGATCCATAAATCAGTTGTCTCACATGGTTTTGTCACTGGCAGTCTTTGGCCACACAAGCGAAACACATGGGAGAGTGTGGTGAGACCATGGCTACCCAAGATAAGTTGGTCCAGACAGCGCTCACATACATAAGCAGCCAGCAAAGCGAAGTTCTATCTATGATTAACTTGTGGGCTTTCCAAAAATATTAATAATTCTAAGATAAGTTGGTACTTGCCTAGCTTCTTTTTAGGAGGGTTGGATGCAACAAATTGTATGCTTCAAGGTTATTGTTGGGTCATGGTACCCGGGTCAAGCCGGATGGGGACATGTTGTCCAAGTTTAGTAGGAGTGGTCGAGCTTCCATCACATCAAAAAAATAGCTACAAGCCTACAACTAAGCTTATTTCCGAGCCACATAGGACTTTCCCATTTGTGGGTATATTGTGGCTTACCCCTTTTTTTCGGTGGAGGGAGTACCATGTTTCTTTACATGAATATTCTTATGCTAATAAGAGTCAATAAATGGAATCTATGTCACCGACCATCGAAAGTTGGGATTCAGTGGCCAGACCATGGCCAGTCCTCAGCATCCTCCGATAGGATATCCATAGTTATTGGAATCATCAATCATCAGGATAGAAAAACTGCTGGCTCCAAGTACTTACATCTTTGAAGCTGAATTGTTTTGGTAAGGAAATGGTTTACCCTAAATCACTAGTGGCAACTTGATGACAATGATGATAGTGATGATGGTAATGGCCGGCTACAGCGACGAGGCAAAGACTCCTCTCTCCCCATCATGGAATTCTATATCGGCGATATATCGCCAATATATCGATATCGGGCCCCACCCGATAAAACGAGATGGATAAATATCGATTTTTGTTTTTTTTTTAAATATCGAAATCGGTCCGAAACCGATATATCGCTATTTTATAATAAAATAATATTTTCGGAAAAAAAATTCGAAAAAAAATTTTTTTTTTAAAAAAAAAGGGGAAAAAAGTAACTTTCCCACTTGTTTCCCATCCTAATATGCATATTTTAAAATCTATGCTTTGTCTAAATTAGTATAACTCATTTTAGAAGCTAGATTATGAAATTATATGGTAAAAACTAGTTTTTAACTACCGATATTTTTTTACAAATATCTCCGATATTTTGTCTCTTAAGCCGACCGATACGATACCGATATCCGATACGGAATTCTATGCTCCCCATCCCTCTCCCAGGGACAGAGCCAAGGGGTAACTAATGGGCCCTTGGATTTTTGCCTTGTCTCATGTGGCCCCCAATCTTAAAATTGATGTTAATTCACTGACATGCAACTCCATAAAATATTGGTCTATGATATCTATCTTTTATTAACCCATTGGCAACCATCATGAAGATGTCGGAGTTGGAGTTATAATGTAAATAAATAAGATTTTTATTTCCTAACCGCTAACCGCTCGAGCTTTTGGGATAGTCAATTATCTTACACGTTTCAGAGCCTGACTCCTCTGTTTACGTCTCGTTGGGGGTATCTATACCAAAATTTTGTTCCACATACAGTGCTTGATGGATGCTTGCACGTAAGCCGGGCGTTGGACTATGAAATAAATAAATAGATATCTATTTCCTATCAGCTCAAAGGTTTTAGGAAACATTGTTACCTTACATGGAATTTCATCCGACTGCCCTTGACTTGGATTGTGAGCTTCTAAAGGAGGAAGCCTTCGTTTTTTATCCATCTACTGGTACTAATTGTTCAACTGGAATTGCAAAAGAAGAAATTGGAAGATTCGCAGTGACAGTCTATAGGGTTGTTGGTTTTTAGCTCCTTATAGTTGGTTACTTATTCTAATAACTTTTCTTATGATTGAAAATTCATTTTCAATTTTAGCAGAAGCTTATATGTTGTATTACAAGTATCCTATAAAGGTGATGGTGACATCAGATTTTAGCAAATTAAGATCCATGGACAAGCAGCTCAAATTTCCTTCATCACTTTAGTTATTGCTTAATCCATTAACTAGGCAGTTGTCAAGTTACTATCATAGTTTGCACTTCAAGGAACCTTTAAAATTTCAACGAAAGCTCCTTCAGTTGCCCCAACCTTTTCTTGAGCTTATTAATCCACGTCTTCAGCGCGTCTCTTTCACTCACTCTCGTGAGTTGATCAGTTCGAAGCCCTCGTCGGCACGGAGATTTTCTTATGCTTCAATCTACATGCCATTCAACCCCATCCACACAGGCTGCTTGGTCCCTCCTGTGTGGTATAAACACCACAATCCCAGGCACTCTTTTATCAACAAGTCTAGCTAGCATTCTATAAAGGTTAATGTTCACATGGAAAACTTCGCTCTCATACTTGGCATGTCCTTGGTTAATAGATGCATTTTGTGTAGGTGCGCCATGGAATCCATTCACCATCTCTTCTTTGAATGGTCACACACCAAAGAGAAATCTTTTCTGCATGGCTACAAAATTCCATAGAGATCTATATCACAAAGGGTTTGTAATTTATGCATTCTGATGGCTCGCGATGAGCCAACCCACATGCGGTCAGATGCGCAAAGGTGCACCTAACTTTTTCCTTGTTTGTTTTAGATGGGGGATGAACTTGAAATATATATCATATATAGTTGACAAATTTGGAATGGACGTCCAAGGCATGAAATCCTGGATTTTAAGTGATCTAGATGTGTGAGTTTGCTACACATTTTAGTCTATTTCCTGCAGTGGCTGATAGTTCTAGCATTGGTCCTTGATGGAACTGCAATCTTAAGAAGCACAGAATGGGCAATTTGTCATAAGTGACTCATTTTAAACAAATTTGTCCAAACGTTTTTTTGGATACAACCCAATATCACATTATAACCATACAACATAAACTCGTAAAGATGCATTACAGCAAATGCCTAAGCTCATGTTTGCTACAACACCAATACCGAGGGACCTACAATAGATATTCTTTTCCAATTTATCCACCACGTGAAACACGCGGAATGATAAAATATAGCCGGACAAATCCCCAGATCTGGGAGTTTTAGAATAAGAAGATTTGATTTCACTAGAAAATGCTAAACATGAGTCTCAGATTGTAATAATGAAAATGAAAAGGACTAGTTTAAAGTCCATTGTTATAATCTAGCTGTGATACTAATGATTAGAAGCGAGGTTTTTATATTTTATTTCAAGTAAACAATTGATACATAGTGAAATCCGTGTTCAAGTTTTTTAAAGTATCACTGTCAATTAGCATATGCTATGGAACACTTGTACCAAAAAGAAATTCTATTGAACACTTACAGCCCCTTTTTTCTATACTACAAAATGTCATCACTTTGTTGCATGGATGATGTGAATGGAAGAAAACTACGTTAGGGGCTCTCAACCAATGTCCCATTCGCCCATTTAATTTGAACACTCATTGTTATTTGAACACTTCAACACTAAACAAAAGGGAGACTTTGTAATCAGGTACAGACGGAGTATGGATCAATGCAAAAAGGTAGAAAATATAAACGTTATTAGCATTTGGGTAGTACAGTGTTATATTTCTACATTATCTTATAATCGAGTCATCGACTCTGCATTATTAGAGCAACATCATAAAATCCAAAATAGCAATCGGATAGCTACCGTCTTGCTAATTATCCCTCTGAACTCTACCAGATCCCTAATTCCCTAAAAAAAAAAAGAATACTTCAACGTAAATGCATAACTCCCGTTTCATTGAATTGATTTGACTCGTTTTCAATTTTTTGTAGTTGGAAAATATGTGGGATTATCTGCATAAATTATTCTAAAAATGAAAGTAATAGAATTTGACAAAATCAATCATTTTGCTTCACCACGAAATCAATCAGATTCAACATGTTTAGATGTGACAAAACTCAATCTTCTGGTATCAATCCAGCTAAGATGCATGCCTATATTTATATGAAGGGTTGTGGACCATGGCCGACCTTTAAGACCACCAGAAACATCTAGTCCAGAGTAGGCCGACATACATAAGCAGCCAGCAAAGTTCCATCCATGATTAAAGTCTGCGATTACCAAAAATACAGTAATTCTAAGACAAGTTGGTACTTGGCTAGCTTTTTTTTAGTAGGGTGGGAGGCATCAATTGTATTTTCTAACAGTTGTGATCTTATATGTCTGTGAAACTAATTTTTGTATAGAGTTGAGAAAAGTTAAGGTTAAATGTGATTACTAATTAGTACAATGGGTCCACGTCTTATTGTTCAAGGGAAGCAAATGCATTTCTGGTTAGTGTCCTGATTTAATGTCCTGACATAAAGTATTTTAGTTCATTTTGGTTTTGAAATGCAGATTATTGAAGTGGAATGGAGGGAAAATAATTTTGGAATTCATAGTCCTCTTGAAACAGTTTTTCAGGCTGCAGATATACACCATTTCCATTACCATCTGTTTTATTTATATTTTTTGTTGACAAATTATGCATATAAATTATGATGCATGTCAATTATAAAAAAATTACGATGCATGTCCATTAATGCATTATTTGTTGACACCATGCTTATTTTGACATTAAAGTATGCGTATGATACATGTCAATTAGCATACATGTAAAATAAAGACATGCAGGTAAATTTTTGCCAAGAAGATGTGCAGGTAAAATGGTCCTGCCATTGGTTGTCATAGAACATTTTTTTTATAAGATCATGGAATATAATCTCATGGAAAATTATATATATCTGCAAAATTTGTCGGATAAGATACAGAGAAAACAACTGGCAGCACATAACAAAAGTACAAGAGCTTTTATGAAGTATGTCCTCCCATAAGGTCTTTATTTTTTCAAGATAACACACCTTAGCAGACTTGGAGCTAAGATACACATGGGGCTTGCTCCCCATTTTCCTGAAGTTTATAAAGAGAAAGAATTCACTGAGCAGTATATCTAAAGTACAAACATGCCCAAAAGGAGACATAAGACCCCATTGAAAGATTAGACGTTCAAACTAGTTTTGAAGGAGTATATCTAAAAGACTAAAGTCCATGTATGTTTGCGCTGTCTGCACCAGGCTTATATCTTTTTTTAGTAATTTTGTATTTTATAATTTTTTTAGCATTTGAAAATGAGTTAAATTTATTAGCCTATGATGCCCACAACATTTTAAGCCTTCACTGACCCTTCACATGCACGCCCATGAGGATCTATCTAGTCATCTAACTCTGAATCCGTAATATTTCAAATGCAGCAAGGTTATTTTGAACACACAGAGTAATATAGAGTTGATCATATGATAATGCAAAATTATGACAATGCACTATTCAAATGCTAAAATTTTTATCTCCTCTACGCCATGGTTTACACCCTCTCTTCTTTTAAATGCAACCAGATTTTTTTGAACGAATGGAGTAATATAAAGACGATTATACAATAATGCAAGATTATGACATTGTACTACTCCAATACTAATATTTTTATCTCCTCTATGCTAATATTTTTGAACGAAGGGAGTAATATAGAGTCGATCATATGATAGTAAAATATTATGACACTGTACTACTCTATTTTTATCTCCTCTACGCTATGATAATGCAAAGTCCCCCTTCTTTCTATTGATAGCTCTATGGATTTCTATCCTAGTAGGTATATGTATTTTCATACTTTGTACCAAAAAAAGGCGTATGTATATTGTAATGATACAAGGAAGAAAAACACAGCGTGTGGAAAGAGGAAGGAGAAAATATAAACAAACAAACAAATAAACAAGCGCCATGCAAAAAGTTTTCCAACTAGTCAAATACCAGATGAGCTCATCATCATCATCATCATCATCTAGAAGCAGAAGATCAACAGCAAATCAGCAATGGTGGTTTTGGACGTGGGTTTTTAATCCAGTCAAAAACCTTTCTTCCCCGACACCAAATCCACCCTCAAGCATTTAAATATCCTTCCGTTCCTTCTTTTCTCCTGTTCCTCTGGAGGCAGAGGGAAGAAAAGATTGGAACTTTTTTATTCTTTTCTCTTTGGAATTTAAGATTCTTCCCAGGGATCTGGTGGCAAGGGCGTGGATTGGTTCCTTTTTTAGATTTTTTATGGTTAGTTCTGATCGTGCGCCTGTTTGCGGGGGGTTTTACGCTGATTCTGGGATTCAGGCAATGTTGAAAATGTGCGATTTTGCGGGTTGTTTGGATTCTACCGAGGATTGAGCTGAAATCGCCATCTGGGTTTTCTTCGGCGTGCGTTGTTGGTAAAGTTTGAGCTGCCAAAGAGTGGTCTTGAAGCTGGATTTGGCGTGGGAATATGGGAAGTTCCGGTTGCTTGGGCTTGCTTTGTATTCCAATTCCGAGGCGTTAGGTGCCGCCATGAAAAAGAATATGAGCTCTGCTCTTGGAGTTTCTGCTTATTGAATATTGAAACTTCCTGAATAGTGATGGTATCTGTTCTTGATCATTGCTTGCAGCATCTTTTGAAAAAAATTTCATAGATATCACTGATTTGGTATAAAGGAGCCGCTTTTTGATTGACTGTGCCAAAAAAAGGAGGAGTTTTTATACTATATATAGCAATCAGCAAGAAATGTCTCCTGGTTCACTCACATTCAGAGCATTAAGGCCTATCAGCTTTCATTTGTATGTGCATCTGGATAAGTAGGAGGCATATCAGCTTTCTTTATTTGAGTGTATTGAATTGTTTTCTTTCATTAGTTATCACTGATTGGGGATAAAGGAGCTACTTTTTGATCCATTATGGCAAAAAAAGGAGGAGTTGTTCAATTACATTCAGAGCACTAAGACCTATCGAGCTTTCATTTGTATATGCGTTTGATTAGATAGGAGGCCTATCAGCTCTCTTTATTTGAATGTATTGACGGGGCTTAATCAGTCAGTTGGAATGGATTGCATAATTAACATTATCAGGGCCCTGAGGATGGGGTCCTGCTTCTCCCTGGATGGGGCAAGCTCTCATCCTTACTCCCCGTCTTCGCCCTCCTCCGGGTCGCAAAAGGGTCGGAGAAATGCGCGGAGGAGGCACGGGATGGTGACTTCCTCGTATGATGCCAAGAGGGATGAGCAGCTGAAGAAGGCCCCAGGGAGAATGTATGTGAATGGGGCTAGCAGTGTTGCCTCTCTGTTCACCCAGCAAGGGAGGAAAGGGACAAATCAGGATGCCATGATTGTCTGGGAGGTTGGTCCTTTTTATTCTTCTTTTTTACTTTTGATTGGACTGCATGTTCATTTATTAGTATTACCTCATTAGGCTTTCTTAGCTTGACTGATACATGTGATATTGCTTGTTGGATGAGCCTTCGTGGTTCGTTTCAAGTTTGTTTCAAGTTGTCTTGAACAGTTAGTCTGCTAAAAACACACGGTGTCTACTATACTTGGAGGATTACCTTATCTCATAGAAGAAACAATGAGAAGGGAAATATTATATTCACTTTTCATTATACTAACAGGCGGTTGACTGTCAACTAACTTGCTGTCTTTTTCTTCTTTCAATTACGTGCTCCTATAAACATAATCAATTATTAATCAGAAAGCCTCTTCTCCCAAACTTGCACTCCAATCCAGCCTGTTTTGTTTGATCTCTTTCTTAAAAGAGGACATAGTCGTTTCCTTTTTAATAACCCCGTCCATGTCCTCTTAGTTATTAACATGCTCCTAAATTAGTTTAAAACTACAACTAAGTTGCTAAATAGTAATTAACCATTGAAGAAGATATCTGAAGCATCATGGAGAATTTAATGTTTCATATTTTGAATCTTTAATTTTCTTTATTTAGATCGCTGGAGATCTCTGACAGTAGATGTAAATCAGAATAGATGTGTGGGAAACTTAATATTCTATTGTCTGACTAGTTTCTAAAGATACTATATTGCTTAGGTTGAAAAAATAAGAAAAAAGAGTACTATGTTTCACTTCAAGGATGAGACAATTTATATTTAATTATGATTTGTTCCAAAGGCTTAAACATGTGACTTCCGTGTCATAGTTTTTTTCAAGTGAATTACATGAAGACACCAATTTTTTCAAAATGTGCCAGTTCTTAGGACTGTTATTTTAAACAATAGGATAAGTATGTTGCTCCTTTTTTACTCGGATGTAAGTGTGAAAAGATGACAGAATGGTAAAATTGGAACATTATGCAAGTGCAATTGTCCAACATTCACTTCAATGCATGAAGTAATTCAATATCTTGTGAATGATATGAAGTTCATATTGGCATAAGTAATCCAGAATATCCACCTCTCTTCACGGATTTTTATGGTATTACAGACACTTGCTAAGCCTATATCTTTTGCATATCAAGACGACTTGACGATAGATTTACTGGAAAAAGAGTGGAGCTTGTTGGTTAAAATGTCTTTCTCTTGTGATTTGTTGGTCTCTCTTGTTTTCTTATGATCTACTTTTCCGATTGCTTATTCTTTAGGATCAGTGTGCTTGCCCGTTAAATAGGGAAAAAGGCTTTTGTTGCATGGGCTCAGAGTGTTTTTATCAACCCAAAGCAAGGACCTTCAGATTTTTGTTACTCTTCTGCTGGCTTTATCACATTTCATGATTTCAAGTGAATCACTTGTTTTACTAATACAGAAGCACTATTTTTCCCCTCAGAATTTTGCATCAAGGACTGATACAGTTTTTTGTGGAGTGTTCGATGGCCACGGCCCCTTTGGCCACATGGTTGCAAGAAGAGTGAGGGATCTTCTTCCACTGACACTTAGTGCTCATTGGGAAGTAAATGTTAACCAAGATGAGACCTTGATGCGGTATAGCAGCAGTACAGCAGGAAGCATGAACTCTGAGGACAGTTCTTTACTTTTCACTGAAGGGGAGCCTAGGACCTGTATTGATATGGAAGAGAAAGAGAAAAGTTCAGAGATCTTTCTCTCAATGCAAGAGTTATTTTTGAAGGCTTTTAGACTTATGGATAGGGAACTGCGTGTCCAGCCAAGTATTGACTGCTTTTGCAGTGGGACGACTGCAGTTACCCTGGTTAAGCAGGTCTTGATTGGCCTCAAAACTGATATAATTGGATTTGGTTGCTTTTGCTTTTTCTGTATTATGGTATTAAGGTTTTTTATTTCTTCTCCAGGGTCAAGATATTGTCATTGGAAATGTTGGGGATTCAAGAGCTGTTCTGGGTACAAGAGATCAAGATGACACTCTAACTGCAATTCAGCTGACAGTGGACCTTAAACCGAACCTTCCAGGTCTTTGCTGGCCACCCTTTTCTCTACCGCTGCATATTTTTCAGATGTTCTGTTTTATGATCTTCATATTTTCTTGTTTTATGTATGACCAAAGAATGTGTACCTATGCATGTTTCACAATGTTAAGAGAATAATGTGCTAGTCAAAGGGCTGCTATTCATTTTGAAATTGTAACTGTTATTCGGTTATATAACTGTTTATGATCTTGAATGTAACAACTTAAGCCCTGGTAAAACTAATTCATCTTATTGACATGATATTTTGACATCCCAATATCTCCTGGTGGTTTATGTCAAATTTCAATTGCTTTAGCATTCTGGTTATGAACCATGGAAGTGGACAGGTAATGTGGAAAAACATTCAAATATATGCTCATGTAGTATCATACTTCATTTGCAGGAGAAGCTGAAAGAATACGGAAATGTAGAGGCCGCATTTTTGCTCTCCAGGATGAACCAGAGGTAGCTCGAGTTTGGCTCCCTAACAGTAACTCGCCTGGGTTGGCAATGGCAAGGGCATTTGGTGATTTCTGCTTAAAGGATTTTGGTCTTATCTCTGTCCCAGAGATCTCCCATCGACGCCTCACTGAAAAAGATGAATTCATTGTATTGGCCACTGATGGGGTATGTATAACCCGATGCAGTGTATACTCTTAATTGTTTTTATTGGGATACTCGTAATTTCCATTAAAAAAATCTCATATTTTTTCCCTGTTTAGAATAAGCCTATATGGAGAATAATGTAAGTGCTTCTTTCAAAAATAAATAAGTCGGCATTAGGAGTTAGAACATGTTTATGTAGTTAAATGGGTTAAATACTTTTGTAAATGTTATCTTGAAGTGTTTAATCTGTAGCGGCAGGAAAGGGGCTCGCTTGGTGGTATCTATATTACGACCCTTTTTTCTTGTTGATTCTATTAGGTGTCTAACTCAACAAAGGCATGTTGTTTAGCCTTGAAAAAAAAAAGTAACATTTTCCTGGATGTAAAATGTTTTGAAACAAATCTTGGATAGCAAAATGTTGGTGGAGTGATGCCATAACGAATTTATAGCCTATTCATTATAATGAACTTGAAGAAACTAAATTCATTAAGATTCTATTATATGAAATTCGCAGACTTCTTGATGAAGTGGTGGAGCATTGATCTTCACCTGGAAAAAGGGAATTTCTATAGGGAGAAAGAAGTGTATTTATAAGTACTTAGTTCCACACGACGCAAGATAAAACACTCCACACAACACAAGATAAAACACTCCTTGATGGTGTGTCACCACTTCCTTGTCCTCTTCCCATCTTCCTTCCCTATTCCCTCGGGCCTTGTACTATTTTTTGGAGTAGGTTTAGCATAGTATAGCTGTTTGTCTTGTGTATTATTGTTGATTTTGAATTTTTAAATTCATTAGAAGTACTAAAGAAATTTTTTGTCAAATGTCCATGATTGAATTCTTAGAGTAGCTATATTTACCTTGAAAATGCACCTTTACAAATGAAGAAAGAAAATTAAGAGCCATGTTGGGTCAGCTGCTACGTATGTTTCAATGAGTTCATGGGAACATTTTGTAATCATGTTGGGAATGAAAAAATCAGCATGAAAATCTCCATACTTGATCAGTTGTCTTTCAATATTTATCTAAGTGAACAGTTGCATGTAAAACTTACTAAATAGACCTCAGAGTTCATACCACTTGAAAATCTAACAAACTATTAACCGGAAGACATTGTTTTGCAGATATGGGATGTGCTCTCTAACGAAGACGTGGTGAGCATTGTGGCCAAGGCCCCATCTCGGTCTTTGGCAGCTAAGACTTTGGTTGAATCAGCAGTTCGTTCCTGGAGGTTTAAATACACAACCTCTAGGGTTGATGACTGTGCAGTTGTTTGTCTCTTTCTTGATACGAATACAAGCAGCTCTTTTGAGAATACTAAAGAACAACCAGCCACAGAAGAAGCAAACATATGTGGTAGTGCAAAGCCAGAGACTACTAGCTCTACTACTGCATTGGATTTTGATATTAGTACAGTCGAGAGCAAGGAAGCCGTAAAACTTGTGAATGGTAGCAATCCTGATGGCAGCAGAGAAGAATGGCTGGCATTAGAAGGGGTTTCACGTGTTAATACCCTTTTGGCGCTCCCGAGGTTTGTACCTGGCCAGAAAGATGATTCGTCCAAGAAGGCTCAAAAGTAAGCTCAGAAAATCATAAGGTCCTTGCATTTTTTTTTAATTTATTACATTTTTTATTCCCTTCATACAAATTGTGTTGAAGGGGGTTGTCATTTGTTGTGTTTAGAGGTGCAGTCCCAGTTTTATTAGTGGTCTGGGGTCCTCTCTCACGCTGTGTAGTATGAATTACATTTGAAGGGGGCTGCAGTTTTTGTAAAGTCCGATTGATTTATGTTTTGTTGATATATATGATTGTTGTGATGTCATTAAAAAACTTGGCAGTCATAAGAACTTGCAGTGAACAGGCAACACTTTTATTCTCTTTTTTTTAATAATTCCAACACTGTTATTCTCTCCTTCACATTATTGTACACATTTTTCTTTTGCACTTTTTTGCATTGTAGAGGTGGTAAACTGGAATTTTTTCTTTTGGTTATTGGAGTAGCAGTGTAAGATGCTACTTATTTGTGGACCTTAGTTGGGTCAACGTGCGAACTGTGATGTGCAGATCATCAGCTTCTTGTGTTAAGCTAAAATTCTTTGCATAGGCGTTTCTTCTACTTTTTTTGCAGAAGGCAACATTACCTTGGAGACGCATGTTTTGTATCTTTACTTGCTAGTTAATTTCATTACTTGGTTCGGTAGAAATTCCGAGCCCACATAAGGACACCCACAGCTACCACATTTTCATTATTTCATCTTTATGCTCGCTCTAAACAGGCTTAATCAACTTAATCGCTTGCACATATAAAATGAAGCAAAGGTGGTCTTAAATTGACAGTCATCTTGTTGGCTTCAGTTTGCATTTTTTTTTTCTGTTTACCTTGATTAAAAAATTTAGCCAGCCATATTTGCTGTAAATCATTCACCAAGATGCAGCTAACAAATAACTGTAAATGTCAAGTTAGAGCACAAGATGGAAGCTGGGATTGTTGTTCTTTAACAACATTGAAATGAAAAATGCTTCTTCTTCCACTTTATTCTCACGGCCACCTCACGTGAGCCTCATGGAAATGTTGTGGGCCCCACATTTCATTTCCTTTCACCACGAGTGAGGTTGGCCGTGATAAAAAAGCGAGGAATAGCACTACTCCATTGAAATTCTTCATGTAAATAGAAAATTGTATCCCATCAAATATTTTAATGTCAATCACAGATTTGTCAATGACTAAAGTACCATATTTTTGCCAAAATTGGCATACAGTTTAAACTGTGACTAGGTCATATTGGTTTTCCATTCAACCAGCGGCTATAAAAGGCCAATGCTTCTTGTGGTTTGTACTCTGGGACCGTATGTCCAGATCCCTGCACAATCACAAGAAAAAGGAACTATTAAACATCTGAGAAATGTTTAAAACTCTTGAGCAAACCATACTAGAGTAATATACAAAACGAGTCATGGCCTTATTTTCTTTTTATTTGTGAATTAACATGATGCATCACTTCATTTGCTGGCAAGCTGATAAATCCTTTGGAAAAGGGCAGTGATAACCCTACAGCAGATTCCTACACATTTCCATACACAGCTGATGTGTATGGAAATGAGTAGGTGAACTGATGTGGGGTCATATCACTTCACCCACTCATTTCCATACACATCAGCTGTGTATGGAAAATATATAGGAATCTGCTGTACAAATATCGTTTCCCTTTGGAAAACCTAATCGGACTATTAATGAAGGGACTATATTGGATTTAACTTATGCTATAACATTAAAGACGAGCAATCACAAGGACGTGCTAAGACATGTCTGACAACCTGAATTACGTGTATATTTAAATCTCCAATTTTGTGTTAGGCTAAAAGGTTTTTTGTTTCACTTTGCTAGAATGAATGCTACAAATGCTTCTTTTTCATGTGATTGCTGCAACTTGTGTGTCATCTGTTTATTCTGATGTTTTGTGATTGCAATTAAATAAGTGTAAAATCTGAGTTTATCCATCAATCTTTTAAGCCCGTCACCTGGTTGGTCTGTACGTAATATGTCTAATAAAAGAGTGGGCTATGTTAAGTAGAATGCCTAGTTTTTCTGAGAATATGCAACAAAAATGTGATAAATGTATTTTCAAAGTTTAAAGAAAACCTTTACGGTAAGAAATGTAAGGTTGTTGGCGTAGCCTTGGGTGAATCTGCATTAAACCCAGCAAAAACCGTGTAAGTAGCACTTCCATTTAGAAACATTATCTACGTGCTGCTTTACTCTTTCCACAAGTATTCCAAAATCTAGAAGGAATTCGTCAAACAAATGGCTAATGTTGAAGGCAGTGAACTAGAACTACCATTTTACACATTGCTATTTCATGAATGTGTTATCAACATGTTTATAGCTAATCATTTTGACAGTTCAAGTGCATTAAATGTTGACTTCAACAAAATTGGAAGGATAGAGCATTACGTACCCTGCAACTTGATCATTAAAAAACCAAGGCCTCCACTCGTCAATGATTTGGTATCCCAGTGATCTAGTCCATGCTTCACTCCCAGTGAATGGCACACACATATCATGATCACCACTGCCAGATAACAAAAATGCATTGTTAGATATATGAAAGAAAATATTTCTTACTCATAACTTGTAAATACATTGTTCTAAACAAATAGCATAAGTTGCAATTTTTATCTTAAATACTTGAAGTGTTTTACAACTGGGAAAGCTTGTCATTATGCACAATTTAACTAATGTACATATGGAGGACTTTTATACTTGAAGAACTTAACTGATACTTATAAGAGACTTCTACAGACTTCCACTGGGACAAATAGAAAAGTTTGATCAGAACTAAGCGGAAAACTAGAGAAAAACCTGAATATTAGAGCACGATATCCTTGAGTTGTCAGGTTCTTGTGATACTTTATCATGCTTCCGGCATCATGGTAATAGTTGATATTGCTTGTACATAAATCCCAAGAGCCAGCAACATTGGCCTATAATTGGGATAGTTAGAAAGATATCACATCATACACATCCAACTGCAGTATTGCGCATCTATTAATTACAAAATTCAGTTGATGATATCTACAGGGAACAAAATGCAATACCGATTGTGCATGGATTGCACTCCTAACTGCCTCATTGTTCAACCATTCTGTTGCAACTTCATCATCCTGTCATTATCACCTAGTTAAATAGAGTGGAACATAGAAAATTGTGAATGAATCAATAGAAATATTATCACTGTCATTACTGCTAATGCCAATTATATGAGGTGACATGGATCGCATATGACTAATTATTTCACTTATCGCTATGAATGAAGACACAGAACTAAAGTCATTATTGTGACAATGCCTTATGCCCAATTTCCTTCCTGACATTAATCACAAGCAAATAAGGAAAAGAAAGATTCACCATCATCATTGTAACATGCCTTTACAGTGAGCTGGGATTGACTGCATGAGGTGATCTTCTAAGATAACAGGTGGAAAAATAACCATTTCTTTCACACCATTGCACAAAAGAAAATAACCTTTTCGTGCATATAAGCGAATTTCCACTTTGTTATCATCATCATCATCATCATCATCATCATCATACGCCTTATCCCAGCTATCTGAGGTCGGCGGCATGGATTATATACCGCATTTGACTCTTATCGGAATCAAAATGGTACAAAATCCATACAAAGAAAACATAGTGGTAAATTTTTACGCCGGATGCCCTTCCTGACACAACCCTCCGAAGAGGGACCAATGATAAGAAGATTCAACATCATCATATTCATCATACACCTTTCCAAATATGTGGATTGGCTTCATGACATGATGGTTGCACATGAAATATTAATATGGCCATCTTCCATCACAAAGCTGGTAACAATGAAAACCAGTCTGCTTTTACCGAATTTCCACTTTGTTATGTATCTCAAAAAATATTTAAGAACAAAAACTAATGCAAGTATTAAATGTAAGAGATTATTAATTGCTGAAACTTCAACATCTTGTCAACAATTCCTACAACACATGTGCAAAAGATTATTTGGATCTTCTATATGCATACAATACATGCAAGTATCACTGAAGTTAGCTACCAAGATTCGCTTTTGATCATCAAAGCGTCAAACAATGGCTCATAGAAAAATTTCATCCTAGAACTTACAGTGCAAGGAACTTCGCCTCTACCAAGTCCAATCTCTGGCCAAGTTGGAACCCTTCCCTCCTTCACTGGAGCTCTAAGCGGCCAGGAACGCCCAAACATCCTTTTCCTCACAGGAAGAGGCCTCTCAGTTTCGCCCAATTGCCTAAAACTAGATGGAAGCCTACTCTTGTCATCTGTGATGCTTTTAATTGATGGGCTGTGGTAACAGGGCTCAAGGATGTCATAGATATTTAGACCGCTTATTTCCTGGATGCATTGAAAATCAAATTCAGAAACATTTCAGCTCTACAAAACCATTATGTGATTCTTTAACATCATTGAAAACCTTACCTCATCAACCTTGTTTAATTTGTCGTCACAGCTTGGATTGGCAGGGTTCCAGTAGGAACTTTGACACGCAGAACTTACTGCCTGTATAGTTTATATATGTGACATACTAAAACTAAGTTTATGTCTGAAGCACGCCAGATAAAAAAGAAAAAGAAAAAATAGCTTAAATAAGTGATATTTGGACACACATTTGTATCTCCAGAAGGTAGAACATTAATTAGACACACAGTTTTGTACAAGAGGACTTTCTACAAAGTTTTCCTAAATGAGATACCAACCTGAAACAAATCATCTGATATCAGACCCATTCCATGTGCAAATGGCACAAGGGCGTTTCCATCAAAAACTGTGTCAGTAACTCCATTTCCAACCATGTAGCCCTGATTCAGGACGCAATGTCAGGAGATGGTGCATCGGTTTGTAATCTATCAAAAGAAGTAAAGATGTCTAACCTTGAAGTTGAGAATAGGCTTTAAACCAGCTTCAATTCCTGAAAGAAAGATGGATTTATCAGCACTTTGTTGTTAACTTAGAATAATAGATCTAGAAATTCGATCAAATTTTCACGGGAGAGAACCTTTAGCGACTTCAGAAGCAAGAGTAGGCACGTAAACTCCAGCATAAGACTCCCCTGTAATGAAAAAAGGATTTGACAAGAACTCTGGATATAGTTTGAACCACTGATTCAATAAAAAATGAATATCAATTAAAGATTGACTTTATGAATACAGGAAAACTGGGGTAAAGTACTCTAATGTACCTTTAGAAGAAATTTGTGTGTATCAGAGGCTGTCTTGAGATCTCCAGTAGTATAATCGTCCATATTGTTCGAGTAAGATAATCCCACGCCAGCCGGAGAATCTAAATAGATCATGCTAGACACCTAAATAAAAATCAGATCACCCTTTTATCAACATAAGCAACTTAGATTCATCAATTTTCTATACTGTGCTGCTGATTCACCTTAGACCAGCTGTAAGGATTGAGGTGCAATTGCGGAATACCTCCGGATACTTTTGCCAATTCAAAATTGAATGGACCTGAAAAAGAAAGATTAGTAATAATATCCAGAATTTGTCTGGTGGAACCAATCATTCTTGTTGAGGACAATAATCAATTTCAATAGCATAACTATACCGCTGAAAAACTAAATGTTCTTCAAAAACATTCATCAATTAGTTGAACAAAATAATCATAGCAATAATAACAGCAGAAATAATTAAATTCATCAATTAGTAGAGTATAAATACGCGCATTTTCTACATTTATACAAGCGGATAGCCTGACCAAAATTTGATTCGTTACTGGTAATTCAAATGATAAGCAATTAAACAAGACATCGCTAAATCCACAGACTTACCAAAAAGATAGAGAACATAAAAGATGAATCCTCAGTTCCTCATTATGTTTCATAAGATGACAAACTAATCTGATCATTATAACAGAGAAAGCAATACCATGTTCATAGACGAATCCATCGAAACTGGAGCAGCCAGGCCCACCATTGAGCCACAAGACAACTGGATCCTTTGCTGGGCTCTTCTCCGAGAGAACAAAGTAATAGAACAGATTCTTCCCATGCTGCTCATCTATATTCACATACCTTCAGTACCCACATCCACAAATCCCATGTCAGCACCGGTTTCACACCGTTTACAAAAAAACACAAATCAAAACAATGTTAAGATGAAAGAAGACCACCGTGGATAGCTATAAGATTACCCAGAGTAGTGCTTGGAAGGGAGAGAGCCATTGAAGCCGGGGAGACTTTTCACCAGAGCACCTTCAGGAGCCGATTCAGAGAGGCCATGAAGACTGAAGAGAAGTGCCAAGAAGAAGACACTAGGAGCCATGAGCTGGTTGTGGACTTCTGCAAGAAAAGAAAGGATGTTTAAAGAGCCAACTGTCTGTCCTATCTCAGAGGTGAGGGATTGGTGGTCATGCTCTTCAAATGAGGGAAGAGAGAGAGAGAGCGAGGACAAAGCTTGGGGAGCTTTTCAGTGTGTTCGGGAGTGCGTAGTCCAAGATGGGCAACAAGGAAACTGGTTTGTTTATGATGATTCGTTTTTTTAATTTGTTTTTCGTTGGGCAAGCAATATGATGTTTGATTTGCTTCTAAGCTAAGAAGCACGGATACGAATATGGCGACACGATATGATATAATATGGACACGGGGATATGGTATTTTCTAAAAAAAAATAGGATACGACACGGTTAATAAAAAATTATTTATATAAATTTTAAATATAATTTTAGTGTTATATTACTATATTTTTTCCTTATAAAAGTTATAATTATAAATTTAAGATTATTTTTTGTTCATTATTTCTAGCGGGCAAAATATTTCATTTCCTAGCACCATATAGCACGTAAGTTTAGCTGTGATAAAAAAGCAGGAGGAATAGCATTACTCTGTGTTAATATCATTACCGCCCCAAATCCATGTCCTTCCCAAAAATTACTGCCCCAAATTCATGTCCATCCCAAAAATCTGTTCTATGTGTAAAGGGCCTCTAGTTTGGAAAGCCATCACCAACACCGACACTTTCCAGTTGAGTCCAGTAGGCACCAGAGGCGCACATAGGACGACAAAGTAATTTAAAATGCTAATCTTGAATTTTACCAAAAGAAGATCTTAAACAACAGTCCATTTGGAACGTGACACTTGCCTTGGACTTGAGCTATAGATTGAAAATCCTGTATAGACGCATAAAGAGGCCGCCAACCCAGCCGGCCAGCACCATCATACAATGTAAAGAGCTAGTACAAGTATACAACAACCAGCTTTGCCCAGCTGTGAGCTGTGCCCAGGCTCCACACATGCTTATGTTTTCCTGCCTGCTTAGAAGCTTCAACGCCTTCTCCACACTGCCGAGAGCTTCTCACTCTCTCACTAGACAAGACCTTTGGCTCCGATTTCCCGTCCGAGAATGAATACTTGTTCGGGAAAATTGACATGCAGCTGAAGCTCATCCCTGGTAATTCGGCCGGATTATTATTGGTTACGCGCCGCGCAGGGAACTTAGGAAAATTATTGGCTATGCGTAGGGGAACAGTGTGCTCATCACCCTCTCCCCTGCTTGTAATGATTACCCCAAGGGACCCGCAAACAAGGGAGACGTGCCCATCACCCATTGGTGATGAGCACATTGTTTCCATGCGCGGCGCGCAGGTAATAGCTTCTCGTGGTATTGTGATTCTGGTGACCAATTGGTCAAGCTAGACAGCTTCATTTATCATCTGCCTTTCGCCTGAATTTTCGATCTTAAGAATGACGTCATACAAGCATTAATTATGCTCTTAGCCCAACGTAAAACAATTTTTTGGGTTACCGATTCTCATGATCGACCGCTCCCAATTGAGGCTGGATTTCTAGGCGGAAATCACCACCTAGGTGGATAATAAATGCTTCCAAAAGGAATATATTGATTAGTGAAGAAAGGTGGGAAGACCAAAAGGGAGGATTTGACAAGATTTCCCACTCTTATCTTGAAAACTACAAAGCTCCAAGGAAAAATGGAATGGAATTGTTTTGTTTATAGCAAATTGGCAAGTTTTTTATGGGAATAAAAGCTTTGTAAAACAGAAAGTAATTAGCACATACTCCCTTCGTCCTATAATACAGTTCTATGTTAGCACACATAAAAAAAAAGCACGTGCAAGCCCATTCAGTAGACATTTATTGTTATTCATGTGAGCATACAAATTTGCTTTTTGGGGTGCCGATTTCTTGATTGAACGATCTTGGCTTATGGGGTATTAATGGAATAGTTATGGTTTATGGGTTGCTAATCAAACATTGTCTACAAAATCTCTCAACTAGAAATCATTAAATACAGGTAATTTCCACTAAATACCCACATAAATAACATGAATTCACCTATGAGATACTCAAAAGTATAATTGGGCTATACAATGCACGGGGGTAGAATTAGAATATCGAAATGACTGTCCTGGAGTTGGCAATTTTTATATAGAAAGATATATATATATATATATATATATATATATATATATATGGGAAAAGTTTAAATGAGATCGCTCTCATATTGCTTATATGAGGCCACTTTGAATCGTAGCCGTTGGATCTTGATCTGATGACTATAAATATCCATAATGATCTCACCCACTCTTTGATGTGACACACTCACCTACCCACTGATTTGATATCCACCCTCCGATTAGAATCTAACGGCAATAAAGATTGGCCTCATGCTCCTTATATGAGAACGATCTCATGTAAACTCATCCCTATATATATATATGTATGTATGTACTGGAGAGAGTATAATATTAGGCAATTGAACTAACTAGATGTACTTTTGCTAAGTGTAACTAATTCCTAGCCAGGAATATTCTCGTTTAAACTAAGAAATAAAATTACGACACAAGCAGGCACAGTATAATAGTAATGTTCAACTGCTCTGTTTTTTCTTCTTTCTTTTTTACTACAATAAGTCAGTAATGTTCCACTACTCTTGTTCTTCTTCTCTTTTTTTCTTTGTGCTACAATAGTAATGGCCACACCTACAATAATTTATCCATAGGTGATCCCACAGGCTGTTGTACAATGTTGACATTGAAGCCCACGTTTTTCATGTGCAGCTAGGATTAAAGGGTTCTTTCATTCCAGGCTTATGATGTGGATTTATATGTGTTGTAGTATGGTTCATTAAATATCATGTCCCTAGAAAAAAAAGATGAGTAGCATCCCATGTTATCTTGCTCTCTCCATTTGGAATCTAGAAGGGACACACATCTTCGGTCTTTTTCGCTTTTCGCGATTCAACACAAAGGCGAACCAACACTTCGGCAGAGAGTGTGCTTTATATTGGTTTTTCCCTCATGTAAAGCCCATAGTTGCTAGGCTTCCCTCTCATGTGGAGAGGCCCACTACTTATTTATTTTTGGTTAAGTGTAATTTATTAAAATAATAAATAATTTATTTGTAAAAAAACTAATTCTTCTTAAAAGTAGGTTCTTTTGATAAATAATAGAGAGAAAAAAAAAAGAAAATGCTTCAACTTTGAAAGGGCTTTGGAGTTCAAGAAAATGGATTTTTTAGAGGAAGAATGAAAACGAAATAAATGGTTTTTCAAGTGTAATGCATTCCTTTTGTGGGTGTAGAGAATTGTGTATTTGATTGTGTTTCTTGGCTAACTCAAAAGAGAGAAAATTTGTAATTTTTCTAACAAGTAGTATTGGAGCTAAGGTTGGAAGTTATTTTTGGGTTTGCTAAGATGGAAAATTACAACGCAATGATGATTAACTTGAATGAGAACAATTAGATGATATGGAAAAGGGCAGTGATAACCCTACATCAGTTTTCCTACATCACTGACATACGCATGGCTGTGTATGTCAGTGATGTAGGAAAACCGATGTATAAATATTATTTTCCTATGGAAAATCAAGATAGACGACCTTTTGTATTTCAAGGATATCTTTGAACCGATTTTGGGAGTGAAGCCAGAGAAGATAAAAGTAGATGACGGGAAGAAAGAGAATAGAAAAGCCATAGGATCCATTAGGCAATAGTTGGATGATGTTGTATTCCACCATGTGTTTAATGAGGTTAATACAACAATACATTGGGATAAACTACATGAGTTGTATGGAAAGAAGACCACGAGAAACAAATTTTTCTTGATTCGAAAGCTTGTGAACTTGAAGCAGTTTAAAGAAAATGGATTGGTGGTGAGCATTTGAATGAGATGTAAAGCATTGTGAACCAATTGATAACTATGAAGATGAATTTGGATGACTTATAAACCTTATTGTTGCTTAATTCCTTATCGGAGAGTTGAAAGACTATTGTGGTGTCTCTTAGCAACTCTGCACCAAATGAAGTGTTATCTATAAGTCAAATCACATGTAGCTTGTTGAATGAAGCAGTTAGGAGAAAGTCCTTGTGTTATACATCTCAAGCATTAGTTTTTGAATAAAGAAGATGAAAGTCAAAGAGTAGAGACCCAAAAAATAGTAAAGATGACGAGAAGTCAAAATCTCGAAAGAGGATGAAATGTTTCCATTGTGGTGGACTTGGGCATTTTAAGGAGTGTATGAAGTTCTTAAATGAACACAAAGAAGGTTCACCATATGAACAAGGCAAGCAAGCTCAAGAAGTTAATGCTATTGAGAAAGGTAAAAATCTTGTTTATATTTTTAATTAAAGTTATTTGAGTTAAATAAGTGCACCCCGTTGTATTGTGGATTATAAGACATCTTTCCATGCAAATTCTCATAGAGAGTTTTACACTACATAGGGGCAGTGAGGACAGGAAACCAATGAGGTTTCAAAAATTATTTGAAAGTGAGATGTACACTTTGTGACTAGTAGTGAGTCATAAGTTAATTCTTAAGGATCTATTTACCTCACATGCAGTACACTGGGTACGTCCCCTCCGATGAAAGTCTCACCGGCCTTAACTATACGCACTAAAGTATCTCACTTACAAATACCACACTAGGATGCTTTGCAAGAACTCCTCTTTAGAGAATCCCAATGGTGTCACAAAGCAACCCTTAAGTGATCTATTTACCTCACATGCACAAATACATTATCATCCATCCCACAAACTAAAACCTATAGGAGAACGTATGGTGATGGATTTCAGTTCCTTTGAATTCTATTTTGATGCCTTGGCAAAGTGCTCCCCCTATTTATGGACTTGCACAAGTTTTGCCCGTATTTGCCTGTTTGTGGCCATTTGGCCACTTTTCCAAACTTCAATTGCACGTCCACATAAAAACCAGAACCTGTGCTCTGATACCATGTTATAAATCAAGCTGTCTCAAAACCTCAAGCTGTTAAGAAACAGACTATCAATATATATACTTCATATTCCAATGTGGCTACTGGCTATGTAACAATTGTGATCAGTTGGAGTAATGCTATATCTCCGGCCAACCTCATGTGCCAGTGTGGTGAAGGAAATGGGAAGCGGGGCCCACAACATTGCCATAAGGGGCATATGATGTGGCCGTGAAAAATAAGTGGGAGAAGAAGCATTTTCCGATGTGTTAATACACGTCAGACAAATTTGTTCAACAAAATGCTCCAATTGTAACAACGTGGGTTTTCGTTGTACTTTCTTTGTCCATCCAAAATCCACTACATCACTTGGAGGGTTCTTTTGGCGTTGGACCAGTATCATTTTTCTTCTTTTATTATGACAAAGTGTAGCAAGAGTAACATCCAATAAAAATTTATTCAAGGATAGTGCCATGGCTCTTAAAATTCCCATGAAGATAAACCTATTAGGTGCACAAAAACATAGAAGGAAAACTGTCTCAAATCAAATGCTAAAACCCTCTACAACGTGCCTAAAAACTTCTCAACCTTCACTTATATTCCTATTTATGGTCTCGCTGAGTTTTCCCGTTATTTGCCTGTGGGTTGCCATTTGGCCACTTTTCCAAATGCCAATCGTTATGGTACTTTACTAACTTCGTGTGGCTTGATAGAAAATTATTGTTTCATGAAAGCTCAAGTTGTTATATTTCGAACACTCCTTCGTGCAAGCACCCATCAAGCTTTGCAACTAAATACGCACAGGGGGTGCACATCCGCATGAGACCACAACATGTGCTTTAGTTGTGGGCACCCATCAATCATTATTTGTCATAAATCAAGCTGCCTTAAAACTATCAATATATTTACTTCATATTCAGAGCCTTGTCTAATCAGAGCTATTAGCAAGATGGTAGCTACCCGATTGTTGTTTATGAATTATATGATATTGCTACAACAATGCTGAGCCTTGTCTGATCGCATAATTTTATGACACTGTACTATCCGAATTATCTTTTTTGCTTTCTCAACTTAAATGCTCTGATCCGTACTCTGTCTCTACTCTCTACCTGATCAGAAAGTCTCCCAATATAGCTTTGTATCAAATGTTATGAGTAATTTTTTTATCAATGCCAGTTAATATTGTAGAAGGATCTTTCAATCACCTTGCCAAGGAGGAGCTCGTTGGTGTAGGGGCCAGAGACGTCAGAGGTGTCGAGGAAGGTGACACCTGAGTCGACGGCATGGCAGATGAGGCGAATCATGTCGGCCTCCGGCTTTGGAGAGCCATAGAAGGCCGAGGCCCTTGGCGGAGACCTCCAGCCCTTGCGAGCCCAGCCTCATCCTAACCACATCAGGAGCCATCTTTTACTCTAAAATGTTGAAGAAGCAGAGGCAAGTGCTGCTGGCAAGTAGAGACTAGAGAAGAGGGGATAGGAGTTTGGTTGGTGGGGAGGATTTAAAGTGACAAGCAAGGCGGGAACCTAAGAAACACTGACTGTTGTGTTATCTTTTTTTTGTTTAGTGAGGTATGCAATAATGCAACGACTTCATTGGGATAGAAGCTTTTTTTTTTCCACCTCCAGGTTGTCCGCCAGCTTATACTCGGTCAAAGCGAGCGGAAAAAAAAATGCTTACACATAGGGGTGTTCCTGGACAGACACGGACGCGGACAGAGGTTGTCCGCGTCCGTGTCCGTATAAAATTGTCCGCAAATTTTTTGTCCGCGTCCGTGTCTGAAAGTCCGGCGGACACGGACGCGGACACGGACAATTCCTTTTTTTAATACCCCCCCTCCCTCCTCCCACCCCTCCTCCTCCACCTCCGCCCTCCTCCCCTCGAGCCGAGACCCCGCCGGCCGCCGCCCTCTCTTCCTCCCCGCGACCCCGCCGCCCCTCCTCTCCACCCCGATTCCTCCCCTCCACCCCCCCGCGGCGACACCCCTCCTCTTCCTCCTCGACCGCTGCCCTCCTCCCTCCTCCCCGCCGCCCTCCTCCACCCCCGCGACCCTCACTCCTTCCTCCTCTCCGCCGCGGCGCCGTCCCTCCTCCTCCGCGACCGGAAGCCAGGTAAAAATCTGATTTTTTTTTTGTCCTCCTCCTCCGCGATCGCCTCGCTCCTCCCGCCGCCCTCCTCCACCCCCGCGACCCCCCACCCCGCCGCCCTCCTCTTCCACCCCGCCGGCCGCCGCCCCTCCTCCTCGGACCTCCTCCCCTCGAGCCGAGACCCCGCCGCCCTCTCTTCCTCCCCGCGACCCCGCCGCCCCTCCTCTCCACCCCGCCGCGGCGACACCCCTCCTCTTCCTCCTCGACCGCCGCCCTCCTCCCTCCTCCCTGCCGCCCTCCTCCACCCCCGCGACCCTCACTCCTTCCTCCTCTCCGCCGCGGCGCCGTCCCTCCTCCGCGACCGGAAGCCAGGTAAAAATCTGATTTTTTTTTGTCCTCCTCCTCCGCGATCACCTCGCTCCTCCCGCCGCCCTCCTCCACCCCCGCGACCCCCCCACCCCGCCGCCCTCCTCTTCCACCCCGCCGGCCGCTGCCCCTCCTCCTCGGACCTCGGACAGACGGCTGTCCGAGGTCCTTTGGCCGTGTCCGTGGCCGGAATCCACGGACAATTTCTCTCAGCGCGGACACGGCCACGGACACCTCGGACGCGGCCGGCTCCGCGGACACGGCCGTCCGCGAACACCCCTACTTACACATAAGATTAGACCTCCTATGACAATAGTTGTTGGCCACTTTTGTTACCGGTATATTTTGGTGAGGTATGAGGGGAAATTATATAATAAATTATTAAAAAAAATTCTAAAATAAAGCATTGTAGTAAGTATTTTCCGAATAGGTGCTCTGATAAACCACACAGGCGCCTGCGTGGTGTGGGCGCTTGCATAGCTTTTTTTTTTAACTAACTCGAAATGTGTCGTTTGAACTGATGTCTCTCAGGTTAAACTACGATAAATACTATGTGATGGCTCAATATCTTTGTGATATCATGATGACTAGAAAAAGCACTAAAAATAAGGAAGAATAAAAAAAAGGGTAAAAACGAAGTAGAAATGAGAGAGATATGCATCGTTGAAGTGACGGCCGTTTAAAATAAGACAAAAATTATTAAGGCACTCAAAGGCGTCGGTTTTCTCCTTTAACCCGTGAGGCGTCGGTTCGGGTTAGTTTTAAAAAAAAGTCATGCAAGCGTCGCGCTAGGCGGGCGCCTGTATGGCTTGTTAGAGCACCTATTCGGAAAATATTTGCTACAGTGCTTCGTTTTGGAAAAAAAAAATTAATGATTTATTATATAATTTCCCCGATATGCAATGACATGAGGAAAAGTTTTAAGTAGGAAACCTATTGAGGAGAAACAATTGGGTCCAACAGGCAGCCTACATCACCACTTATGCCACTTTTGCAGGAGTCTGGATCTGCTGGTGAAGCTTCACTAGTCGTCGATCATACGGAATCGACGGCGCACATGGGTACAATGTGCGCTCGGTCAAAGACGTGTCTTTTGGTCGAGCTTCAATTCCGTACAATCAACAGATCCTGTCTCCTTTTGCAGGTGCATTTGATTTTTAAGATTGACGCATATGCTACACACGTGCACTTTAGGTGTTTTGCACTAATTTGTTCGAATGCTCGTCTACGTAATTACGATCTCTAACACCCTCTAAAATAAAACAACCAGCCTGTAATAGTTGGTGCATGTGATCACTGACCATGGCAGAACAATGGAGCACACACTCCACAATGAGGTACCCAGACCAATACTTCCCTAAACCTCTACCCATCTACCGGGGAGCACTGCAGGAGGTGTTGACCACAAAAACACCTTTCTCAAGGACAAATTACACATGTTTGCAGCTAAGGGCCCGTTTGGATATTTTTTTTAATGAAGAAAGATAATTACTTTTCCCTCTTTTTTCTTTAGCAGAAATGGTAGAATGTTTGACACTTAGCAAAAAGGCTTATTTTTTGTCATTTAGCAAAAAAGAAAGAAGGTGTTCCATAAAATTAATTCTCTTTGAAAACTACTAGAAATAGATTTTCTGCCAGAAACCTCCCCTTTCTGCTAGAATTTTTTTCTGGTACAAAAATATCATCCAAACAGTCTTTTAAGCAAAACATCCTTTCTTTTTCCGTAAAGCCCCTTTCTCCTAGAGAAAGGTTGCATCCAAATGTGCACTAATTACCAAACACACGAAAATAGAATAGAGACGGATAACTTATCAACAGCTGTTTGTACAGTTTCGTGACAGTTGTACTCCGTTTAACCAATAAATCTCACGTGCATTATAATATGAATGAAATTTATTGAACTCTAACGCCCATTTCCTATCTTTTTGGTCTTGATAGAGCAAACCCAGCCATGTAATTTTAAACCTGTCCTTTTCCAAATCCCGATAAGCTTCATCGAGACAAGAGGGAGTACCATAATTGATTTTACATTACATTGTAGCTGATCCTACACTACCATACAATTGATTCCATATTACCATTGATCGTAGAATCGGTTCTACATAATCATAGCATATAGCATCGATTAACGTGTATTTCTAATTATCATTAAGCATGTACCACAAAAAACATACTCCCTGACAGATGCTTCATCGAAAAAAGAGGATAATTCTGTTTTAATTGCTCCATAATCCATATGGGCAATTTAAAAGTGAATTTTGAACCTATTCTTCTCTCAGCATCACCATGGAGGGGGAGGGGGGGAGCTCTTTACATATGACCTGGCACCAACTTTGGGTTTCTCATATCACCCGAAATCTCTTTCTTTCTCCCATATGACCCAGAAAGTACCCAAAATACCCTTAGGTTTAGGTATAAGCACCCACACTCTATGTTTTTCCATATTACCCGGAATCTGAAGTGGTATCCGGAGAAGCTCTCGTCCAGTCGGAGAAGAAGGCGTTTCATCCGGCATCTCCGCCCATATCATCGCCAGCGCCGTCCAAATCGAGAAAGGTAATCTTCGTGCCAAAAAGCGGAAAAACTAGTGGGATGAATGGATTTTGATGTAATAATAGCGGGGAATCCCGCCCAAGTACAAAAATTAAGATTTACATGTAAAGAAACATATATAAAGGTCACTCATTGGTGTTCGACCGCTCTTGGACATGAAATAAGAGAATAAAAATGAGCAAAAACATGAGAAATTATATATCTTTTTGTGATCCTAATGAAATGGAAGAGGAAGAAAAATAATGAAGAATGCAAAAAAATGGGCAAAAATGGATAAAAAATGAGCAAGTTATGACATTTGAAAAATTCCAGTAAAATCGTGTCGTTGAAGATATGAGTTGAATTCAAAGACACGACTTGAATTGGGTTCGAATTGATTCGTGTCTTCGACGACACGATTTTATTAGAATTAAAAAAAAAAGGGCAAAAATGGATAAAAAATGAGTGAGTTATGATATTTTAAACATTCCAGTAAAATCATGTCTTTGAAGACACGACGACACGATTTTATTTGAATTTTTAAAATGTCATAACTCGCTCATTTTTTATCAATTTTTGCCCATTTTTTTCGTTCTTTCTTATTTTTCCTCCTCTTCCACCTCATGAAGATATATTAAGATGAAAGAAGAAGAAAGAATAAGAAGAAAGAAGAATTAGAAGCTCACCAAAGCTTCTAATTATTCTTTCTTCTTATTTTTTCTTCTTCTTTCATCCTAATATATCTTCATAAGGTGGAAGAGGAGGAAAAATAAGAAAGAACGCAAAAAAATGGGCAAAAACGGATAAAAAATGGGCGAGTTATGACATTTTAAAAATTCTAGTAAAATTGTGTCTTGAAAGACACGACTTGCAGTAAAATCGTGTCGTCGAGTACACGACTTGAATTCATTTTGAAGTCTGAAAAGTGGTGAAGAATGTGTCCTTCACATTTGAAGTAAATTTCTAAGAGTTTAATTGCGACAACAGTGACTTACTGGAAGGCTTATCAATTTATTTCCCAATAAACACTTGAATGTTGACATTTGAAGGATCTGATGCTGCACGGCACCCTCCTAAGAGATGAACTGAATTGCTTCGAAACCTTGACATGAACAAAATTCCTCCTAATGTTTTGGTAAGCTTTTGAAAGATACAAATCTTATTAGGAACTTGTGTGTCGCGAGGAGGAATGAACCGGATCTTATCTGTGTTCTTGTCCAGCGTAATTCTACCGTCACTTTCATCATGTCCAATCGCATTAAGCACCATTCCTTGGCATGATTTTAGTTCCAACATGTATTTCAATTTATCAATTATGCCATGTAAGAACCAGTATCCGGAGGGCCAGGCATAGGTAGCTATACCTTTGAACATTAAGTAGGGACTCCACTTCCAATTGGAATCTCTCTTTTTACCTGAATTGTGAATCCCAGAGATGAAGTATAAGATGCAGTGATTGCAGGACCATGTCGATCCTGGAAGGGAACCTTGGAGAAGCGCTTTTGGCTAAGTCCATAAGCATTAAGAGGAGCCCGGCTTCCGGCAACATAAGCAACATTGCTTCCGTTGCAGCTAAATCCAAAGCCAAGCTTCTCTGAGAGTTTCAAACCTCTTCTCTCTGACTGGAATAGTATCTCTGTAGTGCCTAGAACTCCAGCTGCAGACACAGGAAAAAAATCATATTCTCTGCTCATGTCTTTTAAAAAAGGATCACAATTGCTGATATACTCAATTACACCATACCTGAAAGAACTACAAAATCAGCACTAATATAATCAAAATTATCAAAATAAACCCGCCACCTCCTTTGCTCTCTCTTACTAATGACTTGTTCCTCATGCTCTTCATCCAAGTTCTTTACTACGTATTTCACTTGGCGTCTAGTTCTTATTGTGCATCCAGCCTGCAGCCATGAGCAACCAATTGCTATCAAGAAGCTGATAATAAAATGCACAAAACCTGAATGTAGCTATGACTTTTTTTACAATAAAAAGGGTGCCATTTCAGTACAACGATGAAACGCCAGGAACTGAAATTAACTTAGAAAGTGTTCATGAACTTGCCTGCATGGCCAGAGTCAAGTAGCTTTTGTCCAGGGACTTCTTGGCATTGTAAGGGCACCCAGACATACAATTCCCACATCCCAAACAGTTACTCAGCCGCTGTGATTCTCCTGAAGCGGCTTCCTTTCCACTACCAAAATTGATGCTCAACTTGACAGAGTTCGGGCTGCTATCTTCTATTTCGTCAGCTACTTCTCTCATGACTAAATGTAGGACATCTTGTCCAAAAAGCAACTTCAAAATGAATTCAAATCGTGTACTCGATAACACGATTTTATTGAAATTTTTAAAATGTCATAACTCGCTCATTTTTTATCTATTTTTGCCCATTTTTTTGCGTTCTTCCTTATTTTTCCTCCTCTTCCACCTCATGAAGATATATTAGGATGAAAGAATAAGAAAAAATAATAATAAAGAAAAAATAGAAGATTTTCGATGAAAAGATTCTACTTTCTTCTTTCTTCTTATTTTTTCTTCTTATTTTATCCTAATATATCTTCATGAGGTTGAAGGGCAGGAAAAATAAAGAAGAACGCAAAAAAATGGGCAAAAACGGATAACAAATGAGCGAGTTATGACATTTTAAAAATTTCAGTAGTGTCTTGAAAGACACGACTTGAATTCAAGTCGTATACTCGATGACACGATTTTATTGCAAGTTGGGTCTTTCAAGACACGATTTACTGAAATTTTTAAAATGTCATAACTCACTCATTTTTTATCCGTTTTTACAAATTTTTTTTGCATTTTCCCTTATTTTTCCTCCTCTTCCATTTCATTAGGATCACAAAAACATATATAATTTGAACTTGTCGCTCGCCGACGAGTATTTCACACTTTTGCCCATTTTTATCCTCTTATTTAATGTCCAGGAGTGGTCGAACATCAATGAGTGACCTTTATATGTGTTTCTTTACATGTAGATCTTAATTTTTGTAGTTAGGCGGGCTTCCCCGCTGCTGTTACATTAAAATCCCTTCATCATAGATTTTTTCTCGTCTTTGCCTCTGATTTTGTTGTTTTTCGGCACAAAATTTTCTTTTTTTCGAGTTGGACGGCGCCAACGATGATTTGAATCGCAACGATGGACAGACCTTTACCGAAATGTCTTATTCCCTAACTGGATGCTCCCGTAAATCACTAATTTTGGGAAGAATGAAGCACTTTAGGAAGAACCCGGTACTTCAGGATATAAAAGGCATGAAAATGTAAAAAAATGGTATTTTCGATACTTTAGGTGTCGATTCCAGGTCATGTGGGATTTCACCGGAAAAATCAGGTAATATGGGAAAATGAAAGTTAGCGCCATGTAATATAGAAAAAACATGAGGGGAGCACGGTTTTTTTTAAATAACCCTCAGATCCGAACATGAGAGAGCTCGTCTCCCGCCCGGATGTTACCTTCCTCGTTTTTTTCGTTTCTAACTCTGTTCACCTGTTTCTCGATTTTCTCGTTTCTAAATCTGTTCACCTAATCCAGGAATTTGCTGTGAAGTTAACCTCGGAGAGTCTACACCTACCACCAAACCCATTCCGCCAAACCCATTCCGGTCGCTCTCTTCTCCACTTAGCTGCGAGCTGTTGCTTCTGCTTCTACAGTTGATCACACAGATGGCATCTGAAGTGGGCAAGATGAAGCTGGGCTCACAGGGCTTGGAGGTCTCCGCCCAGGGCCTCGGCTGCATGGGCATGTCGGCCTTCTACGGCCCCCCCAAGCCGAAGCCGACATGATCCGCCTCATCCACCACGCCATCGACTCCGGCGTCACCTTCCTCGACTCCTCTGACAGCTACGGCCCCTTCACCAACGAGCTCCTACTTGGCAAGGTCAGTGAAAGATCCTAGCAATTCCTATTTCTATATAATGAATTGACCATGGATCAAATCCCCTTCATATTTTCTATGATCATACTAGCATTCATCAAGAAACCACCTGCCCATTAAGGGGCTGTTTGGTTCATGAATTTGGCAGCAAATTCAGCCTGAATTTAGAGATAACTAACTAAATCCTGTTTGGTTCATGAATTTGGGATGAATTTAAAATTCAGCCTGAAAGAAGATTCTCCCCGGAGATTAATCAAATTAAGACTGAATTGTGACTTTTCACTTCAGCAACAAAAGGAGATTCCCATTTTACACCAATTCAGCCTGAATATATTCTCTCTTAATTAACCTTTGGATTCATTAAAATTCACTAACTAAATAGCCCCTAAATGTTTTTACAGTTTTTTATCTGCTTTTGTGTGATTATACTAGGATTGATCAAGAAACTACCCATTATATATTTTACAGTTTTTTACATATTCTTGAAACTTGGTAAGGTCATTGAAAGATCCTTCTATGATCATACTTGCATTGATCAGAATTCTCTTTCTTCATCATCAATCAATCACTGTTTTCGAGCCAGGATTCTATTTTATCATGAATCTCTTATCAATAAATAGATCTCTTTACTTGTACGACTTAGATGTCTCGTATTTCTTGAAGAGACTACCCATAAAAGTGTTTTACAGTTTTTCATCTGGTCTTGAATTTTGGTAGTGTTCTTGCAACTTGGTTAAGGTCATTGAAAGATCCTTCTATGATTATACTGGCATTGATCAAGGAACTACCCATTACATTTTTTTATCTGTTCTTGAGTTTTGTTAGTGTTCTTGGATTGGGCTTTTGTAGGCGTTGAAGGGGATAAGGGAGAAGGTGCAGCTGGCGACTAAGTTTGGGATAAGTTTTGTTGATGGAAGAGACAGATACGCGGGGATCCTGCGTATGTGAGGGCCTCCTGTGAGGCCAGCCTCAAGCGGCTGGACATGGACTGTATTGATCTATACTACCAGCATCGCGTCGACACTAGGATCCCGATCGAAGTCACGGTACATTACATGCAACTCTGTATGCAGGGGGATCAATTTAGCATCTTCCCCAGTGTTGTGCTACATTTGTATATCAGTTCCTTCAGTTCTTGGTGCTGGTAAATTGGCATTCTTCGCTACTTATGTGGACTGGCTAAAATTGGTGTTAGTTCAAATGCTCTATAATTTGCTATAATCGTAACTGCCTGTAAAAATTCTGGTTTTTGCTTTTTCTGATTTGGTGTTCGGGGAGGGAGGCGAAAATAAGTATTCTTCAAGCTTGAACTAAGGCCCTTATCGAGAGAATAATTTGTCAATCTTGGAAATATTTGGAAATCTTGTTGTGATATGGAATCACATTATTCATGTAGAAACGATATGGGATTAAAAAAAGTCTGCAGTCCAAAAAAAAATATAAGTCTGGATTATACAGAAATTTGCGATTCTGTTTGCTTATATCCATGAGAGACAATTTCAAGGTAGATGGACTCTGCAGCTGACTCCCTGGAAGAAAAAAGAACTTACTTGATTTGGAAAATTATGGCTTGTAGGTAGAGACTTATAAGGTGCATTGATTGAGCTAAAACATATTTCATCTTACATACTTCGTGCAGCTCGCTTTGTAGGAATCATGACCTGCCACTCTGAGAATCTGAAAATTCCATCTTGAATATTTGAATGTACATTTTCCTCACTGATTGGACCCACCCCAATACGAACTTAAATTTGTGAATTTGCATTACCTCATTAGCATACATTTTAACTATAGTACCATGCGATCCACTCTATAAGCTCTCTGTAGTCATGGTTTCTTGCCATAATATCCTCAAATGTATGATTAGTATGTTTGATATAGAACTTCAATTTGAAAGAAATTGCAAACTGAATGATATTACATACATTGTTTGTCCAATATCATTCATGTTGACAAAATGAGTACAAGTTTTTTTCAACCTGAACAAATATGCTGTACTTATCACTCTGTTCTGTGTGTTGTGTGGGTGGTGGAGCGGGGGTTGGCTTATTGCTTTTTCTTTAATGGAGGTGAGAATAATCACTAAAAAATGCTGCACAGCTACTAAGTGGATGTTGCAAGTGAACTACACGAAATATTAACTTTGTTCTACAAAATTCATCATTAGTTATCTGCTTCCTTACCAGTATTTCTTGATATTGTTGCATAATTATTTCTGCTAGATGGGAGAACTTAAGAAGCTAGTCGAAGAGGGGAAAATAAAATATATTGGGTTGTCTGAAGCCTCTGCTTCAACAATTAGGAGGGCACATGCTGTACATCCAATTACTGCAGTACAGTTGGAGTGGTCTTTGTGGGACGAGGGATGTAGAGGAAGATATAGGTTCCTACTTGTAGGTGGGTCTCCTAAGCGGCAACTTTCTGTAATTTCATGTGAATTTTTAGGGATGTCTAATGTTGTTTTTTTCTTGACTGTGGATTCCAGGGAGCTTGGTATAGGAATTGTTTCCATATAGTCCTCTTGGGAGGGGCTTTTTTTCATCAGGACCTAAAATAGTTGACAGTTTGGCACCAACTGAT
Source organism: Houttuynia cordata (assembly GCA_039654745.1). Classification (NCBI taxonomy): domain Eukaryota; kingdom Viridiplantae; phylum Streptophyta; class Magnoliopsida; order Piperales; family Saururaceae; genus Houttuynia; species Houttuynia cordata. The sequence continues at coordinate 32,567,376 of CM077507.1, read as the reverse complement.
TTTCGGAAGGTAGTCTGTCGAACTTTTGTTTGTTGGCTTGTATTACAGATTTAATGATTTTTGACAATCCAGTGGGAAATATAATTTGATCGCTAAGAATAGTGCTGTAGCTAAATCTAGAGCTGAGACTGGATATTCTTTCAATTTAATCAGTATAACCTACTGTTGTGTATGTCACGACATTATGTCAGCGGCATCAATATCTCTCATTAGAATATTTGCTTATTAAGTATAAGATTGTAATCAGACTCGTTTAGGCTAATTGTTAGGTAACGTACTGATAGAGAATAATTTGGCCCAAGTAGTGGCCCATCAGATGGCGCCTTCCTTTGGAGCCACGCCATCCCTTGTCTTTATATGCAATATTGAATTCCAAACTTCCTTCTCAACTCTTCTTCTTCCTTCCTCCATTGCTGATCCCAGTTCTTGTGATCCACCTGGATCACAACATTGGTATCGGAGCACTCGATCCACGGGTACTCATGCCTCATCGCAAACAGCCTAACATGGCCCTCGAGGTTCGACCAGAACCAGAGGTCGCCAGGGAGACTCCAAGTCCTAAGGTTGAAGCTGATCCTACTCAGACAGTTATGTTGTCCCTTCTAGCATCGATCAGAGACGAACTTCGGGAGATGCGGCTCGAGCGGGCTACACAACAACCCTCCAAATCAGCCACCAACACCCCACCGCCACCTACACACGAAGTGGGAGGCCCTAGCCAGTAGGAAGGATCTCAGGCGCTGGGGGGTTCATTGCTTGGCCAGGCCAGAGGCCTGTCCCTTTCTTATGGGATTCATCTGGGATCCGTCAAACCCAATGAGGAAGGTGGACACCATGGCCCAGAGATGAGAGGCATACCAGGTGTTCGGGAAAATGCCACAATGACCAACCGCACTCGCAACTTGCAGGATGACATGGAGGATGTGTGGGACGAACCCCAGGGGTATCGAGGAGGCCAGTGGAGCAGCGCGGAGCCCAGATTGGCCCGCCTGCAGTTTCTACGATACAATGGAGAAGAAGACCCCGTCGAATGGCTCTATAAGGCTGACAAATTCTTCTCATATCAAGGTACCTACTCTGACGATGAGCACCTGCAGGTGGCAGCATTTCACTTGGATGGTGATGCATCCATCTGGTTCCAGGCATATGAAAAAGAGCCACGATTTTCACTTGGGTCTCTTTTTCCGACGAACTATGCATTCAATTTGTGCTGAATGAGTTCTAGGATTTTAATGAGATGTTATCCACACTGAAGCAGACAACCACGGTGAGGGCCTATTATTATGATTTCATGAAAATCGCTAATAGATTGCCCGATTGGCCGGTGGCTGCATTGGTCGGCACGTTCAAAAGGGGGTTGACGCCGGAGATCGCAGATGAGATGCACCACTTTCCTTGCCACACTATGCGAGAAGTGGTGCGTCATGCCAGGATTGAGGAAGAGAAACTGGCCCAGCGAAGAGGGGGTCGTGGGTTATTGGTGTCGAGACCCTATAGCAATTCCACACTTGCCCTGGCTCTAGCACCTGGCGTGGGTACCCATCGGCCCAATGTGACAAGAACACCGGCCACTCCTATCTGTCGCCTCACATCTACACAAATGGCAGAACGGAGGGCCAAGGGCCTTTGCTTCAACTGTGACGAGAAGTATGTCCAAGGCCATCGCTGCGCTGTCAAGGGTAGCTTACTCATTGAGGAGGTGGAGGATGAGGAACTTTCTCCGGTTGAGGAGTTCACCCATGTTTATGACCATGTCCAGCCAGAGATCTCAGTACATGCCTATTCGAGCACTTTTACCCCACGCACCATGCATGTACAGGGCTTATTGAAGCGACAGCGAGTAGCCATATTGATTGACAGTGGGTCGACACACAACTTCATCAACGACAGGGTGGCCCAGCGTCTCGGTTGTTATGTATCGGACGCCACCCCCTTTGATGTTCTCATCGGCAATGGCAAACACCTACGCAGCTCAGGTGTGTGTACTCAAGCGTCCTTGACCATTCAAGGGCACACGTTCACCACATATCTGTTCCTACTGCCAACAAAGGGGTAGACGTGGTTTTGGGCATACAATGGTTGCAGGAATTGGGTGATGTTTTATGGAATTTCCGCGACCTTATCATGGACTTTGAAGTTCACGGAGAGAGGGTGTGCATACAAGGGTCCCAACCCGGCACCTTGCATTCAGCTCAGGCAGTTGACTCCTTGTCCCGGTTTACACCTCAAGGATGTTCCTTCAACAGCGTGTTATTGGCGATGTAGAACGAGGGGATCTTCCTCCGGACATGCGCCATCTCCTGGAGGAACACGACAATCTCTTCTCCACACCTACCTGTCTACCACCACAGCGGACCCATGACCATCGCATTCCACTTATTTTCGGGGCCCAGCCAACTAATATTCATCTGTATCGTTACCCTTATATTTAGAAGACAGAAATTGAGCGACTGGTGGGTGATATGTTGAGCACAGGTATTATCCGGCCCAGTAACAGTTCATTCTCCTCTCCGGTGTTGCTTGTGCCAAGAAGGACGACACATGGCATTTTTGCATGGATTATCGCGCTCTTAATGCCATTACCGTTAAGGACAAATACCCCATTCCAGTAATTAAAGAGTTGTTGGATGAGTTAGCTGGTGCCACAGTTTTTAGCAAGCTGGACCTGCGGTCCGGGTATCACCAGATCAGGATGCAAGCTTCGGACGTGCACAAAACGGCCTTCCGGACCCATGATGGCCACTTCGAATTTTTAGTCATGCCATTTGGTCTGACCAATGCCCCTGCAACCTTCCAGAGCTTGATGAACGACATCTTTCGTCCACTCCTCCGTCAGTTCGTATTGGTTTTCTTTGATGACATTCTGATCTACAGCAAATCATGGGAGGAGCATTTGGGCCATCTCAGGTCGGTCTTCTCACTTCTCCGTGCCAATTCCTTATTCCTAAAACGTTCGAAGTTTTTGTTTGGTAGCTCGCAGGTGGAATATCTAGGTCACACCATCTCGTCTGCAGGGGTAGCCACCGACCCTTCAAAGGTTGGGACTATGTTATCTTGGCTGGTACCTCATTGCATTAAGGCATTGCGAGGTTTTTTGGGACTGATAGGATATTATTGCCGTTTTATCCGCCACTATGGGGTTATTGCCGGGCCACTCACAGCTTTATTAAAGAAGATGCCTTTGACTGGACTAATAAGGCCCAGTTGGCTTTTGACAAACTGAAACAACCCATGGCTAACGCGCCGGTTTTGGGGCTTCCCGACTTCAATCTTCCCTTTGTTGTGGAGACTGACGCTTCTGGCACAGGCCTTGGAGCCGTTCTCTTGCAGCAGGAGCATCCAATCGCTTTCTTGACCAAGTCTTATCGGGCCATACACTCTCCTTATCGGCCTATGAACGGGAGATGATGGCCATCATTCATGCGGTAACCAAGTGGCGGCCATACCTATTGGGTCACCAGTTTGTGATACGGACAAATCCATCAACTGTTGAAGTACTTTTTGGAGCAAAGGGTGTCCACCCCGGCCCAGCAAAGGTGGGTCAGTAAATTGTTTGGCTATGATTATGACATTACCTATAAGAAGGCACGAGAACACTGTTTGCAGATGCTCTGTCTCGCCAACCCATGGACGGGTCTTGTATGTTTTGTCCGAGCCCAATTGTCCCTTCCTTCCGGAGCTGCAACAGTCTTATTTGGAGGACCCATCTACAAAGGATTTAATTGCTCATATCTAGGCCCACCCAGCAGCCGAGCCCCTCTATGTGTGGCGGGACGACCTGTTATTTTGGAAGGATCATTTGTGGGTGCCCCACAATGCCTACTTGCATTGCCACATCCTTTCTCATTTCCATGACACACCACTTGCAGGCCATGTAGGATCATTCCGTACCTATAAGAGGGTGAGCCAGAGTTTCTTGTGGCAAGGGCTTCGACGTGCGGTACAAGACTATGTTTTGGCCTGTGATATTTGCCAGCGGGCCAAGGCCAATGACAACTTCTCCAGCCGGCCTTCTCCAGCCACTGCCTATTCCGGCCAATATTTGGGAGGATGTTTCTATGGATTTCATCGAGGCTCTGTTGTTCAAGGGAAATCAATTATTTTAGTGGTTGTTGATCGATTATCTAAATATGCTCATTTCTGTGCGATGAGCCACCCCTTTATGGCTCGTACTGTGGCGGAAGTATATGTGCGTGAAGTTGCTAAACGCCATGGTATGCCAAAGACTATTGTATCAGATAGAGACCTCGTCTTCCTCTCCAACTTTTGGCGCAAATTCTTCACCCTCCAAGGGGACACAATTGCATATGAGCACGACTTATCACCCATAGACAGATGGGCAGATGGAGGTGGTGAATCGGTTGTGTGGAGCAGTATCTAAGGTGTTTCATAGGCAATCAACCCCGACGCTGGCTTCAACTCTTACCGTGGGCTGAGTGGTCCTACAACACAGCATATCATACTCATGCGGGATTTACTCCTTTTGAGCTTGTGTATGGTCGCCCCCCTCCTACAGTCTTTTCCTATGTTCCTCGCCGATCTGATATTGTTTGAGGTCGACTACATGCTTCAAACTCGCGATGAGGTGCTGCGTCAACATAAGCTCAACTTGCAGTCGGCACAAAATCGTATAAAATAGGTCTATGATCGCAAACACTCGGACCGCATCTTTCAGGTGGGCGAACTGGTTTACGTATCTGTGCTTCCCTTGCGTCAGACTTCCCTTGCTCTATTGACAACACTAATTTGGCCCAACGTTATCATGGGCCTTATGAGATTGTCGAGCGCAATTGGACCGGTGGCGTATCGCCTCACCTTACCCCCGGTGGTCCTTGATACACCCTGTGTTTCATGTCTCCCGTCTCTGCAAGTTCATGGGTGACCCTTCTATTGTGGTTAACACTGACCCGCTCTCCGCTTCTCGTGCCAGCGGCTTCTGAGGAGCTTTTCCTACTTCCATTATTGATAAATGCCCGCATAAGGCGTTCCGGTCGCATTGTGACAGAGGTACTGGTAGCTTGGCAGGGCCAACCACTGGAGGATGCCACCTGGCTCCTTGAGGATGACTTCTTGGTCATTTTTCCTTATATGAACGCCTTGAGGACAAGGCGGCAGCGTAGCGTTGGTAGAATGTCGTGTACATCACGACATTATGTCCGCGGCATCAATATCTCTTATTAGAATATTTGCTTATTAAGTATAAGATTGTAATCAGATCCGTTTAGGCTAATTGTTAGGTTAACGGGCTGATAGAGAATAATTTGGCCCAATTAGTGGCCCATCAGATGGCAACCCTCCTTGGGAGCCGCCCCATCCCTTGTCTTTATATATAGTTCGTGCTCCTCTTTTGAGATTATGCAATATTGAATTCCAAACTTCCCTCTCAACTCTTCTTCTTCCTTCCTCCATTGCTGATCCCCAACACCTACTCCAACTATTGGAGATAGTATCTTCTCTGTGAGAGTGAGAGACTATGCATCAAATGATAGAAGGGTGTTTTAACCCTTAGAAAATTGTGAACATGGCCAACATTCACTAATAAGGTATATGAAATTTTTTTGTAGGCTTTACCTCGATTTCAAGCTGAGAATCTAGAGCAGAATGCTCTCATATTTGAGCGTGTTAGTGAGATGGCTGCACGAAAGGGTTGCACTTCTTCACAGCTTGCATTGGCTTGGGTCCACCATCAGGGAAGTGATGTATGCCCCATCCCTGGAACCACAAAGATTGAGAATCTAAACCAGAATATTGGAGCTCTATCTGTGAAGCTTACACCAGAGGAGATGGCTGAGCTTGAGTCATACGCCAATGTAGATGCAGTTAAGGGTGATAGATATGGAGGGCTGACTTCTACCTGGAAGGAATCAGAAACTCCTTTGTCGTCCTAAAATGAAGAATGAGAATGAGCTCCGTGCTATCTCTGCTAGTTGCTAGTTGCTAGTTGTAGTTGACTTGGCATTATGAGAACAATATCAGTTGGACATGGGTTCTATAGAACTATCTTGAAAATAATGAGTAATATGGCTTGTGTTCTACTCCCGTCATCCAGAAAATGGTGGCAGGATTCGAGAATGAGTTAAATTTATTGACCTGTAGGGCCCACAACACGTTCATGAGGTTCTATTGGCAAGTAGGCAAATGCAGTCATTTAATTTTGGATCCATAATTTTTCAAATGCAGTTCGGCATTTTTCAACAGAGGCTTTTCCTCTATGTCGAGAACTAGTTACATCACTTGACCTCAAACGCAAGGTTGTTTTATTAAAAAACAACCTTGCGTGTTATTCCATGCTGCTCACCATTTTGATTTTGATAGTTCTTTTTATGATGTACGTAGATCCTTTGCAATTAAATTGCAGAATTAACCTCATGTGGTTTTAACTGTACGTTATGACAGTGAAAAGCCTCCAAGAAGCAGGCATCACTAAGCATTTGTATCATCAAGCTTTTTCTTCATCAATATTAATCATAAGTTCTCTATGTGATTAGCATATTTTATGTTACCAGCAGTGTATCGGATGGTGTATGATTGTTTGCTATTAGTCTTAGGGATTTTAGATGTTTAACTAATATATGCTTTGATCAAACAGATACTAATATTGTTTTCAGGCACCAATTTTTGTTTGTCCCTGTTAACTTTAATGTCCCTTCGATATTTTGTATTATTAAGTCACCTATATTCTCTGATAAAAGAGATCACAAATCATGCTTGCGGTACAGCAGAGAATTGAATTATGGCACAGTTCCGACCAAAGTGTCTGATTTAAAAGAGGAAATAAAGAAGGATTTTGGAGAAATTTAGAATTAGAGAGGAGAAGAATAATTTTTTTAATTCATCAAATAGTAGCGGATTACAAAATTAGCGGCACTATGTTTTATATTTGTTTTGCCACCAATTTATGCTGAAACATACTGAAAACTCAAGCTCCAGAATTAATGTATGCAACCATGAGCTTATTACCTTAAACCCATGCATGTGAAAAAAGAATACTGATTGTACAAACTCTCTAGTAATGTTTTGGTTGTCTATTAGATTTACTAGCTCTGTCCTAGAGCTTAAGTTATTTAACAAACATATAACACAAGATTTTTTTTTATAATGAGGGGTGTCCGAGTCATTAGGACCCGACTCTAATTAGTCTTAGAGCACCGTATCTCACTGCTAATTCCCTCGGATGCATGCAAGGCCCACCCATCATACGCTTAATCCTGGGTGGGTGGCCAACGGAGTAGTGGGGGTTCTAAGTCAAGGACCTCAACTTCAAGAAGCATTCCCTAGCCATCACGCCAAGGCCCCGTTGGTTCACATTACACACGATTAATATCTCCAAATCTGGGCGGGTGGGTAACGCACTCTGCATAATCACATACATAACATAGAAAGTTGTTGTCTTTTCTTGAAAAATCACTCTTTTATTGTTATGAATCATCTTTTGATCATCAATATTTACAACTCATTTGTTTACCGTTGGACACTTATGACCTAAAAAAGCGGGTGTAAAATTTTGCACTACAGGAAAGAATTTCCACCCCAAAAGTTAAAGGGGATGAGTCACCAAAGTTCTTGAGATTAAGATAGCCTATATTAGGAATTTTGTTTATAGGGATGTGTCCGAGGAGCGCTGCAGACCATTGGATTTCGTATCGGCAGCACGCGTTAATACAATGAGCGCGTGGATTTGAATTGGGCCTCTCCACTTCCTCCAGTTCTATTGCCTAACCAATGATTCTGAAAAAACCTTTAACTCACTGGTCACAAGTCTTCTATCGACAAATTGGCAAAGTCAGAAAGGGAGAGAAAGCTCAATGTGTGTGAGGTTCAGTAAGGGAGAGTGGCAGGTAGTAGTAGTAGTACGAATTTTAAGAAGGGCAATAAATTCGGACAGTGGGAGTAATACTATAATTTCTACAACTCAAGCCCACACAAGGCCTAAACGGGATTGGGCCTTTTTCTAATATTTCAATAAAATGGGCCTAAAAATTCTTGACATTACGGTCGTTTAGTTACCACTACATGAAGAGATTCTCAATCTAAAGTGATGTAGGCTGACAAGTTAAAAATCAAAATAACTTTGGTTGCCATGAATCAGAAATTTTGAAGGAGAAGTAGAATTTGTAGTGATGTAGACAAAGAAGTCAAAAATAAAGGAATAACAAGGAAATATTCCACTTCTTGAAAAATCTCCGAGATTTTCAGGGAAAGCTATTCCCATTACATCTCTTTCTCAGGATTTTATTTCTATTTTTAGGAGAAATGGCTACCAAACAGCCCCTACATACAGAAAGCAGAACAAAGCTGTGAATTTTGGCATGGAGTAGATACTGGTTCCACAAGCTGCCAAAGGAACTAATTTTACTACAGGTGGACATGTCTCATCAGACTTGCCGGAGAAATATTTCTTTTAGTTCTTAGTTTTTTTATTAATTTTTCTTTCCTTGTACCGAAAAAAAAACTTCTCGTTATTGATTCTGGAAAAGATTGCTTCCTGTGTACAAATTACATTTCCACTACAAGAAGCCGAACACATATAACGAAAATTACAATGAATAATAATACTCCCATCTGATTTTGATACATTTTGGAATAGTACTAATTCCACACCGAGGGAGCATAATATGATATCCCCATTTCGGCACATAAAGAATAGCTTGGAGCAAAAGAAAAAAAACAATCTCAAACAAATCGTAGCAATTACTTGGAACAACTCAAGCTCCAATAACAATCTTGCTGCTACACAAGAGACACATTGAGATGTATGGTAGTCTGTGGACACAACCGCTTTCGAGGAATTGGGTGTTGATGGATAGTCTCCACAGTCTAAACTAATCTTGAGATGCATGTTTCTAACAATAGTCGAGTGCATGCATCATCTTCAGGATTTCTGCTTCCCCACTTGCTTGGCAATGTCCAGGACCATTTCTTCATTCATGATGACCCAGTGCTCACAGCTTTTCTCGGACAGTTTGAGATAAAATACTGCAAAAATAATGACCTGGTAAATCGAGGAGGGGCACAAATTTCTGCTGACGATTAATCAACACATATCTTCTTAAGAAGGTTCATGAACTGAATAAAAGCATAGACCATGCATTCAAAGCTTCCCAAAAGGTTTGCATTTTTCAAAGGCCACTGTGCCAAAACTATACGGTGAATCCACAATATTCCAAAAGCAAACCTATTGACTTGTTCTAAAGCTATACATCACTGGTCCCGGGGCTCAGAGCGCCTTCCATCTTCGTCCGCAGAAATGCTACCTGGAGGGAGCAATAACAAAAACCTATAAGTGAACACTACTATGCTCAAGCATTAAACGCATATGCACAATAACACTTGAGCATGTTTTTAACTTTGATTTGCCCCCTTGGCTTATGGCTAAGAAAGGCATAACCAAGGCCAAGTTGTTTGAGAGATCTTCTTTGCTTTAGTAAACATCATACTTGGAGAATAAAGAAGTAAATTTCTGAACGAAGAATTAGCATGTGGCTTCATAATGACATCAGACTGCTTCACCCAAGAGCTGTTTAAATTTTGGACTTGAAGATCATTTACATTCTTTGACAAATGGAGTTCATTGATACTGCATGTCAGATTACATGTGAAAAGTTAAAGAATTGGCACAACAAGCTTAAAAGTAATTACGTAAATTCTAATAATTAAAATGGTAAACTTGTGCAAAAATAAAAATGGAACCTTCGATGATAATCTGAAGATCTGTACACATCTTGTCAAAAAGATCATGGTTTTTACAATTTTCAATTATCAAACAGGATGATCCTTTTGTAATCTACATAACATTTGAAGGCATTGATTAGAATGTATTTAAAAAGCACAAATCCTGAAGGATTACATTACTCAAAAACTGTATTATTCCAGGTAGTCAAAATTTCATAACAACATGAGAATCTTGCTAACTCATGCACTACCCTGTTGGCTTCACGGAAGACATGGAGGAAAGCATCTTATTCCTAGTTTGAACTCAAGGCCATAGCCACCTCCATACTCGCCTCCAAATTGCTCCTTGATCCAACCTCCCCCGCAAACAATTGATCTCTTCGAGTGCATCCCCTTCAAAACACGAGCTTGTTAACCCCTTCTCCTGAGTTCTCACTGCTAAAGTAGCTGCCGTAACCTCCATCTCCACAGCCGAATTGGCCCATTGGTAGAATTATGATGAAAATCCTTATGGTGATAAAATTCCGGACAGAGGGAGTATGTGTGTTGTTTGCTTCTTCTTCTTCTTCTTCTTCTACTTTTCGTTTTCCTGGATGGAGGGAATGAAAAATGCTAATTTCATAAACTCCTCCCTACAATTGTACCCTAAAAAAACTTCTTTCATAAAAGCTTCCCCTTTAGTTAGTTGGTTCCTTTTCAGTATGCTTAAATCTTGTTGTATATCCATAGGTAAATTTCCAAATTGGCTGTTATGCCTAATATATCTCTTATCTTTGAACTCCAGGGAGCTTGATATAGGGATTGTTCCATATAGCCCTCTTGGGAGGGGCTTTTTTCATCCGGACCTAAGATGGTTGATAATCTGGCTTCAGATGATTACCGTAAGGTACTTGGTCTAACTTTTCCAGAATGATTGTTCTCGTTCCGTTCCATATTAGTAACTACAGTGGGAAAATGTGATTTTTACTGAATGGAGGAAGCGTCTCACAAGCTTCTTAAGTTGAGGCAAATGTAGCAAACAATATGGGATCCACATTTTTTCCAAATGTTGCTGTTAATATGGGAGGGAGGGAGTATCCATGAATATGATGACCTAAACAATTCTATTGGAAATGTAATTTACTGGCTGAGTATACTATAGTGCTGTGGCTGGCTACAGAGTTATCTTATATGCCTCGGACTGGCATCCATGCCCTTCTAAGTAGTATCTTCTCTGTACATGTGACAGGCATTACAATCAATGGAATGAAGTGTCTCATCTTAGATGATTTAGTGATTGTGGTCATTCCTTGGATGAATCTTTTAACAAAAAAACCACTTTCATTATAAACTTTTTTGTAGGGATTACCCCGATTTCAAGCGGAGAATCTAGAGCAGAATGCTGTCATATTTGAACGTATTAGTGAGATGGCTCCAAGAAAGGGTTGCACTCCATCACAACTTGCATTGGCTTGGGTCCCATCAAGGAATTGATGTGTGCCCCATCCCTGGAACAAAGATTGAAAATCTAAACCAGAATATAGGAGCTCTATCTGTGATGCTTAGGCCGGAAGAGATGGCTGAACTCGAGTCCTATGCCAATGCAGATGCAGTCAAGGGAGATAGATATGGACGGCTAGCCCCTACCTGGATGAAATCAGAAACTCCTCCTCTATCGTCATGGAAGAGAGAATGTCAGTGAGCTAGCCCTTTTTGTTTTTGCACGTCCGCAGCGGTAGTTGAATAAGTTGGTTTGTTCCCAAGCTTTAATTGATATAGACGGTGAAGGCGTTGATCCAGAGGCCCGTTGAGGGTGACTAGGCTAGAATTTTCAAAGGAGATAATGACGACGGAGCAGCGGGCGCCGTGGCGGAGAGAGCAGAGGTGGGAGGGGGACATGGCAACCAGTGGTCGGAGCAGTCATGGCTGATAGTGCCGGGCCGTGATGGCCATCATATTTTCATGCGGCCTGGCGCAAAGGGGGAGCATGATGGAGAAGAAGAGAGAAAGGGGAGAAAAAAAGAGAAGGGACTCAAGGATCATGTGATTAGCATCAAATCTAACACTATTTCTTAACAAAGATATTTTCTAAATCTACACACTATTTCAGAACAGAGGAGTCTTTTGATTTTAGAAATAATATCTCTGCAACTTGACTTGATTATTGTTGGGCTTTTGAGGCAACTTGTTCTAAGATCAATGCCCTGTAATTTTACTTCCACGTTTTGTGTCCTCCTACAATGGAACTTTTTGGATCCTTGGCATCATGATCATAATAGATTGGCCGCCCATCCTAACACTCTTGGATTTTGCAGGGCCCCCTAAATTCTGACTTTATTTTGGTAAATTTTGAAAATTCACAGCTACAAAATCATGTCTTCAGCCAACACGGGCATCGACTAAGTTAAGATAACAAGTGGAATGGGTGTGGCCGACAATGGCTGCCATGACCGGAGCCACTACAAGCTAAGCCGATTTGGTGCTGAAGCCCTGACTGCTCAGAAGTCAAGGATGCTCACATCGTTGGAGTTGGACAAAAATTGAACTTGTATATGTGATAATACGAACTGATTGTATTTTTTTTAAGTTAGATTGTAAATATGTAATTATCTACTGTATATACTTGTTTTACTCCTAGATAGATTTCCTCATCTGTTGATTAATTCATTTAGTTTAAACAATTGTTCAATAGTTGAATATGGTTTTTCCATGTTTTTAATTAACTCTCAATCCTGTAGGGGCCCAGGACCTGATAAAAAATACTCTATCTGTTCCAAAATACTATGTACATTTTAAATTATTCATTGTTCTAAAATAATGTGTACATTTTACAAAATCACATGACTTCATCTTTTCAAAATTGGAGGAGACTTGGAAGGATTGACTGGAATTTGGTTCGTGAACAAGCATACAAGTTGGACGGGCTGTCGGAGAGAAGAAGTCATGTGATTTCTTTGTGGCCTTCATGGTCCAATAAAAATGAGAATTTTCTCAAATGTACATAGTATTTTGGAACGGAGGGAGTAGTACTTCAACCGTTTAGCCAATAACTATAGATAACTTAGTTTTCCACAAAATGTACATGCTAATCTCATTTTCTTCTGACGAGAACAATGACCAAGATACTACTCCCTCCGTCCAAAAATATATGTCTTCATATATGTCCTCATTATAAAACAAAAATGAACTAAAATCAGTTCAGTAAAAGTCCCACTAGTGGGGGCCACGGGATGCAAAGAAGATGAGTCATGCATGCACAAGCTACGTATTGCACGGGACACGAATATCTATGACTCAAATCCTCGAACTTGGGGCAGGAAAGTCTCCGACGGGAATGGTCCTCGCAGGTGAGATGGTCTATATAGAAGAGGACGACGTCGGAGTTGCGAGGTGTGTTGGAGAGGGTTGGTGACGGACGGAGGTGGAGCAGCCAGGAAGAGAGAGAGAGAGAGAGAGAGAGAGAGAGAGTATGAATGGACTAAGCATAGTAGATATGCTTAGTCCTCTTGTCATTAATGGAAAGCCATAGTAGATATGAATGGACTAAGCATTAATATACTAACCAAAAAACAAGAGGACTTAATTAAAATAATAGAACAACTTGATGATGGAAAATTAAAAAAACAATTAATAGAAAATTGTATCAGATTGGATAAACAACCTGATATTCATAGTGATATATATAAAATGTCTGAAGTTCAAAACAGATTAAAAATAAAAACTGATCAACCGGTAACTCTTAATGATTTAAAAAGAGAAGTAAAATAACTAAAACAAGAAATAATCTTGTTAAAACAAGAAAATAAAAACATCAATCTTAAGATAGAATATTTAAATCAACAGATTGGAACTAATGAGGAAACTTTTAATTTAGAACAAAATCCTGATTATTTAAATTTGTTACATCAAGTGACAAGTCAAAAATGGTACATTAATATAACCATTCTAATTAATAAAGAATTTATTTTACCAAATTTATTAGCTCTGGTTGATAGTAGTGCAGACATGAATTATATCAATGAAGGGTTAATACCAACCCGATATTATGAAAAAACTACACAATCATTGACTTCGGCCAGTGGAAATAAACTACAAATAAATTATAAAATATCTAATGTTCATATATGCAATAATCAGAATTGCATACCAATATATTTTTTACTTGTTAAGAATCTTTCTCAACCTGTAATTTTGGGAACACATTTTCATAATGATATTATACCTTTAGAAAAAATTGATTCTACAGGTATATATACCAAAATAAATAATAAATCAATTGTATTTGAGTTTGTTACTGATCTTCAAACTAAATTTCTTAACTGAGTTAAGAAAATAATTTTAAAAGAAAAGCAAATTAATTTTTTTCAAGAAGAAATAAATCATTTTAATATAGAAGAAAAACTTCAGCAATCTGAAGTAATTCATAAAATAAAATTATTAGAAGATAAATTTAAAAAAGAAGTTTGTAATGACCTGCAAAATGCTTTTTGGGACAGAAAGTGTCACGCCCCGAAATCCCATACCTCGATCGGAGTGCGGAAGACAATCAATGAGATACATTTCGAGGTAGAGATCCCGGTACGCGACCGAACAGTCGATTTACCCACCGATTACAATCATCTCAAAAGGACGTGTAACCGATTATGACCGCAATCAGTGTAATACAATAATATACATCAATGAATACTATGAAATGAATTTACTTAATAATAATCCCTTTTTGAAAGTCAAATAAAATAAACCTATAAGTCTATGGCACACAATTGCCAATAATGTCATAAGCATCAATAAAAGCAAAAACAAAAAAATAAATAATCTTTAAACTCTTCTCGGCGCCTTCAATCCGCCATTCCACTACTGCACTTCCTGATCTCACTTTTCAATTGCGCCTGCATCAGAGGATGCATGAGTATTTCACAGTCAATACATACCTTTCATGCTCAGCTCTAGATAGGAATTCCTCATTCGCATTAGTGTTTATAATACAAATATCAAAGATAAAAAATCAAGAATCTTAGATGATTTGAATTCCAAGTAGAATATCAAACCGACATCAACGCTTTTAAAATAGATAGTTAGGAATCATTGCATAATTATTTCTGCTAGATGGGAGAACTCAAGAAGCTAGTCGAAGAGGGGAAAATAAAATATATTGGGTTGTCTGAAGCCTCTGCTTCAACAATTAGGAGGGCGCATGCTGTACATCCAATTACTGCAGTACAGCTGGAGTGGTCTTTGTGGACGAGGGATGTAGAGGAAGATATAGTTCCTACTTGTAGGTGGGTCTCCTAAGCGGCAACTTTCTGTAATTTCATGTGAATTTTAGGGATGCCTAATGTTGTTTTTTCGTGACTGTGGATTCCAGGGAGCTTGGTATAGGAATTGTTCCATATAGTCCTCTTGGGAGGGGCTTTTTTTCATCAGGACCAAAAATAGTTGACGGTTTGGCACCAACTGATTTTCGGAAGGTAGTCTGTCGAACTTTTGCTTGTTGGCTTGTATTACAGATTTAATAATTTTTGACAATCCTGTGGGAAATATAATTTGACCGCTAAGAATAGTGCTGTAGCTAAATCTAGAGCTGAGACTGGATATTCTTTCAATTTAATCAGTATAACCTACTCCAACTATTGGAGATAGTATCTTCTCTGTGAGAGTGAGAGACTATGCATCAAATGATAGAAGGGTGTTTAACCCTTAGAAAATTGTGAGCATGGCCAACATTCACTAATAAAGTATATGAAATTTTTTTGTAGGCTTTACCTCGATTTCAAGCCGAGAATCTAGAGCAGAATGCTCTCATATTTGAGCGTGTTAGTGAGATGGCTGCACGAAAGGGTTGCACTTCTTCACAGCTTGCATTGGCTTGGGTCCACCATCAGGGAAGTGATGTATGCCCCATCCCTGGAACCACAAAGATTGAGAATCTAAACCAGAATATTGGAGCTCTATCTGTGAAGCTTACACCAAAGGAAATGGCTGAGCTCGAGTCATACGCCAATGCAGATGCAGTTAAGGGTGATAGATATGGAGGGCTGACTTCTACCTGGAAGGAATCAGAAACTCCTTTGTCGTCCTAAAATGAAGAATGAGAATGAGCTCCGTGCTATCTCTGCTAGTTGCTAGTTGTTGTTGACTTGGCATTATGAGAACAATATCAGTTGGACATGGGTTCTATAGAACTATCTTGAAAATAATGAGTAATATGGCTTGTGTTCTACTCCCGTCATCCAGAAAATGGTGGCAGGATTCGAGAATGAGTTAAATTTATTGACCTGTAGGGCCCACAACACGTTCATGAGGTTCTATTGGCAAGTAGGCAAATGCAGTCATTTAATTTTGGATCCATAATTTTTCAAATGCAGTCCGGCATTTTTCAACAGAGGCTTTTCCTCTATGTCGAGAACTAGTTACATCACTAGACCTCAAACGCAAGGTTGTTTTATTAAAAAAAAACTCAAGCTCCTGAATTAATGTATGCAACAATGAGCTTATTACCTTAAACTCATGCATGTGAAAAAAGAATACTGATTGTACAAACTCTCTAGTAATGTTTTGGTTGTCTATTAGATTTACTAGCTCTGTCCTAGAGCTTAAGTTATTTTAACAAACATATAACACAAGATTTTTTTTTATAACGAGGGGTGTCCAAGTCGTTAGGACCCAACTCTGATTAGAAGGCCCACTGCTAATTCCCTCGGATGCATGCAAGGCCCACCCATCATACGCTTAATCCTGGGCGGGTGGCCAACAGAGTAGCGGGGGTTCTAAGTCAAGGACCTCAACTTCAAGAAGCAGGCCCTAGCTATCACGCCAATGCCCCGTTGGTTCACATTACACACGTAATATCTCCAAATCTGGGCGGGTGGATAACGCACTCTGCATAATCACATACATAACATATGAAGTTGTTGTCTTTTCTTGAAAAATCACTCTTTTATTGTTATGAATCATCTTTTGATCATCAATATTTACAACTCATTTGTTTACCGTTGGACACTTATGACCTAAAAAAGCGGGTGTAAAAGTTTGCACTACAGGAAAGAATTTCCACCCCAAAAGTAAAAGGGGATGAGTCACCAAAGTTCTTGAGATTAAGATAGCCTATATTAGGAATTTCGTTTATAGGGAAGTGTCCAACGGTAGTAAGTGACCTCTTAGAGCACCCCAAAAATTAGTAAGTTTATTAAAACCGAATTAGACCTTCTTGATACTTCATTTTGTTATGTTTTGCTTCATTGTTAAATAGGGTGAAAAGAGCTTTCCAACGCCACTGAATGTATGCGATTTGGAGTTCGGAGTAAAAAGATATGAGAAGTTGAATTTTGAATTGCCGTAGTTGCGATCAATCGCCAGGATTTACAATCGATCGGCCCAGATTGAACCGATCGATTGCTTCGCTAAACCATCGATCGTATCTACTGTGATTTTTTATTGTTTTGATTTCGGAGCAACCGATAGATTGGCAGTGGTTACGATCGATCGGCCGTATCGCGATTATTTGCGGAAAGCATGCAACGATTGATCGCCATGTCGTCAATTGATCGCCCATTGCGGTTTGCAATTTTCTTGGCGTTTTTGGCTTGGATTTGTTTGGGAAAGATGTCATATCCTAACTAGACTTAGATTGCATGTTCCTAGACGGATCTTAGAGCTTTCTTATTGGCGGAAAGAGTCCATGATATGGGAGGATTTGTTTTAAGAAGAGATTTTCTTAAACTCTATATAAACCCTTGTGGAGTTGGCTTGTGCTATTGAAACCCTAGCCTTAGAACGTCCAGAGCCATGTTCTTCTCCTTCCCACGTTCATCCTTCCCCTAAAGGCTTCTTCTTGGTGGGAGATTCGCGAGAGCTTGGAGCAAGAGCTTGGTTGCAAGGCGAAGAAGGCTAACGTTAAGCGTAGAGGGAGGATCTTCGCAAGATAAGAGTAGGATGGTTTTTCCCTTTTCTTTTATTCATCCATATGATGTTTATAAGTGTTCTTATTCAGTACCATAATGTATTGCTTTGATTCATGTGAGATTATTTGAATTATGACTCTAATTTCCATTCATCTTGTGATGTGATCATATATGCTTTCATGCTAAGTGTCTAAATGGGATTCATACCCAAAGTTGGTTGCTTTATTCATTATTTAAAGTGCTGAAGTCCTAATCTTATTTTGTGGATCTTAATCCATGTTGATTCTTGTGTCATACTGATTGTCTTGTATTAATTGTCCTAATTGTGAGGTATTAACATCTATGACTGTGATATATGATATGTAATATAATAAAGGGGTATACTTTGTAATTCCAGACAATCCTAGGATGTGCAATTGACCTAGGAGGGGAGTATTGTTGTCTGTTAATAATATATTATCATCTATAATGAGTTATTAAGTGAGATAATCAAGTTTAATTAAGAATCTTAATCTTGGCCAGAACTGTTTCTATACTAATAGTCTGTAGTAATTAAATCATAACTAATTCAAGGAAAATTATAAATATATAAAATTAGTGGGGTTAGAAACTAGACTCATAAGGGTATTATCATTAAAAATTTTAGAGGTTTAGTCTTAATGTACAGAGTCCGACAGCCATCGGAAGAGGACTATTGTGCAGAAGACAGTGAGTCGAATGTGAGAGAAAATACTAAGTATTTAAATAACATTATGTAATATGGTATGAGAATAATTAACGTGTCAACATCATTATTTAGACTATATGTTTATGGAATATCACAGTAAAGTTGGGTTAGAATTAATCCAATTAGGAGGGACAATCCTTTGATCAATAGAACTGTAACCACCTATTTTTTAAAGCGTTTAATGTCGGTTTGAAGTTCCACTTGGAATTCAAATCACCTAAGACTCATTAATATTCTTGTCTCTGATATTTGTATTGTAAATTCTAATGTTTGTGAGGAATTCCTGTCTAGGGCTAAGCATGAAGGTATGCATTGATTGTATTTATATTCCTATGATGAGTTATCATTATCCAAGGTGTTTGAGTTCCTTATTATTCCGAAGAGAGAGTTATATGTCTTGAGAAGCTTTGTTGTTCTATTCTACTCCATTAAGTGAATCATATGTGGTTCAAGACCTTAATGTTCTATTTGTACTCCATGAGTGAGTCATTGTGCTAAGAGTTACTCTATTCTTAGAAAGTTGAGACCCATGTGATTGGTTGTATGATTGTCTGGTTGGACATTGACCTATTTCTCCACTACTTGTTCGGTGGAATCATAGTATGCTCACGAACCATTGCTAGGCCTAGCGTGACCTCCGATATTTATAGAATTTTGATTCCTTATTGCCCGAAGGGAGGCAAATATGTATGTTTAGGCTGTATGACATTACGGAAGGTCTACAGTCTCCGCTCATTGTGCCCGTAAGCACAGATGGGGCCTGTAACACCCAAAAAATTAGTAAGTATTTTTAAAACCAAAATTTGACCCTCTTAATGTTTGATTTGGTCTTTTTTTTGTATAGAAATTAAAGTTGGTGAGAAGAGCTTTCCAACACCACCTATTATGCGTGATTTGGAGTTCGGAGTGAAAAGATATGAGAAATTGAATTTTGATTGAGCGTGGCTGCGATCGATCGCCATAAGAAACGATCAATCGGCAAGTTGAACCGATCGACTCCTTATCAAAACGATCGATCGTAGTTACTGTGATTTTTGAATGTTTTGTTTCGCATAAAGCGATCGATCGGCAATAATTGCGATCGATCGACTGTAACGCGATAGTGTAGAACAACGCATACAACGATCGATCGCCATATAGTCGATCGATCGCCGGTTGTAGTTTTGCAATTTCTAACTTATCTTGGGGTGAATTTGCATGGAAAAGATACCAAATCCTAATTGGACTTGATTTGCACGTCTCTAGAAGGATCTTGAGGCCTTCCCATTGGTTGGAAGTGTTCATGATTTGGAAAATTAGTTTATGAAGGGATTCTCTCCCAATTCTATATAAACCCTAGAGAGTTGGTTTATGCCATTGCAAAAACCTAACCCTAGAACATCCAGAGACCTTTCCCCTTCTCTTTCCCACATTCACCCACCTCCTTTAAGGCCTCTTCTTGTGGGAGTTTGCAAGAGCTTGGAGTGGGAGTTTTGGAGGAAGCGGAGGAGACGAGCAACGCGTAGAAAGGCTGAATCTTCGGTGAATTAAGTAGGATGGTTTTTCCCCTCTTCTCTCTTCTGATTATATGATATTGACAAGTGTTCTGATTTAGCACCTTAGTGTATTGTATGGATTCTTGTGAGATGAATGAATTGTGTCATTATTTCTATGTGTAGTGCATCATAATCATATGTGCATTCATGTTCCATTTCTAGATGGGAATTTGCACCTAAAGTCTGATACTTTATTAATTTTCCAGACACTATAAGTTCTGATATTGCTTGGTTGATCATGATCCACGTTGAGTTTTGTGTCTTAAGGCGTGTCTTGCATTAATTGTCTTGTTTGGGATGTATTAATATTTAAAAACTGTGTTATATGTAAAAGAACACAAGAAAGAAGTGAACTTTAGTAATTCCAGATAATCCTAGGTTTTGTAATTGGTCTAGGAGGGGAGTATATGGTCTGTTAATGATATATTATCATCTATAATGTGTTATTAAGTAAGATAATCAAGTTTGATTAAGAGTCTTAATCTCTGCTAGAAACTGTTAATCAAGTTTGATTAACAGTCAGTAGTAAATAATTCATAACTAATTCAAATAAAATTGGAAAAATATAAAATCAGTGGGGTTAGAAATTAGACTCACGAGGGTATTATCAGTAAAAATTTCAGAGGTTAAGTAATACTGTACAGAGCACAGTATCCATCGGAAGAGGACTATTGTGAAGGAGACAGTGAGCTGAATCTGAGAGAAAATACTAAGTATACAAATAACATCATGAAATATGATATGATAATGTCTAATGTGTTAATACCAGTAATTGGACTATATACTTATGGAATATTACAGTAAGAATTGGGTTAGAAGTAATCTAATTAGGAGGGATAATCTTTTGATCAAGAGGTTTATAACTATCTACCTTGAAGCATTAATGTCAGTTTGATATTCCACTTGGAATTCAAATCATCTAAGATTATTTGATTTCTTATCTCTGATATTTATATTATAAAATTTCAATGCGTATGAGGAATTCCTATCTAGGGCTGAGCATGAAAGGTATGTATTGATTGTATGTTACTCCTTCAGTGAGTTGTTATTATTCGAAGTGTTTGGGTTATCTTGTTATTCCAAGAGTGATTTACATGCCTTTGAAAAGCTTGTTATTCTATGCTACTCCAATGAATGAGTTATGTGTTGGCCAAAGACCTTGACACTTCTATCCATACTCCGTGAGAGAGTCTATTCTGGTAAGAGATACCTTATGATCTTATAGTGTTACGACCTCTATTCCTTTGAGATATTGCTTATATTAATTTCATGATTGTTTCTTCCACTGGAGATCTTGCGAGACTCTCCCCATGGTGGATTCATAGTATGCTCAATTAAACCATCGCTAGATCTTGCAAGGTCACTTATATTTATGAAATTACGATTCCATACTGCCCGAAGGGAGGCACTATAAGTACGTTAGATTGTGGACATTACGGAAGGTCCTCAGTCTCTGCCCATCTTGTCCGTAAGCACTGGTGGGGCCAGCATCCTAGATGCATGGCAGGGTTCCAAAGAGAGGACCCCTAGGGTGGTTCTAGTATATTATTTCAGTCACTTGCGAGCGACCAGTTAGCGAGCAGAAATTGTAACTCCTTTCACTTTAGATGTCTGGAGCCTTTGATATGATTATCATTCTCTTCTTACCCTTATGTATGGTAGGAGCCTTATTGATATTTTTCCTATACTTGCGAGTTGGAATTGTTATTATTGACTAACCTGGCAGGTGTATCGACCTCGGTTCAGTTGAAATATTGTGGAATGTCTATAACCTTTGTTATTCTTATTCTCTTCATACTGCTTATTTTAATTCAGTGGGTTTTTACATCTTACTGAGTGTTTCTATGAAATACTCATGCATCCTCTGATGCAGGCACAAATGAAAATTGAGATCAGGAAGTGCAGTAGTGAGAAGGCGGATTGTAGGCGCCGAGAAGAATTTAAAGACTATTTAGTTATTTGTTTTACTTTTATTGATGCTTATGCTATTATTGGCAATTGTGTGCCATAGACTTATTGTAACACCCAAAAAATTCGTATGTTAACTAAAGGTATCTATTTTAGGAAACTAGTTTAAAATAGGAAAGTTTCATTTCCTAATTTGATTTCTGGTTACGTGATGTGCTTTGATGTGTTATTCGATTTAATGATGTGATATAATTTGTTAATCGCATGGCTAATAGTAGTAGAAAACCAGGATGCGAGGGTTGGTCCTGACGCTAGGCACAACTTGGCGCTGAGGCCAGCCTGGCGCCAGGGTTTGAGAACACTTGACGCCAGGAGTGGGGCCAGGCGTCATGGCATGTGTTCAGTGTATTACTCTTAATTAGTAAAGTGAATTGCTTTTGATGTGTGGTTAGTGATGCACGCGTGTTAGTATGACGAGTAGTGCAACCGCGGGACCTCAGAGACCTGTGCATGTAGGACTCAAGCCAAGACGCAGGACCTGGGCGTTGAGCTACGTGGCACTAGCCCAGGGGTGATTTATGAACGTGGGTAACCTTGCCATAAGATGATCTTCGGATGGTTGGAGTGATCTTGAGTCGGCTGGAGTGAATCTTGGAGCAAAATCTATGATTTGACCTAATAGTGGTAAGTATCGCGGAGGATCGGGAAGTATCAGTTCGATTGAGATAATTAAGGAAGATAAATCTTAATTAAAAAGAGATAAATATTTCACTTTTTAATCAACCAATAGGAAGGGGATGTCTAGTTGGTTGGCCTTTGGTCTTGGGACGTTCACAAAGGATTTGGCTTGAAAAATACCAGCCAGCTCTCTCTCTTGTGCTTATATAGACCCAAAACCTACTACAACTAGGATATCTCCAAATCAAGACTCCTTCCTAATCCAAACTCTCACTACCAATTAAAAGCTCTCCCTCATTAGTAAGGGACGTTCATCCATGTTAATCCATTGGGTTTCCTTCATTTAATTAGGATTTCAAATCTCTAATAAGATTTGTTCACTATCTTAATCCTAATTACAGCACACTGTCATACGCATAATAGTCCAATTCCGACTCTTCCCACGGTCCGTCCAGTTGGACTTAGACTCTGACATTTTTATTGGAGTTATCTCTATGAGTCTAGTTTTTAACCCCACTGATTTCATATTTTTCCAATTTTCTTTGAATTAGTTATCATTTATTTACTACAGACTGTCGACACAGAAATAAGACTGGCCGAGTTTACAATCTTAATCATATTTTACATATCTCCTTCTCCTTCTCCTTTGTTCCAGCAAGCTTTATACTTTTTCCTTCATCTCAAGAGTCAACGATCGAAGCGCTAAATGGCGGCATCGTGTAGAGGAATCAAAAGCCTTCGCGAGGAAGCAAGAAGATACTACGTTTGGACTAGGTAGGATGATTTTTCCCACACTCTTGGATCTGAATTTCATACCTTGTTCAAGTGCTTCTTGTGTCAATATATTGATTTATGATTGTGAGTCTTCATGAGAGTCAATCGCTAAGTACTAATCTTTTGAATTATCCAGTTATTACGTGTTGTTGCTCAATCGTGTGAACCTTGATGTTCTAATTCCTAATTGTTACACATGCTAGCCCAATGATGGGAAGTTTGATTTGTTTGGAGTCCTCTTTGAAGCTCCCTTGTGTCCCTTTTGGTCTTTGACATTGCTGTCTAAATTTTATCGTCCTTAATTAGTTGTCCAGTTTGCCTAATTCAACTAGAAAAAGGGGTATGTGTGTGAGATGAATTAAGATAATGAAAGTACACCTCAATCCTTGTAAAGATTATGACACATCATACCTAATAAAGTTCTGGAATGAGTAAGATATAGAAGATATTCAAGTATACTATGTATTATTGAACGGATTATGGGGTAAACACATTCACAATTTGATTAGAACTATGATTAAGGGTCTCGGCCAGAACTGTTTTTGCACTGATAACTTTTATTAAAATATTTGTAACTAATTATATAAAAATCATAAAAATATGCCATTTGTTGGGTTGTAAACTAGACACATAGGAGTAATCACATTAAAATTTTCAGAGTCTAATTCCTTATGTTTTGACGTTGGTAAGGGTTGGAAGTTGACTAATATGTAAAAATAGAACACTATAATTATGGTAAAGGTTGGGAAAACTTTATCAAAGCAATAGTCTATGCTATAATAAGTATACTAAGAACTTTATATGTATTATATAAGACTTTAAGTAATATTACAGTAGGATAGACTAAGTATAATACTATAGTATCATGGGCTAATGGCGAGTGGTTTGATGTTCATCAAGTCTTATGTGTTCCACTAGTGATATTGACTCAATTCATGTTTCCAATTGGAAACCGAACCATCTATTTCTCTTTGACCCAAGTTTAAAACCTTGAAGTCTTGCCATCAGGTATTTGATCAATGCATTTCTATTCGTTTGAGAAACTTCAGTTGACCTATTATTGAGTCTGTTTGAGTCAAGTCTTCTTTGAAACCGGAACTTGATATTCTTCATGATATAACTTGTGATTTCTTGGAGTCTTGAAAGGCAACTCTTGATTAAGTCTTTCTCTATGAGTCTTATCTAGGGCTATGCATGTGTAACATGATCGTTGTTGAAATCTATGTTGTATTCTTTTCGTGAGTCTCATGTTCATTGAGATATTAAGATCTCATTGATACTCTTTTACAAGCCGTCTGCTGATCGAGATATGGAAATCTCATTAGTACTCTTTTGGTGAGTCAATCGTTGGTAAAAGATACCTTGAATCTCAGAGTATTGTAATCTCTACCGTGCAAAAGATTTCTAAGATATATATTGGATTATTTCTCCACTAGAGACCTTGTGAGAATCTCTCCAAGGTGGACTCATAGTATGCTCATGAGCCATTGCTAGACCTTGCGAGATCTTCTATATTTAGGGAGTTGCGATTCCTTACTGCCCAAAAAGAGGCACATACGTACGTTTAGGCTGTATGACATTACGAAAGGTCTGCAGTCTCCGCCCATTGTGCCCGTAAGCACCGATGGGGCCAGCATCTCTAGACGCATGGCCGAGTTCCGAAGGGAGAACCTCTAGGATGTTCTGGTATATTTTACCTTTTGCGATCGATAAATTCAGCGAGCAGAAATTGTAGCTCCTTGCACTATAGATGCCTGGAGCCATTAGTATTTTGACTATTCTCTCCTTACACCGGTATTTGTTTGAAGTCGTATAATTTATTGTCCTTGCTCTATACTTGAGAGTCAGGAAGCATTGATGTTCGGAGTCTTGGATTATAGTAATTTCTCTCCTTACACTTCGATTGTTTAGGAGTCTTCATTGATGCTGTTATTTCCTCTTATAATGGAATTCTTATTGCTCAGTTCAAATATTCTTGATTATTCAATTGTCTCATATTAAACCCTACTATTTGTCCTATATTGTATATTCTGTTCTTGTGGATTTTTGCATTCTACTGGGTATTTCTTCGGAATACTCATGCATCCTCTCATGCAGGCATGAAGAAAGTATAGCTATGGCAAGTACAGATAATGGAAGACTTAAAGACAGTTGTGGAAGATAAAGCTATCTTTGTTATTTTAAATTTAGTGTTAATATTATTGGCATGTTGGCCAAAGCATTTTAATGATTTTGATTTTTAGTTATTTTAGATGACTTGTATTATGGATTAATTTAAGATTATTAAGTTCTCATTGCATATGTGTTAATGATGTTATTTAAAGACTCAGTTGTGTTATGTCGAGTACACAGCTATTCATGGTGATGTTAGACGGGATATTTGAGTATTCAGTCATATCTCAGGGTTTCTGGCCTCAAACATACTCATGAAAGAAAAAAAAAATGTCTTCCGCACTCCGATGAGGCCGGGAATTTTGGGGTGTGACACTTATAGGTTTATTTTATTTGACTTTCCTAAATGGATTATTATTAAGTAAATTCATTTCATATTATTTATTGGTGTCTGTTATTGTATTACACTGATTGCGGGCATGATCGGTTACACATCCTTTTGAGATGATTGTAATCGGTTGGAAAATCGACTGTTCGGTCGCGTGCCTGGGATCTCTACCTCGAATTGTATTCCATTGATTGGCTTCCGCACTCCGATCGAGGTATGGGATTTCGGGGTGTGACATGGCCAGCATGCCTAGACGCGTGGCCGGGTTCCGAAGGGAGAACCTCTAGGATATTCTGATAAGTTTCCACGTGGTTGGTAAACAGCGAGCAGAAATTGAATCTCTTTGCACTTTTGATGTTGAGAGGTATTATGATTGTTGATTATTTTTCTTACACCATTGACATGTTTAGAGTGGTATATGTTGCTATCCTTTCTCTATACTTAAGAGCCAGGAGTCCTTTTGTGTTGACTGACCTTTCTTTTCAGGTGTATAGTCCTTTGGTTCAGTCCAGATGTTGTTGAATATCCATAATCATTTGTTGTCTTTATTTCTCTTCACACTGCTTGACTCTTTATCAGTGAGTTTTTACATCCTACTGAGTGTTTCTATGAAATACTCATGCATCCTTTGATGCAGGCGCAAAAGAAAGCTGACATCAGGAAGTTGCAGTAGAAGAGAAGCGGTTGGAGGAGCCGTGAAGAGATTTAGAGTTTATTTAGTTATTTGCTCTGCTTTCTGTTGATGCTTTTGACATTGTTAGCAGTTGTGTGCCGTAGACTTATAGGTTTATTTTATTTGTTTTCCTTAAAGGATTATTGCTGGAATAAAAGTTAAGTAAATTCATTTCATATTATTTAATAATGTCTATTATTATATTGCACTGATTGCGGGCATAACCGGTTATACGTCCTTTTGAAATGATTGTAATCGATGGTGAGATCAACTGTTCGGTCGCGTGCTCGGAATCTCTACCTCGAAATGCAATTCTCTTGTTGGCTTCTGCACTCCGATTGAGGTGTGGGATTTCGGGGCGTGACAATAGTATTATGAATTTTAAAAAGGGCAATAAATCCGGACTGTGGGAGTAATACTATAATTTCTACAACTCAAGCCCACACAAGGCTTAAACGGGATTGGGCGTTTTTCTAATATTTCAATAAAATGGGCCTAAAAATTCTTGACATTACATATAGAGAGCAGAACAAAGCTGTGAATTTTGGCATGGAGGAGATACTGGTTCCACAAGCTGCCAAAGGAACTAATTTTACTACAGGTGGACATGTCTCATCAGACTTGACAGAGAAATATTTCTTTTAGTTCTTTGTTTTTTTATTAATTTTTCTTTCCTTGTACCGAAAAAAAAAACTTCTCGTTATTGATTCTGGAAAAGATTGCTTCCTGTGTGCAAATTACATTTCCACTACAAGAAGCTGAACACATATAACGAAAATTACAATGAATAATAATACTCCCATCTGATTTTGATACATTTTGGAATAGTACTAATTCCACACCGAGGGAGCATAATATAATATCGCCATTTCGGCACATAAAGAATAGCTTGGAGCAAAAGAAAAAAAACAATCTCAAACAAATCGTAGCAATTACTTGGAACAACTCAAGCTCCAATAACAATCTTGCTGTTACACAAGAGACACATTGAGATGTATGGTAGTCTGTGGACACAACCGCTTTCGAGGAATTGGGTGTTGATGGATAGTCTCCACAGTCTAAACTAATCTTGAGATGCATGTTTCTAACACTAGTCGAGTGCATGCATCATCTTCAGGCTTTCTGCTTCCCCACTTGCTTGGCAATGTCCAGGACCATTTCTGCATTCATGATGATCCGGTGCTCACAGCTTTTCTCGGACAGTTTGAGATAAAATACTGCAAAAATAATGACCTGGTAAAACACCAAAGTGCCACCAATTTGCTTTCACTCAATAATGCACAAGTCCCATGGCCTGTCACAGTAAATAAATCTATGTTTTCAAGCATTTTGTGATTTTTAAATTACTGAACAGGATAGAAAAATGAGAATCGAACGGGACAAAAAAATGCTAAATCGAGGAGGGGCACAAATTTCTGCTGACGATTAATCAACACATATCTTCTTAAGAAGGTTCATGAACTGAATAAAAGCATAGACCATGCATTCAAAGCTTCCCAAAAGGTTTGCATTTTTCAAAGGCCACTGTGCCAAAACTATATGGTGAATCCACAATATTCCAAAAGCAAACCTATTGACTTGTTCTAAAGCTATACATCACTGGTCCCGGGGCTCAGAGGGCCTTCCATCTTCGTCCGCAGAAATGCTACCTGGAGGGAGCAATAACAAAAACCTATAAGTGAACACTACTATGCTCAAGCATTAAACGCATATGCACAATAACACTTGAGCATGTTTTTAACTTTGATTAGCCCCCTTGGCTTATGGCAAAGAAAGGCATAACCAAGGCCAAGTTGTTTGAGAGATCTTCTTTGCTTTAGTAAACATCATACTTGGAGAATAAAGAAGTAAATTTCTGAACGAAGAATTAGCATGTGGCTCCATAATGACATCAGACTGCTTCACCAAAGAGCTGTTTAAATTTCTGACTTGAAGATCATTTACATTCTTTGACAGATGGAGTTCATTGATACTGCATGTCAGATTACATGTGAAAAGTTAAAGAATTGGCACAACAAGCTTAAAAGTAATTACGTAAATTCTAATAATTAAAATGGCAAACTTGTGCAAAAATAAAAATGGTACCTTCGATGATAATCTGAAGATCTGTACACATCTTGTCAAAAAGATCATGGTTTTTACAATTTTCAATTATCAAACAGGATGATCCTTTTGTAATCTACATAACATTTGAAGGCATTGATTAGAATGTATTTAAAAAGCACAAATCCTGAAGGATTACATCGCTCAAAAACCTAGGCGCTGTATTATTCCAGGTAGTCAAAATTTCATAACAACATGAGAATCTTGCTAACTCATGCACTACCCTGTTGGCTTCACGGAAGACATGGAGGAAAGCATCTTATTCCTAGTTTGAACTCAAGGCCATAGCCACCTCCATACTCGCCTCCAAATTGCTCCTTGATCCAACCTCCCCCGCAAACAATTGATCTCTTCGAGTGCATCCCCTTCAAAACACGAGCTTGTTAACCCCTTCTCCTGAGTTCTCACTGCTAAACCTCCATCTCCACAGCCGAATTGGCCCATTGGTAGAATTCTCATGCACAAATAATGACCAAACCTCTTTCATCCCTTACCATCATTGGAATGACATGGAAGAATATACGGCTTTGATCATTGGAATCAATTAGCACAAGAGCTACAAATAAAGTCTCTTTTAGCCTTTGGAGACTCCCAACTAATCGTCAATCAGATGAAAGGAAAACCATTTCATTCTGAAAATCCTTATGGTGATAAAATTCCGGACAGAGGGAGTATGTGTGTTGTTTGCTTCTTCTTCTTCTTTTTTTTTTCGTTTTCCTGGATGGAGGGAATAAAAAATGCTAATTTCATAAACTCCTCCCTACAATTGTACCTAAAAAAACTTCTTTCATAAAAGCTTCCCCTTTAGTTAGTTGGTTCCTTTTGAGTATGCTTAAATCTTGTTGTGTACCCATAGGTAAATTTCAAAATTGGCTGTTATACCTAATATATCTCTTATCTTTGAACTCCAGGGAGCTTGGTATGGGGATTGTTCCATATAGCCCTCTTGGGAGGGGCTTTTTTCATCCGGACCTAAGATGGTTGATAATCTGGCTTCAGATGATTACCGTGAGGTACTTGGTCTAACTTTTCCAGAATGATTGTTCTCCTTCCGTTCCATATTAGTAACTACAGTGGGAAAATGTGATTTTTACTGAATGGTGGGAGCATCTCACAAGCTTCTTAAGTTGAGGCAAATGTAGCAACCAATATGGGATCCACATTTTTTCCAAATGTTGCTGTTAATATGGGAGGGAGGGAGGGAGTATCCATGAATATTGCAGTGACTGGATCCAGAGTTATCTTATATGCCTCGGACTGGCATCCATGCCCTTCTAAGTAGTATCTTCTCTGTACATGTGACGGACATTACAATCAATGGAATGAAGTGTCTCATCTTAGATGATTCAGTGATTGTGGTCATTCCTTGAATGAATCTTTTAACAAAAAAAACCACATTCATTATAAACTTTTTTGTAGGGATTACCCCAATTTCAAGCGGAGAATCTAGAGCAGAATGCTCTCATATTTGAACGTATTAATGAGATTGCTACAAGAAAGGGTTGCACTCCATCACAACTTGCATTGACTTGGGTCGCCCATCAAGGAATTGATGTGCGCCCCATTCCTGGAACAACTAAGGGTGCTTTTGGGAGGAAAAAGCCGCTTTTTATGTAGATAAAGCGGCTTTGTGCAAAATCACGTATGGAAGGACGCTTTTGAGTAAAAGCGATTTTCATTTGACAAAAGCCGCTTTTACTCGAAAACTGGTGCTAAAGAGGCTTTTTAAAAAATCTCATCAGGAGGAGATTTTTTTAAAAAGCGGCTTTTATGGGTTTGGTTTATCCCCATTTAGGATAATTGATGTGATTTTTCCTGGAATATGACACGGCTAATAAAAAATATTTAAGGAATAATTTCTACTAAAATTTTGGCAGAGTCTCCCCTATATTTTTGATATATAAAACACTTGTAATTTTCTTAAACACATGTAGGAACCTGTAATAAAACTCTCTGACGCACAATGTACACAGTACCTTTGTAAGACCATTCACTAATCCCCAATTCACAATTCATAATTCATAATTCATATATAAAACACCTGTACTAATCTCAAACACATGTAGGAACCTGTAATAAAGTTCTCTGACGCACAATGTACACAGTACCTTTGTAAGACCATTCACTAATCCCCAATTCACAATTTACAATTCACATAGTAAGACTATTTGACCATTCACAAGACAATCAGTATCACATTCAACTTATTCATAACCAACAGTACAAGAAATTAATAATTCCAGATAGTAATATTATGTTCATAACCAACTGCACTTTAATAAAATTTATCGGAATAAGTTCGACACCAGTATCACAATTTTCTGATTCATTACCAATTCTACAACAAAGAAAATGTTCACAACCGAAAGTGTACTTGGTACAAAAAATGAGTTGGGTACTTGGGTGAGTGAAATACAAAAAATTTTCATCACCATAGCTACAATCAACTACACCATAGCAAAGAAAAGTACTTGGGACTGTAGCCAAAAAATCCCAATTTAACTCATATCAAAAGGCTTAAAATGAGTTGTATATAATTAGAATCTAATTAGTTACTAGAGGTAGACCGAAATGGTCTCCAATAGCATCCCTAATTGAATCACGTACAATAGTCATAATTGCCTCATTAGGCATAATGTTTGGACCTATATTCTCATCTTCCTGTAAAGGTGGCACAAAGTCATCATTTTTCCATTTAGCAAACAAAGCATCCTTAAGATCTGGACTCCATCATTTTTGTTCCTTAATATAGTTATGAAGGGCCATGGACACAATCACTATCTTACATTACTTTTTAAAACTATATGGTAGAAACTTTGTCAAACTTTGTCCATATCAATGAAGTGCATATGAAACACAATGAACCAACCAGCAAAAAAAATTGCAATATCAAAATTGATCATAGGGAATTTGTATAAACACCAGCAACTGCATGTAAATTTATAAGTAAGGGAATTTCAAAACCACCATTAATATCCCCAGTTCATTCCAAATGTTATTACTAGCCCATTTTGGCAAATCAAACATTACAACTAGTTTTGGACGAAGGTTGTACAACACAACCGACCGAATCATCAGAGCAGAAACGTTGAGACCAAAAAGAAAGAGATTTTTTTATAATACCAAACAAAAAGACAAAAAAGAAAGCAAAAATAGGACATACCTGATCGGAGACGGCGGCGATCCAGTCGGAGACGGCAACGATCTAAGCCGAGCAGAGGGAAGACGACGACGGCCGAGCTGAGGGAACGTGGTCGGCGGCCGAGCGAAGGGAAAGCGCTTTAGGAGTGGGCGTTACCATGCGGGTTACGATTTAACTTTTGGTTAAAATATGGACGGCTAGCCCCTACCTGGATGAAATCAGAAACTCCTCCTCTATCGTCATGGAACAGAGAATGTCAGTGAGCTAGCCCTTTTTGTTTTTGCACGTCCGCAACGGTAGTTGAATAAGTTGGTTTGTTCCCAACCTTTAGTTTGGTATGTTTAAGATTTTCAAAATATTGCTGTTTTTTATTGGACCATGGGGCCTCTCTTCTCCCTAGTCACCCCTCATCTGGTTCTAGTCAAAAGAGGGTGAACCAGCTTCCTTGTTCGCTTCTTCCAATTAATTTCGTCTTCTTACAAAGCATGTGCCCTTTTGCCAAAATTCGCATGACTTGAGGACCACAGAGGCTTCGGCGAAGCAATCGAAGGGGGGAATCGGGGCTGTTAAAGGATGAGGGTGAATAGTCAAGATCTGAGTCTGGCATGTGCAGCTTGAAGAACAAATCGAAGAAAACCCTCAACGCAGTAGATGCTGAGCGACCAATTGATATAGACGGTGAAGGCGTTGATCCAGAGGCCCGTTGAGGGTGACTAGGCTAGAATTTTCAAAGGAGGTAATGACGACGGAGCAGCGGGCGCCGTGGCGGAGAGAGCAGAGGTGGGAAGGGGACATGGCAACCAGTGGTCGGAGCAGTCATGGCTGATAGTGCCGGGCCGTGATGGCCATCATATTTTCATGCGGCCTGGCGCAAAGGGGGAGCATGATGGAGAAGAAGAGAGAAAGGGGAGAAAAAAAGAGAAGGGACTCAAAGGATCAAATCTAACACTATTTCTTAACAAAGATATTTTCTAAATCTACACACTATTTTAGAACAGAGGAGTCTTTTGATTTTAGAAATAATATCTCTGCCACTTGACTTGATTATTGTTGGGCTTTTGAGACAACTTGTTCTAAGATCAATGCCCTGTAATTTTACTTCCACGTTTTGTGTCCTCCTACAATGGAACTTTTTGGATCCTTGGCATCATGATAATAATAGATTGGCCGCCCATCCTAACACTCTTGGATTTTGCAGGGCCCCCCTAAATTCTGACTTTATTTTGGTAAGTTTTGAAAATTCACAGCTACAAAATCATGTCTTCAGCCAACACGGGCATCGACTAAGTTAAGATAACAAGTGGAATGGGTGTGGCCGACAATGGCTGCCATGGCCCGAGCCACTACAAGCTAAGCCGATTTGGTGCTGAAGCCCTGACTGCTCAGAAGTCAAGGATGCTCACATCGTTGGAGTTGGACAAAAATTGAACTTGTATATGTGATAATACGAACTGATTGTATTTTTTTTTAAGTTAGATTGTAAATATGTAATTATCTACTGTATATACTTGTTTTACTCCTAGATAGATTTCCTCATCTGTTGATTAATTCATTTAGTTTAAACAATTGTTCAATAGTTGAATATGGTTTTTCCATGTTTTTAATTAACTCTCAATCCTGTAGGGGCCTAGGACCTGATAAAAAATACTCCATCCGTTCCAAAATACTATGTACATTTTAAATTATTCATTGTTCTAAAATAATGTGTACATTTTACAAAATCACATGACTTCCTCTTTCCAAAATTGGAGGAGACTTGGAAGGATTGACTGGAATTTGGTTCGTGAACAAGCATACAAGTTGGACGGGATGTCGGAGAGAAGAAGTCATGTAATTTCTTTGTGGCCTTCATGGTCCAATAAAAATGAGAATTTTCTCAAATGTACATAGTATTTTGGAACAGAGGGAGTAGTACTTCAACCGTTTAGCTAATAACTACAGATAACTTAGTTTTCCACAAAATGTACATGATAATCTCATTTTCTACCGACGAGAACAACCACCAAGATACTACTCCCTCCGTCCAAAATTATATGCCCTCATATATATCCTCATTATAAAACAAAAATGAACTAAAATCAGTTCAGTAAAAGTCCCACTAGTGGGGACCACGGGATGCAAAGAAGATGAGTCATGCATGCACAAGCTACATACTGCATGGGACATGAATATCTATGACTCGAATCCTTGAACTTGGGGCAAGGAAATCTCCGACGGGAATGGTCCTCGCGGATGAGATGGTTTATACAGAAGAGGACAACGTCGGAGTTGCGAGGTGTGTTGGAGAGGGTTGGTGACGGACGGAGGTGGAGCAGCCAGGAAGAGAGAGAGAGAGAGAGGCGGAGACGAAAGGGAGAGCTTGAAGAAGAGGCGGAGAATTTGGAATGGTGATGGCTGTTGGTGAGACGCCGGCTTCGGAGAGGCGGTGGTAAGGCCGACGGTGGTAGCGCAAGGGCGGCAAAGGGTGAGGCACACCCCAAAGTAAACAGAGGAAACTAGGTCACGGGATTTTGTTTTTGATTCCCGTCCTTAACCCATTCGATATGAGTCTGGGCATATCCAGGAGTGTCGGATACGTATGAAAAATATTTTCCTAATCAAATTACCTGATCTTAGGTAAAGTTATAATTTCTCTTTCTATTCAGCTCTTTCTTCCCTCCCTCTGTTGACGTGGCAAAATCTGGGTGGTGGTAACGTGATTTTGGTGACTAAATTAGTCAGGATAAACAGGTCCGATACGTATCTGATTTTTTGTTTTGTTTTTTTTTCCGTGTCCGATTTTCAGATGCCCGTGCTTCATAGCCTGTGAGTCACACCATATGTTAACTTTTTCTTTTTTATACTCCTTCAGTCTGGAATTATTGTCACCATAAAGATTTTCAGAATGAATTAATTTTAGTTCATTTTGAAAATCCTTATGGTGATAAAATTCCTTGACGGAGGGAGTAGGTGTGTTGTTTGCTTCTTCTTCTTTTTCTTTTTTTTTTCGTTGTCCTAGATGGAGGGAATGAAATGCTAATTTCATAAACTCCTCCCTACAATTGTACCCTAAAAAAATATTTTTCATAAAAGCTTCCCTTTTAGTTAGTTGGTTCCTTTTGAGTATGGTTAAATCTTGTTGTATAACAGTTTGTTCTAGATGGAAGAGCTTAAGCAACTAGTTGAAGAGGGGAAAATAAAAAAAAATCCATAAAGAGACATGACCTTCACCGAGACCCCCCCCCCCCCCCAATCCCCCAAATTTACTTCCAAATTTGTATTGCAGAATGTCTTCAAGTATATCCTTCTTTTTAGGTAATATCTTCACATATGTTTATCAATTTTCCATTCAAATACTTACATTAAAAGACGTGTTATAAAAAAAATACAAATCCAATAGCAGACACTCCCTCCTTTGCATATTTACAGTCTGATTTCCTTGATGAATTCATTTTGAAAAACCTAATCAGTCTATTAATATGGAATGCAGAAGTACATGTGGGCTGTGGTGTGACAACTTGCATTGACGATTTGGCCCTATTGAAACACAAAATCAGACTATTAAATTGGAACGCAGGGTGTAGAAGAGTACGTGGGGCCAATTGCATTGACGGTTTGGGCCCTACATGTTCCCAAGCATCCTCTTTAGCAGCCCGGCCCAATTCTCAGGATGTAGAGTTTCCATTCCTAATAAAAAAACACATATTCCAAATTCCAAATGGTAGAAAAAAGGCAAGTCGGCTTATTATTTGTTATCCTCAAAGTATGCTATATAATATCGTTACATACTTTTCAATTCATAATAAGAATCATAATAAGTAACTCTTACCCAAAAGTAACTACATCTGCTGCTGACAAAAAACGCAGCTCCCCAAATTAAGTAACTACATCTGCTGCTGACCCAAGACGCAGCTCCCCAAATTAAAGGGTACAAAGTAGGTAAGTCGGTCAGTTGAACCTAGTTCAGCTTTAACAATGATTAATAAGTATATATATGTGTAACCATTAACCATATAGAAATAATTTTCGCATTCAATACAGCAATATTCAGAGTTTTCACTTTGGCCGACCTTGCATACCTCCTCCATCAATGGCTTCCAACAAGGTTGAGTTTGCTCGCGACTGCTATGTTGCTCCCATGAATGCTTGGTATGTTCTTCTTGGCCTTGAATGTATCTTCTATAACCCCCCTTGCATGCATGTATAATATCATCTTGATGCGCACTTTCATTCACTTTCTTCTAGCTTATGTTTAGCTTGGCCTTGCATATATCTTCTAATCCCCCTTGCATGCGTGTATAATGTATAGTCTTGACGAGCACTTTGTTCACTTTCTTCTGGTTTATGTTCTTGGGGTTTCATGCGTTCAGTTTACGTCCTTTGCAGCCCAATGTAATCTTGTTTCTTTCAGAATATTGTTGTTCTTTTAATTCAGTCTACTCCCTTTTCAGCATGTGATCACCTAGGGATTTTGCATGTTCTTACATATAGGGTCTCTAATAATACATGTGCTGATAGTAATTATTCATGGTGCTCATGTACAAGCTGTATTACGGAGCTGTTTGGATAGGTTTTTTTTCTGGGCGGAAAAACCGTTTCTTGCCAAGTTACGTTTGGTTGGTCTTTTTAAAGGAGAAAATATCTTATAGGAAAAAACCCTTAATCGTTCATAAAAATGAGCCTTTTTCCTTTCTAGTAGAAATGAATTTTTCTTTTTTATCACAAGCCTACCCCTAACCTTAATCGTTCATAAAAAGGTCGTCTTCAT
This sequence comes from Houttuynia cordata, assembly GCA_039654745.1. Lineage (NCBI taxonomy): Eukaryota > Viridiplantae > Streptophyta > Magnoliopsida > Piperales > Saururaceae > Houttuynia > Houttuynia cordata. The sequence goes on along the minus strand of CM077507.1, from coordinate 32,531,037 downwards.
GTGGGCTTGTGGTAAAACAATCAATTTCTATTGGTTAAAAAGATTTCTATGGTTCTTCACTTTTTCTTTCAGTTTGGTTAAAGACATATTGCCAACCATATAACTTTTCTCGTAAAGGAAAAGGGTAGAAAGTGACTTTCTTTTCTGCATAAAAACTTCTCGAAACAACACATACATCTTTTGTTACGGAGGAAAATTTTGACATGCGCTTCCACTCACGCGCAACAATGTGCATTGAGCCACTCCGAACTGTCAGATCAGGTGTTAATAGAGGGAGCCCTGTATTCAAACCCGAATGCCCGTGATGCCCTGTGGCTTGGGCCAGGGCACATACTAGCAAGACTAACTGTATTAAATCTTATTATACAAGAGGGAAAAGGTAGCATGAGCCACGGCTGAGACCTCGGACCAATCTGCAACATTCGATTGAAATTGGACAAAGGGGGTCTTACAGCATGCACGGGACGGAAATCATGTGGGCCAACAGTGCATATTAACATTACTCTTATACAAATATAATTCCAAGTGTGTATGTCGAATTAAACTGGTAAAAGCCACCAAACTTGAGTAAACAAGAAGTCTCTTTTTTTGCACCAAGAGTCATCAGCACTATGCTTTATTCATGAATATACTTGTTTAGTTTATGTCTACGTACCTAATTAACTGTCATGGAGGGCGATTACCTATCATGTTCATATCTAGACATTCTAAAGAACTATATAGGTGTTTAAAATGCTCCCATGCATAGACTGTAGGCTAGTAACAAAACTATATATGCACACTGCTAAGTAGTCCTAAAGCTACTTTCTTACTCAATAACGCCCAATTTCCATTTCCTTGATTTTGTACAGGCAGAAGGAGAAGATGAAAGGCGCACCAAAGAAGCCTGAATTGAGGATTCAGCTACTGAAGAAGAGATACCAGGCTCAACTTCCTCCCAAGGAGGAGATTAAGTGCCATAGTTCTCCCCCCAAGTCCATGCCCAAGCCCAGGCCTAGTACCAGTCATGGAATTCCTGCTCGCCGATATATCGCCGATATATCGGCGATATATCGGTATCGGTTAAATACCGATACACCGATACCAAACGGTCTCGGTCGGAGGGGTTTTTCCATATATCGCCGAGATATCGCCGAGATATCGGCGATATATGGTTTTATCGGCGATATATCGGTTCTTTTTTTTTTTTTTTTTTTTTTACAGACTGAATCGAATCGAGGTTTCTCGATTCAGTCTGAAATCCAGTCGACGGGTGAGCTCAGCCCTCACGGGATCGGTGTATCGAATCGGGGCGAGGGCGGGCGAGGGGGCGACGCCGCGACGGCTGAGCTCACGGGCGAGGGGGCGAGGGGGCGGGGGCTTTGCTCACGGGCGAGGGGGCGAGGGGGCGACGCCGCGATGGCTGAGCTCACGGTCAAGGGGGCGACGGGCTGAGCTCATGGGCGAGGGGGCGACGCCGCGACGGCTGAGCTCACGGGCGAGGGGGCGAGGGGGCGACGCCGCGATGGCTGAGCTCACGGTCAAGGGGGCGACGGGCTGAGCTCATGGGCGAGGGGGCGACGCCGCGACGGCTGAGCTCACGGGCGAGGGGGGCGACGGGCTGAGCTCACGGGCGAGGGGCGACGGGCTGATCTCACGGGCGACGGGCTGAGGGGGCGACGGGCGACGTCGAAGGGGCAACGGGCGAGGGCTGACTGGCTGAGACCGATCGTCGAAGGGGCGAGGCCGCGAGGGACGACCGACGGGGCGAAGGCCGACGGCCGATCAATTGTCGAAGGCTGACGTTGTTACCAATCTAATTGCGAAATAAAAGGTATTTCTACTTTCAGATCGTCTGATTCTCAAGTAGTATAATCCTGTTTATTGCGAACTGTTTTAGCATCTAAAAACATCTGCTTGTGCATACTACTTCTCAGTTTCTAAGGAATAGCCTTCTATATATGCTATTAAATCAAAAGACATCAAGTGCTTTGTAAACTATTTAGTAACCTAAATGGAGGCTAATTATGATAGATGAAGTGATGATTGATATGGATGATCACTTTGTTTATTGCGAACTGTTTTAGCATCTAAAAACATCTGCTTGTGCATACTACTTCTCAGTTTCTAAGGAATAGCCTTCTATATATGCTATTAAATCAAAAGACATCAAGTGCTTTGTAAACTATTTAGTAACCTAAATGGAGGCTAATTATGATAGATGAAGTGATGATTGATATGGATGATCACTTATATGATTATGCTTAAAGATACAGGTCGCCCTTGTTTCTCTGCTAGCATTTTTGGGCCTGAAGGTGGAAATAGATATTTGGGCAAGGGTGGAAGAATTAAAGTTTTGAGATCTCAGAGCCAAGTTTTGGTAGGTTTCAGTTGTCTTATTAGCATATTTTTGCATTAGTGGAAAATAACGTAGCACTTTGTTTGCAATAAACAGGATTTAAGATGGCTACCTTATCTTAAGTGTTGTCTTATCTTTGCTCATATTATAGCACTATGGATTTAAGATGGCTACCTTATCCTAAGTGTCTCGTATTTGCTCAATTTTGATTTGTTGTTTATATAGACAATGGACAAAGGTTGGGAGCATGGCACTCAAGTAGGGGCGCATGGCTCGCGATGTAATTATTGCTTAAAAGTTATGAAAACTGGCGGAGTTTCGAGGTTGAAGGATCATTTAACCGGTAGCGGGAAGGATGTTGCAAAATGCAAAGAGTGTCCTCAACTTGTTCGTAAAGAATTGCTAGAATTGAAAGAAACAAATAAAAAGAAGGCAGCTCACCTTAGAGAAGGGAAGAAAAGGGTTCTCGATGAGCTTAGACACTTTGGACATGAGGCAGATGTTGAAATTAGTGTGTCCGATGATGATGAACACGAAGAAGCAAGGGATCATCGCGAAGCAAGAAGGCACGATGAGCAAACACAACAAGTTAGTGATGGAAGTAGGCCTCAAAGAGGTATACGTGCTTTGTTGAAACGAAGCCAGAGTAGTAAGGGACATGCAAGTTCTAGCAGTGTCCAACAACGTCTGGCAACTTCGTTCAATCCTGGCTTGAAAGAAAGGTTTAAAAAGGCAGTGTCTAGGTTTTTCATCTACAACCATGTCCCTGCACATGTGGCAAATGATTATCACTTTCGTAACATGATAAAGGAAGCGCAAGACATTGGAAAAGGAGTCCTTCCTCCTAGCCCAAAAGATATACTCGGTACGTATTTGGATAAAGAGGTGGCTGATATGGAGAAAAGAATGCAAGGGATGGAGCTAGAGTGGAAAGAATATGGTGTCTCTATCTTGTGTGATGGATGGACAGGGCCAACTAAAATGTCTATAATCAACTTTATGGTATACTGCAATGGAAGAGTATGCTTCATTGACTCGGTTGATGCATCGGGCAAAGAGAAAAATGCAAACTACATCAAAACTATACTTGAGGAGCAAATCCATAAAGTTGGGAAGGACTATGTGATACAAATTGTTACAGACAATGCCTCTAACTTCAAAAAAGCGGGCAAGTTATTAATGGAGGAATACAACTTGTACTGGACACCTTGTGGTGCGCATTGCCTTGACCTTATGTTTGAGGCTGTTGGCAAGCATGGGTTTGTGGGAACAACTATAGGAAAAGCAAAAGAAGTGACCCGATTCATCTATAACCACGATAAACTTGTTTATGAAGTGAGGAATGCTTGTGGTCGTGATTTACTTCGTCCAGGTGCCACAAGATTTGCTACAAACTACCTAGCTTTAGAAAGCTTGCAAAGAGAAAAAGGTAGATTACGAAGTTTCTTCACAAGTGATACGTGGGAGGCTTGTGGTTTTAATAATCACCCAACTGGTAGACTTGTAGAGGCAATTCTGTTAGATAACGACTTTTGGAATGGAGTTAAAGATACACTAGCCATCATGACACCCATGCATCAAATTCTACGGGTCTTGGACAATGAAAAATTTCCTACATTAGGTGGAGTTTATCATGCAATACAAACAATGAAAAAGGCTATTCAAATAGCATCTCCTAGGTCTTACAAATGGGTTCACAAAATTATTGACCAAAGGTGGATGAAATCAATGGATGAACCTTTGTACAAGGCTGGTATGATTTTTAACTAATCTTTGTTCTTTATTATGTACAATCGATTTGAATCTTATTTGTTTGCTCTTTTATGCAGCATATTACCTCAATCCTAAGTACCATTACGAAGAAAAGCTTGGATATAATATAGAATTGACTACAGCAGTGCATGAGGTATACAATAAATTATTCCCAATGTCACCCACGGCGGGCAACATCGGCAATGAGGTACATTAGTGTAATCACATGGTGTCTTAGTGCTATGTAACTTGTATATCGGCCTCAAATTATTCATGAATGAACATTGGTCCACAGATTACCCTTTTTCGAGAAGCACGAGGCCGATTTGGAGAGTTCTATGTAGTGGAATCAAGGAAAAATATGCTACCCGGTAAGTGTTATATCTTATGATTGTTAGTGTTATGTTCATACTCTACTTTAGATATGTCAAGTTCTAATTGAAAGTTTTTTCTGATACAGGCAATTGGTGGTCTATGTATGGAACTATGTGCCCAAGTTTGAGATTGTTGGCAGTTCGTATTCTTTCTCAGACAGCATCGTCATCACCTTGTGAGCGAAATTGGAGCACGTTCTCTCTTATCCACACAAAACCAAGGAATAGGTTATCATATGAAAAGTTAAAAAAATTAGTGTATTGTCATTATAACATGAAGTTAATTATAAAGGCAATGGAGCATGATCATATGAGACATGGCGAAAGTGAAGAAGATCCATTGGATAAATTTAACCTAATGTCACGAGTGGATGGAGATGACATAGGAAATTCTTATGCTGAGTGGTTTGCTGAAAATACAATGGATGAGGATGATGGGCGACCTGATCCAGTGATTGCTTCGGCATCACAAGATGTTGGAATAGATGTTGACAGGGCCACAGAGAACATTATGATGTCGGAAAGAAATGAGGAGACATCAACCCGCCACATGCATGTAGATTACCCACCCTCTGATGATGATGACAACCTAAATACAACAGACAGTGGTGGAGATGATGGTGATGGAGGCCATGGAGGTGGCGATGGTGGAGGTTATCATGATGGAGGGGGAGGTCAAAGTGGCGCCTATTACTTGAGTCCATTCACCGGTGAGGATGAATATACACATGCTACACAGGATTATGACCATGGTTCAAGGCAAGCTCCCTCATCTAGCCGGAACCGAGCCGTTCATGCACGAGGGGGGGTAGGACGGCGAGTGAGAGGCAAATGAACAGAAGGAGGCAAAGAATGCAACGTGAGATGGAAGATAGCATTTCACAACAGTTCTCATCAATGGAAATCTCCTCTAGTGATGGTTATGGAGGAAGACCTAATTCTGCAAGTTCATCGTCATATGGTTACAGTGGTTCAGAGGTGGGTGCATTTTCTCATATTATGCACAACTCATCGTTCCCACCGCTTGGAATCCTACATAGCATGCCTTATGAGCAATACTACTACTATGTATCAGACTATCTCCGTGCATACCAGACAAGTATGACTTGGGAGCAATATTGTGCTTATTTAGATTCCGTTTATGCGAGTTCATATCAGGTTCAAGAAGACTTTCAGCTTCCACGCCATTCGAACTACTATTAGTTAGTGAGTATGCTTGGTAAGATTACTCCTTTTGTTCCATGTATAAGAAATTGTTGGTTTATGATTTAAAATAATGTTTTATTTCTTATGCCTTATGTTGTAATGTTTATAATGTCCTTTTTTTTATTTTAAGTAGTGACAAAACTTGGATTGTGGTGATTATGTCATTGTTGATGGAAGTATCATTGTAGTGATGGAAGTATCATTGTTGATTATGTCATTGTTGATGATTATAAATGATTGAACTTTTACAGGGAATGCACTTTGCACATATGATTGAAAATACAGGGGAGATTCTGTCGAAATTTTCATAGAAATATATTCATATTAGAATGCTTATTTTGCTTATAAAAGATTAGTGTCACTCCTTTGAAGAGTTATATTGTGAATGATATAATGTCTTTTTCTTATTTTAAGTAGTGACAAAACTTGAATTGTGGTGATTGTATCATTGTTGATGATTATAAATGATTGAACTTTTACAGGGAATGCACTTTGCAAATATGATTGAAAATACAGGGGAGATTCTGTCGAAATTTTTATAGAAATATATTCATATTAGAATGCTTATTTTGCTTGTAAAAGATTAGTGTCACTCCTTTGAAGAGTCATATTGTGAAAATATATGATAAAAATTAATTTTTGACGACCGATATTTTTTTACACAATATCTCCGATATATCTCCGATATTTCGTCTCTTAGGCCGACCGATATTTTACCGATATCCGATACGACATTCCTTGGTACCAGTACCAGCCTGGAGTGCAAATGCCGGGGCAAAAATAGACTTGGTGCAATCTGGTGCAAAATTCACAGCTACAAAATCATGTCTTCAGCCAATAGGGACATCGACCAAGCTAAGACATCAAATGGAATGGGCATGGCCGACAATTGCTGCAATGGCCGGAGCCACTACAAGCTAAGCCGATTCGGTGCTGAAGCCCTGGCTGCTCAGAAATCAAAAATGCTCATTTCAACGTTGTAGTTGGACAAAAATTGAACTTGTATTTGTGATAAGACGAACTGATTGTGAATTATTGATTCTTGAAATTAGAATGTAAACATGTAATTATCTACTGTCTATACTTTTTTACTATATGTTGATTAATTCACTTTGTTTAAACAATTGTTGAATAGTTGAATGTGGTTTTTCCTTTTTTTTAATTAACTCTCAATCCTGTTAGGGGCCTAGGACCTGATAAAAAGAAGTACTTTAACTGTTTAGCGAAGTAACTACAGTAAGCTTAGTTTTCCACAAAATGTACATGCCAATCTCGAGAGCAACGACCAAGATACTACTCCCTCCGTCTAAAAAAATGTGTCCTCATTTGGAAACTAAAATGAACTAAAATCAGTTCAGTTTGGTTTTATAATGAGGACGCGTATTTTTTGACCCAGGGAGTAATATTTAGTTTTGTGTGGGGCCAACAGAATTCCCACTAGTGGGGGCGACGGGATGTAAAGAAGATGAGTATTGCATGCACAAGCTACGTACTGCATGGGGCAACTTGATCTAGCAATGGATAATCCCCATATATGAGTTAGCTGCAGCCTGCATGCCGCGCGCATGTCCAGCCCTCTGTGACCAGAAACGCACTCAGCCGTAAAACTCCCTGTTTAAAACGGGAAAACGTGTTTTTTCCGAAATAAACGTGTTTTATCCCGATAAACGCGTTTAAACACGTAAAACACGTTTTTTATTTAAAGTGCAATTCCTTTTTTAAATGCGCAACTTTGTAATATGTTATTATTTAATATTTATACCTATTATATTAATTTTTATTTTTATTATTTTCCCATTTTTTTCCCATTATTTTTCCGTATATTCTATTTTCTGCCGTATTGTTCCGTACGCTTACCTTGCCATTTTATTGCTGTACCCATACTTTGTCACTTAGGTCCAGCCTGTATGGGGCCCGACTCCATGCAAGTGTTACCACTAACCATGTGTGAGTGTACATTGCATTTTCAAAGGAGAATTGAGTAACGTTACTACGTTGTGTGTTGTCAATCTAGGCACATTTATTTTGCCCAACTGAAAATCTAGGCATATTGGCCCAAATTGCATCGCCTCCGCTAGAGAAGCAAGTTTGCCCAAGTAAAGAGCACATGTAAGCTCGTAACAATAAGGAACATTCAATTATCCATGCAGACCACATTACTTTTACTCCCTTTTAGATTGACTGTGGACAAGGAAGATTTGTGTGCTACCGATCTTGAGGATCAAGTGTTCTGTCTGAACCACCGATCTTGAGGATCGACTGACCTTGTATATTAGACGCTACTAAGGGGCCGTTTGGGGCATGATTACAGTGGATGTTTTGCTACACTGTAGCATTCATGTTTTTTCCATATCCTGCGTGAAACAAGCAGGAAATGGAAAAAACATGAATGCTATAGTAGACGTCCAAAATTCACTCTGGATATTTACTTATAATCACGCCCCAAACGGCTCCTAAAAGTAAAACATCCACTATAGTTATTTTGCTACACTGTAGCATTCATGTTTTTTTTCCTATCCAGCCGAAATACCAAGTCGTGATTCAGCTGGATAGGAAAAAAGACATGGATGCTACAGTGGATCTGGAAAATCCCACTGTGGATATTTTCTTATAATCATGCCCCAAATGGCCCCTAAGTGGGAGTAAAACCAATGTGGTCTGCTTAAGTACTGAATAACTCCTCCGCTATGAGATGGCATTTTATAAACATTGAATCCAATTACCATTATCAGCTATGAAAAGGAATTCTTCTTCAAAACCTTACTCCTACTCCCCTTGATAGTTGATACTTGCTTAGTACAATTGGAAACCTCCTTTTTTATAAGGAAAAAGGTAGTCTCCCCTCGAGTGGAGAGACCTTATCTCCAGTCAATTTTGTTATTTCCTTAAGATGAAGATCTGACGGTTGACGTAGTTTCCCGTTAACCAATCGAATGTAACCCTTAGTTACCCTCTCCCCTTTCCTCTTTTACCACCCGACATCTTACCCTAACTCCCCCGTCTCTCTCCCTCCCTCGTCACCCCTCCTTGCCACCTCTTCCACCCTCCTCGATGTCCTCGGCGAGTAAAGGAGCCCTCCACGGCCGATAGTCAGCCCCCATCTCCCTCGTCACCCCTTCATGCCACCTCCTCTGCTCTCCTCACCCTCCTCGATTTCCTTGGCGAGAAAATGAGCCCTCCACTGCCGGCTTCACCTCCCGCCATCCCTTGCCGTGGAAAGCCTCAATTTTGAGGTAATGGAACTGAGTTTAGTTTGTTTTGGGAAGGAAAAAAGGAAAAAAAAACTTTAATATTGGACCTTATATTGAGGGTTGATGATTTACCAGCTCTTCATTCAGATATTGCTTTGTTGTCTGATTTGCAAAATTTCAGAGCATTTGATTTGCGTATAAATTTCCAAGATAATGCTTTGTTGAGAAACATGCTGAAGCATAATGCTCTTTCCAACTTTGGTCAGTTAAGGGTTGATGTGAAGAAGTGAACGATCTGTCAGCGGGCAAGGGGATAGCTGAAATAAATACGTTTGATCATGACAGAAATGCATTTGAGCCAAATTCCGTAACTTATGATAAGTAAAAAGGTTCTTCGCATCATGCGTCTTTGGATTCATGATTTCCAGTGTAAAAGTTCAAAATACGAGATTTCTCTCTTCTACATACCAATCCTTCTTGTTATTCGTGGTCAAAGCATTATAGGAAATCCTTTAATCTGACCGACTGGATCAGAGCAAGGATGTTATGGAACAACTCCTTCATCATTAATGATCCACAAAGTAATATTGAACTTTGTTTCTATAACTCTTATAGTGCAATTAATTATATTTGATCAACTTTTATCTTATTTCATACCAATTGCTCATACACACAAAGTTCTAACCCCTATTTAGACATTCATTCTTCAATTTTGTTCTTGAAGTTATATATGCTTGTTCGGTCAGGTGCCCTCCATCTGGAAAAGGTAAAAGTCACAAAGTGGCTCTTGCTTTTGGGACAAGCCTTGGGTGCATAAGCATAACTGTCTGCTCCTTCTTGGAGTTGGGCTTAAATTTTTTTTGACGTAACTGGTAAGTGAACATCTCCAATGAATTTGTTAGAATTAATATTTGCAAGCATTTTGTTATCTTCTATTCATTCATTTTGACCTCATTCCAGACCAACACCACGAGGAAGTATGTCTTGGAAATTTGAAGTGGTTCCAAATCAGGGACCTTCAAGTTGCTACCGATAATTTCAGCAGTAAGAACATACTTGGAAAGGTGGATTTGGAAATGTTTACAAGGGGTATCTACAAGATGGAACTGTAGCTACTGTAAAAAGGCTCAAGGATGGAAGTGTTGCTTCTCGACGCAGAGGTAAATCTCAAAAGTGGAAAAGAATTACTACACAACATTGCGACATGAAATCTCAAAAGTGGCCATGAAAATGGTTGTTTATTTATCTTGAGTTAGCTCAGCAATCAAGTAATTTCAATATTCTTTAATGTCTAATTCTGTCAAATTTTTTGGTAAACCTACACTTGATTGGGGGACGAGGAAAAGAATGGCATTGGGCACTGCTGCACTGCAAGGGGTTTATTGTATCTTCATGAGCAGTGTGATCCCAAGATAATTCTTAGAGGTGTCAAGGCTGCTAATATACGACTGACGACTACTGTGAAGCTATAGTAGGAGATTTTGGGCTCGCAAAGCTTTTGGATCATCAAGACTCCCATGTAACTATCGTAGTGAGAGGAACTATGTTCAAATGTATGAAAAATGTATAGAAGAAAACTTAGAAGAAATGATGTTGAAATTTGAGAGAACTAATTCCAAGTTTTTCATTTCTTTCTAATAGTGAAGAGAAAACTTAGAATAGTAGCATTTAGTGAATGTTCATTTCCTTGTATGAAAAATGTAATTGCCATTTGTTCATGAATTATTACAAGAAGCAAAATTGTGACTGGGGGATTTTGACGTGGTACAATTCACTTTCCCTACCAACTTCTAAACTAGAAGTTAACCCTACAAAATTCCAAACGAACCCGCCTTGTCTTTTAAGGCAACCTTCACATAATTGTCCCTAACACTCAATCTTGGTACAACCTTTTGAAGAAAAGGATGCCAACGCTACCCATTGTCAATGCCAGAAAAGTTGAAGTCGTGATAAAATCCAAATCCATCACTGACATCCTGTTTGTGGTCCTTTGTTGGTGAGTCTGCTCTCCCACAGTCTTGTGGAGAAAACTGCAGAGATTATCTAGCTGATGCATAAGTTGTCATTGGCCACGTGAAATTTGTGCAATCTGTTGTGGAAGCGTCTTCAGGTCAGAGTCAGATGTGAAGAAAAGGAGAAATATCTCATTAGATAAATATGACAAAACCAAGTTATATAGATGATTATTTCACCATATCAAATATCTACGTTGATCGTTTAAAATTAAAACCCTAGCAAGTGCACAAGGCAATTGTACTACGGCGAGTATTAAGAAGGGTTGTCGAACCTCAGGGGCGGATTAATATTTTACCAAATTCAAGAGAAAACAGCAGTGTTGATTCTAGACTAATAAAGCAATGAACTTTAACTAAACTAATTGAGAATTAATCAATGTGGAGAAGACCAAGACTTCGAATCCACCACAATAAACTAGTGTATCGTTTTTCTCTCTCTCTCTTGAATAAAAATTTTCAATTGGCTAGCATATTCCTCTCGGATATATACTTGTCAACTCAAAATATAGTGCTCTCTTCTCGGATGTAACACATAAAATAATTAAAATATAGAATTGTGATCTATCTCTCTCGAGTATAAACCAATGAAATTTTATTGATATATAACACCTCAGTCTACTCATGTTCCTCTCGGATACGCAAGTATTCTTCGGATTGAAACTCACAAGAATTCACAATTCCATATTTTCTCTCAAGTACAAAGAACAAAACTTTATTGAATTAACGGTGATTACACAATAAAATCCATATACCAACTAGAGTACAAACATAAGATGAGAGAAAAGAAACTACACAACCAGATTATTGGGCTTCATCTACGCCTTGGAAAAGTGTTTAGCCTCGCATTGGAAGAGAAATCACCATCGTGTTCTTCATGTTCTTCATCTTCTTCTCTCCTTTACTCTAGCCTCCAATTTAGCTCTAAAATCTCCAAGGGTTGGTCTCCAAGATCTATTCTCTGGTACTCAAAACGTTCTCCCATAAGGCCTATTTATAAGAATGAAGAGAAACCACAAAGTCCCCTTCCAAATCCGAGTCGAAATAGGTCTTATTTCCGATTTTCCGCATACGGCGATCGATCGTTCCGTATTGCCGATCGTTCGCCTACCGATTGATCGCAATTCCTTCGTTATTTCCCACGATCGATCGCTTTGCCAATCGATACCGTATAATACCGATCGATCGTAGTTACTGTCTTGCACGATTGAAAAATTTCAGTAGATACGATCGATCGTTTTGATGCCAATCGATCGTTTTCTTCAATACACTATTTTTGCGGCTGAGGCGATCGATCGCATTGATAGCCGATCGATCGTGGTTACTGTTCATGAATTTCAAATAGCTATAACTTTCTATCCCAACCTCCTAATTATGTGTGGTTGGTGGCATTGGAAAGCTGACTTCTTAATCTTTAACATAAAGCTTGAATCAGTCTAATCTGACATTTGTACATAAAGTTATGATGATTTAACTATTTGAGTTACTTTTCTCCTCATTTCTGTGTATGACTCTTGTTTCCTACAAAAACCAAAAACTATATTAAAAGTAGTAGTTATTCTAATCAAACGCTAGCATAATCAAAAGTTTAAGAGATAATAAAATGCATAATTCATGTGTAGATCATGCGTCAAGTTTGTCATGAGCCCCTCAATTATTTGAAAAAATTGGAGATTTACAGATTAAATCGGTAACGAATCAAGAGAAGTTGTGATAAAATCCAAATCCATTACAGACACGGAGAATTAGATATTTACAACATCAGTGACACGTAAAGAAAAAAAATTCTATCAAGAGAACTACTAACTCTGTTGTTGCCAAAAAAATAGCTTCTAATGAAAGAAAATTGGTATGAAATGAAATATTATAAATGGATCTTTATAACAAGCATAATGACCTTTGATCATTATTTAAATTCATTCGAGCGGATCAGAATTCATACTGTGAAACTAAAACTCAATATTCATACAGCTGAAAGACAAATTTTCCTGCAATATATTTGAATAGAATCCTATGCAATAAATTTCACCTGAACATAATTGCGCTAACTCTCACATCTGAAAAGACATGGCTGCTTCTTTTTAAGATGGCAGCTATCGTATATCCCAAAGCCATAAGCCTCCAAGAAGATGCACGCTGACTTCGAATGTAACCCTTGGTGAGATTATGAACTGATAATCTGTCACCTATTCCTGTAATTACATGACATTAATATCTGTGAAACTACAGTTGATTCTCTAGTGCTAAATCAATTGAATTATTAGCATATTTTTGTAAAGCACTGGTATCGAGAACTTTTTTTTATGAACACTGATATGGAGGTATGATCAAACAGAAAGCAGACAATTTTTGGCTGTTCAATTGGAGCAAGTCCTAATTAAGCAAGTACTTTTTTGCCAAAGAAAATGAGCTATGATTTCTCGGAATGAATTAGCTACTTAAGAGGACAAAGCTTAAGATAGAACATGTTCTAAAAAAAGAAAAATAAGGGGCAAGCAACTTACTCTTCTGTCTTCCTATGAAGTGTTAGTTTCTCATTACTAGAAATACAAGCAAAAACCTACATTTCAATATTGCCAAAAAGGAATGATCAACAGTTAAAGATTGGGACTTGCCTATACAATCATGTACCCAGATCGACCCAATTTCACCTTTCCAGTCTTTCTTTGTTTATGGAAAAATCCTTTTAGCTTTTAAATTCCACATTAACTGTCCTATTTGGTTTTCTAAAATGAAATTAACAGCTCGACATGCATTTCCAAACTAAAAAATAAGTTCCACATTAACATCTCACTTGTTAAACTCAGTTCCACATTAACATCTCATACACGAAATTAACAGCTGAAAAAATAGCATTCACGAAATAAAAATCACACCTTTGGAAATCGAAGAGGGTGAGGAGGGTGGAGGAGGTAGCACAGAAGGGCGAGGAGGGAGGGAGGGAGATGGGTGTAGATTACCGGCGGTGGAGGGCTCTTTTTCTCGCCAAGAAAATCGATGAGGGTGAGGAGAGCAGAGGAGGTGGCACGAAGGGGCGACGAGGGAGGGAGGGATGGAGATGGGGGCAGACTATCGGCAGTGGAGAGCTCCTTTACTCGCTGAGGACATCGATGAGGGTGAGGAGGGAGGAGGAGGTGGCAAGGAGGGGCAACGAGAGAGGGAGGGTGATGGGGGAGTTAGGGTGGATGTCGGGGGGAAGAGGGGAGAGTGTAACTAAGGGTTACAGTCGATTGGTTAAGGAGAAACCACTTCAACCTTCAGATCTTTATCATAAGGTCAATAACAAAACTGGCAGTCGAACGGAGACTACCGGCCCTCTTTTTATAATGCAATTGGAAACCTCCTCAAGTCGTCTCTGTTTTACGCAGAATATACGTTTGTACTTGTTTTAACCGGTTGAACTATGAAAAATCAGAAATATCCACGTTGAAAAATCTACCTGGGATAATTTCAGCTGGTTAGTGGATTATCCAGCTGGATTTTTGGGAGTGGATAGAGCTGATTTTTCACGATCCAAACAGCCAGCCAGTTTTAAACCGAAAACTGGTTCGATACAATGATTTGACCCCACCATAAATAAGATGCAACCAGCCATAGCCCTAACCAGATGCCTTCCCCATTGCTGGCCGGAGTGAGAGCCCCATGAGATCGCCGGTGGACAGCCGACGGAACTTCCACCTTACTCCTCACATTAGCGTGAGCAGCGACCGATCCCCCCACAAGTTTCAAGCTTTGGTAATCTTTTTCACTTCGATGTACTTCGTTCGGAATTGGTAATAACATTTGGTTTTCCGAAATCTTGAAAAAAAATTTGTCTTACCAGAAGTTTTCCTTAAAATGTTTCTTAAAATACAGATATTCGTTCATTTATGCCAAAATTCTAAAGACCCACTTCTTGATCCTTCCACCGAATCAGTGTTTCTAATTTTGGGAAAACATTTTTGTTAGACAAAGATCCAAATTCTGGATGATTTTTACCGACTGAGCTAAAAACTTGCAGGAGAAGAGTTATAAATAGTGCAGAAGGAAAAAAGAAAAAAGAAAACTGTGTGTTTCTAGGGGCTTTTTATATCAGATATTTTGCTTGTATACTAACAAATTGCGCCTGTGTTCCTTGTTGACGAAAAATGCCATTGTAGTTATTTTGTATTATTTGCCAGCTTGTTAGATAGTATCGCGCTCCCCACAAAGATAAATGCTGATGCTCTTTCTTTTTTGGTTTTATATCGCTTGCTACAAGTGTATTGCAATGAAGAGAGAATGGGTGGAATTGGAAAAACTAAAGGTATGGTTATTGATTCTTTATGAAACACCAAGCAAAATATATATGTTAAATCTCTAACATGTTGATCGTTTAAAATTAAAACCCGTGCAAGTGCACAAGGCAATTGTACTACGGTGAGTATTAAAGGGTTGTCGAACCTCAGGGACGGATTAATATTTTACTAAATTCAAAATAAAGAAGCAATGTTGATTCTAGACTAAGAAAGCAATGAACTTTAACTAAACTAAGTGAGATTTAATCAATATGGAGAAGTATCAAGGCAGAGAATCCACCACTAGACATGGAATTACTACTCTCAATTATTATTAAGCATACATTGACATGATATGGTAATTCGTGTTCTTGATCGGACACACGAATTACTAATGAATTCACTAACGTTCTTGATCGGACACGAAAGTTCATCCACTATTGTGTAATCAATCATATCCTTGATCGGGCATAGAATCAATCACAACTCTATTATAATGCAATTAATCTTATCCTTAATCGGGCATAAAATCAATCACAATATCTAATTTCATTCATAATCAATCAAGTATATGATCAAGCACTCAAAAGAAACTCATGAAATCGCATTAAGTATGAATCATAATCAACTTTATAGAATTAAACTATCAAAAGTAGCATTACACATCTAAGGCTTCATCAAGCCTTGACAAGGAATTTAGTTACACATAGAAAGAGAGAAAAGAAAAGCCTGTTTATGTAGATCCATCGTCATGAATCCTTATTCTTCTTTGCTCCAAAAGACTTCTTCTCTTCCTCCTCTCTAGCCTCCAATAAAGCTCTGGTTCTCAAAGGTTGAATGTCCAAAATGTTCTACCATAAGGCCTATTTATAAGTTTGAAGAGAAACCACGAAGTCCCCTTCCAAATCCAAGTCGAAATAGGTCTTATTTGGGTTTGCCGCATACGGCGATCGATCGCTCTGTATTGACGATCGTTCGCCTACCGATCAATCGCAATTCCTTTGTTATTTTCCTCCGATCGATCGCCTTTTCGATCGACGCCGTATGATACCAATCAATTGTAGTTACTGTCTTCGGCGATTGAAAAATTTCAGCAGATACGATCGATCGTTCTGAGTCCGATTGATCGTTTCCTTCAATGTACTGCTTTTGCGGCTAAGTCGATCGATCGCGTTGATAGCCGATCTATCGTTGTTACTGTTCATGAAATTCAAATGGCTATAACTTTCTGTCCCGAACTCCGAATTACGCGTGGTTGGTGGCGTTGGAAAGCTAACTTCTTGAAATTTTAACATAAGACTCGAATCAGTCCAATTTAACATTTGTACATGGAGTTATGATAATTTAACCATTAGAGTTACTTTTCTCTTCATTTCTGTGTATTACTCTTGTTTCCTACAAAAACCAAAAACTATATTAAAGTAGTAGTTATTCTAATCAAACACTAGCATAAATATAAGTTTAAAAGATAATAAAATGCATATTTTATGTATAGATCACATGTCTTGACATTTGGAATTTATGCAAATTTTTAAAATCGCAATTAGCTCCAGAATTACTAATGCTCCTGTTTTCTGTATTTTGATGGATGTTTGTCCATTTTTATTATCTGTATGGTATTAACTTAAAGGCTAATTATTTGGGGTTAGCCGGAACAAACTAATATAACTGAAGATCTTGTAGCAGTAATAAAAGCACTAATAAAATGACTAATAAAAACACAATGATGAGTGGCTGAATTTGCAAGGTTGTTGCTTTTTTCATTAAGGAGGAAAAAATTGTGAAGTGATTAAAGATCTTCTAATGAGTCTTGAAGATCACATAGACAAGGTTGGGACTCAAATTGGAAATGAGACACTTGATAATCATAACAAATATGTGTATTTGTTGGTACAAAAGAAATTTGATGTTATAGAAAAATTATAAAAAGACTTCATGGAGACTAAGAATAGAGAGTTAGATGGTTTGATTGAAGATGTTGATTATTTGAAATAGAAGTTTAACTCATCTTATGCGAATAAAAGAGTTGATGAAAAGGTAAATTTTATGTTATAGTATGCATTGACCCAATTAGTTTGAAGTTCGATTAAGAAATTTTACATTTGCATATAGGTTGATATGTCGGAAAGTACGTATGACGGTGTTGATTCATTTAGTGCGGATAGAGATGAGAGGGTGCAGGTAAGTACACATATAAACTTACTTTTTAATGTAATTTTATTGCGGTCTCTCTTTTATAAATTAGCTACCTATATTTTTACAACAGAGTGGTGAGATGGAAAGTACACATGATAAAGAAGAAGTGGTGTGTATGACCCCCATCTTCTACTAAAGAAAGACAAATTTTAACAGATCTACATGAGGTTTCTAGATTTTCTTTATCTAATTTTTTTAATATAATGTATTGTTCTTCAATATTAATGTATAACTTATTTTTACGGGTTGCTGTCTTGGATTCAAGTTAAAAGAAATATAAATCAAAATTTGAATTAATCAAGCGACCGAAAAGGACAATAGTTCCTGCTGCAGTTTTTTGCTCCCCATTTACTGATCCTAATCCAAAAAGACAAAGGAGAGATAGAGCATCTACCACAACAATAATTAGTATGAAGAGACACTTAAAGAAAGAAGATGTGGTTGCAATGCACAAATGGATAAAATCACGAAAAAACAATGCACATGAGACATTTTATGAAATTACAATTACTATTGATCTTGTGAAGAAGGTACTCAATCCAAGAGGGTGGATTAATGACATTGTAAGTACATATTGACCATACATCATTTTTTTTGTCACTTTCATAATATATCATTGTTTGACATTAGGAATTCGATCTAAATATGTAGGACATTGAAGCATATTTATGTTATGTTACATAGAAGACGTGAAACATATCCTCACTTGTACCCTCATCATTGTGAATTTGTAAAGATTTGGTTTGGGGTAAGAACACGACACTTAGTTGATTTGTCAAGTAAGAAAGTATGACTAATTTTTTATAAAAAAATTTAATATTACACACCCAATATGTGCAAGTGAATGGGCTAAGTATTCAAATTTTAAAGAAAAATGTCACAATGATTGTGTCCTAGAAGTTAGTATTCCATCCTTGTATGAATGAAATGAGTCCTTGGTCAAAGCTCTAAAGGGTATATCCTACCCTTGGTGGGATTGCGAATGTATAAGTATTTTAATGTGCATTTTTTGTTTTAAGTTGTTATAGTAACTTATTGTAATAGTTTTATCGTCTTTTTATATCATTGTTAGGTCTACATTCCTCTCAATGTTGGTGAGAATCATTGGATCATGTTAGTTTTAAACATTTCTGAAAAATAGATATGTATATTGGACACATTTAATCAAACTGACATTATAACAATGTGAAAATTATGGATGTTGTACCTCATTTGGTTGCACATGTCTCACAAACAAATTTAGTTATGGAGGGATGGACATTATAAGTCATTTTAGAACTTCCAATGCAGGTCAATATATACAGACCTCGCCCTTTGCTTACATCTCCCTAGCTTGATAATTCTTACATTGTCATTTTTTGCAGACATGATTGTGGGATTTTTGTGATGAAATACATAGACTACATATGCTCGAAGCAAAAATTAAAATTTACGCAGGTAATTGCCCTTTATGTACTATTGTGGCTCTTGTAATTATTAATTATGTTGTCTAAATAGGATGTTTTTCATGTATCTCAAGATGACATGCCGTACTTTCGAGAAAGAATAGCTCTAGAGCTTTACAAGGGTGAAGTTACCCCATAGACATAGAATTTTGACTTAACAGTTTAAACTTTTCAATTGTATTGTAGAAGCTTTGTTAAATGTAAGTTATTTTCTGCAAGCACATGTAGCAACACATGTAGCATCAACTGAAAATAATTTATGTTTTATGTTGATAGCATGGAATTCCATATCGGCGATATATCGCCGATATATCGATATCGGACCCCACCCGATAAAACGAGACGAATAAATACCATTTTTTTTGTTTTTTTTTAAAATATCGCCGATATATGGTAAAATAATATATCACTATTTTATAATAAAATAATATTTTCAAAAAAAAATTTAAAAGGGGAAAAAGTAACTTTCCCACTTGTTTTCCATCCTAATATGCATATTTTAAAATCTATGCTTTGTCTAAATTAGTATAACTCATTTTAGAAGCTAGATTATGAAAATATATGGTAAAAACTAGTTTTTGACCATCGATATTTTTTTATAAATATCTTCGATATATCTTTGATATATTTCCGATATTTTGTCTCTTAAGCGGACCGATACGATACCGGTATCCGATACGGAATTCCATGGTTGATAGCACTAGTTGAAAGTAATGAAAGTGGACTTGATGTCATAATGCATTTTTCTTTAAAATGAAACAGGTCCTATGTGTATGTACAATTGTGAAAATTTTATTTATTGTGAAATGAAAGTGGTAATCTTGCCACTATGTATATTTTATTGAAAATAAAACAAGTGTGAATTTAAAATAGATTTGTGATGGTGCTCTTTAATGTGAAATTAAACAGGTGAAAAGAAAGTTCAGTGTTATAAAATAAAAGCAATGAAAGTGGATTTGATGCCACAATGTATGTTTCTTTAAAATAAAACAGGTCTTATGTGTATGTACAATTTTGGAAATAATGAAACATGTGTGAACTGAAAATGGATTTATGATGCTCTTTAATGTGAAATTAAACATGTGAAAAGAAAGTCCAGTATTGTAAGATGATTATGTTCACAATGAATTTGTGATTATTAGAAAATAAGTCGTTCACACTTTTGTATTTCACAAATATTGCCTCATACCATCCACCTTGGGTCAAACCAGTTTGACGGTTTGACCGCTGGCAAACTATATCGGCCAAATTTCTGGGTCGATGGCCTGTCCTGTTTTAAAAATCTTGGTTAAGAGGTTGATTTGTAGCACCTAACTCCTTTGACTGCATGAGTTCTGTACAATAAAGTTTCTAATATTAGTCAAGTGTATTCAACCCATACACTAAAGATTAAAATAGTATGCAAGAAATAAAAGAACTTACATGATGTGTCCATGTTAACTTGTGGTGATTGAAGAATTGCTGCATTTGGTGCTCTTTATTTGCAACTCCGTGAACCCCTCTTACACCTTGCCTTGCCTGCACAATTAAATTTACATAAGCATGAATCCGCATCATTTTCAATATAATGTGTGTATACACTTTTGATGCATGCTTTAATATTGCACTCCTGGGTACATGTAAGTTCATTCTAACAAGAGCACAAGAAAAATCATTAGCCACCTCAGTATCACGCATTCGGATTACACTATCCTCATATTGATGAACAAATTCAATAAAATTCATTGTCTTTGTAGCCATATGTTGGAAAATATTGTTCATATTTTCATTTCGTTTAGTTGATCTAATATCAGCAGAAAAAATATATCTACTAAAGCCTGGACACCAATTCTCATTAACTTTATATAGTCCCTGCAACCAGGTAACGTCCTTGATTTTCCATTCTTCAGTTAAATTCTTCCAAATTGATTTAAACTCATCTTCTGATTCGCAATTGTACAAAAGTGATCTACACATGAAATATGCATTTTATTATCTCCTAAACTTATAATTATGCTAGTGTTTAATGAGAATTACTACTACTTTAATATAGTTTTTCGTTTTTGTAGGAAACAAGAGTAATACACAGAATGAGGTGAAAAGTAACTCAAATGGTTAAATCATCATAACTTCGTGTGCACATCTCTGATGGAACTGATTCAAGCTTCATGTTAAAGTTCAAGAAGTCAGTTTCCAATGCCACCAACCGTGCACAATTCGGAGTTCGGGGCAAAAAGTTATAGCCATTTGAAGATTGTGAACAGTAACTACGATCGATCACCTGAGCCGCAAAATAGTATTATTGAAGGAAGCGATCGATCGGCATAAAAATGATCGATCGTATCTACTAAAAAATTTTATCCGTGCAAGACAGTAACTACGATCGATCGATATTATATGGCATCAATCGCCAAAGCGATCGATCGGTAGAAAATAACGAAGGAATTGCGATCGATCGGTAGGCGAACGATCGGCAATACGGAGCGATCGATCCCTTGTGCGAGAAATCGAAATAAGACCTATTTTGACTCAGATTTGGAAGGGAACTTCGTGGTTTCTCTTCAAACTTATAAATAGGCCTTATGGGAGAACGTTTTGGTCTAACCCTTGGAGAATTTAGAGACCACCTTTGAGCTAAATTGGAGGCTAGAGCAAAGGAGAGAAGAAGATGAAGAACATGATGGTGATTTCTCTCCCAATGCGAGGCTAAACACTTTTCCAAGGCGATGAAGCCCAATAATCTGGTTGTGTAGTTTCTTTTCTATCATCTTATATTTTTACTCTAGTTGGAGTATGGATTTTATTATATAATCACTGTTAATTTATTAAAGGTTTGTTCTTTGTACTTGAGAGAGACAAGAGTGAATTCTTGTGAGTTTCAATCCGAAGAATACTTGCGTATCCGAGAGGAACGTAAGTAGACTGAGGTGTTATCTATCAATAAAGTTTTATTGGTTTATACTCGAGAGAGATAGATCACAATTCCATGTTTTAATTATTTTATGTGTTACATCCGAGAGGAGAGCACTATATTTTGAGTTTACAAGTGTATGTCCGAGAGGAATATGCTAGCCAATTAGAAATCTTTATTCGAAAGAGAGAGAGAGAGAGAGAGAAACGATACACTAGGTTATTGTAGTGGATTTGATGCCTTAGTCTTCTCCATATTGATTAATTCTCACTTAATTTAGTTAAAAGTTCATTGCTTTCTTAGTCTATAATCAACACTGCTGCTTTCTTTTGAATTTGGTAAATCATTCATCCGTCCCCGAGGTTCGACAACCCTATTTATACTCGCCGTAGTACAATTGCCTTATGCACTTACAAGGGTTTTATATTTAAACGACCAAAAAGCTTAGTAACTCTTTCTTGAAATCAGCTTTTGCTAAAAATGAGCAATGTTCTTACTAGCATTTTTCCAATGTGCCAAATACAAAGGCGATGATAGGTATCTGGAAAGACCTTTTCAATGGCACCAACAATGGCACTATCTTGATCTGTGAAGATGGTTTTATATGCAATGTTGCCCATTGACTGTAAAAAAGTTTGAAATAACCAAACAAATGAAGTTGTGGTTTCATGTAATATAAAAACATAACCAAATACCACATTCCTCCAATGATGATTTACTCCTACGAAGGGAGCACATATCATGTTATACTTATTTTTGCTATAGGTGGTGTCAAAAGTAACAACATCTCCAAAATAATCACAATCTAAGATATCATATCTCTCTAAAAATAGTTTGTCATTCGATTTTCCTCATCAACTTGGATTGCATAAAAGAACATTAAATTTTTAGCTTTTTCTGCTTAAAATAATTAACAATACTCTGGCCATCCCTGACTCAATTAATTTCCGCCTTTGGTTCTGCAAATAATTATGACAATCTCGTATTGTAAACCCAACATTTTGACTTTTGCCAACTTCTTTTACTAAGAAGGAATATGCATTAGTCGCTTCAATGTTAGTTTTTGCCGAGATCTTAGCTAGTGCCTTTGCTCAAATTTAGTAAGAGGGTGATTGTGCTCGGAAATGAACTGGATAATTTCAACTGCACTATTTTCAACTCTAAATACCACAAGCACATTACATCAAGTCCTACTTATTAACCTCCAACAATTTCATAAATTACACAATATTTCTCATATGTAACATTTCAAAAACAATCCATTATACATTGTTTCACACATTAGAAGCATTAGAAATTTTTATATTTATTTTTAACCATCAATATTATTATTTTCCTTTTAATGTAGTTAAAACTATTCAATGATTGATTTCTACATCAATTAATAATGACTAAAAAATATTCCTTACATTTCAATTTTGGATATGAAAAAATGTTTCAAATGATAGAAATACCGGAGATTTGATTAAAATTCATACTATATAAATCTTACCCTTTAAAGAAATAATACCCATCTACCAAAGTATAATTGTTTCTCAACTTATACCTCAACTTCTTCATACATCAAACTACAACACAGTTAAGTCATTAGAAAACATGTTACCTTATACATTATTATGCTTGAAAAGAAAAAATTAAATGCAATAAAATGTGTAGCTAAGTTTAATAACCAAACCTTAAATTTTTTCTACAACAAAATTCAATTTTGCAAGTTAGAAATGTACCTTACACATTAAATAGTTGAGGAGCTGTTGCAATAGAGTATGCAGAGAAACTAATGAAATGGAGTCCCTATAAAAAAATTATAAAAATATATATATGTAAAAGAAGGTGCCAAACCTCTAAAAAATGGTGTCATTTTTTGTAATGGTGCATTTGAGGAAGAAAGATATGGGAGGAGAGGTATTAAATGAAGAGAGAGAGGGGGAGGGAAAGGAATATGCATTTAATGATGAAAGAGGAAGAGGGAAGGGAGAGAATTTTATCTCCCTCGCGTGAGCATTTAGGCCCCATTTGGTAGCCTTAAAAGAAGTTGCATTCTTCTTTAGGAAAATCTCAAAAAAAGGAGAGGTTTACCAAAAGAATTTCAATTCACTTTTTCTGGTAGCATTTTTTGTAATATTCAGAAAAAGACAGGAGCATTTATAAAAAAAATGCGGTTTCACATGAAATCGCATTTTTTTTATAAACGTTTCTATTTTTTTGGAAATTATAGCTTATGCCACCATGACCTAAATTCATCTCTAGAAATAGATTCTTGCCAACTAAATACCTTTTTAAAAAAATCTAGATTCATCTTTAGAAACTAGATTTCCTACTTCTAAAAATGCTATGAATGGGGAGAGAAAGAGCATAAATCTTCCGTTTAATCTCTTAACCTCGTTATGTAATATTAGCGGCTCGGGATTGTGGGCGTCAATGACCACGCGTCTGCTTGTCGTTCGCGGCCAAACTGACGTGGGCCAAATAATTTCTCCTAACTAGCCAGTTTTCAACAGCCCAAACTCAGTTCAGCATACCGGCTCCACTATAAATAAGCTGCAACCGGCCATATCCCTAACCAGATCTCTCCCCATTTTGCCGCATCGCTTCCCGGAGTGCGAGCCCCATGAGATCGCCGGTGGACAGCCGACGGAACTTCCACCTTACTCCTCACATTAGCGTGAGCAGCGACCGATCCCGCCGCAAGTTTCAAGCTTTGGTAATCTTTTTCACTTCGATGTACTCCGTCCGGAATCGGTAATAACATTTGGTTTTTCAAAATCTTGAAAAAATATTTGTCTTACCTGAAGTTTTCTTTGAAATCATCATCATCATCATACGCCTTACTAAAAATATATATGTGCATAATTATACACACAGAACTGTTTGAGATGGTGTATAGATTATCTACATGTTTGATATATGATGACGCCCTCCAGACACTTTTAAAAGACATTTTACAAAATTTATTTGAAAAACCTGTATCTATTAAAAGTGACCGGAGGGAGTAGTAACAAATCAAAACAGATAACATAATATATAATCCATGTCGGCGGCATAGATTATATATTGCATTTGGCTCCTATCGGAATCAAAATGGTGCAAAATCTATACAAAGAAACATAGTGGCAAGTTTTTATGCCGGATGCCCTTCCTGATGCAACCCTCCGAAGAGGGGACAATGATAAGAAGATTCAACATCATCATATTCATCATACACCTTTCCAAATATGTGGATTGACTTCATAACATGATGGTTGCACATGAAATATTAATATCGCCATCTTCCATCACAAAGCTGGTAATAATGAAAACCAGTCTGCTTTTACATGGGAGCATGGCTTAGAAGTTTTCTTTAAAATGTTTCCTAAAATTCAGATATTCGTTCATTTATGACAAAATTCTAAAGACCCACTTCTTGAACCTTCCCCCGAATCAGTGTTTCTAATTTTGGGAAAACATTTTAGTTAGACAAGGATCCAAATTCTGGATGATATTTACCGTCTGAGCTAAAAACTTGCAGGAGAAGAGTTATAAATAGTGCAGAAGGAAAAAAAAAGAAAACTGTGTTTGTAGGGGCTTTTTATATCAGATATTTTGCTTGTATACTAACGAATTGCACCTGTGTTCCTTGTTGAGAAAAATGCTGCTATAGTTATTTTGTATTATTTGCTAGCTTGTTAGATAGTATCGCGCTCCCACAAAGATAAATGCTGATGCTCTTTCTTTTTTGGTTTTATATCGTTTGCTACAGGTGTATTGCAATGAAGAGAGAATGGGTGGAATTGGAAAAACTAAAGGTATGGTTATTGATTCTTTATGAAACACCAAGCAAAATACATATGTTAAATCTATAGCATGTCTTGACATTTGGAATTTATGCCGATTTTTAAAAAGGGCAATTTCATTTAGAAATTCGCTCTGCCCTTTTAACCGGTTTGGGCTAGGTAAAAAAACTAAGAGTTCAAAGGAGACCCAAAGGGTAGGAAAAAATATTATAAAAAGGGACTCACGTGAGGGGCGCATGTTTTTTTTAATGCCTAAACTGCTCATGCAGTAGCATGGAGTTTGAAAATGCTATATGGCCTGTGCAACCACCATACTAAAAAAGTTGCCGCATGTCCTTTCTCCCCTCTCCCTTTTCTCCCACTCACCCTTCGCATCCGTTTCGAAACCCTCTCTAGCCACCACAGACACCCCTTCGCATATGCCCCTTAGCCGGTTTGACGACACCCGTATCTGCAGACTCCAACTTCGACGACACCCCTCTTCTCTGGATCGACGACGCCCCTCTCCGCAGATGCCCCTCATCGTTGACTCCCCTCTCCTCCGACGCCATTTTCCTTCCCAATTTTCCAGCACACCTCCCACTCTCCCTTTTCTCCCCTCCACCCAAAATCTTTCACAACCGCTTTGAAACCCTCCCATGCCACCACATATGCCCTCTGTCGACGCCCCTCTTCGCCGGTTTGACAACACTCCTATCTGCCGACTCCCCTCTCTATCAAGGCAAATGGCTCCTCATAGGCTAATTGTATAGGGTGTGATGATGTAATATAAGAATGTTGCTGATTTTTATATAAGGATGCTTCTTTTATTACAATTTTCTATCCAATTATCACTGGCTAAACTTGATTGCAAGTGCATAATGAAAAAGCTGGCTAAATTTAGCCAGACAATCAAAGGTGAAGCTGATCTTTTAAATATAAACCCTTGCAAGTGCACAAGGCAATTGTACTATGGCGAGTATTAATAAGGGTTGTCGAACCCTAGGGACGGTGAATACTTTACCAAATTCAAGTGAAGAAAGTTGCAGTTTTTGTTTAATCTAAATAAAGCTATAAACTTTAACTACTAAGCTGAGTTTTAATCAATGTGGAGAAGACCAAAGCTTCGAATCCACCACAATAACTAGTGTATCGTTTCTCTCTCTCTTTTGAATAAAGATTTCCAATTTGCTAGCATATTCCTCTCGAACATACACTTGTCAACTCAAAATATAGTGCTCTCCTCTCGGATGTAACACATAAAACAATTTAAACATGGAATTGTGATCTATCTCTCTCAAGTATAAACCAATTAAATTTTATTGATATATAACACCTCAGTCTACTCATGTTCATCTCGGATATGCAAGTATTCTTCGGATTGAAACTCACAAAAATTCACTCTTGTCTCTCTCGAGTACAAAGAACAAATCTTTATTGAATTAACGGTGATTACACAATAAAATCCATACACCAAGTAGAGTAAAAACATAAGATGAGAGAAAAGAAACTACATAACCAGATTATTGGGCTTCATCTACGCCTTGGAAAAGTGTTTAGCCTCGCATCGGAAGAGAAATCACCATCATGTTCTTCATCTTCTTCTCTCCTTTGCTCTAGCCTCCAATAAAGCTCAAAAGTCTCCAAGGGTTGAATGCCCAAAATGTTTTCCCATAAGGCCTATTTATAAGTTTGAAGAGAAGCCATGAAGTCCCCTTCCAAATCTAAGTCGAAATAGGTCTTATTTCAGTTTTCCGCACACAGCGATCGATCGCTCCGTATTGCCGATCGTTCGCCTACCGATTGATCGTAATTCCTTAGTTATTTTCCTCCGATCGGTCGCTTTGCCGATCGACGCTGTATGATACCGATCGATTGTAGTTACTATTCATGAATTTCAAATGGCTATAATTTTTTGTCCCGAACTCTGAATTGTACGTGGCTGGTGGCGTTGGAAAGCTGACTTCTTGAAATTTAACCTGAAACTTGAATCAGTCCAATCCGATATTTGTACATAAAGTTATGATGATTTAACGATTTGAGTTATTTTTCTCCTCATTTCTGTGTATTACTCTTGTTTACTACAAAAACCAAAAACTATATTAAAGTAGTGATTATTATCAAACACTAGCATAATCATAAGCTTAGGAGATAATAAAATGCATATTTCATGAGTAGATCAGAAGCCCATCAATATCTCTCCAATTTTGTATTTAGAGATATATTGAAAATTTCTCACTCGCAAGTCTGTCATCGACTTGTATGTGAGATTCTATGAAAGAGGGTCAGTGGAAAGAGGGCTCGAGTTAAGGCCTTGGATGTTTGTCTAATTCTCGGGTTGCCACTGTACACTATAGCTGAGAAGTCTCGACTCCCATCTTCTAGTGCAAGGTGGAGAATCCACATCAAAATAGGTCAATCATTTCCATTGCATCAGATTCCTGTGGTTGTAGACCAGTGACAATCCTTGATCTAAAGAGCCTTTTAGTAAGTGAAAGTTTACTTTGTAGATACTTCCTTTCATGAGGCTTCATATGTGCAAACTTTAACCACTCATGCATTAATTATGGTATGATATAGGCAGCATACGACCATAGGCAGGATATTGGCCACACCACTACAACCAGATCACTTCCTTTGACAGTATCTGTGTTGAGAACTACAAATCCTGTTGTACAATGTCAATCACCTTTATTTTGTGAAATTGCACTCCGACACAATGAGAGGGAAACCATCCTCGTGAGTTTTACCTAACACCTAAGGATGAGACCATTGTTGACTTAGTTTAGAGGCTCCCAAAAGAATTCTTAAACATCGATGTTGGCCTTGCTAATGGGGTACCTATCAAGATTAGCAACCTCCATAGCATTAGGTGGTAAGGCTACCCAGGGGTGGAGGAAGAGATATTAGACACAGGATGGTTTTTGTCGTGGATGCATTTGTGGCACTCCTGTGAAAGCACTAGAAGGAGTTGCATGGTGAAGAGCTTCCCGGCATTTGCATATTTAATCCCCACTTCTTGGTGAGTTACGTTAACCTTGTACATGAATGCATACTTGTGATATAGTTATGATGCCATTTAAAACTAATATGTGATGGAATGCTTCTTTATTTCTCACTTTGTACTTGCATGCAGTCATTTTGCAATGCTGATGAAAAAGTGTCAATACATGGATGGTGGGTATAAAGCCTAAAAGGTTTGATCGCGAGGCTTTGTATGAAGATTGGAGCAAGAATGTGCGCGGATCTTGCAAGGGTGCAGATGGTGATCATGCTTTCATTTACAACAAGTGGCTTGTTCCCGTCCTCAAGAGTAATCACCAGTCCTTATTGGACTTTAAATTTGGTGAATGCATAATGTTCATTTACGAAAGCCTTGGGACACGCGGGAGATTTGAGCATGAAAAGTCCATATTCCTCCATACAGTGAAGAGGCTAGCAAAGTATGATGGGTTTTTACTGGGTTTGCTATTCGAAGATGAGGATTGGGAGAAATAAAAAATTAAGCATGTTGAATCACAGAAGCAAGTGGGGTTCGATGACTGTGGGGTTTACCTCTGTTACTTTATGTATAGTCTTGCATTTAGACAAACACCAGAAGCCGTTGATGTGAAGCAATTCAAGAAGTCGCTTGTGTGGTACATTCTTAACTTAGTGTTAGTCTATGGGCAAAATGAGGCTTGTGATTTTTTTAGTACGTAATCATTAGAATTGACAGTTAAATATGTGGTTATGAATATGTGGTTATGACTAAGTTATAGTTCATACATATTCATATCTGATTTTAAATATTTGTATATGTGAATTTTGTGATCACTTACCATGTCGTTATGGTTGGTTTATGACAAAGTTATGCTATAGTTCGGACAGGTTAATTCCATTTGTGAAGGTTGTGACAAGTTAATATGTGGTTGTGAATATTTGTGACCTGTGTGGTTTATCTTTTTTTAATATTGTGATGTGATTGTGATGTGTTTGCGATGCATTTGTAGTAGTTTTATGTTGAGAAGCAAATATAGGCACAAGTATGCGTGATTTGGTCATTACATGAGGTTGTGATACGTTAATATGTGGTTGTGAATATTTTGCGAAGTGTGTTGTTTATATATGTTTTAATATTAGGATGCGATTGTGTTGGGTTTGCGATGTGTTTGTCGTAGCTTTACATTGTGCGTGGTTTGGCCATTACATTAGGTTGTGATATGTTAATATGTGGTTGTGAATATTTGCGAAGTGTATTATTTATATGTAATAAATCTTCATATATAAACCCTCTTGTAGGTTTTGACACATTCATTACAAGCACTATGAGCAATAGAAGGATGATGTTGAAGGTAAGAAACAAGGGCCCCAAAACTAAGAAGACCAAGTAGAGGTGAAGAAGTATTTAACCAAGGAAGTAGCCTTGAACCTTGAAAATTTGTTTCGCGAAGGAGCTGACAAGTAATGCAATTTACAGTTTAAGTAGTGTTATTTCTAAAATATTAGTAAGAATAAATCCTTAAATTTATATATTGGTTCTTCAAACTTGTAGAGAGACCATGGGGAGATGGGACGATGAAGGAGTACTTGCCACCAAATATGATCTCCAATTACTATTAAATGATAAGGAGATAGGCTACCATGTAAGTATATATAATCATATGTTAGTAGTTACCAAGATATGTAAACAAGAAATTAAAGACCATGGCAGGATTTATGTCTGGTTGTGTTGCAGTATTGCCTTTGTCAGAGAGCGTAAAAGTACTATTTTATAGATTGCATAAACATGCTATTTCTGAGAATTTTTAGAAAATGACTGTAATCAATTCTGGTTAATATTGTTGTAATGGCTATCTTTTCCGAATTTGTTTCTCATGGCCATCTTTCTAAATCTGCTTTTGAATTCTAAGTATTAAATTAGTAGGTCATTGATGCCTACTGTAAAATTCAAAGGAGTAAGCTTGACAAGGAACAGCAAAATATGTCGAATAGGAAAAGATTGCTTGAGCCTTCTCATGCTTACTAATACTTCATTATCTTTTGTGAGTGATTACCGTTGACTTATGTTTTTGTTATGTATGATGTAATACTGCAACACAATTATTACATTTATTTTCTAACCACTAATTTAATAATTTGAAACAAGATTATGAAAAGTGATAGTATATCTTTGAAGAAGTTGCGTATGAGCCTTTATGCAGAACCCAAAAAGTTGGGTGCAGTATATATCCCATATGTTCCAGAAAGAAAATTGTTGATGGCAGTGGAAAAGTGCACTGACACTTGTTGATTAATTTCTATTAAGCATAAGTCTGGGCAACTGAATAAGGTAGCTGATGCTCTCAGCAGGAAAGTGGCCCTTCTAACAACTTTCAATCCCAATGGGAAGCCTACCAGAACAGCAACACTTCCTCCTTCGAAGATTACAATTTGATGAAGGGGATTGGAAGCACTTCAATCCATTAAACCCAGGCTCGACATATTACAGATACTAGGATGATGCATAGAATCTTGTAAATGTGATCCATCGTACAGTAATTTGTTGAATTGACAGGATTGATGCATGTCTCCCTATATGATCTTAATTTCTCTCTTTTGTAGAAAAAACATATCACCACGTGGGAAAAACAAAATGAGGAAATAAAGACAGACGTCATTGCCAGTCAAGATGTGGAAAGAAGTTTCTACGAAGTAAAGGATATTCCGCGACAAAAGCCAAGGGTGTAAATATGTCAAATTCATAACGTACTAAATTAAAAAAGCACAAACTACATTTTTGCAGAGATGATTCTGGGGTTTTTGTTTGCTATTAAGTGCATAAATTCCAAGGGAAAGTTTGGAACGACATCGGGCAAGGTTGCAATGCTGAAACTAGACAAGGTTGAAGTTAAGAGGGTTCAGAGCAACTCTGATCAATGCATTTCGGTGAGGAGGTAACAATCCAGAGTATTGTCAAAGACTGCATGATTATGCTATTTCAAAACTATGCTTTGATGTTTTGATCAGATCTTTGCACAAATTGCATTGCATAAATTTTCTTTTTCTGTATGCGATCATTAATTATGTCCTGCTCAAATCTGAAACAAGAACGAAAAATTGGCAATCATGTAATTGAGTAAAATTCTATGGAGCAAGGCACTGAAACATGTTGGTAGGGGATTCTCAGTGATGTGAAAATTGGATGACGAGTCTGATAGTAATATGCATTCTCTTAACCTGGATGTCAACTGAGGCATTTGTATGAGAGAAACCCTTTGCCTCTGTTTCCTTCTGCTTCTTCAAATAAAAAGTTTAATAGGTTTCTATAAAAAAGTTGAACAATGCTTTACATTTAAACCAGTTTCTCTTTCTCTTATGACATTCATGGAATAGAATGGGAGACAGTATTACTTATCCAGTTCTCTGTTTGTGCACTTGTAGAGTGACAGCGTGGAGATGTGACAAGGAAGGAGTACTTGTCACCAAGGATGATATCCAAGGATGATATCCAACTACTATTAATTGATCAAGAGATAGGCAATATGTAAGTATGTGTCTTCCATGCATTAGTAATTACCAAGATATATAAACAAGAAATTGCATACCATTTCAGTATTTATATCCAGTTGTGTTGCGTTACTGCCTTTGTCAGAAACAACATAAAAGTACTATTTTAGAGATTACATAAACATGCGATTTCTGAAACTCTTTAGAAAATGACAGTAATCAATTATGGATCATTTTAATATTATTATAATTTTTTTCCTTTCCTGGTTGGTTTCTTATGGCCATTTTTCTTAATTTGTTTTGAGTTTAGAATTCTTATGAATAGTTTAATACTCAATTGCTTTGAGTTCAGATTTCTATGTACATCCTAAATCCTTT
Source organism: Houttuynia cordata (assembly GCA_039654745.1). NCBI lineage: Eukaryota > Viridiplantae > Streptophyta > Magnoliopsida > Piperales > Saururaceae > Houttuynia > Houttuynia cordata. The sequence goes on along the minus strand of CM077507.1, from coordinate 32,498,782 downwards.
TCATATATGTACTTTTCTGGGTCTCTTCTATGAACTGTTTTTTACTTATTGTTTTGTGGATTAGGGGTAGAATGAGCTAGCTTTTACTGAAGTCTTGTGTTTCCTTGACCAGGAAGAGTTGGATGTAATCAAAGAAGAGATGTTTGTTTCTTGAGGAAGGGATGTTCATATGTGGGATTATAGTAGAATTTTTTTTATCTTAGTAAACAAGCCTTCACTGATTTTTTGTAAAGCACCATAGATGATTGTTAAACTCCGCCGATGTGTCTCACAATGCTGGTCCCAAGCCCAGGCTAAGGAGGTTGATAGCCGGCTCGTCAATCTCCATGGATCTTACACCATACTATAGATGATTTGTTGGCGTATATGATAGCATATGAGGTTATGTATAAATCCATTTTTTTACCATGTGTATCATTTTTAGTGCCACTGCCTGTAATGACATTTTTGTGTACTACATAACCTGTGCACAAGGGGGTCTTAGCAAGCTTCTGTATAGGAACCACTGAAGGTACTAAAGAAACAAGAACAACAACTACTAATTCATCAGCCAATATATTCCCAAAAAGTCGAAAACTAAGTGATAAAGGTTTTGTGAAATCTTCTAGGATGTTAATTGGTAAAAGTATTGGAGTTGGTTGAATGTATTTACCAAAATAACCCAATCCCTTTTTTGTAAGCCCCGCATAGAAATACGCTACTAACGTGGGTAAAGCTAAAGCAACAGTAGTATTTATATCATTCGTGGATGCAGCTAACTCTCCATGAGGTAACTGTATGATTTTCCAAGGTAAAAGAGCACCTGACCAGTTAGAAACAAAAATGAATAGAAACATAGTTCCAATAAAGGGAACCCAAGGACCATAATCTTCGCCAATCTGAGTTTTGCTAAGGTCTCGAATGAATTCAAGCACATATTCAAAAAAATTCTGACCGTTGGTTGGAATGTTATGTTGTTTAAAATCATAGATTGTGTTAGATGATTTATCAGATTCCAGGGTTTAGTTTTAAAGGAGGCATCGTTAAAAGTTTTATAGGCTTTTTCTATTTATACATAGCATGTAAAATTTTCTTTTGTGATGTTTACAATATTTGAAAAAACCTGTGATGCCCCAATTTTCTACTTTGATCACACGGTAATTTCTATCAGCTTTATAGACGTCACCTATTGAATAAACAAGTCATTGCACAAGCTACTGGTAGAATCATAGAAGTCAACAAATTTGTGAACGGTCACTGAAAAAATTGAGTGGAGAATATTTACCCTCCGCCCCATTTAATCGGGAAATAAATGCTAATGACATTTACATAAACAATGGCCAAAATAATTTATTCAATGTCCAATGGAAATAGTGCTAGTAAAGGAACCACTAGATCCTGATTCCTGAAAACTTGGGCTATGTTAGCCGTTCTAACTGATCATGGGTTTCGTTGTAACATTAAAGAGGTCAATGCTTATTAAATAGTGTACCCGTTTTGATTGATCATGGGCTTAGTTGAACATTAAAGAGTACAATCCTTATTAAATTGTATAGGCCGTCTATCTTGACACCCAGCAATTTCGTAGGGCCCCATATTGTCTCATTCAACGTTTGCAGGGGTCCCCATTTAGCAAGAAAAACGTTAGACTGGGTTATGGCACCCAACATCTTCCTCCCGTGATCCTCACACCCGGGATACGTGAGGAGCCCCCCTTCCAAAGTCGCCATTTTTTCATACAACTTGATCCGCCATGGATGTTCTTCTTTTTAAGCAACTCTTCAAACCACACGTCCCCTTTCCTCCTAACGTCGAGCTTGTCCTCACAGCTCATGTGCTCTCCTAGCTGTAACTATCTTAGATGATTACACAAGCAAGCATGGCTTGGTCCTTATGCTGATGAATGTGTTACTTCTTTCATGCAATTGTCCTTGAATGAAATTTGCCAAACCAGCATGGTTTTCCTCGTCTCAAAGGAGAGATGGAATTTTTACCTTGTTCAATTCTCTATTAGTTCTATCTTTTAGGTAGATTTATTTCTAACCAATAATAACCCAACCGGTGATTGGGTTTCCTCTTGTCCTTACCTTTTTATACATGGGTGCCCCGTGGTTAACAGAGCAAAGTTATTCTGCTGGAGGCCCTGCAAAACATGATTTCTGAGCATGAGTGCCCCCAGAAAAGGAAAAACTATTATTTTATAACTTGCCAAAAATAATCAAAATATAAATTGGGACACAAAACTTGAATCCCATATACATGCACCAAATGAGATGAATACCTCCTGAAACAATTAAATGTCTTATTGACATCTAAAGCCATATGATTAACAAGATTACTGTCCATAGTTAATTCATTGTGTTGGTGAAGGTTGTCATATGAATTTGGTGAATCTCAAAACAATTAATCTCGAGCCTTTGAAACACTTTTAAATGCAAGTTGGTATGGAATGTCAATACCATATCTAGTTTGAAAATCCCTTACAACAATCGGACGAATAAGTGGGTTGCTCTTAACATTAATAAACATTTTTTTGCTCAGAACATCAGCAAGCATCCTCGCATTCTTCTTTTTGTGCATAATCATACACATGAGTGCAGATTATTTAATATAAGAATGTTAAAAAAACCCATTCACACTAACATGAATATGCCACTGACAACCTTTAATTTCCTTGCATTTACATTCAACTATAACCCAATTTGTCTCATTATAAGCTCAAATCCAAGCTCAATAGCATAATGGCATAAGCGATGCCTAAACTCTTCATTCCCTCTTTTAAATCTCTGCCCAACATGCTTATTTCATCACACCATTGCTCAGTCACCCACCAGGGCTTTCACTTTATGTACGGAGGAATGAGAAACCAAGTCAATGTCTTCCTCACAATCTCAACATGGCTTTGCAGAGTACTAATTTGCATGTTAAAAACTTGCATACTGCTTTCACACATGAACCGTTTTTGCTTGAGAAGAAGCAAGGAAAAAAGAATTTTGCGAAATCATCATCGTTCTCAAAGCATATAGTCTAAATGATTATTAAAGGAAAAGATATAATAACACTCAAAGTGTCTCCATCTCTAATCGAATTGACTAACCTAGACTTGCATTGAACTAATAAATATTACTCCCTCTGTTCCAAAATACCGTGTACATTTAGAAAATTTTACTGTTCCAAAATACTGTGTAGATTTTGGCTAATCACGTGACTATTTCCCTCTTCTTCTCTCTTCCTCTCTGAAACTCCCACCTTCCTTCTTCCTCCCCCCACCCCCCTCCTGCCTCCGCCGGACGAGGAGCCACGGCTCGACGCCAATGGACGAGCCACAGTCTCCACCTCTGCCGCGACATCCTCCGCTGGGCCTTCCTCCCCGATGACCCTCAACCTCACCCGCAAGTACACCCTCGCCGTCCAGACCACCTCCTACAACGAGATTTGGGCCAAACCCAGAACCCAGCCCCCCGCTTGTTCCTCCTCTCCCCAGTCCAAACCTTCTGGTTCATATCATTTTTCTAAGAACCATAGGAGATGACCGTTTACATAGCTGAGTTTGGCAATGAAGAAGAAGAGTAACCAAAGGCGTATGAACTTGTGCTACTTGATAGCGACATCCTTTTCCTGCTTCAGCTCCAGCAGCAGCAGCAACCCTCATAACAATAGGCCGCGTCTCAAGTCTCGACCATCTTCATCGCCATGCCCGCCCCTCCTCCTGTGAAGCTCCCCCACAGTAGGCTCTTCTCCTTCATCCTCCTCGCCCTCATCATGGCCCTCGTTGTCTCCCTTTTCTTCATCTTCATCGGTCTCGCCGCCCTCGTCGTCCTCCACATCTGCCCCCTCAGCGACCTCTTCCCCGCCTCGCACGGCGATAGCTTGACTGATCCCCAACTCAATTGGGCATTCGAAGTTTTAACCGAATTCAACCAAAGTGAGAACCCATTCCCCACACCTGAGACTGCCGACGCTGACTTTCGCGAGGCAGAAGTGCTTCGCGGAGCACTGCAGATGGCAAAGGAAGTCACGTGAAGCCCATGGTGTAATAAAAATGACAATTTTTCCAAATATACACAGTATTTTGGAACGGAGGGAGTAGTAAATGACCATTCAAGCATCCAAACCCGATGCTAGCCAGCCTCACAATGGTTATGTCTTCGGTATGGGCCCTACAAGCATGTAATACACTTATGTATGGCTAGTACTTAGCATGCAATATATAAGTGTGGGTACCATTGAAGACATGCATCGACTAACCTTGGACCTTGTGGCCCCATCCGACTCAACCTGTGAGGCGGTGTCCTATACATTGACCAAACAACATTTAACTTTGTAAAACCAATGAGGTGTTGGCATGATGGCCAAGGCATGCTTCCTGAAGTGAAAGTTCTAAGTTCGAACCCTAACTCCATTAGCCACCCACCCGGGATTATATCCCGCTTTACCCGGTGCATATGAGGGCGGGCCTTGTATACACATGAGGGGATTGACTGCATGATACCGTGCTCTTAAGAGGTCCCCTTTCTTGTCAGCTCATAAAAAATAAAAAAGCAATTTAACTTTTGGAAAAGTTTAAATGAGATCGGTCTCATTTGGCTTATATGAGACCAATTCTATTTGTAGCCATTGGATTTTGATTTGACGGCTACAAAAATCTACAAAGAACTCACCTACCCCTTAACGTGACACACTCACTTACTTACTGATTTGTAGAACTAAAGGACAAGTGGAAGGGGGACCCATGAATCTTAGGTAAAGTTGTAATTTTTTCTTCTATTCCGCCCTTTCTTCCCTCCCTCTGTTGACATGACAAAATCTGGATAGTGGTCCCCAAATTTTGGTGACCAAATCGGTCGACAGGTCCGTCCCCGAGAGGCACTTTTGCCAAGATGTGTGCCCATCCGCCCAGGGTTCCAACCCTTTTGGTAGCCAAAACTGTATCACGACTACTCTCTAAAAGGCTTCGAGCATGGAATACCAGCTCGCCGATATATCGGTATCGGACACAAACCGATACACCGATACCATTAAGTATCGGATTTTTAAAATTTTTCAAATATCGCCGATATATGACCGATATATCGGTCTTTTTTGAAAAAAAATTATTTTTAAAAAAAAATTGGAAAAAAAATTATTTTAAAAAAAAAATTGAAAAAAAATTTTTGTTTTAGGAAAAAAAACTTTCATGTTTATCTTCTATCCTAATATGTATTTTTATGTATATTTTGAAATATATTCTTTATTTAAATTAGTATAACTCATTTTAGAAGTTAGATTGTGAAAATATGTGGTAAAAACTAGATACTTTTTTACACAATATTTCCGATATTTCGTCGCCGACCGATATTTTATACGACATTCCGTGGCTTCGAGGCGGTGAGATGGTGTGGTGTCTTTCTTTATTAATTTTTTCCCGCGCCTTCCCATGCCCCCCCAAGCAGTTCCTCCTCTCAAAGACGGCGAGCCCAGAACTGAGACCGAAGAAGAAGAGGAGGGATGTGTGGGAGAGCAAGGTGCACGCTGAGGCCGCACGATGTTGCAAGGGCCTGCGGTATCAATGACCCTTCATCTCTCCCCGTCCACCACTCCGATCGGTATAATGCCTCTTCCTTTCCACTCTCTCTCTCTCTCTCTCTCTGCTCCTGCATCATTTTGGGCTGCCAAAAACAGAATTTGTTGAATGTTTCTTTTGAATCATACTTAGATGTTTATGGGTTTTTGTTGTCTGGGTTCATTTGCTGTGCTTTCCCCCTTTTCTGTATGCTTGATTGAGCTTAATCAACTGTTGAATGATTATTTTGATTCCTATTAATAGTCCTATTTCAATAGTCCTATTTGGGTTCAGAATGAACTGACTGGTCGTTTTGAAAAACCAAATAGAACTACTAATGTGGTTTGGGCTTTGGGGGAGTAATTAGATATTTATGGGTTTTTCTACCTGGGTTCATTTTGCTGGAATTTCCCCTTTTTTTGTGTGTGTTTGAGTTAAAGTGTGAAATACTTGCAGATATGGCCCGTCTTTGTTGAGTGGCTCTTTTAAAGCATATTTAGATTTTTATGAATTGTTTTATTGCTGGTCTCTTCCCCCTTTATTTGTGTGTTTTAGCTTGAATATGCGAACTGCTTGCCGGTGTTGCCCGTCTTTATTGAATGATTCTTTGAATTACAGTTTGACTATGGGGTTTGTTATGCGGGTTCATATGCTGTGTTTGAGCTTGGAAATGTGAACTAATTGCAGGTATCGGCCGTCATTCAATGTTTCGCCAGGTTTCTTCCTGCCGGTGCTGCGCAGGGACGAGGGCTCCTCCGATGGATTGGCCATCCACTGCATGAAGTGGGGGCTTGTTCCCAGTTTCACCAAGAAAAGCGAGAAGCCCGATCATTTCCGGATGGTACTGTCATTTACTTCTTTTTGTTCTTATTATTAGTTATTTGTTGTAGATTTTGCTAGTAGAAAAGGGAAAGAGATCATTTTTTCATTTGGAATTTGGGTAGGTAATATGGTACAAATTGATACAACTTTGTTTCCTTTTCAGTAGCTTTAGAAGGGATCATAAATTCATTTGAAGAGAAAAACGCCTTTGTTCTTTTGAATTGCATTTAAGCATTTCTTCCTGTGATTAGCTTACTAATTTCTCTTCGCCAGATGCTGGCATGCTGCAAATGGTTATGGTTGTTAAACACGGAAAAGGGTTCCAGTTTTGCTACTTTTGAATAATTGTGTTTTATTTTCCCTGTATTGGCATTGGACATTCTCTATAGCTTTAAAGCATGACTTTTTTCATGTCTTGTAAAGATCATGCTCTATGAGAATAGTGTTTAGCTCACAGACTGGATTGAGTTTGTATTGCAGTTTAATGCCCGCTCAGAATCAATTGGTGAGAAAGCATCTTTTCGGCGACTGGTTCCTCATCACAGGTGTCTTGTGGCTGTAGAAGGGTATCTTTCCGTCATTTATAGTTAATAATTTATTAAATCAGGATTATTTGTTTTGTATTTTAATTTTTTAAGTCTATATCCAACAAAGAAGGATGGTTGCATTGCCCATCAAAAAGTAATATCTAAAAGAGAAAATAAGCAGAGCAAGTCAAATAAAATGATCTTATATTATATTTATGTATGCCAAACGCTTAGAAGCAGTTTGCAAAATTTTGTATTATTCTTCCTCCTATAGTTTCTTTTGTTCGTCCCCTTCCTCTTTTTACCTCAATTGTTAGTTGGAAGCAAGTTGTTTTAGCATTATACTAGTATGCATATTATCCACTACACTCCGTAATTTATGTGTGTGGGCAGCTTCTATGAATGGAAAAAGGATGGATCTAAGAAGCAGCCTTACTACATCCATTTTAAAGGGGACAGACCTCTTGTTTTTGCCGCTCTTTACGATTCTTGGAAAAATTCTGAAGGTGAGAAAGCAAGTTCACTTTTTTTTTGCGTGTAATAGATTAATTTTGATATAAAGTGGCAAAGCAGAGTTTCTGTTGGTATGAAACATTTAAACATTGCATGTCATGTAATTCTTATAGTACACCTTATATGTGACGAAGCCATTATATTGACACAAATGCAAGCTGCAAAACATATGGAAAAGAGAGATTCTTTGCTTATTGGGTGGTTTAAGCTTCTTTAGACCTGCCTCTCCTCTGAATTTGTATTTTCTTTCAGCAAAAATGGTTACTTATTGCTTAAATCAAATGGATTACACTTTATTGCAGGGGAGATTCTTTACACATTGACTATTTTGACGGTTAGGTGTTCATTATCATTGCAGTGGCTTCATGGTTGGTTCTGTTTACCTATGTTTTTGATTTCTTTGTTCAGTTATGTACAGAGGTGGGAATAGCTTGCCGTATAGTGTTATCTGTCTTTCTAAACTGTGTTCTGAAGGAGCTCTCTTACAATTAACCTATAACTTTTATGAGTTTTTCCGCAGTTTAGTTATGTGGTTTTAGTTACTTTTTGGAATTAGTTTGCTCGCTGTTACTAGTGACTTGATTCCGTAAATGTTTATGGCTACTTGATTTGTAAGTGAGTTTGGGCATCCTTTTAGCACCTTTTCCCTCTTTATGTTCCTTTTTATTTAATTTTAAAGAAAATAAATTTGGCAGTAAACAAGAGTGATTCTCTCTCTCTCTTTTTTTCCGTTTACCGTAATACGGATATGGCAACATTAATATAGGTGGTTGCTTGTTATAGATAGAATGCCTGTTATCTTGGGGAGACAGAGCGATATTGACGCATGGCTCCGTGGGCCTCCATCTACCAATTTTGACAATGTTCTTGTGCCGTATGAGGATGCTGATCTGGTAATTACCTCACAATCTTGCTTCTCACCTTTAGTCAAGTTTTGTTGCTAAAATAGGAATTTCTATTTTAGTTGTTTTATATGCATTTTAGATCTCCCATGTTGGTTTTAAATTATATGTCAAAGTAAACTTTCTCAGGTTTGGTACCCAGTGACGCCACAAATGGGTAAGATATCTTTTGACGGACCAGACTGTGTTGAGGAGGTACGTATGAAAAATGTTGGCAACCCTTTGAAACAATCAAATGCAGGGAAATCAAGTAGTTCCAATTTGCAGATTTTTCCATGCTTTGGGAAACTTCGGCCATTAGTAGGAAATTTTAAGACTCGGTGGACTGTCCCCACAAATATCACAACCTTGAAGGAACTCTAACCCTGTGTTAGCATTTGATAGTTCTATTGCTGACTGCCAATTGAAGGCCAAAGTTTAGCTCTTAGAAGCACAAAATATATCAATCATTGTAAGGATGCTTGTTAAGCTTCCATGACATGCTAAGTTGCATGATTTATCCAAACACATAAATAGTTTTGACAGACAATTTGTCTGACAAAGGGCTGTCTGTTTTCTCATTATTTGAATATTTAAGAACTTTGTGGATTCCGGGTGTTATTTACAGATAAAATTGAAAAGCGAGGAGAGCAGTCCAATTTCAAAGTTTTTCTCGAGGAAAACCCCGGAAACCAAGCAAGATTTGGGGCAAGTAATTGAAGATTCATCAGAGAAGTCGTTCCAAACTGATGATAAGATTGATCAATTGAAGGAGGAAGCTGGTGCTAAGGAAGTTTTAGACTCAGAAGTGAAGACATCATTCAATGATTCCTACAAACCAATGACTTCCGACACCAATAGGGAGGAAGATATTTCTGGAGAGGAAAAGAAATCCATTGACATTAAACAGGAGAACAAAGTTGGTACAGTTGAAAATTCTGACCCACAAGTAAAAAGTTCTTTTGGTGAGTCCAAATTATATGAAACTATCAAACAAGAGCCGTCAGAGAGAGAGGAATGTAAGCCGAAGAAATATGATTCTCCTTGTATTACAGACAAAAAGATCGGGATTAAGAGAGAACACGGGGAATTTGCGACTGATATAAATAAGCTTCCCAAGACCACTGGAGGAACTCAAGCAAGTTCAGTAAAGAAGACAAAATTGAACAAGGACTCGGGAAGTAAGCAGCCAACCTTGCACTCATTCTTTGGGAGAAATTAGAGGTGGGTCAAAAAAATATAATACCAGAAAATGTAGGCTTACAGGAAGTTTTTGGTTAGCAACTTGAACATAGGTGAGGAGGTTCTTTGTAAACCTGAGTGATGTGAAGTGTGATAAGTAATGATGCAACTTTTTGTACTTGTAAATATGAAACTGACTTGGATGTTGCCTCAGATTCGGTGGCCAAGGTTTGTTAGTATATATTGGGTTGTGCGTCTGGTAAACCATCTAATTTTGTTTCCAAGTTTTGCAAGAGTTGGCTTGTCATTGGTTTGTAGTTTTGATCGAAGAACTTTTTTCTTGGGTTGAAATAGTAGGTGTTTCTTATCTCAATGCACACAATTGGCATAGTTTGGAACAAAAAACGCTTATATTGGAACAAAAAACGCTTATCTTACTAGCTGTCGTCCACAGAATGCCTACAATTCGAAGATCACCATAAATTCAGTGAAGGGCCGAAGGCCCTACAGATCAACGGCCGTGCCTGTAGGTTCTTCCTACATGAACGTCGAAGTAGCATGATTATTTTACATGAACGCCGTGCCTGTACGTTCTTCTTTAGTTCTCCTTCTATTACAAGCGTTCCTACAAAAATTTGTACCATAAAAATAAGATGTGTCTCTACGAAAATGATCTCTTGATATGGTTACATGCCACTATGCTTAAAAAACATTAGTTATTTTTATGTTATGAAAAACCTAGAATCTAGTAAACTATGGTTATGAAACAAATGCAGTGTTAAATGTTACTAGCCAAATAAATGCCATTGTGAAAAACGATTTTCCATGGCTGGAGCCCATAAGCTAGGGATAAAAGGATGCTATAAGGTTGGCTTGGGCAAGACCTGACTCCCATCCCTCTTGATACTTGCCTGGTAAACTCAGTAGTAAAATTTCGGGGTTTTTTTTTCTCTGTTAAGTAGCATATAGCAAGGGTCACCGTACTCATGGTTTTAAGAACCGGACCGGCCCGGCTGGTTTAACCTATTTTTTAGGACCGGGTCGGCCGGATAAATTGACCCGACCGGTCGAACAGTGACCCGGCTGACCGAGCCAGGCCGAGTTTTATAACCCCCCCCCCCCCCCCCTTTGCCGCCATTGTCGTCCTTGATGGGCCCCCACCAAGTGTTCCGAGCCTGGGCCCTTGCGCAGAACAGCCGAATAAGCAACATCCGAGGCGCTGCTACTCTGGTAGCCACGACATTTGACAATGAAAACCCGGCCATGGAAGGCATCGCCACGACGGCCCTCTGGATGGTGATGCAGCGGGTCCAACAGGCGGCGAAGAAGTCCAGGCGGCCAACAGATTGCATCCGCGTGGTGGCCGTCAACAAGACCAAGCTGGTCTCTCTCATCCAACAGGTCTACGACACCGGCCACCTCTCCTTCGTCAAAGAACTACGTCCAGGAGTTTGTCGATAAAGCCCCCCAGGTGCTCTCATATGCTTCTTTGCAAATGAGTTTTTTCATGTTTACTTTTTGTGGGAGAAGAATTCCATTTTTCATTAGATATTCCTTTGCAGTTTCCTTCGGATATCGAATGGCATTTCATTGGACATTTGCACAGCAACGAAGTGAAAGCCCGTTGCCTCGCCCCGCCCTGCCGCCGTCATCCCGCCACTGTGCCCACATCGGCCCCCCTCCCCCTCGCAAAGTTGAGATCTTTGAGCTCAGATGGGTCGTCGTCGCTCCGCTGCCCCGCCCCCGTCGAACACCCCCCCCCCCCCCCTTCTGGCTCGACGTGGGGTGAGGGGGAGGGGAGTTGGACCTATCCGGCTAGAATTCCTGGTAGTTGACCGGTTCAGTTTTTATAACCTTGACTAGAGAGACCTCAGGGATGGGGTAGGGTAATTGACTTGAGGACTTTGGAAGCATTTTTATCTGCCTCAAGGCTATCCGCCATAATATCCTTCATCATATAGGAGCTATCGAGCGTACGCTTTAGCTGTGCACCATCAATCCTGATGATCGGCAGCTCCCTTATATATATTTTCAAAGTTATAGGGTAAAATATAAGGTAGACATAGGACACTCCTAGTGATGCACGATCACTGACCCAAATGCCGGGTGATATACTAAAACTTCAATTCTAGAAATCTTTTTCCACCCCTGCCATATTAACTAATATAATCATTTTATATTAATTGTTTGAATTTGAAGAACTTGTCTCATATTACCTGTCCTATAATATCTTATCCTTCGCCAAGTGATTAATGAATGGGTTAGTGGATGGACTGATGGAGTAAAAATGTTAACACATTGGCTTACATCACATTTTTAAATATGCAAACTCAATATGGGAGTAGGGGTGTTCCTGGACAGACACGGACGCGGACAGAGGTTGTCCGCGTCCGTGTCCGTATAAAATTGTCCGGGAGTTTTTTGTCCGCATCCGTGTCCGAAAGTCCGGCGGACACGGACATTTTTTTTTTTTATAAATACCCCCCCCGGCTCCCTCCTCACCCCCTCCTCTCCACCCCAGCCCCGCCGCGGCGCCGCCCTCCTCTCCACCCCCCCAGCAGCTCCGAGGTCTCTCCTGTCTAGGGTTTCGTTTCCGTCCATCCATGTCTGATCCTCTCTGAATCCCAACCATCTTCTTCTCCCCTTTTGCCTTGGTCGTTGATCTCTTCTCTCCTCCAACTATGATAATCTGCTGCGGCTCTTCGTCTACTCTTGCAGCCTCACACAATCTCCGCGCCTTCGGCCCCGGCTTGAATCCGCTCTTCCCCTTCTGCATGGCTAACTATTCCTCGTTCTCTCGCTAATTCTCTTCCTCTCTTTTGGGCATCTTCTGCAATATGTAAACCCGACAAACTCGAGAAGTCTCGATTTTTATTTGTTTTCTTTGGAATCTATTACGTGGGTTTTCTTCCCAATTGTAATCCGAGCGCTGGGCTGATTCGCGATTCGGTGAGTTGCTCGAATTCTGGGTATCCTCTGCAATATGTAAACTCTATAAACTCGAAAAGTCTCGATTTTTTTTGTTTTCTTGAGAATATACCGCTAGGGGTTTCTTCTGAAGATTGGGCTCGGAGAACCCAGAGTTGCTATCTGGTGTAATACTGGTCATAAGGGTTCCTGATTGGGTTGGGTGGATTTGTGGGGGTGTGGCATGTCGCTTGAGCAAGTGGTCCCGCTCCGGCGGCAGCTATTGCAAAGGCGATCGTTCAAGTGCTGTGCCGAGACGGATGACCGCGGCTGGACTTTGCTCCATATCGGTGCTCGTAAGGGTGATCTTAAAGAGGTAAGTGATTTGCCTTGTTTTTATCACCCCCACCCCGCCGCGGCGCCGCCCTCCTCTCCACCCCCCACCCCGACGGCCGGAAGCCACAGCGCGCCGGAAGCCACAGGTAAAAAACTGATTTTTATTTTTTTTGATCCGTCGCCGGTGGTCCTCCTCCGCGACCGCCGGCGACGACCCGGGGACGGCCCCCTCCGTCCTCCCCCTCCACGACCGCCCCCTCCTCCCCCCACCCCGCCGCCCTCCTCCTCCACCCCGCCGGCCGCCGCCCCTCCTCCACTCCTCCTCGGACCTCGGACAGACGGCTGTCCGAGGTCCCTTGGCCGTGTCCGTGGCCGGAATCCACGGACGATTCTTCTCGGCGCGGACACGGCCACGGACACCTCGGACGCGGCCGGCCCTGCGGACGCGGCCGGCCCTGCGGACGCGGCCGGCCGCGAACAGCCCTATATGGGAGCATTGTACCCTGCCGCCAAGTCCTTAGGGCCCGTTTAGAAGGGCAGAGAACCATCCTCTCATAGCAGTGTATCCTCCTACCAATACCCTTAGGGAACGTACGAGGTCCAATTAATCCGAAGTCTGATGGCCAATGGAGTGGGAGTTCAAACTTCAAACCAAATATATTATTGCCAAAAAAATAATTTGATATTATACTCATTTAAATAGGGGATTGGGTAGCCTCAACTCCGGTCCACTCCTTAACAACAGGTTCGGGTCCTAACCAAGGAATTCCGTATCGGTCGGTCCAAGAGACAAAATATCGGAGATATTTGTAAAAAAATATCAGTGGTCAAAAACTAATTTTTACTATATATTTTCACAATCTAACTTCTAAAATAAGTTATATTAATTTAGGCAAAGAATAGATTTTAAAATATACATATTAGGATGGGAAACAAATGGAAAAGTTATTTTTTCCCTTTTTTAAAAAAAAATTTTAAAAATATTTTTTTAAAAAAAATAGCGATATATCGCCAAAAAAAACATAAAAATTGATATTTAGCCGATTTATCGGGATATCGATATATAGACCTTATGGAATTCCTTGGTCCTAACATTGGAACCAATTAAAACCATTCCAGATCCATCCTCACTATATGATGGAAGAGTTTCCTGTCCGCCAAGAGGATGTCCGCTAGGATATCTTCCATTAACAGGAGCGTCGATCATGATCAACAGTGCCTTAGAGATGCATGTGAACATTTTTGCTGGAGAGCACAGAACATGCTTGTCCACCATCGATTCTGATGATCGACGGCTCCTGTCAATGGAGGATATCCTGGTGGATGATCTTCAGGCGGACAGAAAATGCTTCCCACCACAGCAAGTGGTGGGGGATGCAGGCAGTTGTGGGCTGCTGATTTGATACATGGGTCATTTCCCAGGGGCGTAGCAAAACCGCCACCCACAGACAAACACATATACCAGCAGGCTAGAACTCCTAGCACATTGGTAAGAAGCTTTACTGGATATGGAACACGGTTTCAGGCTATCCTTACCGAACTTATATATATTTGCACTAACCATCCCCAGTCTATTATCCATCAAGGATTCGTCCAAGCTCGCTCAATCATCGTCTCAAAGCCCTCTTTGATATTATTTCCAAGATGTCTGGTTTGGTGGACATGTGGACAAGACAAGCTGAGAAGCTCCGGGAGAAGGGTCGCCAGAGCTTCTTCTCCAGGGAGTCGTCCACTGGCCGTGTGAAGCCTGCGAAGAGAGTTGCAGAGGAAGAAGAAGCTCCCCGTCGCCTTCAGCCGGAGGCGTGGTCGGTGCTCCCTCACACTGAGGCCACTCTTTCTCTGTTCATGGACTGTTTCAGCCCCTAGGCTGGAATGGGAAAGGAAGGCCAAAATTTAGTAAAAACTTTGTTTCTATGTTCGCCTTTTCTGTATATACTGAATAATGTCGTTCTATTAGCAAATTTATGACAATCTTTCTGTTCGGATCAAGAAAAATGTGGTTGATACATTGCACAATGTTGTAGCTAGTAAGCTTTCAGATAATATGACTTGCACAATTGCAAAGCAAGACCTTTTTTACCTTCTACCGTCGATGAGAACAAAATAATTTTATCTAATTGATATTTGGAAAATGTTAATATGCGCCTTAGCATATTTATGGTACAGGCGGGTTACAAAACCCCTTATATTATGCAGGCCGAGAGAAGGAAATTGCGTGGCCCAGATGCTAGACGCAAGCTTGTCTATATTAGAAAGCCAAAACGAAATAAATTAATCTTATATTGGTATTCTAATACATACACGTAATAGAAGACAAAGGAAGTAGAAGATATCTATGTAGTAGATTTGGTCATGGTCACCGGTCAGGTTAGATGTTTATGGAGTCTTTGAGAGGTAAAAGCAAATTGGCCTTTAATTTTAACTTTAACGCTTATATACGGAAGCAATTCACCTTGTCTCAAACCTATTACAATTGCTTGTGAATAAGTAGATGTAATAAGTTAAATATTGATGTCCTATTTTGTTCAACTCAGTCAAAGATAGAAGTTAATACAAAGAAAATATTGTTAGCTGATTGATTTGTTCCCACATAGACAAGAAGAATAACGTTCAATATCTCATTAGCTCCACCTAACTCTGCTTTGATTGACTAATCGCCGACAATATAATTGAGGTAATTTTAATTAGCCCCTTAGGATAGATGTGAAATGTGAACATCAGCCGTGCTTTTGGTAGACATGGTCGATTAAGTGCTTACAAAAGGACGTCAAGTTCTATGGATTAGGAGCCTCTAGGTGTTCAATAAGAAAAAGCAGAGGTCAATGCTGGACGCAAGTATTAACGCTCAGTAATGTATCAAACGTATATGTATGCTACGTTTATAATAGTTTGATCTACAATTTATCCTAATCAACTTACAAGGTGTTGGTGGGATTTGGCTCCTCTTGTGTGGGAGCCGAATCCTGTGTTTGTTGCTGCTCATTTAAAATTCTGTACCTGTATGAGACAAAACTAAATAATTTTCCCCAGCACATTGAAATAAGCATGAAGAACATGGGTGCCCAGAAAATGTAAATGGATCTTGGTGGATTCAAACCACCATTTTCTCAAGAGTAGCAGCACATAATCTTGAGTGATTGATCCATTTAAGCCAAAGATCCATCAAAAAGATTGAAATTGTGAGAAGTATACAATTTGCATCATTCACATATTCCATGAGCCAATGTTAAAAGTAGATTACTATACTAAGAGAGGCGCTAGTGGAGCTGGTTGAATGGGGTGGCATTTCTGAGGCCGCTGAACAGAGTACCACTCAAATGCCCAATTAAGAGCCTAATATGTAAATCAAAATGGGAAATGAAAAAAATCAACTAAAATTAGCTCACAATAACCAATTACTCCTTCCGTCCCACAATAATTGTTAAAATCAACAAAATTAGCTCACTTCTGCTTTCCAATCTAGACAATTACATATAGACAGCAAGTACAGTCGAATTCTACGTGGAATAAATCCACCAAATCATCACAAATCACCACCAAAACAATAATCAACACTTGCACTGAACTCATTCTTGTAACAATCTACCACAATTTAAACAAAAAAAGATTCAGATCTCTTAAACTGCAAAACCCCACATACAAGAAGGAAGCAATAGACAGTGTAAAAAGGAAGGAAGGAAGGAGAAGGGGGGAATTGCCTCAATGTCTTTGACGAGGAGGGAGCGTTCTTTGGCGTAGAGGTCGTCCCAGAGGACGAAGTCGTCCTCCTGGGCGTAATCCTTGGGGCGCTCCACCAGATCCTGCGGCGACATTGGGCCGAACCCCTCCATCGGAGGAAGACCGAGAGGAGGGAGGCATCTTCTAGGGCGGGAGCAGGACTGGGCTGCGTCAGGCAAGAGTCAAGGGCGGCGAGGGTGGCGGGCAGGAGGCGAGATGGAGGCAAGGGCGGTTGGAGCAGAGGGAGTGGGGAGCATGAGTCGAGGCGGGAGAAGAGCAGAGATAGTGAGTGTAGGGGATCTGGCTTTAAGGCGGCTATATTTAAGCCGTTTTGAACTGGGAAACGATGGGTAACGGGAGGGATTCACTGGGTTTCTGTTTGGAGGCTCTTAACAGACGTGGCAGCATATTATGGTGCGGGTTGGCCGGCTAAAACATGGGGTGGCGAATGCAAACTATACACCCGAAGATTACATAGTGGTAGACTACTCAACCGGGTGGTGAACTACTCGTTTGTGAAAGAATTTTGGGCTTGTTTGGTTAGTGAATTTTAATGAATTTGAATCTTAATTAAGAGAGAGTTTATTCGGGCTAGGTTGTTGAATAAAAAATTTACAATTGAGTCTTAATTTGGTGAATCTCCTCATGAGGAGATTAGCAAATTAAGCATGAATTAGGGGAAGCTCCTCTTTTAGGCTAAATTTTAAATTCAGTCTAAATTCTTAAACTATACATAATTTAGGTTATTCTCTCCAAATTCATACTTAATTTGAGTTAAATTCACAAACTAAACAACCTGTTATTTAGGCAGCCCACCCCCCTTTAACACGGACAATGTGTGTGTAGCGGGGGTGGAGTGGCTAAAACTGTTAGGGCATAATTTGGGAGTATGATTTTGTCCCTTAATGTATATCAATTTAATGTACAAAAATATATGGGGTATGTGAGAGGAAAATGAAGTATATGTACGAATTAGGTACATGTACAAATTGGGCTATATGAAGAGATTGAGAGGAGACAATTCCAAGATGAAGCTCAAAGAATCTCAAGGAAAATAAAGATTGCAAAAGCCCAAGACAAAATGTGGGAGCACACCACAAAGAGAAGGCCCAACACAAAGAAGAGAAGGCACACCACAAAGCCCATGATCAAAACACTATCCATTGTAGGCCCATAGCTTTTGGATAAAATTGGTTGGGTTCAAAGTACTCCAAGAAAAACCCACTAACCAAAGTGATCCAAAGCTTCTTCCAAAGCCCACCTAAGTTCCTTAGGAAAAGACACATAGAAAAAGCCCATTTGTAAAATGGGCTAAAAGAACCAACCATAGATCTTAGATCTAATGGTAAGACCTAAGTGATCTCAAGTGTTTGGATCTTCTTTTGATGAATGTTTACAACATTTGTCTCTTGTCTTGGCAAGGTGTAAAGAAACAAATCTTGTGCTAAATTGGGAGAAATGTCACTTTATGGTTCATCAAGGGATAGTTCTGGGGCATGTTATTTCTAATAAAAGAATTGCAGTTGATAAGGCCAAAGTTGACTTAATTTCAAGTCTGCCTCCACCAAAATCGGTAAAGGAGGTTTGATCTTTTCTTGGCCATGCTGGGTTTTACAGAAGATTCATCAAAGACTTTAGCAAAATTTCTAGACCTTTGTGCAATCTGCTTGCTAAAGAAACTCTTTTTGTCTTTGATGATGAATGTTCTAAAGCGTTTGATCAACTCAAGCAATTTCTCACATCTGCACCCATCATCCAACCACCGGACTGGAATTTACCTTTTGAGCTGATGTGTGATGCATCCGATTATGTGGTTGGAGCTGTCTTGGGGCAGCGGGTGAATAAGATACCCCATGTAATCTATTATGCAAGTAGAACTCTCAATGATGCTCAGCTCAATTACTCTACGACAGAAAAAGAGTTCTTGGCTGTAGTTTTTGCTCTAGACAAGTTCCGATCATATCTTTTAGGATCCAAGGTCATAGTGTTTTTAGATCATGCAGCTTTGAAATATCTTCTTTCAAAGAAAGACACTAAACCTCGTTTAATCCGTTGGGTCTTATTACTTCAAGAGTTTGATATTGAGATAAGAGACAAGAAAGGTTCTGAAAATGTTGTTGCTGATCTATTGTCTAGACTTATTGACGAGTTTGCTGAGGAACCCTTACCTTTGAATGAGTCATTCCCTGACGAACAACTTTTTGTTGTCTCTCAATTGCCTTGGTATGCTAATATTGTTAATTATCTTGTCACAACTCAACTTCCTGAACATTGGACAAAACAAGATAAATCCAAATTCTTCGCCGAGGTTAAGCATTTTTTCTGGGATGATCCATACCTGTTCAAGTATTGCCCAGATCAAATCATTAGGAGATGTGTGCCAGAGCATGAGGTTGTTAGTATCATTTCTTTTTGCCATGCTCATGCATGTGGTGGCCATTTCGGTACGAAAAAGACCGCTGCAAAAATTTTACAGAGTGGTTTCTATTGGCCTACTTTATTTAAAGACACTCATGAGTTTTGCACAAAATGTGACAGATGCCAACGTATGGGTACACTATCACGTAGGTCCATGATGCCCCTTACAAACATTCTGATTGTTGAACTTTTTGATGTTCGGGGTATTGACTTCATGGACCCATTTCCTCCATCGTTTGGTCATCTCTATATCCTTATTGCGGTAGATTATGTTTCCAAATGGGTGGAGGCAATTCCTTGCAGAACCAATGATCACAAAGTGGTGGTTCGTTTCTTGAAAGAAAACATATTTTCTCGTTTTGGAACCCCTCGTGCAATTATAAGTGATGGTGGTATACATTTTTGCAATAGAGCTTTTGAATCACTTCTGAAAAAGTACTCCATTACTCATAAAATTGCAACTCCATATCATCCACAGACTTGTGGGCAAGTTGAAGTTTCGAATAGGGAAATTAAACGCATTCTTGAGAAAACGGTTAATCCTGACCGAAAAGATTGGTCTGAAAGATTGAATGATGCATTGTGGGCTTACCGTACTGCATTTAAAACACCGATTGGAATGTCTCCCTATAGACCATATTTAGAGGGTTTTACTCAAAGGGAAGAGATTGTTCTAGATTTGGATGAACCTAATTCTCCTGCATGATTTTTGGTTACGTCTGGCTGAAGACGTAAAACTTAGCGCTCTTGGGAGGCAACCCAAATTCTTGTTTCTTGATTGTTTCCTTTTTGTTTAATATTTAGGTTGTTTCATACCTGTGTGGGGATGCTACAATCTAGGTTTGGGGGTGTATTTTATATTTTTCCATATTTTGTACTCACCTCTCATTCGTAGTTTGTGTGTTTCAATGCTCTACATCTACCTTGAGGCTTCTCCATTCAGGTGATTTCTTTCCTTACACTCCTTTTCTTTTACTAGTCATTGTAATATTTATTTTGGTAAACATTGAGGGCAATGTTTAGTTCAGGTTTGGGGGTATAGCAAAGAAAAGTAGTATTCCTTTGGTTTCTATTGTTTAAAAAAAAAATCAGAAAATTGAAGAAAAACCATAAAAAATTGCTTAGTTTTAGGTTGTTTGTTAGTATTTTTCTTAGGTTTTGGTAGTTTATCCCGATATGATGCATACTTCAATTTTTAAGAGATTAATTTGCATTGGAAGTGTGAGTAAGTATACTGAAGGATAGAGAACTTAACTGAGCATATCTTTCTATTACAGTCCTCTTGGATCAAGTGCTTGAACTAAGAAAACTCACTCACACATACTAGTTACATAAAGAAATACCGTCTAGAGATTTGTTGAATGTAAATTTTCAGTGGGATGTCTTTAGTCAGAGTCATTGGATGATATGTGGTTGTCTGTTGAGCTTAAAAGATCATGATAGACTATTTACTTGGCTATGGCAAGGGATTGGAACCGGAAATAGGTTGAGAGTATAATACAGCCTGGACTGAATAAAGATGCTTGAAGATATGAATGCTGAAAAGAAAAAAAAATGAAAAATGAAAAATGAAAGAAAGAAAGGGGCTGCTTGACTTTATAGGATTAACTTAGGCTGATGCTTAGGCCCGAAGCAATCCATCTTAAAACCTAATGCCCTAAGTCAAACTGGCTGGGAGTCATTGGCCTGAGTCATTGCTAAACCTAAGCATCTTGAAGTCAGGCCTTACACAGTCCTATTGAAAAAAAAAAGTCTATGGTGTATTATCCTCTCAAATCTAGAATGTTGGACCCAAAGGAGGCGCGCAGATTTGTGCTATCATGAACCTAAAGATTACGACGACTGTGTTGATTCTGATGTTCTTTGGTTAATGGGTCACATTGAATCTGTGTGAAACAAAAATTTAGAATGTATTGCTACAATGTTCTACACTTTTACTATCTATAAAGTATCATGCTATATCATATTGAGCAGAAATTTCCAAGATGAAGGTGTAGAATAAAACCACTTACTTGACGGCTTCTATATTCTAGTTGATTATAAATCCAAGTACATGTGGTTGATTTTCTTGAACATTGCAGTTTGCATTTGAAGGGATATTAGGATTGTTTGTTTTGTAGTGATTTTTTCAGTCTTTTTGCACTTAGATTTATTAGGTTGATTTCATAAGTACATGTTTGTGGGTAGCATGGCTGCAAACCCTCACGAGACTTCACTCGTCCAGCCAGGGACACCTAGGGGTTTAAAAGGCTTGTTGCATACGCTAAATGCAATCGCGATTTCCTGCGGAAGTGGATTAGTTAGATTTCTTTTTGTTGTGTTGTTTTGTTTTGCTCGAGGACTAGCAAAATGTAGGTTTAGGGGTATTTGATATATGCAAAATATACACATTTTTTATATGCCTTTCTACCTATATGTTAGTCATAATTTCAGTTAAAATATAGATAATTAATGGTTATCAGTGTTAAGTGAGTAATTAGAAGTTTAATGAATAAATGCGCTTAATTGAGTTATTTAGATGCATTAATTGGTTTTAATAGATTTATATTTTATTATGCATCTAATTACGATTTAATTTTATTTATGCAGGCTTTAGAGCTCCAAATCAGATCGCCGAATGTGAAACGCGTTAAACAGCTCATGTGAAGATATCGAAGATCCGACGGACGTGGTTGGTATGACGGGTTTTAACCCAATAAAAGAAAAAAAAAGGTCCAGAACTGAACCGGTTTAGCTATTCAAGGGTTCGGTTCGGTTTAAATAAAAAAGCAAAAAAAAAGGCCTGAGCCGATGGCTCGGGTGTTATCCAGACCACAGCGTAGAAGCTCTGCTCGAGCAGAGCGGTGATCGACAGAGAGACAAGCAGCAATGGGTCTCGTTTCCGGCGATGCGACGGCGAAGTCAAGGCCATGGGCGAGCATCAACGCTGGCGGTGTTGAGCTTGGTGACGAGAATGACGGTGGTAGAGAAGCTCGACGGCAATGTGGCGGCTGACAAGGATGATCGACGACAGGACCATGGGTCACCGGAGATGGAGGAGATGATCATCGACAACAGAAATCTGGAGCAGGGTGACGGTTCTGGCTCGATTTGGAAGGGCAGAAGGATGGAAAGCTCTTGCTTTGGCCGATATCCAAAAAATGAAAAATTACTGTTTTGAAAAGTTTGAGGTTGCGTCCGGAAAGGAAGGAGATACACTCGGTGCAGAGCTTGCTGAAATGAAGAATGCTCGATTAGGAAGGTGCTGTGATTTCTTGGACTCAATTTTGCGACTATAAAACAAGGAGCTTGCAGGGTGGCTCTCGGTTCTGGACGGCTGGCTGTGCAGAAGAAGAGGAGGACAGTTTTGGTGGCGGCTACTCTGTCGAGAGGCTGAGAAGGGATTTTGAGGTCGGCTGCTGCCTGTGGGGAGCCGAAATTCATTGCATAAGACTGTGCTGTTTTCAGAGGAGGCTCTGTTTTAGCCGGCTGTATAGGTGGAGTTGCTGCAGTCGAGAGGCTGGGCAAACGGAAGAGAGGCAGAGACGGGAGAGAGGAAGGCTGCTCTGTCGAGAGGCAGAGAAGGCTTGATTTTGGTGGCTGATTTGATAACGGACCAAAGGGCTGGCCGGAGGGGGTAAGGACGAGAGGAGCTCACTACGGGGTTGCTGTTTGAATAAAGGGGCTGAGAAAAGAGAACTGCTGGAAAGGGAAGAACTTGCTTTTGCTCGAGTGAGTGAAGTAAAACTGACTAGTTTTCGTTGAAGGAGGAGAGAGAAAGGTGCTGAGTCAAAATGGGAGAGAGGAACTGCTGGGTTTCGTAGATTTGAGAAGAATGGATGCCGGAGAGGAAAGACTGAACTGAAAAAAAAGGACTGCTTTACTTTGGCTGGAATTGGGGACTGTTCTATTCTGTTCGAGAGAAAGAGTAGAACGGTTGAGGCGTGCAATCGAGAGATTGTTGCAGAAGGTGGAGGAGAGAGCAAAGCAAAACGGGATTGCAGACGGACTGAAAGCAGAAAATAGGCTTTCTATTATTTTATCTTTTATTTAGTCAATTTCTGTGTTTTAAGATTAGATGACATTTGATTGCTTAATGAGAAATTAAAAATTTGAACTTTTCATTTCATTGCTGCTTGTTACATACTCTTAGAATTAGGTTGAATATCTTACTGAGTCTCTGAGGGATCGACCTCGTAGCCATTATTCTGCATTAGATTCGTGCGCTTGCGAGTATTATATTAAAATTTACATCAATATACTTAGGTGGTCTGAGATGGATAAAAAATTGAGTATGGGAAATAACAAAGCTCTTAGTGCCATTACTTGTGCTGTATCCCCTGATGAGTATAAACGTATATGTTTGTCTGAGAGTGCCAAGGAAGCTTGGGATATTTTAGAAGTGTCTCATGAAGGAACTAGTTTAGTTAAGAAGTCTAAACTCCAACTCCTTGTAACTAGGTTTGAAAACATCAAAATGGGAGAAGATGAAACATTCATGGAATTCTATTCTAAACTTAATGATATTGTAAATTCCATGTGGGGTCTTGGTAAAAAACTACCTGAACCTGAGATTGTAGACAAAATCCTTAGGTCTCTCCCACTTAGATTTTCTCCTAAAGTGACAGCCATTGGGGAATGTAGAAATACTGACCTAATGAAAGTAGAAGACTTAGTTGGCTCTTTACAAACCTATGAATTTCAACTTCCCACACAGACTAAAAAATCTGTAGCTTTGAAAACCTCTAGCAAACAAAGTCAAGAGTCTGATGATTAGATGGATGAAGAAATTGCTTTCCTTGCTAAAAAATTTGCTAAACATTTTAATGGAAGATTTAGAGGGAAAAGATTTTCTAAAACTAAACCTATAGAAAACTCAAAAAGAAAAACTAAATCAACCTCAAAAGAAACATTGAATGTTATAATTGTCATGGTCTTGGTCATATTGCTACTGAATGTCCATCGAAGCAAAAATTTAAGAGAAAGGAAATAGCAGCTAAAGCTTCATGGGATGAATCCTCAGAAACTGAGGAAGACTCAGAAGATTCATCTGACCAAGATGAGGTAGAATCTTTAAAAGTCTTTATTACCTCCTCATCAATCACTAATGACTTATCCAAGGTAGAAATGCCAAAAGAAGATTCATCTCAAAGTGATTCAGAATCACTTACCTCTAGCAATGACAATAATGACCTTCAAAGTTCATATAATTCTTTAGTCAAAGAAAGCATTGAAATGACTAAGAAGATCACTATGTTAAAAAGGGAAAATCTTAGGCTTCAGAAAGAACTTGATTTTGCTATGAATGATAGGCAAACACTAGAAATTGATAAGTTGAAAAATGAATTGAAAATTAGTGAGGAGAGGCAGAAAAAGAAATTAGAAGAATTAAAAGAAGTCATCTTTGAAAACTCAACACTAAAAGAAGAACTTAGCAAAAACAATGATAGTCTAGCTGAGAAATTTTTTCAAAGTAGTCAAACTCTTCAACATATTCTAAAGCTAGGAAAAAGTCCAATGGATAAGAATGGGCTTGGACACATTGGTATAAAGAAGTTTAAAGGTAAAGCTCAAACTATCTTTGTAAAAGAAAGCCTTAACAAATCACCAATTGAAGAGGAACACCAAAAAATCAATTCTAGACCTATCTTAGGAGAATCATCTCAAGGTAAAAGAGTACCATTTAATGGGGGATATAATGGAAAGAAAAATTCTAGGAAAATAATGATTACACCAAAAGTGGACTTCTAGAATTTATTAATTCTTCACATGATGTTGTTCCTACTAGACTTATTCCTGTGACCACTAAGATGGTTCAACTTTTTGAAGAGATTTCTAAAATAACCATAAAACATAGAAATATTCAAACAAATTTACAAAACAAGGAAAGCAAGAGTAAAACAACCACCTCAAATAGTCCATCCTCTAGGCATAAAATAGGGAGAACATCTAACACCACTGAATGGAGACCTAAAACAAAAGAAAGGAGTCTAGTTGTTCACACAGCTCTCTTAGCTGAAAATTCTCCTAGATGGTACTTAGACAGTGGGTGCTCCAGGCACATGACTGGAGAAAAAAAAAACTTTTCTGAGCTAAAAGAATTTGATGGAGGACTGAAAACTTTTTTGGAGATGGTAGTACTGCAAAAATCATTGGCAAAGGAACTCTAAGAGTCCCAAACATGCCCCACCTTAAGGATGTACTATGTGTTGAAGGACTGAAACACAATCTCCTTAGTATTTCCCAAATTTGTGACCAAAATCACTATGTTAGCTTTGGGAGTCATAGTTGTAAGATCACCAATAAGAAAGGAGAAACCATTATGAAAGGTGTTAGAACTACTGACAATTGCTATATAGTTGAGGAAACATGTCAACCAAACTCTTCTCAATGCTACATATCGCAAACAAATGAAGCAGAACTATGGCACAAGCGTCTTGGTCATGTAAATTATAGAGACTTATCTCGACTAAGTAAGAAAGTGATTCTTAGGGGTTTACCTATCATTAGCCGTAAGGATAAGAAAGAATGTGGTGAATGTCAAATAGGTAAGCAAGTTAGAGCCTCACACAAAAAGGTAAATACTATTAATACATCTAGACCTCTTGAACTTCTACATATGGATTTAGTTGGACCCATGAGAACAGAGAGTATAGGAGGGAAAAAGTATTTCCTTGTTGTAGTAGATGACTTTTCTAGATATACCTGGGTTGCCTTTCTTAGAGAAAAGTCAGATACTTTTCTTGAATTCAAAGGGATTGCCAAACAAATCCAAAATGAAAAAGGTCTGACTATTGTCAAAATTAGGAGTGATCATGGTGGAGAATTTGAAAATACTTTCTTTGATAAATTTTGTGATAAATTTGGAATACATCATGAATTTTCTGCACCTAAAACTCCTCAGCAAAATGGTGTTACTGAAAGAAAGAACTGTGTTCTGCAAGATATGGCCATAGTATTTTTAACTAGTAAGAATCTTCCAAAGAACTTGTGGGCCGAAGCAGTTAACACTGCCTGCTATATTATTAATCGAGTTTACATTCGAGCAGGTAAGGATAAAACAGCCTATGAGCTGTGGCACGATAAAATCCTAGTGTTAAATATTTTAAGGTCTTTGGTAGTAGATGTTATATTTTAAAAGATCGAGAAAATCTAGGCAAGCTAGACTCAAAAAGTGATGAAGGAATATTCCTTGGATACTCCTTCAATCGTCAAGCTTATAGGGTTTTAAATCTGACAACCAACACCATTTAAGAATCTATCAATGTGGTTGTTCATGATGCCAAGGTTGAAGAAAGTTCTGAAACAGATGAAGGAGCACCAGAAGAGGCTCCCACTAATGAGCCCATATCCTCTCCTCTTTCTTCAAACAATGACATAAAAGAAGTTAAGGATCATCCTATAACTCAAGTCATTGGTGACCCCCGAGGGCCTATTCTAACTAGACAACAGGCTGAAATAAAAACCAGTCATTTTTGTTTTACCTCTAATATAGAACCCAAGAATGTTGATGAAGCTTTCACAGATGAACATTGGATTAATGCAATGCAAGAAGAGCTAAATCAATTTGTTAGAAATGAGGTATGGTACCTAGTTCCTAGAACAAGTGATATTAATGTCATAGGAACTAAGTGGATTTTTAAGAACAAAAGTGATGAAAATGGGAAGGTAGTTAGAAACAAGGCTAGATTAGTTGCCCAAGGGTACACCCAAATTGAGGGGATAGACTTCGAGGAAACCTTTGCTCCAGTAGCTAGGTTAGAGTCTATTAGGATCTTGATGGCCATTCCTTGTCATTTACAATTTAAATTATATCAAATGGATGTCAAAAGTGCATTTTTAAATGGAGTACTTAATGAGGAAGTATATGTTGAACAACCAAAAGGATTCATTGATCCTAAACTTCCTCATCATGTATATAGGCTCAAAAAGGCACTTTATGGTCTAAAGCAAGCCCCACGTGCATGGTATGAGAGATTGACCTCATTCTTGGTCAATAATGATTTTTGTCGAGGAAGTGTTGATAAAACACTTTTTGTGCAAAAGACCAAAGATTCTATCTTGATTGCTCAAATACATGTAGATGATATTGTCTTTGGATCTACTAATGAGAAAAGAACTACTGAGTTTGCCAACCTTATGAAATCAGAATTTGAAATGAGTATGGTAGGAGAACTTTCCTTCTTTCTAGGTTTTCAGCTCAAACAATTAAAAGAAGGAATTTTTGTGTCTCAAACCAAATATGCTAGGGAGCTAGTCAAGCGTTTTGGTCTTGACTCTGGTAGACATGTAGCTACTCCTATGAGTATCATATTAAAGCTGAGCAAGGATAGTGATGGGAAAAGTGCAGATTCTCATGTTTATAGGAGTATGATCGGTAGGCTACTTTATCTAACTGCTAGTAGACCTGACATATCATTTAGTGTAGGAGCATGCGCGCGATTTTAAGCTGATCCTAAAGAATCCCATTTAACTGCTGTTAAACGAATTATCAGGTATGTAGGAGAAACCTCAGATCTAGGGCTATGGTATCCATATGACACTTGTACTGCTCTAGCTGGATACTCAGATGCAGATTGGGCAGGCAACTTAGTTGATAGAAAATCCACAAGTGGTGGATGTTTTTATGTTGGAAACTGTCTAGTTGCCTGGCATAGCAAGAAGCAAGCTTCTATTTCTCTGTCTACTGCAGAAGCCAAGTATATTGCCGCCGGTACCTGTTGCGCTCAATTATTATGGATGAAGCAAATGCTTCAAGAATTATGGAATCCAACAAGGGACCATGAGCGTATATTGTGACAACACTAGTGCTATAAATATTTCCAAAAATCCTGTTCAACATTCACGCACTAAGCACATTGATATTAGGCATCATTTCATTCGTGAATTAGTTGAAGATAATATAGTTGCACTAGAATATGTTTCTACTGATAATCAACTAGCTGATATTATGACTAAACCACTGGATTCGCTTAGATTTACTAATCTTCAAAAGTCCATTGAAATTTGTGCTAGTTAGATTAGTTTCGTATTTTTTTCTCTTTCTTTTTGTTTTGTTTTGTTGTGTTTACTTTTGTTATGGTTAGTTTTTTTTTTGCAACAAAAAAAAATTGGAAAATGAAAAATGAAAAATTTAAAATCTCATAGATTTAATTCTTGTAGATAATTGCTTAAAGCTAGTAGGGTTTTTAAAAAAAAAATTGGAAAATGAAAATCACCATTATTTTGGTTTGGGAATCATTAGAGTTACTAATCTCTTAGGATTGTAACTAAGGCATTCATTGGTTGTTTTCCCATTTTGTTAATGATGTATGTTTTGATCCTATGTGCCTATGCTTTCATGCTCCATCTATGTACTTCTCATTGCTATGCTTTAATGTCATTTCTCTATTAAGTACTTTGATCTTAATGTACTCTCTTGCTTATGCTTTAAATGCTAAACCTCTCGTTGTGACAATTTTAATGTATGCCTCTCGTATATTCTATGCAATTCTTTATCTAAACTTTGCCAATTTGATTAACAAAAAGGGGGAGTACATGTCCCACCTATGGATGAGATTTTTCATGAATATAGGCCCAATTGGCATGATCTAAGGTGGAGCTTCTAAGGGGGAGTGCATAATTAGAGAGAACTGCAACTAAGGAGAGTTGCTAATTGTGCCTATGAGTTGTGTAAGAATTTTTGTCATTCAAATTGACAAGGGGGAGCTTGTTAGGGCAAAATTTGGGAGTATGATTTTGTCCCTTAATGTATGTCAATTTAATGTACAAAAATATATGGGGTATGTGAGAGGAAAATGGGGTATATGTACGAATTAGGTCCATGTACAAATTGGGCTATATGAAGAGATTGAGAGGAGACAATTCCAAGATGAAGCTCAAGGAATCTCAAGGAAAATAAAGATTGCAAAAGCCCAAGACAAAATGTGGGAGCACACCACAAAGAGAAGGCCCAACACAAAGAAGAGAAGGCACACCACAAAGCCCATGATCAAAACACTACCCATTGTAGGCCCATAGCTTTTGGATAAAATTGGTTAGGTTCAAAGTGCTCCAAGAAAAACCCATTAACCAAAGTGATACAAAGCTTCTTCCAAAGCCCACCTAAGTTCCTTAGGAAAAGACACATAGAAAAAGCCCATTTGTAAAATGGGCTAATGGGCTAAAAGAACCAACCATAGATCTTAGATCTAATGGTAAGACCAAAGTGATCCCAAGTGATCCAAGGACACAACCATAGATCATTGATCTATTGGTTGAACCAAAGTGATCCCAAGTGATCCTAAACCATCCCAAGAAGGATCTTTGCCTATAAATAGACCTCTATCCTTCTCCTCTTGGGCATGGATTTTGACTAGCCTCTTGGGCTTAGCTTGGCTCTCCTCTCCTCATCTTTAACTAAGCTCTTGAGTGCTAAGTCATTCCATCAATGGATCTTCACTTTCTCTCTTTTGTATAGCTTGCTTCTTGAGTTCCTACTTTATATGAAGTCTATACCTAAAAAGAGAACATACTTCTCTATTTTATAGAGAATATGAAAAGTGAATCCATGGAAGACCCACCTTGTTCTTAAGCTACTAAGTTCTCTCATGTTATCATTGAGTCATAGCTTAAGGAAGCACATATCCTTTTACTGGTTTCACTTGGTTTTCCAAGGAGCCACTTGTAGAAGTGATTGTGCTTGTGGGTTATTCTTCTTCCCTTTCAAGTTTTCACCGGAATCTATCCACATAACTTGAGGAAGAAAGAATGTTCCATATGGCCTAGGTTTCTTAGATACTCTAAGATCCAACCTTAGAGAAACCAATCCCTTGTCCAAAAAGCCTCTACAATTTCGGAGCATCATTAGCTGAATCCAAGGGTGGACAATCGAAGGCCATTAGCTCAATACTAGTTTGAGCAAACCGGGTAGGATATCTAACATTCTCCTGACAAGAGTATGTACTCTAACTTATTCTCTTAATTAGAGTAATACTCTTATCCTCTCTTTGTGCTTGGTTGAGTGTAGTAAACCGTAGGGTTTGAACACGTGTGAGAGAGACGGGTTCTTATAACCCGTAGTGAGAGGGAGTGCACTCACTGTGAGTGGTTTGGGGTTAACCTTTGCGTAAAACCCTTGGTCAGGACATACCATTAAGTCCTTGGTTTGGGGTAAGCCTTTGAGTAAAACCCTTGGTTTGAGATTAACCATGAAAATCTTTGGTTAGAGGTGAACCAAGAAAACCTTTGTAAGAAGTTGTGGCTGAACTAAAAACCCTCACTTAGTGGATGTCGGAGGTTCCTTGGATTAGGTGCTCCGAGAGTGGACGTACCCGTTGAAGCGAGTTGCTTGGCGGCGAACCACTATAAATCCTTGTGTGATTAATTGTGTTTGCTCATTTTGCATATTATTTTACACATACTCACACATACTTTCCACACCTCTTAAGTCTCTCTCATTCATGCGCTTCCAATTGCTTACTAACATGAGAATGTTGTATGGAATGATTGTTTAAATTAATATCCGTTAGTAAAATAGAGTGAATCTTTTAAGTGGTTGTCCTATTCACCCCCCCCCCCCCCCTTCTAGGACCTAAAGAGCACTTTCAAAAACATGGTGGTGAACTACTCACCCACAACTCTTCTAGCCAAGAAATGATCTTGGGAACCATTCTACCACATGGTCCGTGCATAGGTCCACTCAATTTATTACACATACACTAGTGGTAGAACGTCAAATTACTTTAATTTTGACATGGACCATATCTTAAAACATGTTAAACATCGAATGGCTAGTACTTGCAGACAATATATAAGTGTGGATATCATTGAAGACATGCATGGACTAACCTTGGACCTTGTGGCCCCATCCGACTCAACCTGGGCTTGTCACAGGCGGTGTCACATGGGTTGAACCTATACATTGACCAAATAGCATTTAACTTTAAGACCAATGAGGTGTTGGTGTGATGGACAAGCACGCTTCCTAAACCGAAAGTCCTAAGTTCGAACCACCACTCCATTGGCCATCCACATGAGATTATATATCACTTTTCTCGGTGCATATGAGGGGAGGGGGGGTGGAGGGCCTTCTATCAATACACCTGAGGGGATTGACTGCATGATACCCTGCTCTAAGAAGTCCCCTCAGCCCTCTCTAGTCATCTCATAAGGACTCGGACACCCATCGTTTAAAAAAACAAAAAAACATTTGACTTTGTGTACATACTAAAAAGCTACTATGCATATACTTGTCATGCTCGATACCCGAGAGGATCTTTTGCCAAGATGTGTGCCCATCTGCCCAGGGTTCGGGCCCTTTTGGTAGCCAAAGCTGCACCCCTTCAAGGTAGCGAGATGGTGTGGTGTCGTGCTCACCCTTTCTTTATTTATTTGTTTTCGCGTGCACTTTCCCATGTCCCCCAAGCAGTTCCTCCTCTCAAAGACGGCAAGCCCAGAACTGAGACCGAAGAACAGGAGGAATGTGTGGGAGAGCAAAGTGCAAGCTAAGGCCGCACAATGTTGCAAGGGCCTGCAGCATCAATGACCCTTCATCTCTCCCCGTCCACCACTCCGATCGGTATAATGCCTCTTCCTCTCCACTCTCTTTATCTCTCTCTGCTCCTACATCCATCCCACTAGATAATCTTTCCATATTAGCCAGCCACATCACATAATCAAAACAAAAGAATAGTTCACCACCCCACAGTCTAGCCACCCCACCCCATCACACACTCAGTAGATATCCACCATCCATCTATTTTTCGATGGTAGACGCGCATCACGACGGAGGAGGGATAGCCCCCAAGCTCACGCCAAAAAAACATGATCGATTTTTTGTTGCCGGTCTTGTGGAGCAAATAAATACGTATCCATAGAAAGTCAAGAAACATAACTCAAGTTAAAAGACGCAACTCGGAACTGCCAAGACTCAACGGCTCCACTACTTAAACGATTAAATGTTTGTAATTAAGCGCTTAATCCGTTTCTTCTTTCTTGTACATTTCCAGTTCCTCTCTTCTTCTTGGTTGGCCTAGAGGGGTGGTAGTGACAGCCATGGCAAGAACCAAGTGCATATTCGGACTTCTCACCGTAGTTACCATTGGCATGATTATTGGTACTATCATTGAGCTTCATTCTTGGTCTTTTTTTTTTTGAAGATTTTTTGTTGTGATATTTGAATTTGTGTGGTTGCAGAAGATGGGATCTATGTGCAATGTGTACTATTTTTATTAGTTGATTAGGATGTACTGATGTTAATGTTTTAGTTGGATAGATCAATGTTTGTTTGATCAGTTTATGAAGAACCCAGTTCTTGTTTATGGGTTTTAGATTTTTGAATGATTGTTTATGGGTTTTAGATTTTTGAATGTTTTAGTTCTTAGCTTTGATGACTTGAGGGGCTGAAATTTTCGTAATTTGGAAGAGTTTTGGAATACTCTCTACGTCTAATGAAGCATGTCTGCATTTGAAAATGGCAGATAAAACAGTGTTGACTCCACCTCTTCCATGTTTTTTGTCATGAGCGAGCAAAGTTAGCCATGTAATGAAGTTTTAAATGTAGACAGGCTTCATTGGATGGAAGGAGTATGAGGATTATATTGAATGGCTGGCAAAACGGAATGAAGTATAATTTTTGAAAGTGAATATGTATACTGATTTTATTGTTTCGGGGTTTAAATAGATTGTAATGAATATGTCTCACTACTCATACGTCATTATGGTGTCATGCTTACATATAAAAGCAGACTGGTTTTGCATTGCTTCCAGCTTTGTGATGGAAGATGATCATATTAATATTTCAAATGTAACCACCATCTCATGTAGCCAATCCACATAATTGGAAACAGGTGTGTGATGAAGATGATGATGTTGAATTTTCTTCTCATTGCTCCCTTTTTAAAGGGTAGTGCTAGGAAGGGAATTCAGTGTAAAAACTTGCCACTATGTTTCTTTAAAATAATTTTCGAATGTTGTTTAATTTATGATAAGAGTCACATGTGGTATAGAATACACTAAGTCAAACCCTAGATGAGAAGGCATATGCTGCTGCTAATGATGATGATGATGACAACTCTTAAACGTTATTCTGGCTGATGGATGGTGATGTTAACTTTAATTGAAAGGTTAGGTGATTGTTTCACATTCATAGGAGTTTGTTGTGTCCAATATAGCCTGTATTTTGTTTAGTTCAAAGTAATTGCTTGTGGCTATGGAGTTTTGTGCTGCGAGTAATGAGTTATGATCACTGACCAGAAATGTAGGTTATGGATCAGCATGAGCTCAACTCAGTCAGCTCAAACGTTGATAGTTTACATTATTAAGATGCAGAGGTTGGCACAAGCATCACATGTAGTGAGTCTTGATTTCTTTCAAGCAGGAACAACTGCATAATAGACAACCAATTTCTCTCATTTGTTTGAATAGGGGTGCGTTGGATACAATATTACATTTTCAAATATTTATATCTCATAATCAATTGATGCTTTCCTAGGACTTGAACAAACTGTTGATTGTATGCAATCTCAATCTCTAGTGTTGTTAGTTGTCCACAAGTAAACAAATCAAGATACAGAAAAGAAGGGATTGAGGTTTCTGGGGAACAAAGTAATAATGTGTTCAAGTTTCTTCTTGTGCTGCTCTCCTAGGGATGATCATTATCATCATCCGTCACACATTTTACACCCACTATATACTGCGTTTTAAATTTTTACTCAAGTTGATGATATAGGATTCATTGAAAAAAGTGGCAATTTTATGATATATGGTCCTCCTTGCAACTCTTTAAATTTATGAGCGTGAAATCATCAAATTTTCAAATACATCCATATGTGCGACATCATAATATTGTTTTATATTAGGGGTTTTTAAGTTTCTCTATCTTCTTTCTTACATATGCATAAGATTCAAGAACTCTCCTCAATATACTTTAGAGCATTAGAGAATTTCATGCCACTGTATCTGGTTGTCTCACATACTACTTCAACAATCATCTTTCGATTCCTTCATTTATCTATGATACATTCTTTAGCTTTTTGTTTCCATGAATTAGGAGAGAATAACCTGAATCATGTTTGGTTTAAGAATTTTGACTGAATTTGAAAATTAAGCCTGAAAGAGGAGCTTCTCCTAATTCATGTTTAATTTGCTAATCTCTTCATGAAGAGATTCACCAAATTAAGACTGAATTGTAAATTTTTTATTCAACAACCAAATTGCATTCCCGTCCTAGCCCCGAATAAATTCTCTCATAATTAAGATTCAGATTCATTAAAATTCACCAACCAAACAACCCCAAAATTCTTTCGCGAACGAATAGTTCACCCTCCCGAATGAGTAGTCTACCACCCCATGATTTAGGCAGCCCAGTTCCCTTTAACACAGACCGTGCGTGTGTAGCGGGGTGGATTGGCTAAAACATGGTGGTGAACTACTTACCCACAACTCTTCTAGCCAAGAAATGATCTAGTGAGCTATTCTACCACGTGGTCCGTGCATAGGTCCACTCAATTTATTACACATACACTAGTGGTAGAACATCAAATTACTTCAATTTTGACATGTACCATATCTTGAAACATGTTAAACATTGAATGGACCTATCCATCATATGTCCCGTACGTCCGTCCCACTAGATAATCTTCCCATATTAGCCAGCCACATCACAAAATCAAAATAAAACGAATAGTTTGCCACCCCACAGTCTAGCCAGCCCACCCCATCACATCCTCGGTAGATCTCCATCATCCATCTATTTTTCGATTGTAGAAGCGCATCACGACGGAGGACGGACAACCCCCAAGCTCATGCGAAAAAAATATGGGTTGTTTTTTTGTCACCGGTCTTGTGGAGAAAATAAATACGTACCCGTAGAAAGTCAAGAAACAAAACTCAAATTAAAAGACAACTCTGAACTGCCAAGACTCAACGGCTCCACTACTTAAAACAATTAAAAGTTTGTTATTAAGCGCTTAATCTGTTTCTTCTTTCTTGTACATTTCCAGTACCTCTCTTCTTCTTGGTCAGCCTAGAGGGGTGGTGGTGGCAGCCATGGCAAGAACCAAGTGCATATTCGGACTTCTCACCTTAGTTACCATTGTCATGATTATTGGTACTATGATTGAGCTTCATTCTTGGAGTTGTCTTTGTTTTTTTTTTTTAGATTTTTGGTTGTGATATTTGAATTTGTGCTGTTGCAGAAGATGGGATCTATGTGGAATGTGTACTGCTTTTCTTTGCTGATTAGGATGTACTGATGGTAATGTTTTAGATGGATAGATCAATGTTTGTTTGATCAGCTTTTGAGAAACCCAGTTCTTGTTTATGGGTTTTAGATTTTTGAATGGTTAGTATAAGCTTGGTAGTTCTTAGCATGGATGACTTGAGGGGGTGACATTTTCGTAATTTGGAAGAGTTTTGGAATAGTCTATTGTGAAAGCCATGCCAAGCCCATATGGCTACGTCAGCGGGCCATCGTCAGCAGCATCCATCATCCCAGTAGGATAATTGATTAGTATTGCGTATCTTATTGTAATCAGGCCCGTTTAGGCTAATTGTTAGGTAACGGGCTGATTGAGAATAATCAGGCCAATTAGTGGCCCATCAGCTTGGCCAGATGGCGCGCGCCCTAAGCAGGCGCACCATCTTTTCCCTTTATATGTTGGGCGTCTTCCTCAGTTGGAGGGTATGCAATAGAAATCAATTCAGTTTATTACTTTTCTTCTTCCTTTTTCACTTTTGCCGTCAATCGATACCTTGTGACCCTTGCCGGTCACAACATTGGTATCAGAGCGGTGCCGATCTGAGAGCAATCATGCCTCCTAGCAAAGAACCATTGGGTATGCCAGAAATCCAGGAGGAACCTGAGGCAGCGAAAGAGGTGACTAGTCAACGACCAACGACGGAATCCAATCAGGAGGTACTGATCGCCATGATCAGTGCACTTGGTGTCCGACTGCAGAATTTGGAGGCGATCCATTCCCAGAATCAGGCGCAGAACCCGGCCAACCAGACAGCCACAGTAACTCCTCCACCGCCACCACCAGGAGGTCTTGGTGGTCCAGTTCGACAAGGGGGGTCCAGTGTGTTTGGCGGCTCTGCACAGGCCCTGCACGCTGGGTCTTCCATCGCACATGGAATCCAACTGGGTTCCTTTCACCCAGGTGCTGAAGAGGGCAGATTTGGCCTTGAGGGACGAAGCACTCAAGGTGTTCGAGGAAATGACACAATGAATCCTCACCTGCAAAATGTCCAGCGTGAGTTAGACGCGGATTGGGAGGAGTCTCTAGGCTATCGTGGAGGCCAGAGGGGTAGCGCAGAACCCAGGTTAGCGCGACTCCAATTTCCACGATTCAATGGTGAAGAAGACCCCGTGGAGTGGCTGTACAAGACGGACAAGTTCTTCACCTATCAAGGGACTTTTTCAGATGCCGAACGCCTGCGTGTGGCCGCTTTTCATTTAGATGGAGACGCTTCGGTCTGGTACCAGGCCTTTGAGAAGGAGGTACGATTTCCGACTTGGGCGTCGTTCTCAGATGAGTTGTGCATCCAGTTTGGGCCGAATGAATTTCAGGATTTCAACAAGATGCTCTCCACCATCCGGCAAACAACAACCGTGAGGGCATACTATTCGGAGTTTATGAAGATTGCGAACCACTTGCCAGAATGGCCGGTCGCAGCACTAGTTGGCACTTTCAAGCGCGGCTTGAAACTGGAGATAGCGGACGAAATGCGGCATTTTCCTTGTCACACGATGAGAGATGTGGTGCGTCATGCACACATCGAAGAGGAGAAGATGGCCAGACAACAGAGGGAGAACGTGGAAGTTTTCCAGCAAGGGACCCTGCTGGCCCAGCGTTGGGGCCGCTGCCGTCTCCTGCTCCAAATCCCAGTCGACCCATGACGACTGGCTCAGTCGTTCCCCCTATTCGGAGACTCACAACCGCGCAAATGGAGGAGCATCGCGCCAAGGGGCTATGTTACCGGTGCGATGAAAAGTTTGTTCCCGATCACCGGTGCGCAGTACGAGGAAGTTTACTCATAGAAGAAGTCGACGAGGATGTTTCATTCCAGGTCGAGGAGATACCCCCAGAGTACCCCGACGTGCAGCCTGAGATCTCCGTGCATGCCTACTCAGGGACCTTCACCCCACACACCATGCGGGTACAGGGACTCCTCAAGCGACAGGAGGTCGCGATATTGATTGATAGTGGGTCGACCCACAATTTTATCAACGATAAGGTAGCACAGCGATTGGGTTGCTATGTGTCCGATGCCAAGCCTTTTGACGTGCTCATTGGGGACGGCAAACACCTCAGGAGTTCGGGGGTCTGCGCCCAAGCTTCCCTTACTATCCAAGGCCACACCTTCATCACAGACTTGTTCCTACTGCCGACGAAGGGGGCGGATGTGGTCCTAGGGGTCCAATGGATGCAGAACCTCGGGGATGTGGTCTGGAACTTTAAGGACCTCATTATGGATTTCGCGGTGCATGGACAGCGGGTTCGCCTCCAAGGGGCCCAACCAGATGCTTTGCATACGGCCCAGACCGTAGGGTCGTTCTTCAAGTTCGCGCCACAGGGGCTCTTGTCGCAGCAACGGGCAGTGGTGGATGTTGAGCAAACGGACATTTCGGAGGACTTGCGTTCTTTGCTTGATGATCATGCCGACATATTCTCCGAGCCCAATCGCACGATCATGCCATTTCACTCCTACCTAATGCGGCGCCGGCCAATGTGCGCCCATACCGCTACCTTCATATTCAGAAGCGGAGATTGAGTGCCTGGTGCACGACATGCTGCAGTCCGGCATTATTCAGCCCAGCAACAGTTCCTTCTCCTCGCCGGTTCTACTGGTCCGAAAGAAGGATGGGTCATGGCGATTTTGTGCAGACTACCGCGCCCTGAATGCTATTACAGTTAAAGACAAGTACCCAATTCCGGTTATAGAGGAGCTGTTGGATGAACTGGCAGGTGCCACGGTGTTTAGCAAACTTGACTTGCGCGCAGGATATCATCAGATCCGCATGACACCGTCAGATGTCCACAAAACTGCATTCAGGACACATGACGGTCATTTCGAATTCTTGGTCATGCCCTTCGGCCTGACAAATGCTCCTGCTACCTTCCTAAGTCTCATGAATGACTTGTTCCGGCCGTTTCTCAGACAGTTCGTCTTGGTTTTCTTTGATGACATTCTAATATACAGCCAGTCGTGGGACGCACACTTAGAACATTTGCGGTCAGTTTTCTCCATTTTACGGACTCATTCCTTATTTCTTAAACGATCGAAGTGTTCTTTTGGTAGCAGACAGGTGGAGTACTTGTGTCATGTCATTTCACACGAGGGCGTTTCCACTGACCCCTCGAAGGTAGCTACCATGCTATCCTGGCCGGCACCCACCACATCAAGGGTCTCCACGACTTTCTGGGGCTGACAGGGTATTACCGCAGATTCATTAGCCAGTATGGGATTATTGCCAGCCCACTGACCGCGCTACTCAAGAAGGGGGCCTTTGCATGGATAGAAGAAGTGCATAATGCTTTTGAGCGTCTGAAGCAGGCTATGGTTACTGCACCGGTTTTGGTCTTGCCAGATTTCACTCTTCCTTTTGTGGTGGAAACAGATGCATCACATACAGGCATGGGGGCGGTCCTCTTGCAGAACGAACGCCCGGTGGCCTTCTTCAACAAATCTCTCGCCGGCCGGTCTTTGACACTTTTGGCCTATGAGAGGGAAATGCTGGCCATTGTTCATTCAGTCACCAAGTGGCGTCCTTATTTGTTGGGTCGACGCTTCATTATCCGTTCCGACCATCAGCCATTTAAGTATTTTCTTGAGCAACGGGTGTCTACACCAGCACAGCAGCGCTGGGTCAGTAAGCTTCTGGGGTATGATTATGAGATCGTCTACAAGAAGGGGTCTGAGAATACTGTCGCAGATGCTCTTTCACGGCCCTCGATGGCGAGTGCCTGTATGGCAATGACTGGGCTGACTTGCCCCCTTCTTCCTGATCTGCGTTGCGCCTATACTGAGGACCCCGACACTCGCCAGTTGATCGAACGTCTCCACGAGCATCAATTGGATGATCCTTCCTTCATTTGGCACGGTGACACTTTATTTTGGAAAGGAAAACTATGGGTGCCTAACAGCGGGGACTTGCGTCGGCGTGTTCATTCACATTTTCATGACACACTAATGGCGGGACATGAGGGTGTCTTCCGGACCTACAAACGGGTGAGCCAGAGTTTTCTGTGGCCCGGAGTAAGGAAGGACGTTCAAAAGTATGTGGCGGCTTGTGACACTTACCAGCGCGCCAAGGCTGTCACTACCTCTCCCCAGGGTCTCCTTCAACCCCTCCCCATTCCGGATCAGATATGGGAGGATATCTCTATGGACTTTGTGGAAGCCTTGCCCACGGTACAAGGAAAGTCGGTCATTCTTGTGGTGGTGGACCGACTCTCAAAATATGCTCATTTTTGTGCTTTAAGCCATCCTTTTACCGCCCGGACGGTTGCTGAAACCTTTGTCAAAGAGATCGCTCGGTTACACGGCATGCCTAAGACTATCGTCTCGGATCGAGACAAGGTTTTCATTTCTGCATTTTGGCGTGAGTTTTTTGCTCTCCAGGGTACGAAACTCACCATGAGCACAGCTTACCATCCCCAGACAGATGGTCAGACGGAGGTCGTCAACAGGTGTGTCGAACAATATTTGCGATGCTTTGTGGGGGATCAGCCCCGTAAATGGTTACAACTTCTTCCCTGGGCTGAGTGGTCTTATAATACGGTTTATCACACTCGGACGGGGTTTACGCCATTTGAAGTTGTCTATGGCCGTCCACCTCCTTCCGTCCTCTCTTATGTGCCCCACAGGTCGTCCGTTGCTGAGGTCGACTATTTGCTTCAAACAAGGGATGAGGTTCTCCGGTAGCTGAAGGCCAATCTCGCAGCCGCCCAGAACCGCATGAAACAACTTGCTGATAAGAAGAGGACCGATCAGGCCTTCCAGGTGGGTGATTTGGTTTACGTGTCCGTACTACCACAGCGCCAAAACTCTTTGTTCAAAACGGATCAGGCCAAGTTAGCACCTCGTTATCATGGACCGTATTCTGTGTTCGAACATATCGGGCCTCCGTCATTTTGTGGGAGATGCATCTTCGGTCACTATAGGCGGGCCCTTATCTCTTCTGCCTCCTGTGGATACGGATACTCTAGTGCCAGCGTCTGTCATTGACAAACGACGAGTTCGTAAGGCGGGTCGCATTATTAAAGAGATTTTGGTGGCATGGAAGGGTCATTCCCTAGAAGATGCTACGTGGGAAGTGGAGGACGACATTTTGGCTCGTTTTCCAGACTAGTCGCCTTGAGGTCATGGCTATTAGCGGAGCGTGGTGGATTGTTGTGAACGCCATGCCAAGCCCGTATGGCTATGTCAGCAGGCTATCGTCAGCAGCAGCCATCATGCCAGTAGGATAATTGATTAGTATTGCATATCTTATTGTAATCAGGCCCGTTTAGGTTAATTGTTAGGTAACGGGCTAATTGAGAATAATCAGGCCAATTAGTGGCCCATCAGCTTGGCCAGATGGCGTGCGCCCCTAAGCAGGCACGCCATCTTTTCCCTTTATATGTTGGGCATCTTCCCCAGTTGGAGGGTATGCAATAGAAATCAATTCAGTTTATTACTTTTCTTCTTCCTTTTTCACTTTTGCCGTCAATCGATACCTTGTGACCCTTGCCGGTCACAACATAGTCCCTACGTCCAATGAAGCATGTCTGCATTTGAAAACGAGCATAAAAAAGCAAAGTTGACTCCACCTCTTCCATGTTTTTGGTCATGAGCGAGCAAAGTCAGCCATGTAATGATAGGGTGAATTTTTTTAAATGCAGACAAGCTTCATTGGACAGAAGAAGTATGAGGATTATATTGAATGGCTGGCAAAATGGAGTGAAGTATAATTTTTGAAAGTGAATATGTATACTGATTTTATTGTTTCGGGGTTTAAATGGATTGTAAAGAATATGTCTCACTACTCATACGTCATTATGGTGTCATGCTTCCATATAAAAGCAGACTAATTTCGCATTGCTTCCAGCTTTGTGATGGAAGATGATCATATTAATATTTCATATGTAACCACCATCTCATGTAGCCAATCCACATAATTGGAAAAGGTGTGCGATGAAGATGTGGATGATGAATTTTCTTCTCATTGCTCCGTTTTTGGAGGGTTGTGATACGAAGGGAATTCAATGTAAAAACTTGTCACTATGTTTCTTTAAAATGATTTTGGAACGTCGTTTAAATTATGATAAGAGTCACTTGTGGTATAGCCTACACTAAGTCAACCCGAGATGACATGGCATATGCTGTTGCTGCTGATGATGATGACAACTCTTAAACATTATCCTGGCTGATGGATGGTGATGTTAACTTTAATTGAAAGGCTAGGTGTTTGCTTCATATTCAGAGGAGTTTGTTGTGTCCCATATAGCCTGGATTTTGTTTAGTTCAGAGTAAGGCTATGGAGTTTTGTGCTGCGAGTAATGAGTTATGATCACAAACCAGAAATGTAGGTTATGGATCAACATGAGATCGACTCAGACAGCTCAAACGTTTATAGCCAGCCACATCACATAATCAAAATGCCACAGTCTAGCCAGCCCACCCCATCACATCCTCAGTAGATTTCCACCATCCATCTATTTTCCGATAGTAGATACACATCACGATGGAGGACGGACAACCCCCAAGCTCATGCGAAAATAACATGGGCGGTTTTTTTGTCACCGGTCTTGTGGAGAAAGTAAATGCGTACCCGTAGAAAGTCAAGAAACATAATTCAAATTAAAAGACAACTCTGAACTGCCAAGACTCAACGGCTCCACTACTTAAAACAATTAAAAGTTTGTTATTCAACAACAAAACTACATTCCCGTTTTACACCAACCTAGCCCGAATAAATTCTCTCATAATTAAGATTCCGATTCCTTAAAATTCACCAACCAAACAACCCCAAAATTCTTTCGCGAACGAATAGTTCACCCTCCCGGATGAGTCACCCCATTATTTAGGCAGCCGACCCCCCTTTAACACGGACCGGGCGTGTGTAGCGGGGTGGATTGGCTAAAACATGGTGGTGAACTACTCACCCACAACTCTTCTAGCCAAGAAATCATCTATTGAGCCGTTCTACCACGTGGTACGTGCGTAGGTCCACTCAATTTATTACACATACACTAGTGGTAGAACGTCAAATTACTTCAATTTTGACATGTACCATATCTTGAAACATGTTAAACATCGAATGGACCTATCCACCACATGTCCCATACATCCGTCCCACTAGATAATCTTTCCATATTAGCCAGCCGCATCACAGAATCAAAATAAAACGAATAGTTCGCCACCCAATAGTCTAGCCAGCCCACCCCATCACATCCTCAATAGATTTCCACCATCCATCTATTTTTTGACTGTAGACGCGCACCACAACGGAGGACGGACAGCCCCCAAACTCTTGTGAAAAAAACATGGGCAGTTTTTTTTGTCACCGGTCTTGTGGAGCAAATATATACGTATACATAGAAAGTCAAGAAACATAACTCAAATCAAAAGACACAACTCTGAACTGCCAAGACTCAACGGCTCCACTACTTAAACGATTAAAAGTTTGTAATTGAGCGCTTAATCTGTTTCTTCTTTCTTGTACTTTTCTAGTGCCTCTCTTCTTCTTGGTCGGCGTAGAGGGGTGGTGGTGGCAGCCATGGCAAGAACCAAGTGCATATTCGGACTTCTCACCTTAGTTACCATTGGCATGATTATTGGTACTATGACTGAGCCATTCTTGGACTTGTCTTTGTTTTTGTTTTTTTTGAAGATTTTTTGTTGTGATATTTGAATTTGTGTGGTTGCAGAAGATGGGATCTATGTGCAATGTGTACTGTTCTGATTAGGATGTACTGATGGTAATGTTTTAGTTGGATAGATCAATGTTTGTTTGATTAGCTTCTGAGGAACCCAGTTCTTGTTTACGGGTTTTAGATTTTTGAATGGTTCTTATAAGCTTGGTAGTTCCTAGCTTTGATGACTTGAGGGGCTAAAATTTTCGTAATTTGGAAGAGTTTTGGAATACTCCCTATGTCCATGAAGCATGTCTATATTTAAAAACGAGCAGAAAAAAACAGAGTTGACTCCACCTCTTCCTTGTTTTTGGTCATGAGCAAGCAAAGTCAACCAAGTAATGGTGCTTTAAATGTAGACATGCTTCATTGGACGGAAGGAGTATGAGGATTATATTGGATGGCTGGCAAAATGGAGTGAAGTATAATTTTTTAAAGTGAATCTGTATACTGATTTTATTGTTTCAGGGTTTAAATAGATTCTAAAGAATTGTCTCATTACACATACGTCATTATGGTGTCATGCTTCCATATAAAAGCAGACTGGTTTCGCATTGCTTCCAGCTTTGTGATGGAAGATGATCATATTAATATTTCAAATGTAACCACCATCTCATGTAGCCAATCAACATAATTGGAAAATGTGTGTGATGAAGATCATGATGTTGAATTTTCTTCTTCTTGCTCCCTTTTTAAAGGGTAGTGTTAGGAAGGGAATTCAGCGTAAAAACTTGCCACTATGTTTCTTTAAAATAATTTTTGAATGTTGTTTAATTTATGATAAGAGTCACATGTGGTATAGACTACACTAAGGCATATGCTGCTAATGATGATGATGATGTCAACTCTTAAACATTATTCTGTCTTCTGGATGGTGATGTTAACTTTAATTGAAAGGTAAGATGATTGCTTAACATTCATAGGAGTTTGTTGTGTCCCATATACCCTGGATTTTGTTTAGTTCAGAGTAATTGCCTATGGCTATGGAGTTTTGTGCCGCGAGTAATGGGTTATGATGACTGACCAGAAATGTAGGTTATGGATCAACATGAGCTCGACTCAGTCTGCTCAAACATTGATAGTTTACAATATTAAGATGCAGAGGTTGGCACAAGCATCACATGTAGTGAGTCCAAATTTCTTTCAAGCAGGAACAATTGCATCTGTTTGAGATAGACAACCGATTTATCTCAATTGTTTGAATATGGGTGCGTTGATTCAATATTACATTTTCAAATGTTTATTTCTCAGAATCAATTGATGTTCTCCTGGGACTTAAACAAACTGTTGATTGTATGCAATCTCAATCTCTAGTGTTGTTAGTTGTCCGCAACTAAATAAATCAAGATACGGAAAAGAGGGGATTGAGGTTTATAGGGAACGAAGTAATAATGTGTTCAAGTTTGTGCTTGTGCTGCTCTCCTTCGGA
The DNA here is from genome assembly GCA_039654745.1 of Houttuynia cordata. Lineage (NCBI taxonomy): Eukaryota > Viridiplantae > Streptophyta > Magnoliopsida > Piperales > Saururaceae > Houttuynia > Houttuynia cordata. Next base: position 32,454,668 of record CM077507.1, on the reverse strand, counting down.
TGATCATCATCATGATCATCTGCAACACATTTTATACCTACTATATACTGCATCTTAAATTTTTACTCAAGTTGATGATATAGGATTCATAGAAAAAAATTGGCAATTTTATGCTATATCCTTGCAATTCTTTAAGTTTATGAGTGAGAAATCATCAAATTTTCAAATACATCCATATGTGCGACGACATAATATTGTTTGATGCTAGCGGTTTTTAAGTTTCTCTGTCTTCTTTCTTACATATGCATAAGATTCAAGAACTCTCCTCAATATACTTAAAGAGCATTAGAGAATTTCATGCTACTTGTTGTTGTTTTAATTAGTCTCCTAATTTTACTCGCAAGTGTACGAATCGGATTTGCAGTATAATCGCACAATTTTTACGAGGTCGAACCCACATGGACTTGTGTTTTTGGAACTCTAATTCGAAGATCAGATTATTACCCTTGTTGAAGAATTAAATTGATTTGACTCACTACAACTACGATTAATCGAAGACTCAATGCAATTAAACAGCTTTAACTAAGAAATTAATCTAAAGGCAATTAAATAATCTATGAAAAAGAAACTAATCGACAAATAAAAATTGAAGCTTTAATCAAGAATTTAAAACTCTAGGGCATAAGAATCAGCACATGACAATCATAGGAATATTTCTTTTAAAATCAGCAATTGTTTTCACGATTATCTCGTAGAGAATTGGAATTCATTCTATTCTCCTACGGAAAATTTCAGCATTAAAGCATATAGATTTTTAAATAGGATTTTGCATTCTCTTGCATATCAACAGATGAAATTCAAATCATTAGCTGTATCCATTATACGATGAATCACAGGTAATACCCAAATATCATATTAAACATATACCTCATTGCAATTTAATGTGAGAATAACAATCATTAAAACGCATTAATTTAGACAAAACAATTGCATCGCATAAATACTATTCCTACAACTAATCATGGCTTCATCTCAGCCCTAGACAGGGATTTAGCTACTCATACCAGAAAATTGAATTGCAAAAATAATGGAATTCATTTGAACTAATAATTAAATCAACTTACAGGACTTTTTGAATAATGGAAAATAAAGCCAAAAGGTATTGTTCCTCTTCCCGGAGGGTTACTGTTCCTCTCGGATTACTGTTCACAGCTCCAATCCACAGCAGAAAACAGAAAAATACAAAGACTTGTACTGGAAATTACTCTCGAAATGAAAAATTGAAAGAAAACACAGAAAAAGGAAATGCCGGTCGTCTTCCTCGCTCGGACTGCCGGTCTGTTCTTCGAATGAGGCTCTGCTTCCCTTTTTATAGACAGCCAAAGTTAGCTTTCTTCCACCTTGAGGATGAGCCCGAATCGAGTAGGATTCCATCTTCGGCACGCCTCTCCATTGGACGATCCCCAAATCCGTCCCCAAATAAAGATCTGAACTTTCCAAATCGAGCCCCCAAATCCAGCACAACTCTACAGTCCAAATTGAGCGCGATTTCTCCAAAATCAGACTTCTTTCCTCCTCGCCATGGCCTCCAGTCTCGCCGTGCTCTCCATCGTCGCCGGAACCCAGGACCGCCGCCGCTCTGTGTCGACCGCTCTGTTCAGAATCTTCGCCTCTGCCATCCGCCTTGCCGCGAGCTTCTGTCATCGCCTCGCTTTGACCGCCACCGTCAGCCCAGCCTTGCCGTCATCAGCCTTGCCGCCGGAAGCCTCCGCCGTCGAGCTTAGCTGCCGAGCACTTCAGTCCGCCGGAAGCCTCCTTCTGTTTCAGAAACAGAACGCCCGAGTGAACAGAGCACCCGAGCCTCGCTCGGGTTTTGTTTTTTTATTTTTTTTTTATTTCAGTGAACCGGCCCAACGAATCGGCTCGTTCCAATTTCTTTTTTTTTCTTTTGCTCTCTTAAAACCCGTTGTATCAATGCCATTCGCTAGATTGAATCTGAAGGCCCATCCTTTAATTCTGCGCCCGTCTTCTCTTAAGTAACTCATCAACGGTTCAGATCTTCTCCGCGCGTTATCTCAGCTTTTGGGTCGCTTTGACATTTCAAAACCCGTCTAATGGCTTCACCTTTGGCTGTTCTGCAGTACGAACACGCGAACCTGTACAAAATAAAACATGTCCCAAATTAGACGCACCAAATATTTATAAAATTACGGAACAATGTTAAATTGAGCAATTTCGAGAGCCTTATTTAATTAATTCCTAATTACTTAGAAAATTACCAAAATTCACTTTATTCCTCGTTTTAATTGGAAAACATAACTAACAAATAGGTAAAAAGGCATATAAAAATATGTATTTTTCATGCTTAACAAATACCCCCAAACCTAGATTTTGCTAGTCCTCAACCAAAACACAAAAAAGAAAAATAATAAAATTACTCAAAAATAAATGCCACTGTCGTAGGGAATCACGATTGCATTTAGCATATGCAACAAGCCTTTTAAACCCCCAGGTGTCCCTGGCTGGACGAGTGAAGTCTCGTGAGGGTTTGCAGCCATGCTACCCACAAACATGTATTTATAAAATTAACCTTATTCTTTATCTAAATGAGAAATAAATCAACTAAACACTTCAAAACACAGAACCTATTATCCCTTCAAATACACACTGCAATACTTAAGAAAACTAACCACACGTACTTGCATTTATAATCAACTGGAATATAGAAGCACTCAAGTAAGTGGTTTTATTCTACACCTTCATCTTGGAAATTTCTGCTCAATATGATATAGCATGATACTTTAAATAATAAAAAGTGTAGAACATTGTAGCAATACACTCTAAATCTCTGTTTCACACAGATCCAGTGTTACCCATTAACCAAAGAACATCAGAATCTACATAGTCATCATAATCTTTAGGTTCATGATAGCACAGATGCTTGCGCGCCTCCTTCGGGTCCAACATTCTAGATTTGAGAGGATAATACACCATAGACTTTTTTTTTTTCATAAGGACTGTGTAAGGCCTGACTTCAAGATGCTTAGGTTTAGCAATGACTCAGGCCAATGACTCCCAGCCAGTTGGCTTAGGGCATTAGGTTTTAAGATGGACCGCTTCGGACCTGAGCATCAGCCTAAGTTAATCCTATAATAGTCAAGCAGCCCATTTTCTTTATTTTCGTTTCCATTTTTTTTTCATTTTTTTCATTTTCAGCATATATATTTTCAACAATCTTTATTCCGTCCAGGCTGTATTATACTCTCAACCTATTTCCGGTTCCAAGCCCTTGCCATAGCCAAGTAAATGGTCTATCATGATCTTTTAAGCTTAACAGATAACCACACATCATCCAATGACTCTGACTAAAGACATCCCACTGAAGATTAGTATTCAACAAATCTCTAGAAGGTATTACTTTATGTAACTGGTGTGTGTGAGTGAGTTTTATTAGCTCAAGCACTTGATCCAAGAGGACTGTAACAGAATGCTATTTCTCAGTTAAGTGTCTCTATCCTCCAGTATACTTACTCACACTTCCAATGTAAATTAATCTCTTAAAAATTGAAGTATGCATCACGAAGGGATAAACTACCAAAACCTATAAAAAATACTAACAAACAGCCTAAAATCTAATTTCTTGTTTTTTTTTATTTTATTTTTTTTTTTACAAAATTCAAAACAAGCAAGAAAATAACTAAGATATACTAAACAAATATCTTCCTATACCCCCAAACCTGCATGAAACATTGTCCTCAATGTAAAAAGATAGGAAATAAGTACTGAGGAAAATAAATAAACGAGAGAAGGAAAGATAGTACCTGCACTCCACTGAAACGCTATAGTATCTATCAAAATGAAAAGAACAAGTGAAGCACAAGAATAACATAAGAAAATAAGCACAAAAATAAAAATTCTAAAAACTTGGGTTGCCTCCCAGTAGCGCTAAGTTTTACGTCTTCAGCCAGACACAGCTATTACTTCACTCATTAATGGATGATGCAGATTCTACCAAGGATTTAGCGTGAGACTACAGAGAATAAAAATATGACCAACTGACATCTCTCAAATTGCAAAAGAATGTTCCCAGACTTCTCTTCAATCTCTCCCACCTAGACTCTCTTGGGAACAAAAACGAATATGAAATGGGAATAGCATTGACAGCAGCGATGGGCCCCTGAAGATCAAACTCATCTATGGGTGAATCATCCATACTCCCCGCTAACTGATGTGGTAATAATGGTGCCCAAGGATAGACGACTGGAATATCTAAGTCTGGAGTCAGTGGATGTTCATTCACTACTTCTTCAAACTGTGCAGGCATCACCCATAGGTGTAAGAATATGGCAGCCATCTAGATATCCTGTGAGAATCATGAACCTAAAAATGTGAGTGATAAATAGTGAAAAATAAAGCAAGAAAAGAAAACTAAACTCACTAGGCACAAAACAAATTACTGCAACTTTAGTCATTATAAGTCGGGTCTGCCAGACTCAATTCATCAATCTGAGGTTGCTGCAATTCCAAGAATGGTTTAAGACGATGACCATTAACTTTGAATATATCACCATTCTTGGGGTTTTCTATTTCAACTGCTCCATGAGGATAAACAACACGAACTAGAAAAGTCCTGTCCATCGAGACTTCAATTTACCCGGAAACAAATGTAAACGAGAATTGTATAAAAGAACTTTCTGCCCCGAAGTAAAAGATTTTCGCAGAATATTTTGATCATGAACCTTTTTCATGCGATCCTTGTACAATTTTGCACACTCATAAGCGTCATTACGAAGCTCATCCAACTCATTCAATTGCAGTTTCCTTTGAATTCCTGCTCTATTTAAATCAAAATTCAGGTGCTTAATTGCCCAATAAGCTTTATGCTCAATTTCAACAGGAAGATGACAAGCTTTCCCATAAACGATACGGTATGGAGACATTCCAATGGGAGTTTTAAATGCAGTACGGTAAGCCCACAAAGCATTGGTAAGTCTCAATGACCAATCTTTGCGATTAGGATTGACTGTCTTTTCCAAAATATGCTTAATCTCCCTATTAGAAATCTCAACTTGACCACTTGTCTGGGGATGGTATGGGGTAGCAATTTTGTGGGTTATGCCATATTTCTTCATTAACTGTTCAAAAACCCTATTACAGAAATGTTTTCCCCCATCACTTATGATAGCACGAGGAGAACCAAAACGTGCAAAAATATTGTCTTTTAAGAATTGGACCACCACTTTGTGGTCATTGGTTTTACATGCTACAGCCTCTACCCATTTAGAGACATAGTCTACCCCCACAAAGATATAAAGATTGCCAAAAGAGTTAGGAAAAGGTCCCATGAAGTCAATACCCCAGACATCAAAAAGGTCTATAATAAGGATTGGGGTTAAAGGCATCATGTTACGACGTGAAAGTGCTCCTAACTTCTGACATCTTTCACATGCTGAACAATAAGCATGACAGTCTTTGAAAATAGTAGGCCAATAAAATCCACACTGCAAAATCTTTGCAGCAGTCTTTTTAGAACTAAAATGGCCCCCACATGCTTGATCATGACAAAAAGAAATGATGCTTTGTTGATCATGTTCAGGAATACATCTCCTAATAATCTGATCGGGACAATACTTGAATAAGTATGGATCATCCCAAAAGAAGTACTTAACTCTGGACAAAAATTTGGACCTATCTTGGGAAGACCAATGAGATGGAATTTGTTCAGTTACCAGATAATTAACTATGTCTGCAAACCAAGGCAACTGGGACACTGCAAGTAATTGCTCATCAGGAAAAGATTCAGTTATAGGCAATGATTCATCAGTAAAATCAACTATCAACCTAGATAAGTGGTCGGCTACAACATTTTCGGAACCTTTCTTATCCCGAATTTCAATATCAAATTCCTGTATCAATAATATCCATCGGAGAAGACGAGGTTTAGCATCTTTTTTAGATAAAAGATACTTCAATGCAGCATGATCCGAATAGATATAGACCTTCGATCCCAATAGGTAAGACCGAAACTTATCTAGAGCAAAGACTACTGCCAGCAACTCTTTTTCAGTTGTAGAATAATTAAGTTGAGCATCATTCAATGTTTTACTGGCATAGTAAATCACATGGGGAAGTTTATTAATTCGCTGCCCCAACACAGCACCAATAGCATAATCAGAGGCATCGCACATTATCTCAAAAGGTAGGCTCCAATCAGGTGGCCGAATAATAGGTGCGGATGTTAACTCTTATTTGAGTTTCTGAAAGGCATTATTGCAAGCATCATCAAAGACAAATGTTGTATCTTTTGCAAGAAGATTACACAAAGGTCTTGAAATTTTACTAAAGTCTTTAATGAATCTTCTGTAAAATCCAGCATGGCCCAAAAATGATCTGATTTCTTTCACAGTTCGTGGTGGTGGAAGATGTGAAATCAAATCAACTTTAGCTTTATCAACTTCAATGCCTTTATTAGATATAATGTGCCCAAGAACAATTCCTTTTTGAACCATAAAATGACATTTCTCCCAGTTAAGCACCAGATTGTTCTCTTTACACCTCACTAACACTAAAGATAGATGGTGCAGACATTCATCAAAATTGGACCCAAAGACAGAAAAATCATCCATGAATACCTCTAAAAATCGCTCTACCATGTCAGAGAAAATGCTCAACATACACCTTTGAAAGGTAGCAGGTGCATTGCATAGGCCAAATGGCATGCGACGGTAGGCAAAGGTACCAAAAGGACACGTGAAAGTGGTCTTTTCTTGGTCTTCAGGGGCTATGGGAATTTGGTTATAACCAGAATAACCATCAAGGAAGCAATAGTATTCATGTCCCGCTAACCTTTCCAGCATTTGGTCAATGAAAGGGAGGGGAAAATGATCTTTTCTTGTCAAAGCATTCAACTTCCTATAATCAATACAGACACGCCAACCCGTTTGAACTCGAGTTGGCACTAACTCATCAGCATCATTTTTCACAACAGTTATGCCAGACTTTTTCGGCACAACTTGAACAGGACTTACCCATTTACTATCAGAGATCAGGTAGATAACTCCTACATCTAAAAGCTTAAGGATTTCAGCTCGAACAACTTCTTGCATTACAGGGTTAAGACGCCTTTGGGATTCACGAGAAGGCTTGGCATCATCCTCCAAATGAATTCTATGCATAACAATAGAAGGATTGATGCCTTTAATATCTGCAATGGTCCACCCTATGGCTTCTTTGTGCTTTTCAAGAACATCAAGTAGTTTACGCTCTTGAGCCACATCTAGGTCCGCTGCAACAATGACAGGTAAGGACTCAGCAGGACCTAAATAAGCATATTTCAGAGTATCAGGCAATGGTTTCAGGTCTAATTTAGGTGGCTCAACACTAGATGGAACTACTGGTGATGATGATAAGGCAAGAGGTTCCACTTTTGGTTGCCACCGTTCAGTACTCATCAGAGGTACAGACTCAAGCAATGAGTTTACTTGTTCAATTGACTGATCGATATCAAATTCACAACCAAAATGTGTTAAGCATGCCTCTAAAGGATCTTGGGAATGTGTTTGAAGAAATGTTTCATGGACAAGTGTTTCAATCAGGTTTACTTCATTCACATCATCCATGTCAGGTGGTTGTTTACTGATATCAAAAATGTTCAATTCCACCTTCATATTCCCAAAAGAAATTTGCATCATTCCATTTCTGCAATTAATGATAGCATTAGATGTAGCTAGAAATGGACGACCCAAAATGACAGGTATTTGCCCACTTATGTTCGGAACAGTTTGAGTATCAAGGACAACAAAGTCCACAGGAAAATAAAATGTATCAACCTTTATTAGAACATCCTCAACAACACCTCTAGGAATTTTAACCGAACGGTCAGCTAATTGAAGTGTCATTGTCGTGGGTTTTAGCTCTCCCAGACCTAATTGCACATACACAGAGTAGGGCAATAAATTCACACTTGCCCCCAGATCTAACAAGGCTCGCTCAATTTGATGTTTCCCTATCATGCATGAAATTGTGGGACAACCAGGGTCCTTATATTTGATAGGAAATTTACATTGAATGACAGAGCTGACTTGTTCTGCTAGAAATGCCTTTTTAGGAACATTATTTTTCTTTTTGACAGAGACTAGATCTTTCAAAAATTTTGCATATGAAGGCACTTGTTGGATTGCATCTAGAAAAGGAATGTTTATTTGCACTTGTTTAAACACTTCTAGAATATCTCCATATTGTGCACCTTTTTTAGGATTGACTAGTCTTTGCGGATATGGTGCCCTAGGTACAAAATTCCTAGGTGGAGAATCATTGTCAACAGTTGGAGAAGAATTAATTTCTTTAGTCTCTATTTCAGTCTTAGTGTTCTCACTTTCTTCTTTTTCAGACATTTCAATTTTATTATCAATTTGCTTCCCAGACCTAAGGGTAATGACTGATTGAACATGTTCCTCATTCTGTGAAGAATTAGAGCTACTACCAATAGAGAATTGGCCCTTCTGGTTAGGCACAGGTTGACTAGGGAATCTCCCTCTCTCTCTTTCTGCTAATTGAGTAGCCAATTGACCAACTTGAGTCTCTAACTTAGCAATTGCTTGAGTATTCATGTGTGTAGAGTTCTTCATCTCAAGCATAGCTTGGTTAGTTGACTGAATAACTTGGCTTGTGGATTGGATGAAAGATTTGAGAGTGTCCTCTAACGAGGACTGTTTTTGTGTAAGACCCTGAGATTGAGTGACAGGTTGTTGATATTGGGTAGGAGGTTGAGACAAAGCTGGATAAGGTGGGTTATTCTGCCTAAACTGATTATGCATGGGTTGCATAGGCTGCCCACCTACATTCATAGGTGGTTGACTTTGTCTCCAGGAGAAATTTGGATGATTTCTCCAACTTGAATTGTAAGTTTCAGAGAAAGGATTGCCTGTCGGCTTTCCATAATTGTTTAGAACATTGACTTGTTCTGCATAACACTCTGGATAAGTATTCATGGAAGGGCAGTTCAGAGATGTATGCATCGGGCTAGCACACACAGAGCATGCTTCATTCATGTTGAGGGCATTGATGCTTCGGTTCAAACTCAGGGCATCTATTTTCTTGGTTAACGCATCAAGTTTGACCTTAACATCTACGTCATCTTTGATTTCGTAGAGACCTCCTTTCTTAGGAGCTTGATGTTGTCTCTCCCTATGACCTGCAAAATCCCACTGTTGGGACCTTTCAGCTAATCGCTCTAAGAAGTTATAAGCTGCTTCACCTCCCAAGTCTAAGAAAGCACCGCCATTCATTGATTCAATCATGTTGCGTTGTGTTTGAGTTAAGCCATTGTAAAAATGTTGTATTAACCTCCATGTTTCAAACCCATGATGTGGACATTTTAGTAAAAGGTCTTTAAATCTTTCCCAACTCTCATAAAATTTTTCATTTTCATCTTCCATAAAGTCAGTGATTTCTCTCTTTAATTCATTGGTTTTGGCCATTGGGAAGAATTTGGACAAGAATTTGCTCACCAACATATCCCATGTTGTGACAGAGTCAGCGGGAAGAGAATTTAACCATGCCTTGGCCTTGTCCTTCAAAGAGAAGGGGAAAAGGCGCAGTCGAACAGACTCATCAGAGAAGTCTGTGAACCTAAAAGTTGCACAAATTTCTAGAAAATCCTTTACATGCATGTAAGGATCCTCTCTGTTAAGACCATGATAATTGGGCAACAGTTGAATTATCTGAGGTTTTAGTTCAAAATGTTTTGCAGAGGTTGCAGGCAACACTATGCAAGATGGAGGGTTGATTGTGATCGGAGAAAATAACTCCCTCAGAGATTTCTCAGGTTGATCTTCCATTTTGAATGAAAGATCAATTTTTGTTTCACTATTCTCTAAAGGATTAGAATTGTTGCTAACCAGACGCAGTGTGTGATCACGTGTCCACGTGGTCATCCACTGTCAATCAACTCTCACGTGTTGAAATTTTTAATTTTTTAATTTTTTAATTTTTATTTTTTTTATTTTTATTTTTGACCTAAAATTAACTGCAAGGGTAAAAATTAGTCTTAGAATTTGATTTCCTACAAGTCCCCGGCAACGGCGCCAAAAACTTGTTGTTGTTTTAATTAGTCTCCTAATTTTACTCGCAAGTGTACGAATCGGATTTATAGTATAATCGCACAATTTTTACGAGGTCGAACCCACAGGGACTTGTGTTTTTCGAACTCTAATTCGAAGATCAGATTATTACCCTTGTTGAAGAATTAAATTGATTTGACTCACTACAACTACGATTAATCGAAGACTCAATGCAATTAAACAGCTTTAACTAAGAAATTAATCTAAAGGCAATTAAATAATCTATGAAAAAGAAACTAATCGACAAATAAAAATTGAAGCTTTAATCAAGAATTTAAAACTCTAGGGCATAAGAATTAGCACATGACAATCATAGGAATATTTCTTTTAAAATCAGCAATTGTTTTCACGATTATCTCGTAGAGAATTGGAATTCATTCTATTCTCCTACGGAAAATTTCAGCATTAAAGCATATAGATTTTTAAATAGGATTTTGCATTCTCTTGCATATCAACAGATGAAATTCAAATCATTAGCTGTATCCATTATACGATGAATCACAGGTAATACCCAAATATCATATTAAACATATACCTCATTGCAATTTAATGTGAGAATAACAATCATTAAAACGCATTAATTTAGACAAAACAATTGCATCGCATAAATACTATTCCTACAACTAATCATGGCTTCATCTCAGCCCTAGACAGGGATTTAGCTACTCATACCAGAAAATTGAATTGCAAAAATAATGGAATTCATTTGAACTAATAATTAAATCAACTTACAGGACTTTTTGAATAATGGAAAATAAAGCCAAAAGGTACTGTTCCTCTTCCCGAAGGGTTACTGTTCCTCTCGGATTACTGTTCACAGCTCCAATCCACAGCAGAAAACAGAAAAATACAAAGACTTGTACTGGAAATTACTCTCGAAATGAAAAATTGAAAGAAAACACAGAAAAAGGAAATGCCGGTCGTCTTCCTCGCTCGGACTGCCGGTCTGTTCTTCGAATGAGGCTCTGCTTCCCTTTTTATAGACAGCCAAAGTTAGCTTTCTTCCACCTTGAGGATGAGCCCGAATCGAGTAGGATTCCATCTTCGGCACGCCTCTCCATTGGACGATCCCCAAATCCGTCCCAAAATAAAGATCTGAACTTTCCAAATCGAGCCCCCAAATCCAGCACAACTCTACAGTCCAAATTGAGCGCGATTTCTCCAAAATCAGACTTCTTTCCTCCTCGCCATGGCCTCCAGTCTCGCCGTGCTCTCCATCGCCGCCGGAACCCAGGACCGCCGCCGCTCTGTGTCGACCGCTCTGTTCAGAATCTTCGCCTCTGCCATCCGCCTTGCCGCGAGCTTCTGTCATCGCCTCGCTTTGACCGCCACCGTCGGCCCAGCCTTGCCGTCATCAGCCTTGCCGCCGGAAGCCTCCGCCGTCGAGCTTAGCTGCCGAGCACTTCAGTCCGCCGGAAGCCTCCTTCTGTTTCAGAAACAGAACGCCCGAGTGAACAGAGCACCCGAGCCTCGCTCGGGTTTTGTTTTTTTATTTTTTATTTATTTCAGTGAACCGGCCCAACGAACCGGCTTGTTCCAATTTCTTTTTTTTTTCTTTTACTCTCTTAAAACCCGTTGTATCAATGCCATTCGCTAGATTGAATCTGAAGGCCCATCCTTTAATTCTGCGCCCGTCTTCTCTTAAGTAACTCATCAACGGTTCAGATCTTCTCCGCGCGTTATCTCAGCTTTTGGGTCGCTTTGACATTTCAAAACCCGTCTAATGGCTTCACCTTTGGCTGTTCTGCAGTACGAACACGCGAACCTGTACAAAATAAAACATGTCCCAAATTAGACGCACCAAATATTTATAAAATTATGGAACAATGTTAAATTGAGCAATTTCGAGAGCCTTATTTAATTAATTCCTAATTACTTAGAAAATTACCAAAATTCACTTTATTCCTCGTTTTAATTGGAAAACAAAACTAACAAATATGTAAAAAGGCATATAAAAATATGTATTTTTCATGCTTAACACTACTATATCTGGTTATCTCACATACTAGTACTTCAACAATTGTCTTTCAATTCCTTCATTTATCTATGATACATTCTTTAGCTTTTTGTTTCCTTGAACTAGGAGAGAATAACCTTAATCATGTTTGGTATAAGAATTTTGACTGAATTTGAAAATTAAGCCTGAAAGAGGAGCTTCTCCTAATTCATGCTTAATTTGCTAATCTCTTCATGAAGAGATTCACCAAATTAAGAGTATATTGTAAATTTTTTATTCAACAACCAAACTACATTCCCTTTTTACACCAACCTAGCCCGAATAAATTCTCTCATAATTAAGATTCAGATTCATTAAAATTCACCAACCAAACAACCCCAAAATTCTTTCGCGAACGAATGGTTCACCCTCTCGAATGAGTAGTCTACCACCCCATTATTTAGGCAGCCCACCCCCCTTTAACACTGACCGTGCATGTGTAGCGGGGTGGATTGGCTAAAACATGGTGATGAACTACTCACCCACAACTCTTCTAGCAAAAAATGATCTAGTGAGTCATTCTACCACGTGGTCCGTGTGTAGGTCCACTCAATTTATTACACATACACTAGTGGTAGAAGGTCAAATTACTTCAATTTTGACATGTACCATATCTTGAAACATGTTAAACATCGAATGGACCTATCCACCACATGTTCCGTACATCCGTCCCACTATCTTTCCATATTAGCCACCCGCATCACAGAATCAAAACAAAATGAATAGTTTGCACCCCACAGTCTAGCCAACCCACCCCATCACATCCTCAATAGATTTCCACCATCCTTCTATTTTCCGACTGTAGACGCACATCACAACGGAGGACGGACAGCCCCTAAGCTCACGCGAAAAAAACATGGCCGGTTTTTTTGTCACCGGTCTTGTGGAGCAAATAAATACGTATCCGTATAAAGTCAAGAAACAGAACTCAAATTAAAAGACACAACTCTGAACTGCCAAGATTCAACGGCTCAACTACTTAAATGATTAAAAGTTTGTAATTAAGCGCTTAATCCGTTTCTTCTTTCTTGTACATTTCCAGTTCCTCTCTTCTTCTTGGTTGGCCTAGAGGGGTGGTGGTGGCAGCCATGGCAAGAACAAAGTGCATATTCGGACTTCTCACCGTAGTTACCACTGGCATGATTATTGGTACTATCACTGAGCTTCATTCTCGGACTTTTTTTTTAAAGATTTTTGGTTATGATATTTGAATTTGTGTGGTTGCAGAAGATGGGATCTATGTGCAATGTGTACTATTTTTATTTGCTGATTAGGATGTACTGATGGTAATGTTTTAGTTGGATAGATCAATGTTTGTTTGATCAGCTTCTGAGGAACCCAGTCCTTGTCTATGGGTTTTAGATTTTTGAATGGTTAGTATAAGCTTGGTAGTTCTTAGCTTTGATGACTTGAGGGGCTGAAATTTTCGTAATTTGGAAGAGTTTTAGAATACTCCCTACGTCCAATGAAGAATGTCTTCATTTGAAAATGGCAGAAAAAGCTATGTTGACTCCACCTCTTTCATGTTTTTGGTCATGAGTGAGCAAAGTCAGCCATGTAATGATGTTTTAAATGCAGACATGCTTGATTGGACGGAAAGAGTATGAGGATTATATTGAATGGCTGGCAAAATGGAGTGAAGTATAATTTTTGAAAGTGAATCTATGTACTGATTTTATTGTTTCGGGGTTTAAATCGATTGTAAAGAATATGTCACACTACTCATATGTCATTATTGTGTCATGCTTCCATATAAAAGCAGACTGGTTTCGCATTGCTTCCCGCTTTGTGATGGAAGATGATCATATTAATATTTCATATGTAACCACCATCTCATATAGCCAATCAACATAATTGGAAAATGTGTGTGATGAATATGATGATGTTGAATTTTCTTCTCATTGGTCCCTTTTTAGAGGGTTGTGCTAGGAAGGGAATTCAACGTAAAAACTTGCCACTATGTTTCTTTAAAATAATTTTGGAAGGTTGTTTAAATTATGATAAGAGTCACATGTGGTATAGACTACACTAAGTCAAACCCCATATGATAAGGCATATGCTGCTGATGATGACAACTCTTAAACATTATTCTGTCTTATGGATGGTGATGTTAACTTTAATTGAAAGGTTAGGTGATTGCTTAACATTCATAGGAGTTTGTTGTGTCCCATATACCCTGGATTTTGTTTAGTTCAGAGTAATTGCCGATGGCTATGGAGTTTTGTGTTGCGAGTAATGGGTTATGATGACTGACCAGAAATGTAGGTTATGGATCAACATGAGCTCGACTCAGTCAGCTCAAACGTTGATAGTTTACATTTTTAAGATGCAGAGGTTGGCACAAGCATCACATGTAGTGAGTCCAGATTTCTTTCAAGCAGGAACAATTGCATCTGTTTGAGATAGACAACCAATTTATCTCAATTGTTTGAATAGGATTCAATATTACATTTTCAAATGTTTATTTCTCAGAATCAATTGATGTTCTCCTGGGACTTGAACAAACTGTTGATTGTATGCAATCTCAATATCTAGTGTTGTTAGTTGTCCACAACTAAATAAATCAAGATACATAAAAGAGGGGATTGAGGTTTCTGGGGAATGAAGTAATAATGTGTTCAAGTTTGTGCTTGTGCTGCTCTCCTTGGGATGATGATCATCATCATCTACAACACATTTTACACCTACTATATACTGGTTAAAGGGAAATGGGGGGGGGGGGGGGGGTTAAAACCCGGACTGGACTTGGGGGCCAAGTCACCGGTTCGACCGGCCGGTTGTACCTAACTGGTCGACCTGAACCGAAAAAGGTCTAACTCCTGTTGGACTGGCCGGACCGGTCCGGTTTTTAAAACCATGCAAGGAACAACAAAATATGTCGAATTGGAAAAGATTGCTTGAGCCTTCCTATGCTTACTAATACGTCATTATCTTTTGTGAGTGATTACCGTTGATTTATGTTTTTGTTATGTATGATGTAATATTGCAACACAATTATTACATTTATTTTCTAACCACTAATTTAATAAATTGAAACAGGATTATGTGGCAAATAGTGATAGTCCCTCTGTTCCAAAATACTATGTACATTTGGAAATATTCACTGTTCTAAAATATTGTGTATATTTTGCCAAATGACGTAACTTCTTGTTTCCAAAATTGGAGAAGACTTAGAAGGATTAACTTGAACTTGGATTGTGAACGAGCATACGAGTTGGACGGGATATAAGAGAGAAGGAGTCATGTGACTTCTTTGTGGGCTTCATGGTCCAATAAAAATGAGAATTTTTTCAAATATACACAATATTTTGGAATGGAGGGAGTAGTATATCTTTGAAGAAGTTGTTGTGTGAGCCTTTACGCAGAACCCGAAAAGTTGGGTGCAGAATATATCCCATTTGTTCCAGAAAGAAAATTGTTGATGGTAGTGGAAAGTGCACTGACACTTGTTGATTAATTTCTATTAAGCATAAGTCCGGGCAACTGAATAAGGTAGCTAATGCTCTCAGCAGGGAAGTGACCCTTCTAACAACTTTGCAAGTTCAGTCTATGGATTTTAATGTTTAAAAGGCCACTCTGATGAAGATCCGGATTTTCAATCCCAATGGCAAGCCTGCCAGAACAGCAACACTTCCACCTTCGAAGATTACAATTTGATGAAGGGGATTGGAAGCACTTCAATCCATCAAACCCAGGACAGGATAAACTATTATTTTATAACTCGCCAAAAATAATCAAAATATAAAATGGGACACAAAACTTAAATCCCATATACATGCACCAAATGAGATGAATACCTCCTGAAACAATTAAATGTGTTATTGACATCTAATGCCATATGATTAACAAGATTACTCTCCATAGTTAATTCAATGTGTTGGTGAAGGTTGTCATATGAATTTGATGACTCTCAAAATAATTGATCTCGAGCCTTTGAAACACTTTAAAATGCAAGTTGGTATGAAATGTCAATACCATATCTAATTTGAAAATGCCTTACAACAATCGGACGAATACGTGGGTTGCTCCTAACATTATTAAACAATTTTTTGCTCAGAACATCAGCAAACATCCTTGCATTTTTCTTTTTGTGCATAATCATACACATGAGTGCGCATTATTTAATATAAGAATGTAAAAAAAAACCATTCACACTAACTTGAACATGCCACTGACAACCTTTAATTTCCTTGTATTTACATTCAACTATAACCCAATTCGTCTCATTATAAGCTCAAATCCAAGCTCAATAGCATAATGGAATAAGGGATGCCTAAACTCTTCAACCCCTCTTTTAAATCTCTGCCCAACATGCTTATTCCATCACACCATTGCTCAGTCACCAGGGCTTTCACTTTATGTACGGAGGAATGAGAAACCAAGTCAATGTCTTCCTCACTTACAATCTCAACATGGCTTTGCATTGTACTAATTTGCATATTAAAAACTTGCATACTGCTTTCACACATGAACCCTTTTGCTTGCGATATTGAGGAGCAAGGAAAAAAGAATTTTGCGAAATCATCATCGTTCTCAAAGGATATAGTCTAAATGATTACTAAAGGAAAAGACACAATAACATTGAAGTGAATCATTGGTTTGTCTGACAAAGGGCTGTCTGTTTTCTCATTATTTGAATATTTAAGAACTTTGTGGATTCCGGGTGTTATTTACAGATAAAATTGAAAAGCGAGGAGAGCAGTCCAATTTCAAAGTTTTTCTCAAGGAAAACCCCGGAAACCAAGCAAAATTTGGGGCAAGTAATTGAAGATTCATCAGAGAAGTCATTCCAAACTGATGATAAGATTGATCTATTGAAGGAGGAAGCTGGTGCTAAGGAAGTTTTAGACTCAGAAGTGAAGACATCATTCAATGATTCCTACAAACCAATGACTTCTGACATCAATAGGGAGGAAGATATTTCTGGGGTGGAAAAGAATTCCATTGACATTAAACAGGAGAACAAAGTTGGTACAGTTGAAAATTCTGACCCACGAGTAAAAAGTTCTTTTGGTGAGTCCAAATTATATGAAACTATAAAACAGGAGCCGTCAGAGAGAGAGGAATGTAAACCGAAGAAATATGATTCTCCTTGTATTACAGACAAAAAGATCGGGATTAGGAGAGAACACAGGGAATTTGCGACTGATATAAATAAGCTTCCCAAGGCCACTGGAGGAACTCAAGCAAGTTCAGTAAAGAAGACAAAATTGAACAAGGACTCAGGAAGTAAGCAGCCAACCTTGCACTCATTCTTTGGGAGAAATAAGAGGTAGGTCAAAAAAATATAATACCAGAAAATGTAGGCTTACAGGAAGTTTTTGGTTAGCAACTTGAGCATAGGTGAGGAGGTTCTTTGTAAACATGAGTGATGTGAAGTGTGATAAGTAATGTTGCAGCTTTTTGTACTTGTAAATATGAAACTGACTTGGATGTTGCCTCAGATTCGGTGGCCAAGGTTTGTTTGTATATATTGGGTTGTGCGTTTGGTAAACCATCTAATTTTGTTTCCAAGTTTTCCAAGAGTTGGCATGTCATTGGTTTGTAGTTTTGATCTGGGAACTTTTTTCTTGGGTTGAAATAGTTGGTGTTTCTTATCTCAATGCACACAATTGGCATAGTTTGGAACAAAAAACGCTCATCTTACTAGCTGTCGTCCACAGAATGCTTGCAATTCAGATCACCATAAATTTAGTGAAGGGCCGAAGGCCCTACAGATCAACGGCCGTGTCTGTAGGTTCTTCCTACATGAACGTCGAAGTAGCATGATTATTTTGCAAAATGGGTTCTTTAGTTCTCCTTCTTGTTTAGTTCTCTCTAAGAAGGAAAATGATATTTCTACATCAATTTTTCTACAACACTGACATACACAGCCACGTGTATATCAGTGAATGGAGACTGATTAAGGGGCCGTTTAGTTCATGATTAATCCAAAACATCCATAGTGAAAAATCCATTTTTACTATTCATTTTCGGATTTTTTACTGTAGATGTATGAAGCTGAAAGTGAAAAAAACAGGAAATGAATAGTGAAGTTCAACATCTACTGTGGATGTTTTGCTTTTTATCATGCCCCAAACGGCCCCGCAGTCAATGCAAATGATGATATCGTTACATCAATTTTCCGTTCACTGATGTACACATGACTGTGTATGTCAGTGTTGTAGGAAAACTGATGTAGGAATATCATTGTCCCCATAAGAATAAGATGTCTCTACTAAAATGATCTCTTGATAGGGTTATATGCCATTATGCTTAAAAAACATTAGTTACTTTTATGTTATGAAAAGCCTAAATTCTAGTAGACTATGGTTATGAAACAAATGCACCGTTAATTGTTACTAGCCAAATAAATGCCATTGAGAAAAACGATTTTCCATGGCTGGAGCCCATAAGCTAGGAATAAAAGATGCCATAAAGTTGGCTTGGGCAAGACCTGCCTCCCATTCCCCTTGATACAGCATGGGTCACCGTACTAGAGAGACCTCAGGGATGGGGTAAATTGACCTGAGGACTTAGGAAGCATTTTTTATCCGCTAGGATATCCTTCATCATATGGGGGCCGTCGATCGTACACTTCAGCTGTGCATCATCAATCCTACGGCGGCTCCGATAAATATTTTCAAAGTTATAGGATAAAATTTAAGGTAGACATAGGGCACTCCTAGTGATACACGATCACTGACCCAAATGCCGGGTGATATACTAAAACTTCAATTCTAGAAATCTTTTTCCACCCCTGCCATATTAACTAATATAATCATTTCATATTAATTGTTTGAATTTGAAGAACTTGTCTCATATTACCTGTCCTATAATATCTTATCCTGTCCTATAATATCATATTACATTGGCTTACATCACATTTTTAAATATGCACACTCAATATGGGAGCATTGTACCCTGCCGCCAAGTCCTTAGGGCCCGTTTAGAAGGGCAGAGAACCATCCTCTCATGGCAGTTTATCCTCCTACCAATCCCCTTAGGAACGTATGAGGCCCACTTAATCCGAAGTCTGATGGCCAATGGAGTTCAAACTTCAAACTTCAAACCAAATATATTATGAGAGGGGTTTACATGAGATCGTTCTCGTATAAGGAGCATGAGGTTAATTCTTATAACCGTTGGATTCCAATCGGAGGATGGATATTAAATCAGTGGGTAGGTGAGTGTGTCACATCATGGAGTGGGAGAGATCATTATGGCTATATGTAGCTGTTAGATCAAGATCGAAGGGCTACGATTCAAAGTGACCTCATATAAGCTATATGAGAGCGATCTCATTTAAACTTTTTCCATATAGTATCGCCAAAAAAATAATTTGATATTATACTCATTTAAATAAGGGATTGGGTAGCCTCAACTCCGGTTCGCTCCTTACCAACAGGTTCGGGTCCTAACATTGGAAACCAAATAAAACCATTCCAGACCCATATATTGGAAGAGTTTCCTGTCCGCCAAGAGGATGTCCGCCAGGATATCTTCCATTAACAGGAGCCGTCGATCATGATCGACAGCGCGCTTTAGAGATGCATGTGAACATTTTTGCTAGAGCGCACAGAGCATGCTTGAGGCGCTTCACCAGATCCTGCGGTGACGTCGACGACATCGGGTCGAACCCCTCCATCGGAGGAAGACGGAGAGGAGGGAGGCATCTTCGAGGGCTGGAGCAGAAGAAGTCGGGAGTAGGAGTGGGCGGCGTCAGGAAAGAGTCAAGGGCGGCGAGGGTGGCGGGCAGGAGGCGAGATGGAGGCAAGGGCGGTTGGAGCAAAGCGGAGCGGGAGAAGCAGCAGAGGGAGTGAGTTTAGGGGATCTGGTTTTAGGGTTTTTTGTCGCCGGCCTTGTGGAGCAAATAAATATGTATCCATAGAAAGTTAAAAGACACAACTCTGAACTGCCAAGACTCAACGGCTCCACTACTTAAAACCATTAAAAGTTTGTAATTAAATGCTTAATCCGTTTCTTCTTTCTTGTACATTTCCAGTGCCTCTCTTCTTCTTGGTCGGCCCAGAGGGGTGGTGGTGGCAGCCATGGCAAGAACCAAGTGCATATTCGGGCTTCTCACCTTAGTTACCATTGGCATGATTACTGGTACTATGATTGAGCTTCATTCTTGGACTTGTCTCTGTTTTTTTTTTTATGATTTTTGGTTGTGATATTTGAATTTGTGTAGTTGCAGAAGATGGGATCTATGTGCAATGTGTACTGTTTTTCTTGCATGATTAGGATGTACTAATGGCAATGTTTTCGTTGGATAGATCAATGTTTGTTAACCCAGTTCTTGTTTATGGGTATTAGATTTTTGAATGGTTAGTATAAGCTTGGTAGTTCTTAGCTTGGATGACTTCAGGGGCTGAAATTTTCGTAATTTGGAAGAGTTTTGGAATACTCCCTATGTCCAATGAAGCATGTCTGTATTTGAAAATGAGCAGAAAAAAGTAGAGTTGACTCCACCTCTTCCATGTTTTTGGTCATGAGCGAGCAAAGTCAGCCATGTAATAATAGAGCCGAATTTTTTTAAATGTAGACAGGCTTCATTTGACGGAAAGAGTATGAGGATTATATTGAATGGCTGGCAAAATGGAGTGAAGTATAATTTTTGAAAGTGAATCTGTACACTGATTTTATTGTTTCAGGGTTTAATTAGATTGTAAAGAATATGTCTCACTACTCAGACGTTATTATGGTATTATGCTTCCATATAAAAGCAGACTGGTTTCACATTGCTTCTGGCTTTGTGATGGAAGATGATCATATTAATATTTTGTATGTGACCACCATCTCATTTAGCCAATCCACATAATTGGAAAAAGTGTGTGATGAAGATGATGATGTTGAATTTTCTTCTCATTGCTCCCTTTTTAGAGGGTTGTGCTAGGAAGGGAATTCAACGTAAAAACTTGCCACTATGTTTCTTTAAAATGATTTTGGAACGTTGTTTAAATTATGATAAGAGTCACATGTGGTATTGACTACACTAAGTCAAACCCCAGATGATAAGGCATATGCTGCTGCTGATGATGATGACGACTCTTAAACTTCATTCTGGCTGATGGATGGTCATGTTAACTTTAATTGAAAGATTGCGTGATTGCTTCACATTTATAGGAGTTTGTTTGTGGGCTATGGAATTCTAGTTGATGGATTTTGTTTAGTTCAGAGTAATTGCCTGTGGTTATGGAGTTTTGTGCTCCGAGTAATGAGTTATGATCACTGACCAGAAAAGTAGGTTATGGATCAAGATGAGCTCGACTCAGTCAGCTCAAACGTTGATAGTTTACATTATTAAGATGCAGAGGTTGGCACAAGCATCACATGTAGTGAGTCCAGATTTCTTTCAAGCAGGAACAACTGCATCTGTTTGACATAGACAACCGATTTATCTCATCTGTTTGAATATGGGTGTGTTGGATTCAATATTACATTTTCAAATGTTTATTTCTCAGAATCAATCGATGTCCTCCTGGGACTTGAACAAACTGTTGATTGTATGCAATCTCAATCTCTAGTGTTGTTAGTTGTCCACAACTAAACAAATCAAGATACAGAATATAGGGGATTGATGTTTCTGGGGAACGAAATAATAATGTGTTCAAGTTTGTGCTTGTGCTGCTCTCCTTGGGATGATCATCATCATCATCTGCAACACATTTTACACCTACTATATACTCCGTTTTAAATTTGTACTCAAGTTGATGATATAGGATTCATAGAAAAAAAGTGGCAATTTTATGTTGTATGGTCCTCCTTGCAATTCTTTAATTTTATGAGTGTGAAATCATCAAATTTTCAAATACATCCATATGTACGACGTCATAATATTGTCTGATGCTAGGGGTTTTTAAGTTTCTTACATATTACATGCTAGGGGTCTTCTTTCTTACATATGCATAAGATTCAAGAACTCTCCTCAATATACTTTAGAGCATTAGAGAATTTCATGCTACTATATCCGGTTATCTCACATACTAGTACTTCAACAATCGTCTTTCAATTCCTTCATTTATCTATGATACATTCTGTAGCTTTTTGTTTCCAATTTTTTTGTTTATTTCAACCATTTGGCTCTTGGAAGGCATAACTTATATATATTAAAGCTATGCAGGTGCTTTGGTTCAATTTGCATTTCTTCGGCGACTTGAAGAGAAATCTGGTAATTATATGGTGGGATTTGAATGGTTTAATGATTATACTCGTTTCTGGTAAAAATTTCGCATCCTAAATATGTATATGATCATTTTATATTTTTAATTCTGTAGCTAAATTCAAACTTGTGAATTTACTTTCAAAATTCTCACATATCATTATGTTCATGTTTCCTTGATTGCTGATAATTGAAGATATGACTTGTCTTTCTCCTGAAACCTTTTCATTAGTCCATTTTATAGCTTGTTGACCTATAACCACGTATTAAACAAAACAAAGCTGTTATATGTTTAAATTTCTAGGAAATTGGTTTCTCATTTTGTGAGTTAAGTGATTATTAAAGTCCGTGGTATGTTTAGATAACTCAATTTGTTTATTGCCCCACCAATATTAAGTTGTTAACCTTCTTTTATTGACATTTTGAAATTTTCCCATGCACAAAACACAATATAATAAATATGGATTTAGAAGGGATGGTTGAGACTGAATCATATAGGCCAATAAAAACTCAATTGAATGGATTATTGAACTCTTGATATTAAAGATTGTAATGGTTGTTTCCAGTTTTAGACTGATGTTCTTCATAGTTTACATGTTGCTAAGAATATTCCACAACTGTTTCACCTTTGTGTCCATGTTTATGATGTAATGTTTACAGGCGATTCTCAATGGGTAAATGATGAGGATGCAGCTATTCTACGCCTTGGATTTGTATGTTTCTTGTTGCTGTCCTTTCAGGCTTTTCCATTTCACAAACTTTTGTTGGATTTGTTTTATAAATTTTTCTAACAATTGTGACAAGTGATTCAACTTGCCTAGATGTTGTTACTCCTTTTAAATTTGTATTCCTTTCTTGTCAATTTGTCTATGATATAGGTCAAACCTGAAGTACTTAGCTGGTCCCCTCGAGTTATTGTCTTCCGCAATTTTTCGAGCGAGGAGGTATGCTCAAATTTACGTTCATATGGTATTGTGTGTGTTTGATACTCTTTTGAGATGTTATCATGCAAAGTTGGTTTCCAGAACTAAAATGCATGCACCCAAAGATGTCAGGAAAAACTTGTTGCAGTAATAATACTGCTCTTTTCCCATTTCTATACCTCAAATTACTGGCTTGCAAAATATTCTTAAATTATGTTATTATGATCTGGCAAATCTTTAGTTCGGAAGAAAAGTTTTCTATCAGATATTCTGGCGTTATGGTAAAACTTTAAAAAAGTATTACCCCAAAAAAAAACTTTAAGAAAGTGGTGACTTTAGTTTCTGTTCCATGCATGTTCTTTGTTGACAAATCAATTTATAAGTACGAACAGAAAAGGTAACTTCATATGAAAGCTAGAAAAATGTTTGTTTTGTAAACCTGTTAGTTCGTTCTTATTGCAAGTCGTGATGTTATTTTGAAACTACTCAACTTTCATATGTTACAATAAATAACATTGTAGGAAGAGAGCATGTTGGTGTTTCAAGTAAGTCTTAAGAGATGTAGAATTGACAAAATTATATGGGAATGCCTTGCTATGATATTTAGCTGCTACCTCTCCAGCAGTTGGATCTCCTAATCTTAGAAGAAATGGAAATATATATCCTGTTCAAAATCTAGTTATTGTGTTATATTATGGAAAGAGGTATATGAGAGACCAGCGGAAAGTTGAACGCCTGACTTCCACTTGAGGCATTTAGTAAAAAAAAAAAAAATTTGGCTAAGAACAAAATTGATGTTTTACTCTTCCTTCTTATGTTGAACTTCTTGGTTTTTTTTGCTTCTCAGTTGTTTTCTTTACTAGACCTAATGCAAGTGGTATGCAGGTGTTATATGTAAATTTATGAATGTGAAACTCACTAACTTTGCTTTAATATGAATACAGATGTTCATCATATAGTCAACATTTCAAGCATATGCATGAGAAATTCAATGTATATTGGTCTTGCAGGAATGTAACTACCTCATTGCTCTTGCCAAGCCTCGCTTGACATTTTCAGCTGTTGTGGATGCAAAAACAGGGAAGGCATGTATGCTATATCTCTTGATAAGAAGTGGCTATAATTATTGTGATAAAGTCTTAATGATGGTTAATTTAGCTTTCAGCTTGTCTGGTGCTGCTATCCGTCTAATATTACTTTTTATGACGAAAGCTTTATGCTGACCAAAAGAATCAGCATGAAAAACTATAAGCTTTCATTATGTCTTTGTACACGGTAACCAAATCATAATGCATAACAAATATTAGGAATGACGTGTGAATTAGGATTTACATGACTTGTGGCTTTGAACAACCTGTCCTTTGGAACAGTGCCTAGTAAGTGAAAAAATTGACCTATGATCAGTATTGTAAGTGCATCTTATTCTGTACACTGCATATCTATGAGGGCACCTTGTATTAATAACACCTTTTATAAGGAAAAGAAACACAGCTTCTTGTACGACAATGAAGAAATACTTAAAAAGGCATATTTGGCTTTCCAAAAGCATTGTGGATGGAGGTGAGATGCATGGTGGATGGGATAAATTGAAATGTCCCTATGTCTTATGTGCTTCTCATATTAATTATACAATTCTATCGTAAGAAGAATAAAATGTGTTGTGGACAAAGCAAAAGGTGGGTCTTTGAAGTTCTTGCCTCCTTATTGTGAGCCCCACTTTTCTTAAATAGTAATCCCTTAAAAGTCTGATTTGGTTTTTCATTAGTTCGTTTTGAAAAACCAAATCAGACTATCAATATGGAATGGAGGGAGTACAAATTTTCAAATACAGATACTTAAATGGGACGCAACGTGTATCTCCACTTTTCTTAAATAGTAATCCCTTAAAAGTCTGATTTGGTTTTTCATTAGTTCGTTTTGAAAAACAAAATCAGACTATTAATATGGAATGGAGGGAGTACAAATTTTCAAATACAGATACTTAAATGGGACGCAAGGTGTATCTGATTTTCTGGTTGGATTGCTACTTGAGCGTTCCTTAGTAGCACCTTGACTGCATAATTTGAATGATTCTCTATAATGTTTGTGCAGATGTCTCCAATTCTTGTTAACTTGAATCCCTTAGCAGCTTCATTGCTAATTGCACTTGTCAGAAAATAGGCTTTGTTTCTTTCTTATGCTGGAATTGCATCTGGGACACATTTTCTAGTCTGCAAATGATTTTTTTTTCATATTTTCATACGTGAGAAAGTAATCTTAGATCATCGAAGTTTTTACTTCAGGGAATTAAGAGTGATGTCAGGACAAGTTCGGGCATGTTTTTGAATCCTGCACAGAGGAGATATCCAATTGTCAAGGTTATTGCTGCAGAAGCTTTCGTAACTTCTAATCCTGAAACCAAAGAAAAAACTTTTAATCCTGAAAAGTTCCCTATCTGACTTCTTTTGACTTGCATTTTTGAAGTCATAACATATTACTGTCATGTACTTAATGTTAAACTAAATTTGTGTGATTTCTTGTCAGGCAATTGAAAAAAGAATTGCAGTATACTCTCAAGTACCAGCTGAAAATGGAGAGGTCATTCAAGTTCTTCGGTAGGGTTTCTGACATTAGTCCTCACAAAACCACAACTATGAAAAAATGCTGATTTAGAAATGTATTACTATCAATGCGCTAACATATGGAGAGGCACAGGTATGAAAAGGGTCAATATTACAAGCCACACAATGACTATTTTGATGAGTCTGTAAGTTTTCTACCATCTTTGTCATTCTTTTTGGCATTTATCACCAGTTACAACTTGTCGTCTGCTATGAAGCACCGTAATAATTAACTATTAACTAAGCTGGGGGCAGACGACCATATGAAGGAATATGCATTAAGCTTTGCACAAACAGTGTGTAACATGATGCTCCCGTAGACCTCACTCTAAACTTAACTGTTAACATTTGATGTAATCTAAAGCAATCAAAATCTATAGCTAGAAAGTTCAAGAGCACAATGTTTTGTGGGACAAACTATCTTTGGTGGCCTCTTTGTAACCCAAGCCCAAAAGCATTGCTCAAAAAGGATGAAGAGTAATACTGCCTCCGCCCAATATTACCAGTCTGCGTTACAGTTCATTTGGTTTTCTAATGCAGACAAGTAATATTGGAAGAAGGGAGTATATACATTCCGTGTTTTGTTAGAGCAAACTTAGCCATTAATAATAATACATTTATATGTCATAATTGTTCCATTTGAAGTAAAAAGCATTGATTAATGCAGTTCAATTTGCGGCGTGGAGGCCAGAGAGTTGCAACAATGCTCATGTATTTAAGCACTGTACCTGCTGGCGGTGAAACTTACTTTCCCATGGTTAGATTTTTTGTTGCCATCTTATGCTTTTAGGCTTATTGCTTGTTGTACAAAGAAATTCTCTTCACACATTGTCTTTGATCAATTTAATATCAGGCTGGAAATGAAAAATGCACTTGCGGAGGAAAGATCGAGAAAGGGTTGTCTGTAAAACCTGTCAAAGGAGATGCAATCCTTTTTTGGAGCATGGTGAGATACTCTCATGTACTCTGTTCCTGTGCATGTCTAATTCAAGTTATTTACTAGTTTTTCCATGATCACGCTTTGGAAACTTGCATGAATGGAATGCTATTTCCAGGGACTTGAGGGAACTTCCGACCCAACAAGTCTACATGGTGGTTGTGAAGTTTTGGAAGGAGAGAAATGGTCGGCTACAAAATGGATGAGACAAAAAAAATCATTTTGATTGATTATTTTTACGCTTGTTTCATTTTTTCCCTGTATTGTACTATCTGAGTTATTGATAAAGGGCATCTTCATACATAGGTTTAAAAATAATACCGAAGCAATATCAAAATTAAATTGTTATCATCTTGTAAAACCAACCGAAAAACATTATACTGAATATAGAAATTATAGCAAGTCTCTTACTAATCCATAGCAGGGAAAACATGAATTTGACGTGAGCTGGAGCATTTCAGGGAAGCACATAATATATATAGCAAAAAAATGAAAAAAAAAGGAGAAGAGGCCAACCATGATAGTAGTAGACATGTTGATTGGTAATAATGTGTCTGATTTTATGTAGAAAGAACTTTGCAGCAATATTATGCCCATTCACTGTCATTTTCATGGCACGAGGAGTGAGGATTGTGTAAGTTCAGAAGGGCTACAAAAGTTAGGCAAAATGAATGTTGCGACAGTGAATTGGTCTCATCATGCCATCTTCCATGGGGATGATTCCGACCAAATTCTTCAATCTCCACTTATGGCCTGGTTGCTTGTGCTTGCATTTTGCAAAGCTTTTTTTTGGGGTCATCTGCAAAGGTTGTTTGTTACCAAAAACTGGGCAAAAGAAATATTCCCTCCATTCCAAAATATTATGTACATTTGGAAATATTCACTATTCTAAAATAATGTGTATATTTTGCCAAATCACGAGACTTCTTTCTAAAATTGGAGAAGATTTAGAAGATTGACTTGACTTTGGCTCATGAACGAGCATTAGAGTTGGACAGGATATAACAAGCATAAGAGTTAGACGGGATACCAGGGAGAATGAGTCATATAACTTCTTTCCAGGCTTCATGGTCTACTAAAAATGAGAATTTAAATTTTTTCAAATGTATATAATATTTTGGAACTGAGGGAGTATTGGATAAGATTCACACAGATGCACGTGAGCCAACTTATCTTGAGCCGACAAATTTCAATCCCATGGATCCCGTCAAATCAAGGGTAGGCCGTGGGGTGATTCAAGCCTGCCTGCTCCCTTATTTCACGTGGGCCGTCTGATTGAAATTCAACTGGCCCGTGGCACCTCAGCCCAGCTTACGCGTGAGCCATGTCGCATATCAAATAGAAGCTCCAAAGCTTGTTCACTTCCAAAAGTGTAGTCTTCCATCAATGGATAAATATGGCGAAGTTATCTTTGAACCTTGGAGACCCTCTCTTCAACATTCCTTCCAGTCTTCCACATATTGGACTTGTAAAACACATATGTTAATGGTACTGATTAGTGGTTCAGGTTTCCAATGGTAAAAGTTAAATATCATTTATGAGGGGAAGAGGTCAAACAGTCAAAAGTCGTGCAGAATAAAAGATGAATGCATGGCTGCTAGTTACGTTAATGAAAAACATTCAGACAAGTGTTCATTGTCCAATGATGCCAAAACAGGAGTGTTAATTGCACAGAGAATAAGAGCATGAACTAATAGGAATAACTGGATGTTCCAGGGGAATCTGAGCTCATAGCCAGTGGATGCGAAATCGAAGCAAGATATGTGAGAAAAAGAAGCCATCTTTGACCAACAGAAAAAAAATTCCGTTTTCTACAACCATAGTAGGTACAGGGCCAAAGTACAAAGATCTGAGGCCCCTTGATCATGCAAGTATGGCTGTCCTCCATTTCCTAGATTTAATGGTGATTACTGTCTAGGCAGGCAAAATGTAGAAATTTAGCAGTCCCGTACATACAATACATGCACACTCTTCCTTGTACAGCTGGATCATTCAAGATTTTACGCGAGTTTGATAGACTGTGTACTTGCAGTTTTCAGTCCATTGGGTACAAGACTTTCTAAAGAAGACACAGAAGAAAGGTCTGAGGAAAACCTCGTCACCATGTTATAGAATTCAAAGCTCCCCCACAGTAGGTTATATCAGTAGTCAAGTCATTTGTCATAAGTTAAAGAGCTAACCGCACTCTACTGGAGTCTGTCTGACTGGCTTCCTGCCAATATTGTGTAATATAGTACTCTGTTGAGGAGCCCAAAGGGGAGATCTGTGGAAGAAGGGAAATACGTGGAAAGATAGTCACGTGAAATTGGAGAAGTGGCCTCAGAATTGTTAGGATTCAGATCAATCTTGTCGGCTTTGCTCAGGGGTTGCATTCAAGACACCGCTCCCCTTCCTTCCTCTCTGTCTCTCCCCTCCTGCTCTACTGTACACCTATAGTGTGAAGTGTCTGCAATTCTGTATGAGTGTGCCCCACCCTGAATGGTAGAGTGGGGGGTAAGAGTTTGAACCATGGAATGTTGATATATCGCTGATATATCGATATCATCCTTTAAGTGGTAAAACGATATACTATAATATTGATTTTTATTTTTTTAAATATCACCGATATATCGGTTTCAGTGCGATATATCAGCGTTTTTAAAAAGAAAAACATTTAAATTTTTTTTTAAATCAACTTTTCCGTTTGTTTCCCATCTTATACCAAGTGGAATGATACGGATTTAAAATGCAAACACATATTTTGAATTATATACGTATTTTTAACGCATATTTTAAATTTTATGCTTGTCTAAATGAGTATCACTCATTTTAGAAGTTATATTGTGAAAATATATAGTAAAAACTGGTGTTAGACCACTAATATTTTTTTACACAATATCTCTCTGATATTTTGTTTCTTTGGTCAACCGATATTGTCACGCCCCAAATTTTCAGCTCTTATCTGAGTTTTAAAAATATGTTGAATACGTGTCACAAATAATCCGCCATTCACACAAACATAATGATAAGTTAAAAATAACAAACTCTCAAGGGATACACTATTTAAAAATCAAAATCTAAAATAAACAATAATTAATAACTTGTTATGTTCTCTAATGGTTTAAAAACCATTATTACAAAATTATCAAAATAAACTATAATTATAAAGTCTAAGCTTTGAGCTCTTCTTCTACGAATCCACATTTAAGTCCAAGTTTCCTTTATGAGCTATCAGCAGTTAAACCTGCATTGCATAATGCATGAGTATTCCATATAAATATTCAGTATAATACAAAACCGCAATAGAATATAACAAGACAATTCAAGAATAATATGATTCAGTAGAAGTAGTTGTAACATGAATCTACAATATGTTACACGACAATTGAAATAGATGATTCATCATTAATGTCAGGAAACTCAAATATTCGAACGAAGCAATCAGACTCCATAATATTAATAATGCTAAGAGTGAGTGAATTTTTGTTCTCAAATTAATATCGCTTGCAAGTATACAGCATACTCATTCGCCACTAGGGATCCTCGATAAGAACTCTACCATGACTCTAGGACGTGGGCCCCATCCGTATTTATGAACACAATGGGCGGAGACTGTGTAGGCCTTCCCTGATGCGTAACAATCTAAAAAACGCACGTGGTGAGTCGATAAGGGGGGAATAAGCTAATCCCAAATATAAATACAGAGACCTCGCAAGATCAATATTTTTATCATGGTTTCTTGAGCATACTATGATTTTCATTAGAGATACGCTAATCTCTTAGAAGATTTCAATCGAGTATTTCATAATGCAAACTACATAGACACGTTAATCCTTGAGGAGACATCAATCGAGCATAATGCAAACTACAGAGATATGCCAATCCCTAAGGAGACTTCAATTGAGTATTTTATAATGTGAATAACAGGGATACGCCAATCCCTGAGGAATTCGACTTTCTAGATAGAACAACTAGAAGCATTCAAAAAAACACAGAAGCATTACATGTAATTGTATTAAGCAAGAAACCCCAGAAAAGACATAAGGGAATGTTGTGCGTCATGGCTTTAAGAGAGGTAGAAGTCTCGAAACTCAAATTGGTATTCAAGATGCATAGAAAAGACAAAAAGTTGATGATACAATAGGTTCTAAACCTAAAAACAGGTTCATGACATGAAGACTCGTAGCTATTATATTTTTAATAGATAATAGTGTTTCTTAGTTACTCGTATATGTGTATGTTACTAATTTAAAACTTTTCACATTGATCGGCCATGGTTTTTAGAAAAGTTAATAATACTTATAGGATTTTCCGTACTATTGAATTTTAATTATAAACCATATGTAATTAATTGAAAATACATCAACATTGTAGAACTAATTTTTATTAGTAGATTAAGGCCTAAAAAGGGCGGGTAAAGTATTTGTTATAAATAGAATATAGATATGTAAACCGACAGAGATAAGCTTCTTTTATAAACTTTGTAAGATACTTTTATAACACATCATCATAAATAATTAATAGTCAGAGTATTCATCACATGATACATAAGTATAGGCCGACACATGATCGAACATGTGTGTTTGGTCATTACACTTGGTTACAAACATTATCTAGCTTACTATTTATAGAGGATGCCCCAACCACCCCAATTGGAGTCCTACTCAAATAGGTAACTCTTCATCTTTATCCCGTTTGAAGTCTATTCGTATCTCGTAAGTTTATAACAACAAGGATTCTCCGAAACTAATCCTATTACTAGAGGGAGTCCTAACCCAGTAGGTTTTCTTTTCCCATTGTCCATCTGAGTCATTTTCTTAATCCTACTCTAACTCGAAGTATATCATGTAGGAGATTGAGTCAATCCACTCCTCTACAACTCATCTTGGTGCCAGATTTATCCTCTAGTTGCTCAGACTCCCAGTTTTATGAGGAGTCATATTCTAGATTAACACTTGTGTTATTCCTACTTCAAGTACGACTATACAGTCTTATCTTTACACACTTATCACTAAATCCAAACACTCTTCTAGATGTTCAAAGTCTTAACTTTTGAAGAATCTAGTTCTAAGCTAACCCATTGTGTAACACTACTCCATTCCTACTCCAAGTAGGAATATAATTAGAAAACAGAGTTCTGTCCAAAACAGAACAGCAAGGTTTACGAAATTCCCACGGACATCACGTGAGGAATTATGATGTGAGATTTTTACAGTAGATGTTCCTATGAGTCTAAAATCCAACGCAACTGACGGCATGTTATTTCGACACCTGTAGACTTAGTTATGACCTTTTTAATTTAAGCTGTCAGTGTAGAAACAGTTCTGGCCGAGAGTATTAATTTGACATGTGGTCAACTGTTTAGTTTAATTAAGGTTTATACAATACTTACATTAATAATTCAACTTAGTCCAACATTAATTATCATGTTACACTTTGCCTAATCCTACTTTAATTAGGAATTTATCTTCCCTTAAATTTGTATTATTTCATAATCTTCTTATTTAACCCTGACGCCACGCCGTCTCTGCACCTGACCCTAGCGCTAGGCACAACTCTTGTGTCAGGTTGAACACTCAGAATCCTAGTTTAAAAATAGAAATCAGTTCTAGTTAGATAATTAAATAATATTCTTAATTCAAATAGGTCTCTAAAATAACTATTAACCATTTTATTTATCTAACACCTACTAGAGTCAAAATAATTATGGTTTCTCGCTTCAAGATGCCACAATTATACTTTAACAAATTTTTTTTTTCAAAACTTGTCATCAGATATATTTTACCAACTTTCCAGGCCGTTTGGGGCGTGATTACTGCAAAAATATCCAGACTGGATATTGGATATATATTGTAGCATCTATGTGGATTTTTACATCCAGCTGAAACACCTCAGGAGGAGTTTCAGCTGGATATATAAAATATCCAGATGCTACAGTATAGCAAAACATCCCATCTGGATGTTTTGATTTTAATCATGCCCCAAACGCCCCCTAAACAATAAGGACAGTGGCTCCTATATTTGATTGGGTCCCCTGGGAGCGCCATCAATTTACAATGTTGCCATTTGAGTTTGACTAAGCGGTTGGCGTACGTAAACAATAAATAAAGGAATTGAGCTCAGATGAGGTCGGGTCTGGTCGGTATTAAATTGTGGAATGTAGATTATTAGGAAGCTATCGTCCTATCTGTATGACTGTATGAACAGAAGAAAAACATTTTAAAAAACAAGTGAAAGAGAAAGGTTAGTTGTTTACTTCATCCTAGAATCCAAACAATCATTTTTTAGCTCAAGATTTGACATTGATAAACACAAAACAATGGAGGTGGTGTTCAAGAATGAATTAGCAAGTCCAATTCAGTCAACGCTTACTGGCTCTGCTTCAATTGGCGGCCATAGCCCATGATGCTAGGCCATAGGCGTTGAGCAGTGAGCCTTAGGCACAAAGTATGGCGTTGCACCTGCTCCTCCTTAGCTTATAGCATCTACATACTCTAATACTGCATAGACAACTGACAAATAGGATTTTAGCTTTCTCGTACATGTTCTTCCTTGCTTTTCACAATTTTATCATTGAGAATCTTAATGTATTTCGCTAATAGAATATGTTTTTAATCTATTTACTTACATTTATTCTTCTTGATAGCAACTTCACCTACCCTACAGCGTCTGGTATCGCCAAAAGTAAATTCCAATTCAATGCTGTCTGCATTGAATCTCCGAACTTCCTGTTCAAGAAAGCAAAAACTCAATATAAAGAGTAGTAAATTCATCAGAGGAAAAGTAAGAAAAAACAAAAAACTAATGCTTTTGGCTTCAGGGCTGGGCCTGGGCAAACTGGACACATCTATCACCTCGGGAGGAGGAGAAGCCTTCTTTTATGGGGCAAGGGGCATGAGATGACCAGAGACAAGAGGCCCAGAAGGAAGGCAAAAGTCCTCCCCTCCCCACTGACCCAAAAAACGTCCAAAAAAGTCCACATAACTTGCATTACACCTTGCTTATAGCTCTCTAATCTCCACAACCAACTTTTTCAACCTACTATATAACTATTCCCGGCATGCCCACCTGAGCCACTCTCTAGCAAACCCGTCTGCTTCTTCCCTCTGTTGAGTGTGTTCAGAGCCTTTTCTCCAGCAGTTCCCAATGGAGGTGACTGAAGTACTTCTTTTTGGCTTCCTTGGTGTTTTCTTTGTTTAGGTTGTGAGGAAAAGACTCTGAGGTTTGCCCTTTGGGCTATGCTTCTTCTCTTGTTGTTGCAGGACTACAAGAGGTACCACATACCGGCGTTTGGTAACTGGGAGCTCAGTGAGGGCCTCCCAATCACTCAGTACTTTGAGGATGCAAGGCAGGCTGGCCTCTTTCGCTACACTGATTATGGAGTGGATGACCTCTACAAGAATGAGTTCTTCATGGTCACCACCCCCACCCTGGTTTCATACCCCAAGGTACTCATTCTCAATAAAAATAAAAGTCTTTCTCCTCCTTTCCATTTGTTTGAAAAGTAGTATCATTTTTCCATCCACTCAAGCAATGACAAAAGATCATCTTCTCTGTTCTCTGTTCTTGGTTCTTGTTGTCAACCAGATTGGCTGTGTACATTTGTATTATGGTGCTCTGATTTTTGTGTTATATTGCATTTAATTTTGTAGGTTTTGCCTGAAAATATATTAACATGTTTTTTACTGTTGATTGCAGGTTAAAGGGAGCTCAAAGCGCTATCAAACTGTGAAAGAAGCAAAGAAGAAGCAGTGCAAAGTGTGTCATGTGACTGAGCCACCAAGGCAGCCTAGAGCGCCCAAGGCTGTGGACGAGGACCTGTACAAAATTCCTCCCGAGCTTCTGCGTGGGAGCCGGAAGAGGGTAGGTTCCCTGCTCTCTTTCATTCCCTTCTCTCTTCATTCATTTCCTCCTGTCCAACCAACCTTTAATTGATTGGTAGCAAGTAGCAGATGTACTGAAGTAAAAGTAGAGCTCTGCCTTGGATGCTAACACTTTGTATGCCCATGTTGAGTTCGGGGTGTTTCCTTGGGCCCGCCACCTATTTGCTAATTCCCTGTGAATTTTTTTGGGAGAGCAGTAAAAGAATTTATGGGATTGTCTAGGAGGGCGAAGTTCATGTGAGTATTTTTAAGTTTTGGTTGCATTCAAACATACATGTGACTCTTGCTTGTCATTTATTTCAGGGTAAGAGCTTCTTCACATGTTGTCTGGTGCCCAGTTGTGCTGCTTGAAGGTTATGAACAAGTGATTATGCAGTGAGATCGATCTGTGTAGATACTTGTGATTTCTAATGAGAAACACATCATATGTTGTTGAAATTAAAGGTAATGGGCTTGAGGAGATTGATGAAGGGGAGTTATAATAGTATTTTTGTGGCTCCCTTTTGGACCCATCTTTCTTGTCCACATCTCTTTTTGTGGTTTTGTTCCTTTGTGATGAGAATTGAAATTTAAGTAAAGCATTGCCTTTTCTTTTCCTTCTTCGACTTACCTCTCTTTCTTTCTGTGCAAGTTTTCAAAATTATCTTATTTCATGCATCAAAAGAAAAGGAAAAGGAACATGGTAGAAAGAGATAATGAGATACGGACCTGCCACCTGTTTTAGAGTGTATCTATTGATTAGGAGAAATATGGTAGAAAGAGATAATGAGATACGGACCTGCCACCTGTTTTAGAGTGTATCTATTGATTAGGAGAAATTTGGTAGATATGTTGATTAGTAGGTGAAAGCCAACTTTATACAAAGTAGCCAGTATGCAAATCTTAATCCTTTTGTCTCAACTTTAAGGAGCAAGGTCAGCACTCATGCACTAGTGTCTCAATTACTCAATTAGCCCATAATCCGCTGTTGGGTGGCGTGCTGATGGAAAAGTAGGCACAGGGCAAGGGACACAAGTCAAGTAGCAATTGAAACAGTCCTACGTACGACATAAATAAGGCTGCTAACCCTGCTAGGCTGCTGCTCATTCTTCACGAAGTCTAAAAAGTGTCTTGAAGGACCCATTTTGTACACCACTTTAGGAAAGCTAGGGACCACAGCCCTGCTGAAGGCGTATAAATTGAAACTTGAAAGGGACCATAGGACATACTAATTCGGATGTATGTTGTTGGTTTTATACAATCTAATCCGCTAAATCATCCAAGGGATTTTTCTATGTTTATGGCTGTACAATGTGGATTGACGAAGCCGAAAAGATTGCATTTGCTTGGGCACTTGCAGAATTGTTCCCCTCTATAATCAGGTTGAGAAGAAATAAATGAGTGCACCCGGCATTCCACGTAAGGAATGTGCCCAGACAATGACAAACCACCACAAAATTTTAGTAATTTCTCCAGTTTGAGAGTGTTAAGTACCTGCTTGTATTTACAACCATATTATTATCGATATTTTTTTATTTTGACAATTTCTTCAATTTGGATTTTCTTATGATTTTGATTTTGAACATGCTTGTACATGGTGGAGTATGTGTCATGAGTTTGATGTTAAGAAAAGCATGAAGCAAATGGCATCAAGGAATTCCGTATCGGATTTCGGTAAAATATCGGTCGACCTAAGAGACAAAATTTCGGAAATATTTGTAAAAAAATATCGGTAGTTGAAAACTAATTTTTACCATATATTTTCACAATCTAACTTCTAAAATGAGTTATACTAATTTAGACAAAGCATAGATTTCAAAATATGCATATTAGGATTGCAAACAATGGGAAAATTATTTTTTTAAATAATTATTTTTAAAATAGCGAAATTTCAAAATTTTGCCGCTATTGTAAAATTAAAAAAAAACGATATTGGGTGATTACGATGTATCGGATGGGGTCCGAAATCGAAATCGATATATCGGCGAAATTTCGTTGATATGGAATTCCTTGAATGGCATTTTATTTTCATACTTTCATGAGAGTAGGCACTCTGCTTGGGCCCATTCACTTTGGAAGGTTTATTCCCTTCTTATCAGCTGGAGAGGTACACGGGTAGGGAAGGAATGAGAAGAGGAATTTGGAAAAGCTTTTGCAAGAAAGGTAAAAAAAGCACCCTGAGTTGCACCACTTGTGGTTCCCTTTCCCTGGGGTGTCTTTGCGACTGGGCCCTGGGAATCCTCTCACCAAATCCTTCTTTCACTTCTTTATCTTTTCCTATCTTTCTCATGTAGTCATGTCCCATTTGATTCAAGGTATTATTAAGCTGCCTTCATCTGTTTGAAAAAAAAAGCAGTTTCCTAACATGAAAGGGCATGAACTAATAAACCTTGGTGCCAAAAAAAAGGTCCATGTAATAAAGTGTCTTGTAAAACATTTGATGACTAATCACAATCCACCATTATTGGTGCAAGAAGAAAGGTCAAAGGTACTGGATCAAATCGAACTGGTTAGAGTAGTGCATACTGGTCAGTATGTGAATGGAACAATTTTACCCCACCTTCACGATTTAGCCACCGCACACCCCTTATACAGAGACGATGGATGTTCAGAGCCTGAAAATAACGGACACCCACTGACCATGTAAAGATTGGGTTGGCTAAACCGTGGGGTGGCAAACTACCCATTTTTTTATATCTAGAACTCGCATAGTCAAAGCTAAGCTGTGATATACTTTTTGAACTTTTTTTTTTGAGAAGGCGTATATATTTTTTGAACTTGATGCTCGTACACAATATACTGTATGCCCTGCCTGAAATAATGTTGATTTTACTGGATGGTAGACAACCCAACTAATGGCGGGAATTAGAGGTTCAATATCCACTTAAAGCGGGGCTACAAATAGCACAGACGAAAACCCAATTTTTTTTGGGTACAAATAGCCAAACTAATAAAGTTAGTTCAAAATGCACCGTGCTGCAATTATGGGGCTACTTAAGAAAGAGCCCCCTCATCTTGTCACGTACACAAAATTGGCCGAAAATAGCACAAGATGAAAACCCAATTCCTAAGCAGCATGGTCAAGGTTCACTTCTGGGATGCAGGAAAAGTCTCATGGTCATGGATCAGTCTGTACTCCAGAACTTCACCCTGCAAAATGGGCCGTCTCTATTTACGCTAGGAGGGGCTCTTGTCAGCAATATAATTTGAATGATTTACGGGAACTGAGAAGGGACTCGTTCTGTTCTCCCAACGGTGACGGTCTATGCACAATATGCTCCATAGACTTCATTGACCATGCATGGTGGTAGATCATAATAAAGGAAGGGTTAAAAGATCCCAACTGAGAAGGATTTGCACGATTTTGGTGCTCTAAGAGGTCAGTTTCCTTGCGATTTTGGCGCTCTAAGAGGCCATTTTCCTCCCCCTTCTAGTCTGGTCCTAAGGACTTGGACACCCCAGTTATAAAAAAAAGATCAATGATGACTATTTTACCAAACAAAATTGTGGAGAAAAGGAGGCGAAATGGGGAAATAAGTGGTCCTGTTGTACTCCCTCGGTCAATAAAGTATGTTTCATTTGAAAATGAGTAAAGTTTATTGGACTCTAAAGCCCATATAAAAAAAATGTCTTTTCCTGTGTTTGTGTTTTAGGTCGTGAGGGAGCAAAGTCAGTCATATAATAATAGACTCGTGTATTTTTCCAAATACACGCACAATTGGACGAAGGGAATATTAAAAAATATGATGCAATGACGTTAATATAGAAGAGGTTGACCAACAGATAATTATGGCATATTAAAGTGGATAAGGAAACTTCGTACCAAAGTATGCTACGCACAAAAACATTTTAAGAAAATCGTCCAAAAAATGTATGTTAGGCACTTATAATAACACTGTTCATTGGTTAGACTTTTAGAGTATTTGCCTTAGATTATTGTTATTATCATTTGTGGTAGAATACTTGGATTATGCTCGCCCTACATGCTGGTGTACATCGTGTGACCATGTTAGTTAATTAAAAAGGAGCGAATTTGGTATCAGATAGGTTGTAGACAGATATTGAGGAATTGAATAAATTTAATTGGTAAATTTATATTTTATGATATTACTATAATAATTTAAAATCGGTTATATGATAATGTAGAAGTATGTCACTACCTAAATACTCTATCCGGTCACTTTTAATTGAGACAATTAACAAAAATAATATACTAAAATTAGATGATACCATTCCTTATTTATTCTCCGACTGGGCGGTCGCAGATGGTAATGATGGAAACCTAGTGACCCTAGGTCGAGGTTGTGAGGCCTCCGCGATGAAAAGTGACTCACACGCTCGGAAAGCCTAGACTTTTATTGTAGACCCACATCTCAATATAATTGAACAATTATGTGATAATCTCAATTAAAAGTGATCAGAGGGAGTACTACTAATATTTTTTGCATCCTCTACATAGAATGTTGTATCGGCGATATATCACCAATATATCAACACCCGCCTTCAACCGATAAAACGATACATTGTAATATTGATTTTAATTTATTTTTTAAAATGTCGCGCCGATATGTCGGTTTCGGTCCGATATATTGGTATTTAAAAAAAAGAATGATTTAAAAAAAATTAATTTTTTTTTTAAAATTCCCATTTGTTTCCTATCCTATGCCAAGTGGAAGGATACGAGTTTAAAACACAAACACATATTTTGAATTATATACGTATTTTTATACATATTTTAAAATTAATACTTATCTAAATAAGTATCACTTATTTTAGAAATTATATACACATTTTATAAGTTATATTATGAAAATATATGGTAAAAACTAGTTTTAGACCACTATACTCTTTGGTCGACCGGCTCCCCCTAAAAAAATGACCAGGATGTCACGAATGTGCTCTTGAAACCGGGGGAGGGGAGGGGGGGGGGGCACTCGGAGAAGAGAGGGAGAGCTAGAGACTCATAGAATTAATGGTGGGGAGACGGCCATAAACCTTTTGGTTAACAAGCTGGCCTTTCCCCTTATGGAAGAGGCCAAACTCCTGAGTGTCGCAAAGAAAGCAGTTGCTACAACTCAAGACGATTTGAAGTTGATTCAGGCACTTCTCGTGGTTTTTGAGCAACAACAGAATACAAATGCCGACGTGAAGGAGTGGTTGAAGCAACTGCGGGAGACTGCATTGGACATTGAGGATGGAGAAATTAATTACACGGTGCGTAGGGATAGTCACGCTCATCACGAATGGGTGAGGAATCGATTTCATAAAGAAGTTATTAGGTACGCGGCACGTAGGGGATAATCATGCTCATCACCCATCACCAATGGGTGTGATAGACACGACTCCCCTGCTTGTCATAATGGCCATTAAGGCCCTCAATTAAAAATCGTGTCCATCACCAATTTGATGATGTGGTCGATGAGTTCTTGCACCATATGCAGCCGCCACCCGAGGGCCTCGGCTTCTTGCACAACAACACTCTCTTGTTTAGGTGGCTGATGGCCCGGCGCAGAGTGGCGATGTCCCGGACATTTGTAAAAGATCTACTAATGAGTTTGATCAAGGAGCTCAAAGGGACACCTCCGGAGGATGGTCGAATGGATTCTGTTCATCTTGTTGACACCTTGGGGCCCTATGTTCAGAAGAAAGGTATGTAATTGATTTTTATGATATTTGAGCGCGAATCTGCTGCGACGGTCTCCCGACCACCCCAGCATTAGCCACCACTGATATGCTTCCGGAGGCCCTTGTGGAACTCCTTCTGGAGAATAAACAAGATCCGATTTCCGCTCCTTGTGCAACTCCTTCTCATGCTAGTTTGCTCGTTAACTATTTGATAAAATGCTCGAAACGGATGTGTTCGGGGTGCTGCCATGGGGTACTTAGCTCCGGAGTACACGACAATTGGCAGGTTTACTGAGGAGCGACATCTATGCGTTCGGGGTGATAATCCTCCAGATCATAAGTGGGGAAAACAGGATCACTCACTGGCTGCGACCTGGTGCAGAATTAATCAAAGTAGATGATCTAATTGATGAGAACCTTCAGGAAAAAATATTCAAATATGAAGCAGAGATTTTGATGAAGCTGATGCTCCACATTTTTTATGAATCAGGTCCCTCACTTGCGGACTTGTGTTTGTTTTGTTGTGAACGCTAATGTACTATATCCTTATATTGCATGAGGATCTTAACACTTGGAATTTGTAGTTCTCTATCCTAGTCACTGTTTAATGCATCTTATTCATGCTTATTATCCAGCTCAAGCACCTACGTACAGTGGGAGTGAGGGAAAGTGATGGGGAGACTTTATGTGCATTCATCAAGAACATTGACTATGTTACAATCTTTACATTTGTCCCCGGGTATCTGGTATTGGAACCTTCTTAATCTGGAAAAACTGTCATTTAGCTCCACCTTTTTGAGGAGCATCAAGTTGATCGGAGAGTTGCGGAGGCTGCCAGATTTCATTTTGACACCCCTCAATTGCCTCGAAAAGCTTAGGGTGCATCACTCCAGATTGAAAATTGACCCTTTTGCCTTTATTCAGCATTTGCCAAGCGTAGCTGAACTACATCTTTGTTACAACGTCTATGAAGGAGAAGAACTACATTCTCAAAGTCCAGGTTTCCTAAAGCTGAAGATTATGTATTGTTAGCAGTGATGAATTGCAGCGTTAGGTGATAGACGAAGGAGCTCTGCCCAACCTTGACTACTTGGAGCTTGGTGAATGTCATAAACTGGAAAGTCTTCCTACTGGGATTGAAGATTGGAGAAACCTGAAAGTACTTTCATTGGACTGTATTTCTGAAGAGTTGATGGACAGAGTAAGGAGGAATGAAGGTGAAGATCAGCATAAAGTGAAGCACATTCCAAATGTTAGAGTGTATGAGAAACGAAAGTTTTGCACTCAAAGTCTTAATTGTGGAAACTAATTGTATGTACCGGATGGAACCAGGATTTCATCTCCCAGGAGGGCCAACATAAAATGAAGAAATGTCTTTTTAAAACCCAAAAAGAAACAATGACTAGAAAGAGTTAAAGTTCGAACACTTTTGAGAGATGAGGCTGCAATTAGATCATTTACTTGTTTACAATCTTTTTCTTATAAGTACATCCCAGTTAAATGCCCGGCCATCAAATTCCCATTTTGAGCTAACCAAACGTCCATACATCTTGAAAAATTGAATCAAACAATTGGATGTCATATTAATTTTAATCATACAGTTGAGTGTAAGCCCATCTTCAGATTCTTAAAGTTTCATACATTATTGGTTGCAAAGCAATTAGAGATATGTTTTGGTCATCTTGAGGATTAATATGACATCTTAATAGCTTGAACGTTTCGGAAACTTAGTTATCTTACAGGGAAAAGGCATGATGACTCACCAGCTTGCCCAGGCAGCGATTGAGCCCATATCAGCAAATTGACAATGACTAAAGAGGAAGATGGGTGTCATAGTCGTCTACTAGGAATTTCCTTGGTAGGTGAAAAGGGAGAAGACTATGAATCTAGAAATAGAGAAAGCTGAGCTAAATTAAATAGCTAAAATTCATTGAACTCAAGCTTAAAGAATTTGAAAAGACTCCTTGCATATTTATAGAGTCTATTAGAGCCATAATCCTAATGCCCTTAGAACTTCTAATGACAATGGGCCGAACCCCCAAATTTGATAGCATAATTTTTTTTTAGAAACCCTAATTGACTAGGATTCTAAGAAACTGATCGAATGGGATTCCCATTAGAGGTGGGAAGATAAATATGAGATTAGATAGAATTTGTAGACTCCCACTTGAAGCAGGATTGGTGAAGCATAACACGATGAACTAATCTAGAACAAGAATCCATCATAGCCTTGAGTGGCTAGACATGGCGCTGGAGTTAAGATCCAATAGAAGATTGTATATTCTACTTGTAGTAGAAATGGAGTAGAGTAGCACGGTGGGTTAACCTAGAGAAAGACTCCTCAGAAGCTGGGAGTTTGACCAATGCGCCGGGTTTCAGCCCGGCTCGCTCGCGTAAGGGTCGGGCCTTGTGGGCCCAGGCTCAGACTGCAATCCAGTCCATAGCCCAAATGTGGCCCAACCCCATTTTTTTAAAAGAAATCAATGCAAAAAAAAAACCACCATTGGATGATCATCCAACCGCTCATAAAAAGAGCAGTTAAAAGTCGTTGGTGATTTTTAGATGCTCATCCAACGGATCTAAAAAAAGAGCTATTGGATGTCATTGGCGACCGTTAGATGACCATCCAACGGCTCAAAAGAGAGAGCCGTTAGAAGTAGAGGTGGCAATGGACTAGGCCATCCAGCGGGACGGCCCGGCCCGGCCCGGTTCCCTGCATGGGCTTCCAATGGGCCGGGTTCGGCCCAGGCCCGGCCATTTGTCACCTCTACATGGGATGGCTGAAGTAAACCCGAAGCGAGAAGGTTTTCGACGAACGGTTTGAGGAGGGAAGTTTTTACTCTTTTCCGCTGCTCCTCTCCCACTCACAAACCAACATCACACTGAAAAACACAAATGCAACCAGCAGTATGCCAGCAGACTTGGAGGACAGGAAACAAGTTATGGCAGAGGCATTCATGTCTCTTTATATCCATTTTTTTCTTCTACAGCTAAATTTTGCTTTTAGATTCATTTAGTACAACCGGCAGTCCATGTGGGATTTATTCTCACTTTATTAGAATCGTCAATCTTCAGGATCAACGGTGCACTGGGAGGAGCTGTGCTCGCTCAGGGAGGAGTATCCACTTTATTTTCTTCTACAGCTAAATTCTGCTTTTAGATTCTCACCGTTATTTAGTACAAGCGGCAGACCACGTGGGATTTACTCTTACTTTACTGGAGTTGTCAATCTTTAGGAAAAACTGTCCACAGGGAGAGGAGCTGTGCACGCTTAGGGAGGAGTAAATCCCACATGGTCTGGTGGTTGTACTCAATAATTTCTCCTTCTCATTATATTCTGTGTAAATTTTATGCAGACTCCCTCACACCTTGCTTCCCTAATGCCGGTGTTGGGCCATTGTAGGTGCCGACTCTAAGAAGGATACAAAAAGGTGGTGTAAGTGGACAAAAACAATTTTGTCATTAGCAATCTATTTACGGTTTGTTGGGAGTGTAATTGCAGTTGTTAAAATGTGAGGGCGTGTGAAAGGTCAGGAGGTGTGAGTATGATTTATGCTTTGCTTTGTTTTTGTTCTATACTCAAGCTGTATAACAATTTCAATATTTGAGCTTTTACTCTAAGGACATAGCGAAAGCATAGCAACCACTTTTTACTATTGAAACTGGAAGGAAAATAATGGTAGCAAATGGACTTCAGAAACATAAACACAAACCAATGTTTATATAGCTACATCCCTACCAAATTGCTAAGTCGTCTAATGGACAGTGAAGTCATTAATTCAACCTTTTGTACTTCTTTGTACTCGTTTTTTGCTTATGCTTATGTGGGGAATGAGATAGGATAGGCATTTCACTTCAGAATTGGTGATTGCCAGTTCGTGATTCCCTTTTATCATTCATGCATAGAAAATGTTACTTGTATTGCCTATGCTGAGATTAGTTAAATATTAAAAAATAGTCATTTCCTACAAGTTCGAGTTTTGGGGAAACTTGGTTATTTAGCATGGAATTAGAGCCAAGGCCTTGGTTATTCAACAGCTCAAAATAACAAGGTCGCCGGCCCCAGATTACTGGAAAAGGCATTTCTTGATTGTGATTATGCTTATTAAATAACATGTTGAGTGTTGATCTTTCACACGATTCAAAAGACGGGTTACTATATTTGCAAAAACAGATCCACTACAGCCTCTAGTTAAAATATTATACAAAGTTCATTTGAATCGGCTCATCATGCAATCCATGACAACGCACAACCCCCATTCCAGATAAATTGTTAGCCTACATAATTTTTTTATAGTCATGTCTTTCTACATCACCTAGATTTTCTTATGTTTGGAGTTAAATACTAGGTGTTATTCTTGCTAATGTTGAGTTCTTTCATATTAATGTTTATGCTCTTGAAAGCTTGTTTGAGTTATATGTACTGTTATCATGCTGAAATTGTAGTAATTGATTGCGATCACTTATCTGATTCGTGTTTCCATTGCATGTATTGTACTCCCTCCGTTCCAAAATACTATGTACATTTAAAAATATTATTATTCTAAAATACTGTATACATTTTGCCAAATCAGATGACTTCATCTTTCCAAAATTGGAGGAGACTTGGAAAGATTTACTAGAATTTTGTTCATGAACGATCATACAAGTTGGACGGGATATAAGGGAGAAAAAGTCATGTGAATTCCTTGTGGATTTCATGGTCCAATAAAAATAGGAATTTTCTTAAATGTACGTAGTATTTTGGAACGGAGGGAGTAT
Source organism: Houttuynia cordata (assembly GCA_039654745.1). NCBI lineage: Eukaryota > Viridiplantae > Streptophyta > Magnoliopsida > Piperales > Saururaceae > Houttuynia > Houttuynia cordata. The sequence continues at coordinate 32,409,780 of CM077507.1, read as the reverse complement.
TATGTGAAGAACCCTGATTTGCATGTCTTTCATTGCTGTTGCCATCTTCAAGTTTGCGATCTTGTTGTCCAGTTCTAGTGATCATGATCCTTGAAGTTATTGTTTATCTATAAAAGTAATAATCTTGTTATACGTGTAGGGTTTAAGCAAGCCTCGTCAATTGGCAGTGGTGTCAACTATGAATTCATGAATATTTGACCTCTGTTGTGTTACAAATTAGTTGTCTATCACTGGAAAGTCTTTCTTGTATCCCTATTCTAGTGTAGAATCTTTGTAGTTTCCATACTTAAGCGTTGCAATCATTCTCGAAATAGTTTTTCATTCACGACCAGATTGTTTTATGCACTAACACCCTATATGAGATAATTCATAAATAATTCCAAAAAATTCAAGAAAATGTATCGTTTGTATTGTTATGTTCTAGACTTACAAGGCCATCTCCTGTAAATTCTTCTAGTCTAGAAACCATATGTATTATTCTCGAGAGGCATGCCTTTTCACCCCTTTTGTCTTGCACAGATTCTACATTCTTAAATTCTACTGATCTAGATAATGTTCGTAACCCAGTATGCGTCATTGCAAAACCATGCTCAATAGTGTGTTATCTTGGCCATCTCATATGTGCTATATAATAACACCTTATCCAATTGTTGTCTAAGCTAAGGTGTCTCCAATTAGTTGTATATGCACTATAACATACTACTGTAGCAAGAAAACTATACAAATTGTTGTCAGTTTCACTAATACCCTAGCCGAACCCTTGTGCAACCACAAATATAGTAACACATATACATTAAACTGACCTAAGACACCTACTACATATTTAATTATAGTATTTAAGAGTCTTCAAGTCATAATATGATCTTTTGGGCCTAAAAACCTATTATTTTTTTGACTTTCTGTCTTTTATGTCATTTTCTATTTTTTTCTGTTTATACCTTTAACACCCTATCTGAAATTCAAGTCTTTCAACTCTCTTAAAGCCTTGATGAGCATCATTCTTTTGTGTCTTTCTCTGGGGTTCTTACTTAATTCAATTACATGTAACTCTCTTAAAGCCTTGATGAGCATCATTCAGACACTTGAGGATATGCTTCGTGCATGCATCCTCGAGTGGAAGGGGAGTTAGGAACACCATTTGTCTCTGGTGGAGTTTTCTTAAAAAAAAAATTACCAGGCGAGCATTATGATGGCACCTTTCGAGGCGCTTTATGGGCATCCTTGCCGTTCGCCTCTGTGTTGGAGTGAGGTTGGGGAGCATCTTCTCACTGGCCCCGAGCTCATCCAGCAGTCAGTGGAGAAGATATGCCTCATCCGGGAGAGGCTCCAGACAGCCCAGAGTCGTCAGAAGAGTTATGCCGACAGGAGACGACGGGAGTTGAAGTTTAACGTTGGCGACCATGTGTTCCTGAAGATCTCTCCTACCCGTGGTGTTGTTCGATTCGGACAACGGGGGAAGCTGTCACCCCGATTCAGTGGACCTTTCGAGGTCTTGGAACGGATTGGCGCCACAGCCTATCGTGTAGCACTCTCACCCCGTTTGGCTGAGATCCATAACATTTTTCACGTCTCACTTCTTCGGAAGTATGAGCCGGACCCCTCTCATGTATTGGATTTCGAGCCATTGGAGCTCCAGGAGAACCTTTCCTACGAGAAGATACCCATCCAGATCCTTGATCGTAAGGAAAAGGTACTCCGGCATAAGGCTATCCCACTCGTGAAGGTGTTGTGGCGAAATCACGGTGTTGAGGAAGCCACCTGGGAGATGGAGGGCGAGATTCGGAAGAAGTACCCTCATCTTTTCGTCGCAGACCTCTAGTGAATTTTGGGGGACCAAAATTCCTAAGAGGGGGATGATGTAAGAACCCTCACCTTAAAAACCAGTTTATTTTTGTTAAACGTGGATTATCGTGTGGTTTAAGCACTTTCAGATTAAATTCGGTTGATTTTGAAAATAAAAATGGTTTTCAAAGGTTTCAATCAAAAACAACTTCACATAAATGAGTTTTAAGTGATTTAGAATCAAGTCTTAATTTTTGGAATTTTTTTTTCTGATTTTTACCTATTTTCCCGAAAATTAGGGTTTGACGGGACCCCCGGCGGGCCCCGTCGACAAAATTAGGTTTTGTGACCAAAAAGCCTCAGACATTAAACAAAGTCGTTATAAAAATTTTCAGAATTTTCAGAGCTTAATTTGGTATTAAAATCGCTAAATTACCCATTTTTAGCCAAAATTGCTCATTTTACCCCAGTTTTTACCTAGGTCTACCCCAAAACTTTCTATAAAAGGAAAGGGTTGCGCCCTCCCCATTTTGGGAAAGGGTTTTGGCTTGGAGCAGCAGCCTCTTTCCCCATTTCCAAAAGAGGAAAGGAGTTAAGGTATGCTAATCTATGCTTAATCTTTCATTTTCATTTGATTTTCAATAATCTTTACTCAAAACCTTGATTTTCCAAATGATTTCAAAGCATTTGAAGGCTAAAAATCTCTGTTTTAATATGTATCTTCAAACCCTAAGCTTCAAATTTCGTTTTTATATGATTAAAAGCCCTAGATTTAAGGTCTATTTTGGATTTTCAAGCTTAATCGCGATTAGTAGAGTATTAACAATGGATTTATATTTTCTTCAAGGTGATTAAGGTGTTGGACTTCGTGGTCATCCAAATCAAGGTAATGGGTTCTTTAATCTCAGCTTGGGTAGTGTAAATCTTGTTTTAATGAATGTATTTTGAAGGGGTTTATTCATTTTTAGGTCTCTAATGGTAAGATTAGTTTTCCTTAATCTCATGCTTTCTTTTCTTTGGGTTTTGATTTGTGATGGTCTAAATAGGATTTCTGGAAAGTTTGGTGTAATTTGGATATTGTTTGATGCTTCAATTTGATGTTTGAAGTTATGAAAATGGTGTTTCGGTTTGATTTTCGAAATGAGGATATACTGAGTGTTTTGGAATTATTGAACTTTACTGAGATACATGGAATTGTTCTTTACTGTTCGAAATTATATATAACTTAGTAACTTTCAAAAAATTCCAATAAACTCAGTAATGTTCGAAAATTTACAGTTAAATGGGTTTTAGAAATTTTGCATTTTTTTTCTATGATTTACTTCACTTAATGACATGAGAAGTATATTGTGAGTTAATGAGGCCACGTGATATGTAGAAATGATGATATAATACCTTATGTATGTTGGATTATAGAAAATAAATGTGAGTATGCTTGTAGGAATGTTGTCGAGTTCATGCAAGTAAAATTATGTTTTTACGGTGGTTTTTACCATGATTTTGGGATTGTGACCAGTACTTAAACGATATGAATATGACACTATGAGTTATGATAAGTATGAATCATGTGCTTAGGATATGCATGACTACACACACGCATGGGGATTTACCATGAGATTGTAATTATACCTTGATTATGATGCATGTGGGAATGGGTTGAGAGCATGTTTCATGTGTTGGCACCCACATAGGATTTGCTCACGTATGTATCCTGAGAGCATGCATCATGAATCGGACTTTATGAATGAGATTTTACCGTGTCTTCATCGGTGTTGATCGATTGTATGCAATGGATGTAATTGCATGCCGGATTAATCGATCGGAGAATTATCGAACTTGGTTGGTCCGAAAGGACACGTTTTCGATTTGGTCCTTCGTGGATCACGGACACTCCCCGGGTTGAGTTTGATGGATGATATGGGGGGCGTGTTTCGTACTCGCCTTGCGGTTGATACTATTGAGATTAGTCGTACGGGACATGAGTATTCCCGGTGGTAGGCTTGTGCACCCCCTACCACATGTGTTCTAGGGTCCCGCGTAGCCGGGATTCGGGCTCTCCCCCACCGCAGGAGACTACCCAGGGCGAACACACCTGTTCTAGTTTCGTTGTGTACGATTCGGGCACCCTTGGCCAGGGCTGTCCAGGGCGAACAGACTTTGGGGTATACGACACCCCCTTGTTTCCAGCGAGGAAACCGGACCATGATACGCCTTCTTAGGCTTGATTGTGTCCCAAAGATATTGTGCTTACTCCTTGATGGAGGCATTTACCATTATATTGATGCATTATTATGAATGCTATGAATGATTGTGTATCATGTTGTATGAGATTCATACCACAGGAATGCATGTTTAGACAGTTTGTGGTTGAGATATTATTATGTATCGTCTTATGACGGGTATGCATGTTCAGTAGGTATGTTGATAAAATTCCATGGTATAAGATGTTGTGAGATGGACGTATGATTTAGACGGTATTATCACGTGGATTACGTATATTATTTGATGAACTTTCATGCTTTGATGTTTCTTGTGGATTTCCGATGTGTCTTGAAAACCATTACTGAGTTTTATACTCACCCCTCTTCCTTGTTTTGTTTTGGGGCTGCGTGGTGCGACACGCAGACGCGCAGGATCCTCTCTTTGAGGAGCGACCAGAAGGGGTATGGGATTAGTTTGAGCATGATGATTAGTGTTGTGTTATCGTACTCTCTATTGTCATGAGATTACAGTAGATGTCGTGTTATATTTCAGACTGTTTAGACTTGTTATCCGAGCCGCGTGTATGGCTCCGGACTTTATCTAATTGTGGGTGTAAGACTTGTTGATATTCTAGACTTTATACCTCGTTGAATTTTTACTTGTTTACTCTTACACAAAGCAGCGCAAAACTCCGTAATTATGTTATCGCCCGTATATGGGTGTAAGTCTTCCGCTTTGTCCGACATAACGTCGCCCCCGCACATCATTCGGCCCATGAACCGGGTTCGGGTCGGGTCGGGCGGTGCGCGGGGCGTGACACTTACACAATCTCTAACCATTAGGTCCTTGAACACCGATGGTGCTCACACCTTAGACTCATGGCAAAGCTCCTCAAGAGAACCCCTAGTGGCGAATGGGTATGTTGTCTGGTTGATAGCTGTGATGATCTTAGAGCATAAATTCATTTACTCCTAGCATTATCGATGTTTATGCAGATTGATTGTTTCGTCTGGATGTTAATAATTCCTGACGTTCATGTTGAATCGTTTCTTTCAATTTATTTATAACATATTGTAATTCATGTTTCAACTACTTATGTTGTTTGCACTATCATTGATTATCTTGTCATATTCTATTGTGATTTTGTATTCTATTAGGTATTTCTCATAATACTCACACATCCTGCTATGCAGGTTTAATAGCTGATAGCACGTAAATGATAGGGTCCATTTGGTTACCACTACATGAAGAGATTCTAGGAGAATCTGAAGTGATGTAGACTGAGAAGTTAAAAATCAGAATAACCTATTTGGTTGCCATGAATTAGTAATTTTGAAGGAGAAGCATAATTTGTAGTGATGTAGACAAAGAAGTCAAAAATAAAAAAATAACAATGGAATATTCCACTTCTTGGAAACAAGGGCAAGCTATGCTGGTTCTTTTCACTGATTCCCATGGCATCTCTTTCCCAGGATTTTACTTCTGCTTTTAGCAGAAGTGGCAACCAAACAGCCCCATGGTTGGATAGAGTAGATTAGTGAGAAGAAGTTCGTAGTTTTGATATTAAAAATTTTTAGTTTATTTTAGAGAACAATTGTAATGGCTTTGGACGAATAAATATATCATATTATTATTTTATTATTCATTCTAAATTTCATTTATAAATAGCCTATCATTTGAGTTTGATTATTTTACACTTTTCATTTTTTTGGTGTGAATGATGGTATAATTTGTGATGCCTCAAGTATTCTACAATTTATAAAGACATATACTCCGATCATTAGCTAAAAATTTAGAGCGTGGCAAAACCTTAAATTAAAACGATAAAGAATTGTTGAGTTAAAATTATTCAATAACTCAATGATTAAAATTGTTGGGGAAGATGCGTTGAACTCTTCGAGGAAGAAGGAAGAAGACACAAAGGAAGAAGGGGGGCAATGATGGGAAAGAAAACAACAAGGCCGCCAATTGATCGCTAGGAGAGGCTGATAGATAGGAGGGTCTTTTGTCTCCTTCGATCCCTGTGCTGATGAGCGATCGCTCTCCTATTCCTGAACTTTCCATTTGAATGTGTTTCTTTGTGGGATTTCAGGGTTGAAACATGTTTAAGGAGCGTGGAATGTTGTATCGGCAATATATCGATATGAGACCCCACTCGATAAAACGATATAGACTAATATCGTTTTTTAAATTTTTTTAAAATATCGCCGATATATCGGTTTGATATATCACCATTTTTTTAAAAAATGTTTAAAAAAATTAAGAAAAAAATATTTTTTTTAAAAAAAAAGGAAAAAAAACTTCCCCGTTTGTTTTCCATCTAAATTAGTATAATTCATTTTAGAAGTTAGATTGAGAAAATATAAGGTAAAAACTAGTTTTCGACCACCAGTATTTTTTTACACAATATCTCCAATATTTTATCCTTTTGGTTGACCGATATTTTACCGATATCCGACACGGAATTCCAGCTAAGGAGTCTATATAAGGAGGGCTCTTGGATTTTCTAAAGTGTATATATCTCCATATTCTCTCAAGAGTGGCCCTAAGATTAGAGTAGAGCTCTCTACTCTAATCTTAGGGCCACCCTTGAGAGAGTACGGAGATTTCTAAACTAATTTACTCTTGTTTTCTATAAATAGTGGAATAGAAATTTTCTCTTTGTGGGAAGGTGATTTTGCCAAACAACAAAACTGTTCGCTGTGTTTTTGTGTGTTTACTCTTATTGACATCTTAGGCTCTATAACTTTGTTCTTCCAACAGACAAAAACCCAACATAAATTACCCACTAACTTGAGCAATTCCCAACTACTCCAATGGATCTAGAAAGCAGCATCCGACACCTGGGAGGGGTCATAACAATGGGTTCCACAACCTTATAGCTGAAGATCAGCAATTCCACATACTTAAACGCAACAATTAATCTTCATCAGGTAGTGATTGTATTTTTGCATTGTTTAACTATCTTCTTCTCCTGAACTTTTAGCAAAAACGAAGCTCAGCTGCAAAACCCTCTAAGCTCTGTGAGGTGAAGAGGCTTGGAGAAGAAAGAAGTGGGCCATTTGACATGAACATGTCAAGCGTGTTTGGGTGGACAAAGGACGTGGCTCTTCAAAAGATTGACAACTTAAAAGCTTTGATTGTAACGGGTGCGAATCCAAGGATATAGCCATGAGACATTTGTCTTTTACTAGTAGGTTTCCATTAAGCTATGTCGGTGAGGAACATAATTACAAGTATCAGAATTTTGGATCAAAGGAATCATTTCCCTCCCATGTGACCTCCGGAATCGTCTTTGGACATTTTGGGCATGTGTGGCAACAAATGAATTGATTTTGTATAAGATTTGCCCAAAAACCTCTTTGGATGCACCCTTTCATGTGTGATTTATTTCTTCACACATGCCATGAAAATTTTTTTCTTGGCAACACAAATCTTCCATTTCCCCACAAATGCTAAAAAATGCACATCGAAAAATTTGATGCTATGCTGTAGAAGCATGAAATCTACTCAGGGGGCAATCTCTTCATGACATTTACCCAACAAAGGGCCAAATGGGTTTTACAAATTTTAAGGCGCAATAAGGACTTGGCACCTACAATTTACCATTTAGTACACCCAAGAATTAGTTGCTAAACAAGCCGTTAGTGTCCATTTGGCCACAATCATGGGTGTAGTAAATTGAAATTTATCGTAATTGCTTTTGTGAGTTAGGTCTCTTTAACCCCTTGACATTGAAAACCTATTTTTTTGGTCATTTTTAACTTCTTAGACACCAGACAAGAATGAGAATCCTTCACGTTCAAGGGAATCAGTATCAAATAATTCAGAATGCTGTCTCCTCCCAAATGACAGCTTCCTACATGCAATAAGAATTTGACATGGTTCACCACTAAAGATATTGATTTGTGAGTTGAAAGCTTTGACTGCAACAGGTGCTTAGAGGATAGAGCCATAAACTTGAGGTCTGTTTTGTATCACCACTAGGTTTCAATTGAGCTAGGTCGGTAAGCAACATCCTCATTGAGTACAAGAATTTCGGATTGAATAGAATCGTCTTTTTCCCTCTGATGTGACTTCCTTAATCATAATTGGCATAGAAATGATGTGAGAGATGTAACAATATATATATTTGGATATTAAAGAGAGGAAAAATACTTCTTCTCCGCTTTATTTTCATGGCCACCTCACATACGCGCGTTATGGAAATGCAGTAGGCCCACATTTCATTTCCTTTGAGTACAAACCACTAAGGTTGGCCTTGATAAAAAGGCGGGTGGAATCATGGAAAATCGTCTCGCCGATATATCGGCATCGATACCCATCAATATCGTTTTTTAAAAAAATTTTAAATATCGCCGATATATCGGTCGGTATTTTTTGAATTAAAAAATTATTTTTTTAAAAAAAATTTTTTTTTCAAATTTTTTTTTTTTTAAAAAAACTTTTCATGTTTGTTTTCTATCCTAATAGGCATATTTTGAAATTTATTCTTTGTTTAAATTAATATAACTTATTTTAGAAGTTAGATTGTGAAAATATACGATAAAAACTAGTTTTTGACTACCGATATTTTTTTACACAATATCTTCGATATATCTCCGATATTTCGTCTCTTTGGCCGATCGATATTTTACCGATATCCGATACGACATTCCATGGGTGGAATAGAATTTCCTTAAAGAGAGTTTTGTGGGTTCCTCCAATTTCTTAATTTTTTATTGTCATCTTTATACTTTTACCTTTTGTCATTTCATGATGGAACACATATAAATTAGTGATGCTTACAAGTAATAATAACTTGTGTATGATAATTAAGAATTCACTGCCAAAAAAACCTAATTGTACAATAAGCAACAAGTACATTGTGCATATCAATTTATTCCAAAAGGGGGCCATTTTTAAAACCATCTACATAGATTGGAATTCTTTTGTTTTATCTTGACAAAAGACCTTGGTAGATTACCAAATAAATAAGCATACAAAATTAAAAAAATTGTATATTAAAATACCTGCTCCACCTAAATATGCAGAATTTCAAAATATCACATAACATAATTACTCAGCAAATGGTCAGGAGACAACCAAGTAGCTTTATAAAGTTTGAATGATGGTAGTATAAGAAAAATGTGAGGCCCTCTGAGGATCAACCAAACTCATCCAGAAAGATGTGCCCCCTATTGATCGATGATAGATTCATTCCTAGGCGTGCAATAAGGTAGGAGTAACATTAATCTCAAAATAATAATTTTTATGTGGGACCCACAAAAGTTCACATGCTATTTTAATGTTAAACTGAGAAATCCATTTTCGAAAAAAACTTGAGAAAACCCAATACTCGTGTTAAAACGTACTTTGCACATCGCCCGATTTGTACATGGTGGTGATGATCATGGAATGCCAGCTCGCTGATATATCGATATCGGGGCCAGCCGATACACCGATACTACCCAGTATCGTATTTTTGAAATTTTCCAAATATTGCCGATATATCGGCGGTTTCGGACCGATATATCGGTATTTTTTGAAAAAAAATCATTTTTAAAAAAAATTGATTTTTTTTTTGAAAAAATAGTTTCATGTTTGTTTCCTATCCTAATATGCATATTTTGAAATCTATTTTTTGTCTAAATAAGTATAACTCATTTTAGAATTTAGATTATGAAAATATATGGTAAAAATTAGTTTTTGATGACCGATATTTTTTTACACATTATCTCCGATATTTCGTCTCTTTGGCCTACCGATATTTTACCGATATCTCTAATACAACATTCCATGGTGATGAGTGGGTTATAAAGTGAGATTTTCGAAGGAAAAGGAGCATTTTTCATAAAAAGTTTGAGGATCTTTAATTTTTGTTTGTCAAAGCTCATTAGATATCTAATAGTCAATTTTTACAAAGCAATTGAGAAAAGTTCACTCCAATGTTCCTTGTCGCCTTCAATTACACCATCATATGAAGACGTATAATTAAAAATCTTCATCGAATGATATTATTGACTAAATAAAAAAGATTCATTTTGTACTAACAATAAACTAATATTTAAAATTTGGCACACACAAACCAATTAATACAAATTTGAGAATAAACTAACAAAAATAAAAAGTTCATTTTCTCTAATCTTCAAGATCTTCAATTCTTGCTACTTTTTCACATTCAGTTCTTGGCTATACATGCATCGTAGGATGCATAAGTATTTCAAAGAAATACTCAGTAGGATGCAAAAACTACAATAGAATATAGACAACTCAAAGAATAATTATAAAACAAATTTAATATAATAAGAGTCTGAGATCAAAATTTCCGTGAACGGGAACACAAGAACTTTCACAAAGTGGGGAACATCAATATTCACTAAGACTCCAAAATAGCAAAAATGTATAGAGATATATAATTTCTTATCTCAAACAATTGCAAGCATTCAATTCTTATGCCCGATTACCCTAGAGGTTTTCTCTTTAAAACCCTGCCATGTATCTAAGATATGGGCCCTATTGGTAGGGGTGGGGTGTTCACAGACGTTCGTATCCGTCCGCTATTTAATGGACGGTCCGTATGGACTACGGACCGAACACGAATGAGAGCTTTCTGTCCGTTCTGGTGGGGTGCTACATACATGGACAAGATATTGTCTGTGCCCGCGGATGTTCGTGTCCGTTACCTTATTGTTGAAAAGTTTTTTACTTTTGTGAACTATGAATGTTAGATTAAATGTTGAACTTACATGTGGGAACATATTTTAATGAATTATGGATATTTTTACAAACAAAGAAATTAATTTTCTTAGTATAGGAATTAGGAACTAGACATATTAAAAAATTAGCTTATTGTCTATAAGTGTCCATGGACGTCTACAGACAACCATGGACAGACACAGACAAATTTTCTAATGGACAACTATGGACATGGCAGATTGGACAATACCCCCTTGATTACGGACAAACACAGAATGACGGTTGTCCGTGTTTGTCCGCATCCATGAACACCCCTACCTATTGGTGCTCACAAACACAATGGGGCGGAGACTATTAGGCCTTTTGTGATGTGTAACAAGCCTAATGACGTATGTATATGCCTTTCTTTGGGCAGGAGCTTTGCAAGGTTCCAAAACATTTTAGAGATTTCACATCAGAGAGAGCCTCACAAGGTCTCTTGTGGAGAGTTTAGTGAACAATGATATTCAAAGACAAAGATTTAACAATATCCTATGTGAGAATGATTCTTAATTCCAGCTGACTCAAAACTGGCAGAACAAACTGAGGTAACTGACAACTCTGACATGTTACACATGGCTGAAATTTGAATAAGAACTCTTAAGAAAGAATTGGTGAAGAGCTGACCATCATGACTCTAAGAATTCAAGATTTAATTATGAGGAATATGATATTTAAGTTCCAATGAAGGATTGTATCAGAGAAGAGAAAGCAGGACAATAGAGAGTTGTTGAACAGACAGAAACGATCAATCAAGTAGTGTAATTTGGGACCTAATGACTCAGAGTATCCTTAGAGTTTCTTATATGGAATTTATTAGTATTCATTATCTAGATTATAAATGTAATTATAGTTCATAGATTAATATTAGTCAAGGATCAATTACTATTTACAAAGGAAAGTGTGTTGTTCCAACATAACAGATGGATTCAAACAATTACCCTGAATAGTACAAGTAGAATGGGAACGGGAAGTTTTTATAGTAGGTGCTCCTACAAGTCTAGATTCTTACAAAATTAATGGCATATTTTTATAATTTTTATAGAATTATTTATGATAATTTTCGTAATCTATTGGACAATATGGTCATGAACTCGCAACCAGTGACTAATGTTGAACATGATGCATGTGCCTACTAGTCAGCAACATGTAGGGACAGAATTGAAAGGTGTAGAAGTAAGGATCAATCAATCTGACAGCGATCATCGACAAACCCTTTTGATCGGTTAACAAGAAGAAGAGGGAAGGGATGAGAGAGAGAAGGTTCTGGTCGAAGAGAGTAAGTGAGAGAAAAGGCATGAGGAAAAGATTTGACTGGTCGGCCAAAGTAATCATTGCCCAATATTATTCTTGGGTTAAATAGGACTAGGGTTTCCTAGTTCAAGTTGGACTTCATCGTTACTCTTAGACTTCAACACATCTCAATCGTCCATCAAAAACCTCCCCTCCCCTAATTCTCTCTAGCGCCCAACCCCTAATGTGTCTAGTTCAAGTAGGATTCCTAACAAATTCTTAATCTCATGCTACTTTCTACATTTAACTATCCATTAAACTAGGTAACTGCTCAACTGAATCTGAAAACTTACGATGCCTTTCTTTAATTGGCGTCCCACATTAATGCAGGTTTACTCACCTCCTTTCCTTCTTTAGTACAGATTATAATCAATCATATCAAATCCTAACTTTCCAAATAAAGATTAGCGCCCTTCCAATTTCAAATCAATTTCAAAGAGAACTTTCCACTTTTAATTTGAATTCAATTTCAAATAAAAAAAGGTAACTAAGGAAAATATATTTTCTAAAATTACCTAGAGCCCAAGCAAGCTTGACGCCCAGTAACTTATGAATTTAACTGTACTTTTACGTAAGCGGTAACTTCCAAAAATCACTCCCATCCTATCTAGAAAACCATTTTGAATTATGAACTTATCATTCAAAAGATCTACACTAATGTTGCACCTACATATTCTTAGGTAGCCCAACCTAACTTTGGCGCTAGAGTCGGCTCAGACCCTAGCGTCAGGCTCAGCCCCAGTGCTAAAGTGTCCTGGCTAAACTGGGTATTCTACAAATCAGAGTTCTATTGAACCTAGAAAATATCACACAGTATTACAATAATTCATTGAAAAGAAATCAACTTGAAAATTTTACTTTCTTAATTTTGGTCGACCAAATATTTTCTTTTCACAAATTTTTTGGTCATCACAATTTTTGACGTAGGTAGCAAATAATATTTTTGTTTTTGGAATTTCTTATTCTAAAAATAGCATAACATAAAGTACATTTTATTTTTTCTTTTAGAATGATTTAGTATAAAGAAAAATAGTAATAAGATAATAGAATTAACGAACAATGTTAGAGTTTATGAGTTCGCCAATTACCACAAAGGCAAATTGCTTTGTCGAATTTTGCAAACCAAGCAACCCCAATAGATATATTTGATAAATTTGATAAGATTACATACAAATCAGTATGAGTAACCATCAATCATCAAAGTGTACCAACAAAAAAAAAAACCAGTCAAGCATTTAAACTTGTGTTACAAATTTTCTAAAAAGTAAAATACTCCGTATTATGATGAAGCAAGAAGCCAGGCTGAGTAAATTACCGATTACAGCCTAGGGTTTCCTTAGGAGGACGTGGCATCTAGGCTGTCCCCACGTGGCCAATCCGACATGAACACAGCGTCCTACCAACAGGGCCCACCACGAGAAAAAGATGGGCACGCAAAGCCGGAGAAGGACGGACAGGAATTCACATGACTAAACTGTACACGTCAGCATCATCTTCATCTTTTTGCTCCACGTGGGACCCAGCTCAGCACCGCCCATCCACCCCTTTCTGCCTTTCCAGGCCAAAAACAAAAGAACCCGGGTCCCACCATTCCAACCGGCCAATATTCTTGTGACACATGTCACTCAAATGATCAAATTCCAGTCGAACCCTGCATGGGCTGGGATGGGCCAGTGGGCCTGTCACCTGCAAGTGGAGTTTGGCACTTCTATAATTTTGGGTTTAAAACTTTAAATATTTGCATTTGGTAAAAAAGGACGATAATATTGTAAATTAAGAATAATTAAATATTTTTGGTGTTTGGGAAAGGAGATTCTCTCTAGTTGCTTTGGCACTATAAATAGAGGTGAAGTGAGCAAATTCCTTTCATTGGGTTATAGCTGCTCTCTTTGATTTCTGCCCTCTTTCTTGTATTCCACCAGCCAATTCTAGCTAATTAAGCTTGCTCAATGGCTACCGTTGAGGTGAGCCACCATTAGAGCAGCTTTTTTTCGGTTTCTAATTTCTCTTGTTTTCTTACTTTCTTCCAGTCTAATCTTTTCCCTTTCTAATTTGATTAAAATAGTGGGTGATGTGTATGACTTCTAAAAATAAAATGGTTGATCTAAGATCGATCTGATTGTTTGATCTTCGTTTTCTATTTGGTAATCATAATTAGCCCGATCATCCTACCAAGATGAAAATTTCTGAACTTCTTGACTGTGGAAGTTGGATTTAGAATAGTTGAAACGCGACGTCGATGTGTATCCAGATTTTTTTGCAGTTTGTTTCTAATCTTTTTCATGGACCACCAGAGAAGTTGATTCATTTTTTGTACAAGCAGAAACCATCGAAAATAAGCTACATGACGCACTACAATTTTCTTCTTGATCTTGGTAATTTTCGATACGGCTAAATCTTTGACTCTATGATTGATCATCCTTTTGGACATTAACCTAATGGATCACTGATGCCTTCAGTGACTCACCGGAAGTGAATATCATTTATGCTTAACGTTCATGCAAATTAGTCAGTCTAGCAAAAAAAAGTTTCTTCAAACTAACCGATTGCACCACGCACTTTGGTGCTATATTTTTTTTTTAATTATTTTTCCTGAAAGAATCCAAGATTTCATACATCGTCCAAGGATCGGAACAGTCTTGGAAAATAAACAATTTGATGAGTTATAATTGTCATCTTGATCTTGTTACAAGCTTCAAGCGACGGGTGTCATTGTTTTCCTTCGCTGTTATGTTGTATAGCTTTTTCTAGTGACCAAACTAGCGGGCTGGGGATGAGCCGACTGCTTAGATCGTCAGACCCGTAGCGCGATAGTTTACAGATGACAAGGAGTAATTGAGTCTTTAGAAGATGATCTCTTTGTTAATCACAAATGAGGTGCTAATAGCTCCTAAATACAAATTAGCATGGCCTTTTGTGTCCATAATAAGTTACTAACTTATAAACACTACCTGATCTTTTAGCCAATTCATGATCAGGTAGGTAGACATATATTTAGGAATCAAGTAGCAATCTGATTGATAAATTAGTAATTTATGATATTCTACTACGACATTGCACTACCTAAAAGTTAATTTTTTGAATGTTATACCTTATTGCTATCATTTACACACCTTTGCCTGGTCACGAAGTCTCCCTATATTTTTTTTATACATGACACCAACTATGTAAATGGGCCTAACTAAACAAGTAAGGGTGAGCAATATCAACGGTCATGGGCCTAACGGGCCACATAGTCAAATCATTAAAACTTTTTTCTTAAAAAAAAAACACTTTATCTGTTGCAAGATTCTTATGTTACTTGTGTTTGGTTTGAAAACCTCACAACCTCCATACCCTCAATGCCTTGAAAAATCTTTTGTTACAAATGGGAACCGGATCCTGTGGTGAAGCTTCACCAGAGGATCCGGACTCTTACAAATGGGGGTATGACAATGCAGGTTGAGTCAGTTACAGCACCAGAGGTGACCACTACTGTGGAGAAAGAAACTGATCCAGTTTCACCACCTTTGGAAGAACAAGAAGCAGCAGCCCCAGTAGTGGCAGATGAAGTTGCCACCCCACCTCCAACTGAAGTGGAAACTGTGGAACAAGCCCCAGATGCTCCTGAAGTGATAGAGGCCAAGGAACCAGAAGAAGAGAAACCAGCTGAGGCAGTGGAGGAGACAGAAGCCCAAGTGGTGGTAGAGGCAGAACCTCCTGTTACAACAGAAGAGAAAGTCGAAGAAGTGGCACCGGCTGCTACTGAAGAAGAAGTTGCACCTGCCTCTGAAGAAGCAGTCCCAGAGACTGATGCACCTGTGGAAGAGCCTGAAGCTGTGGAGGAAGTGAAAGTTGAGCAAGAGACAGCAGAGGAGGTGAAGGCTGAGGTTTCTGATCAGTAATGGCTATCTGGCTTAGCAATTTCTATGCGGTTTTGTTTACTTAGAATGCAGGATTGTTAGCCTTATGTGTTGGGGAGTTTCTAATAAAGCATGTTGTTTAAGTATGTGTAGAGATGGAAAAGTATTCTTATGAGACTAGTGAGAAAAGACTTGATTTCATGACTTGTGTGGAAGGATTGTGTGATTTTGCAGTCTTTATCTTTACTATGTAATACTGTATACGGTATTGTAATAGCCATTGGTGCATTGTGGTGACACTTACAGGCACATGGACATCTACATCTGTGGGGAAGTTTCAATTTTTCCACCTCTTTCGTGTGCTAAAGAAAAAGTAGGGGTAGATTGATCTAACGAGAGAAAAAGAAAGGAGCTGAATTGTGGAGTTGGAATGTTATTGAGGTGTAAAAATAATTGGTTTGACAAGGTCTTAATTTGATTTAATTACGATAAGTTTTAAGCCAATTTTTAGGAGAAGCGATGCAATAGGTCCTCCATCAAGTCCTCCAATGTGTCTTCTATCCGCTGTTTTGATCGCATGCCCTAACTGGCTTTTTGACCAAGAAGGCCTATGAAATGAGAAATTATTGGGTATCCCTAAAGCACTCCTCTAGGGAGCTAGGGAATCGTCGATTTCCAGAGGATCAACAGCGCATACATTGGCAACAAACAGTTGAGCGCACACACAGTAGTGATATGCTTTGTTTCTCTCTTCATCTTCGGATTCCTATCTAATGATCCAGGACGTAATCCTGGACGTGAGGAATGAAAAACAGGTTTTTATTTTCGTTTTTCCTTTCTTATTCTGAAAAATTTTCAGACGATTTTTCTATTTCATCTATTTAACTATGAAAATTTCACTATGAGAAATAAAATGGGGACTTGAGATTTCTTTGAATTCGAAATAGAAACCTCAAACGCATAAAACATATTGACAGTTAATTCTAGTGATCAGCGGATCCCTCCGCGCCCCAACATAACAGTGATGTGGTTAGGCCGTTGTACTCAATAATTTCTCCTATGAAATCTTCACTGATCATATCCATATAGGTGGCAGACAAAATGGAGGACGGAAAATGCATTTCTTAGGGATGATCTATACGGGATAGCCTACCTGCTATTCCTTAAAGTGATCACCACCATTATTTAAAATGGTGGACCCGCTGATCTGAACTTTTAGATGATCCTCTGAAAAATTGAAGGATATATATGATGAAGTATGCGAAATTGCTTCCAAGGGTTTTAGGACGAGATTTGCATTCTGCAGTAGCTGACATTATTGGGTCTTGAGATGATTCAATATGGCACTCCCTCCATCCAATATTACATGTCTGCATGGCCAATCATTCTTCAGTAGCTGACACTCTTCGGTCTTGAGGTAGATAGGTAATTTGGACGGAGGGAGTCCTAATAAAAATTGGAGTCGATAATTTACTAGTGATTGGCATAAATTATACCACTGATTGACTTATCTGATATTCAGGGGAAACTTTTTCTCCTACCGTATTTATCTTCCATAAGTATGCCAGCGGTTGGCATTTTGATGTATGCATTTTGCTGCAGTTCCAAGCTGGATCAATTAATTGCTACCCTGCTTAATACCTCTGAAAAATTAAATGACCTTGTACATCCATTTATTTCACGGTTAAGACCGATAAAATACTATGCACCAAACTACACTTCATCATTGTCCAACAAGCTTTGCATAATTAAGTCGATGTACAAGGTCCTTTAAAGTGAGAGCAGAGGATGGATAATTCCTTTAAGGGGACGGACATTTTCACTGTGAAACAATCTAAAAGGGAGGGCAGGATTTAACTACTCCACAAGTAGGTTTCATGGTTTAATATGTCTCGATTTATTAGGCACGAGGGGATGGAAAGAAAAATGTTATGCTTAGGGGATGCTAACCACATCATAACCCACAGACAATCAAGCAAACTGATCGATACTGTGTTTTCAAGATGGAGCTCCTAGATCAAAAGTTATTGAAAACTGCCATTTACAATGTGAATCAAACTACATAGTGTCAAAGCTAACTATGCATATCCAGCAATGTTTGTCAAAGCTAACGAGGCATATCCAATAATCAATTTTGACAAAGCAGATAGAGAAAATTAAGTTCATTCATTGTCGTTTTTGAGGTAGATATCAAATAAGTTTTTTGGTTTTTGAAATTTCTTATTCCAAAAATAGCGTAACAAAAAGTACTTTTTATTTTTTTTTCCTTTCAGAACGATAAAGTATAAGAAAAAATAGTTAGAAGATAAGAGAATTAATGAACGTTGTTGGAGTTCACGAGTTTGCTAATTGCCACAAAGACAAAATTGATTTGTCAAATTGTGCAAAGCAAGCAACCCCAATAGATATATTTCAAAGACAAAATTGGTTAGAGATGCTCTTAGCACATAGAGTATACTTTCTAATCCAATAAATAATAAGGCTAATTAGGTTATATTTTGCTTACCTAGTACAAGATCTCACGTGCTTGTCCTATAAGATCACATACAAACCAGTATGAGTAACCATCAATCATCAAAGTCTACCAACAAGAAAAAACACCAGTCAAATATTTAAACTTTTGTTACAGATTTTCTTAAAAAGTAAAATACTCCACATTATGATGAAGCAAGCAGCCAGTCAGAGTAAATTACCGATTACTCCCTAGGGTTTCCGTTGGAGGACGTGGCATCCAGTCTGTCCCACGTGGCCAATCCGACATGGACACAGTGTCCGACCAGCAGGGCCCACCACGAGGACAAGATGGCACGCAAAAGCGGAGAAGGACAGACAGGAATTCATTCACATGACTAACGCATCTTGTACTCCGCATAGTAAATCCTTTGAGGTTCTTATAAACCCTAATCTTGAATCTTTTATGGACTTAGGGTTACGTTAGCCTCTCATATTACCAAACTAATAATTTTTGTGAGAATTCATTAAAAAAAAAAGAAATTCACATAATAATCTGTACACGTCAGCATCATCTTTATCTTTTTGCTCCACGTGGGACCCAGCTCAGCACCGCCCTTCCACCCCTTTTCTGTCCTTTCCAGGCTAAAAACGAAGCACCCGGGTCCCACCATTGCTAACCAGCCAATACTCTTGTGAAACGTGTTAGTCAAATTGCTAAAAGTCCAGTCGAATCATGGCTGGGCTGGGCCAGTCATCCTGTCACCTGCTAGTGGCAGAGTGTTTTTTGGGTTTAAATATTTGCATTTGGTAAAAAGGACGATAATATTGTAAATTAAGAATAATTAAATATTTTTGGTGTTTGGGAAAGGAGATTCTCTCTAGGTGCTTTGGCAATATAAATAGAGGTGAAGTGAGCAAATTCCTTTCATTGGGTTATAGCTACTCTCTTTGATTTCGGCTCTCTTTCTTGTGTTCCACCAGCCAATTTTAGCTAATTAAGCTGCTCAATGGCTACCGTTGAGGTGAGCAACCATTAGAGCAGCCTTTTATGGTTTCTAATTTTTTCTTGTTTCCTTACTTTCGTCCATTCTAATCTTTTCATTCTCTAATTCTACTTGGTAAGCATAATTTGCCCGATCATCCTAGCACGATGAAAATTTCTGAACTTCTTGAGTGTGGAAGTAGGATTTAGAATAGTTGAAACGAGACGTCGATGTGTATCCAGATTTCTTCTGCAGTTTGTTTCTAATCTTTTTCATGGGCCACTAGAGAAGTTGATTCATTTTTCGTACAAGCAGAAACCATCGAAAATAAGCTACTTGACGCACTATAATTTTCCTCTTGATCTTGGTAATTTTCCATACGGTTTAATCTTTGACCCTATGATTGATCATCGTTTTTGACATTAACCTAATGGATCACTGATGTCCTCAGTGACTCACCGGAAGTGTATATCATTTATGCTTAACGTTCATGCAAATTAATCAGTCTAGCAAAAAAAAAGTTTATCCAAACTAACCGGTTGCCACACTGATCACTTTGGTGCTATATTTTTTTTTAAAACTTTTTTCCCTGATAGAAAATCCATGATCTCATACATCCTCCAAGGATCAGAACAGTCTTGGAAAATAAACAATTTGATGGGTTATAATTGTCATCTTGGTCTTGTTGTTTTAATCTTCGACCCTACTATTGACTCATATATAGGTTCCAACAGATGACCCATCTGGATATTATATGAAATCTCTAATTGTCTGAATTTAATTTGGTTCATTTTGCAATCAACCCTGATTTTCACACTCTATTTGTCTACAGAATTTGACTTTAAAATTGACTAATTCATGAATGAACCTGATAAATTCAATCATAACTGCAAAGTCATGAGGCACAAGACCGATTTCCCTTTTTGCCTTTTTGTTGGTGATCACATCCTTAGAGTCGAAATACGTATTGCATCCAACATAGAGACACCCCTTTTTCTTTACATCTAGATAATGCGATTTGATTTCATGTTATGTGTTTGTTTGGGCAAAGTTAATATGAGCTGTGACACATTTGAAAAATGTGACAAATCTCACATTGCGCCGTAGGATCGAGATCCGATTACAAGCTCCAAGCGACTGATCTCTTTGTTTTCCCTTTGCTGTTATGTTGTATAGCTTTTTCTAGTGACACCAAATTAACGGGTTGGGGATGAATCCAACTGCTTAGATCATCGACACCTAGCGTGATAGTTTACAGACGACAAGGAGTAATTGAGTTTTCAGAAAATAATCTCTTTGTTAATCGCAAATGAGGTGCTAATAGCTCCTAAATACAAATTAGCATGGCCTTTTGGGTCCATAATAAGTTACTAACATATAAACACTACCTGATCTTTTAGTGAATTCGTGATGAGGTAAGTAGACATATATTCAGGAATCATGTAACTGTCTAATTGATGGATATATAATTTCTGATATTTCTATAATAATGTAGAGTCGTTGTAGAATCATACCCAAAAGTTAGTATTTTGAATGTTAAACCATATTGCCATCGTTACACACGTTTGCCTGGTCACCAAGTCTCCCTATATTTTTGTTATACATAATACTATCTAAGGAACTGTGTAAATGAGCCTAACTAAACAACTAAGGGTGAGCAATATCAACGGTTATGGGCCTAATGGGCCACATTGTGAAATCACTAAAAACGTTTTTTTTTTAAAAACATATTGTGTTGCAAGATACTTATGTTTGGTTTGAAAACCTCGTAACCTACGTACTCCTAGTGTGCGTTTGGAAACTGATTATCTAAAAAAAATCAGGCTGAAAGGCCTAATTCTTGATTGGCGTTTGTAACAAAGAAACAGTACCACCGCAATGCCTTGAAAAATCTTTTGTAACAAGTGGGGGCATGACAATGCAGGTTGAGTCAGTTACTGCTCCACCAGAGGTGACCACTACTGTGGAGAAAGAAACTGATCCAATCTCACCACCTTTAAAAGAAGAAGAAGAAGAAGCAGCCACAGTAGTGGCAGATGAAGTTGCCACCCTACCTCCAACTGAAGTGGAAACTGTGGAACAAGCCCCAGATGCTCCTGAAGTGTTAGAGGCCAAGGAACCAGAAGAAGAGAAACCATCTGAGGCAGTGGAGGAGACAGAAGCCCAAGTGGTGGTAGAGGCAGAACCTCCTGCAGTTACAGCAGAAGAGAAAGTCGAAGAAGTGGCACCAGCTGCTACTGAGGAAGAAGTTGCACCTGCCTCTGAAGAAACAGCCCCAGAGACTGATGCACCTGTGGAAGAGCCTGAAGCTGTGGAGGAAGTGAAAGTTGAACAAGAGACAGCAGAGGAGGTGAAGGCTGAGATTTCTGATCAGTAATGGCAAGCTGGCTTAGCAATTTCTATGCGATTTTGTTTACTTAGAATGCAGGATTGTTAGCCTTATGTTTTGGGGGGGTTTCTAATAAAGCATGTTGTTTAATTATGTGTAGATGGAAAAAAAGTATTCTTATGTGACTGGTGAGAGAAGAGTTGATTTCATGATTTGTGTGGAAGGATTGTGTGCTTTTGCAGTCTTTATCTTTACTATGTAATAGTGTATATGGTATTGTAATAGCCATTGGTTTATTGTGGTGACACTTACAGGCATATGGACATCTACATCTATGGGCAAGTTTCAATTTTTCCTCATCTTTCATGTGCTAAAGAAAAAGTAGGGGTTGATTGATCTAATGAGAGAAAAAGAAAAGCCGGAGAGCTGAATTGTGGAGTTGGAATGTTATTGAGGTGTAAAAATAATTGGTTTGACAAGTGCTTAATTTGATTTAATTACGATAAGTCTTAAGCCAATTTTTAGGAGGAGCGATGCAATGGGTCCTCCATCAAGTCCTCCAATGTGTCTTCGATCCTCTGTTTTGATCACATGCTCTAACTGGCTTTTAGACCACAAAGGCCTATGGAATTAGAAATTATTGGGTATCCCTGAAGCACTCCTCTAGGGAGCTAGGGAGTCATGGATCTCCACGATCGACAGCACACACATTTTATGCGTGCATTGGCACCAAAACAGTTGAGCGCACACATAAAGCATATTGATCGTTAATTCTACTGATCAAGGGTTCCCTGGTGCCCCAACATAACAGTAATGTGGCTAGGTAGTTGTACTCAATAATTTCTCCTGTGAAATCTTGCTTGATCATATCCATATAGGTGGCAGACACAATGGAGGACGGAAAATGCTTTTCTTAGGGGATGATCCATACGGGATAGCCTACGAGCTATTCCTTAAAGTGATCACCACCATTATTTAAAATGGTGGACCCGCTGATCTTAGCTTTCAGATGTTCCTCTGAAAAATTGAAGGACATATATGATGAAGAAGTAAGCGAAATTCCGTAAGGGTTTTAGAATCAGGCGTATCTGATTCTAATACTGAGGACATCTTCATGCACTTAGGTATCTGATCAGATCGCTTCGACGAGATTTGCATTCTGCAGTAGCTGACACTATTGGGTCTTGAGATGATTCAATATGTCACTCCCTCCATCCAATAGTACCTGTCTGCATGACCAATCATTCTGGTGTAGCTGACACTATTGGGTCTTGAGAAGATTCAATATGATTCTAATGCAGACTTGTAATGTTGGCTATGGAGGGAGTACATTCTCGATGGCTTGAGATGGTACAAGTTAAGAATAGGAGCCCTAATATAAAGTGGAGTCAGAGAGAATTTACAGGTGATTGGCATAAATTATTATACTCCCTCCATTCGGAATTACTTTGTATATTTAAAAATTATGTTTGTTCAAAAATATTACTCCCTCCGTTCTAAAATATTATGTACATTTTAAAAAATTATTATTTTTATTCGACTATGAAGCTCGCAAGGAAATCACATGATTTCTTCTCCCTCATATCCCGTCCAACTCATATGCTCGTTCACAAATTAAATTCAAGTCAATCCTTCTAAGTCTCATCTAATTTTGAAAGAGGAAGTCACGTAATTTAGCAAAATGTATACAATATTTTAGAAAATGAATATTTACAAATGTACATAGTATTTTAGAACAGAGGGAGTATATACATTTAGCCTTCGAAGGAGGAGCGGATGGCTCATTTTGATGAGGATAGGCGGAAGCCCGGACGGGAGCTGGCCTTGGAGGGGTTGCCGGACCAGTTCGACTCGGTGCTTAGTTGGGCTGCCAACAAGGCCAACCTCAAGGAGCTAGATATGGGTTCTCCTGTTTCACCCCTACGGACACAGCCGGCGTCTAAGTCAGCGAGCTCGAGCTCGAGTTCTTCTGGTTCAGGTTCTGTTGGGAAGGCAGGGTCCGCCAATGCTGTGGTCAAGCGCTCCGAGGGCCACTCCGGCGAGCTCTCTGGGTCGAGTGAGGTGTAGCCTACCGCCCCTGGGTCGAATCAGCCTCGTTTGGATCACATCGGGTCTAAATCTACTACTTGCAGAGGATGGCGGATGATCGTACCCAGAGTCGAAGGAGGGACTCGGCGGAGTGGTAGAGGTGGGAAATCTGTTTTTTGTGGGAAATCTACGAATTATTTCCTAAACGGAGGGAGTAACACTGATTGAATTATCTGATAGGCTCCTACCATATTTATCTTCCATAAGTATGCCAGCGGTTGGCATCTTGAAGATATCCATTTTGCTGCAGTTCTAAGCTGGATCAATTAATTGCTACCCTACTTAATACCTCTGAAAAATTAAAGGACCTTGTACGTCCATTTATTTCACGGTTAAGATCAATAAAATACTATGCACCAAACTACACTTCATCATTGTCCAACAAGCTTTAACCTATTTAAGTGGCTGTACACGATCCTTTAAAGTGAGACCAGAGGATGGATAGTTCCTTCAAGGGGACGGACATTTTCACTATGAAACAATCTAAGAGGGCAGGATTTGACTACTCCACAAGTAGGTTTCATGGTTTTACTACCAAGGCTACCATGGTTTTACTATGTCTCAAGTTCTTAGGCACGAGGGGATGGAAAGAAAAATGTTATGCTTAGGGGATGCTAACCACATCATAATCCACAGACAATCAATCAAACTGATCGATACTGTCTTTTGAAGATGGAGCTCCTAGATCAAAAGGTATTAAAAACTACCATTTAGGGGCCGTTTAGGGCGTGATAAAAACCAAATATCCACTGTGGATAATTCACCTGGATATTTGGTTTTTATCACGCCCCAAACGGCCCCTTAGACTGTGGATCAAACTACATAGTGTACCATTACTCTCAAAATACGTCAACTCTCCACTCTCCAGAACCTTCGAGTTTTTTCGCTCGATATCTGGTCCCTCTGTCCAAAAAGAAAAAAAATGGCTCCATTTGAAAAATTATGGTTAATTAGGTGATTGGGTTAATTTTCCCTACGGACCCATAGATCTTCATGAACGTGCATGTACCCAAGTGGAGGCTTCAAATGCCATGGGCCCTATAGGCCAATAAATTTAACTCATTTTATAACTTTGACTTTATTTGAACAACTAATGATTCAAAGAAAATGGTATTTCTCTTAACGAAATCTGCCTCCAACCCTCCATCTTTACATGGTGAGTTTTGGTTGAAGAGAGAGAAGTGGACCATGAGAGGCCCACTTTTCTCTGTCCATCAAACTACAGCGGCAATGGAGGGTTTTGTTGGACAAATTTGTTCGACATGTACCACCAACCTGATTCAAAGAATAGATGAAAAGTGTATAAACATGCTTAAGAAATTTTAAAAGGTCTCCTATTATACATCCCTTCTCTACTAAAAGAAAATGTGAACCCCTTTCCCCTCAAACTAACCCTGTGACAAGTAAAAACATAGATAAAGTCCCGCTGCCTAATTAAGAATGGTGATCCACGTAATATTGTGTATCGGGGAGCACTTACGGTCGTGGTTTATACGCCAATGTGACAGTGAATTTAATTTGTTTCCCTTTTAATACTAATTGCGTTGTAAAAAATTACTGTCATTACTTTTCAAAGAATAATTAATAAATTTATTTGTATAAAGTATGCAAAAGATAACAACATTTAATGGAAATGTATAATATTCTAAGGATCAACAATACAATTGCAAATATGTTCCAAAAAATATGATACAATCACAAATATATTTGCTAAATAAAAGTGCAAGAAAGTAGCATCTATTTCTCTTTCTCTTAGTATAAAGATTTTCTTTTTCGCCTTGGGCAGTGTCTATGGAAGAGGGATCACCATGCTGGAGATAACACAGGGTAACCCTTAGGAGTCTTCCCTAATTCAAAGATCTTAACCAGGTGCGATAGACCGAAGGCCCCTCTATATTCATTAACACGAATGGGCTTCACATGAATTTTACTTTTTTATCTCTCGTAATCCTACTAATTGCAATGGATAAATAATTAAATAAATACAATTATTTCTATGCAATGTGGAAAATAGCAATACATTACGAAAACATACAATACTATTGCAAACAAAATTGATAAATTTTCCAAACAAAAACGTAACATTTGTCTCGCTTTTTCTTAAGATAAATAAGTTATTTATTTTTTACCCACAATCTTTACCTACGGAAGGGGGATCACCATGCTGGATATAACGCAGTTGAGATACTTAGGAGCGACCCTTAAGAGTCTGCTCTAGCCTGAAGATCTTAACGAGTTACGATAGATCAAAGATGCTTCTAAAAGGATGGACACTGCCTTATATGCGCTGCCAATTTCTTGCAAGATGAAAATGACGCATTAATTTTTTGTATCTCGGAGTCTTACTCATTGTTGCCTTTTAAAAATATATATAAAAAATTTGTTTGTATAAAAATAGGAAAGAAATAAATAGCAACATTTAATGGGAACGTATAATACCCAAGGATCAACAACAAAATCAGAAACAAAACTAATGTTGATAATGTAAGAGGCAATAATCCCATATTATTTGGTAAAAAATAAACAACAATTGAACACTCAAAATCTCTTTCTCCGAAAATGAATGGATGTTTTTTTGGACGCCGACATTGCTTATGGAAGGGGGGAATCACCATGCTCGAGATTACACAGGGGCAACCCTTGGGAGTCCGCCATAGCCCGAAGATTTTAACCAGGTGGGATAGACCAATGACCCCCTCCAAAACAATGGATGCCCCCTTCTATTTGCTGTCGACTTCTTGCAAGATGGACATGATTGCATTCATATTAATGGGCTTTCCATGGAGTTTATCAAGGCCCGCAGACAAGAATTCCTCCTTGTCCCCGTCCATGCAGTTGGTGCTCACTCCCACCATCATACTTCCAACACCCATCGATCTCAATTTTCTTGTTGCCTGATTTCATTCATATTCATAGAAAAACCCATTAGTAAGACACCAATTACATAACTGCTAACATTTAGATTTTTTTATCTCTATTCTACCAACAAAAATCTCCTATGCTAAGATCCTAATTGGTGCGATCATGTCGTAGATCTCAAAACAGTCTAGAATGGAGGCATAAGATCCGACATGTCGTGAACGTCAAATTGGTCGGGAAAGGACTGTTGATTATGATTATAACTATGATCTCAACACCAAAAGAGGAAGCTCACCTGTGGCCCAGTCATGACAGGCATTTCATTATCAATGAAGATAAGATCATACACAGCTCCAGCCAGGTGAAGGTCCACAGCCTTTTGGCCATTATCAACCTCCTTAATTGCCTGGACCCCCATGATGCTCAGCTGCCTTGTCAGTATCATCCTCTGCATTAAGCTGTCATCCACCACCAGCACCTTCAATTGGCGCTTCAGCTTCAGCCCCTTCACCATATCTTCCTCCTGCAATTCAAAACAACAAAAACCAAATTAGGATCTTCGTGCAAAAATAGCTAAGAAATGATCTTTGCTCGAATACAATGCCTATAGAATGGAACCTGAATGATCTCCAAAGCTTTAGAGACGGGGGCGGTAATGCGCCAATAAGGCTTTTCATGTCCCTTTATAGGCCCTCTGTGAATTTAGCAGAATCTGTGCGCCAGATTTTCCAGAGATCAGGTGGTGGCCAGCAATGGATGAGGAATATTGAGTGTGTACCTATGGTAGATTTGGTAATCAAGATTCTTGCACACCTCAAAACCAGAGTGAAGGCTTGGACTTTTGAAGTAGAGTAAGCTGGACTAATCTTATTGCTATTAAATGGTGTGAATTAAGTCTATCTCTAGAGATGTAATTAAAAGATGTAATAAATCCTTTAGGTAGAGTAGTTTTTGTAGTTTATGGATGGTTGGCTCCTAAAGCTACGGAAAATGCAAGGAGTAGTTGATTAAGCCATTAAATTACACGTTCTTCTTCTTTCTTTTTTTTCCTTATGAGTTTCCCAACCATCTCATTTTTTTTCTTATAAAATTCATCTCAAATTTGGCACTGTAATCAATCTAACTAATTAAGATAAGCTGTGGTAGGTTCACTGTGAAAAATTTTAAATATCATTAGTGATACAGTCCATACTTCATTAATTTGTCAAAAGGCCTTGGTAAAATGCACTACTACCTCCGTCGGGGTA
Source organism: Houttuynia cordata (assembly GCA_039654745.1). Classification (NCBI taxonomy): domain Eukaryota; kingdom Viridiplantae; phylum Streptophyta; class Magnoliopsida; order Piperales; family Saururaceae; genus Houttuynia; species Houttuynia cordata. Next base: position 32,381,984 of record CM077507.1, on the reverse strand, counting down.
AAAACTTTTTCGTTCATAAAACACACAAACATGAGCATGTGCGCGCACACACACTGATCCTCCATCTCGGTTCGGTATCAGCCACATCAGGTGAAATATCGGAGGCAACATTCATTATCGACAGATGGGTATCTATAGCTGAGCTTATAGTATTTACATGCATATAGTAAACAAATTTTGGTTTCTATGAGCCTGAGTTCACACACATCAGCTCGATCTAGGTAGGCAGATTTTGATCCGGTAGTCGTCTTTAATATGGGGGCAGACAATTTTGAATAACTGCCTACCTAGGAAGCACGGATACGGCCAAATCGCAACCGTATCGGTATCCGATTCGTATCGGACACGGATATGGCAGCGACACAGCTGGATGTGCGTCCTACTGTATCCAATATAATATGTATTTTTATTTTACAAAAATAGGTTGACATGGTAATTAATTTTTCAAACAAGAGACCTAGGTTCGAGTCCTTGCAAACGCATAACTATTTTTTTGTGGCATTCTTGTTGGTTAGAAATTATGAACAAAAAATAATTTTTCAAACACAAGTTATAATTTTTACAAAGTTTAAAGGAAAAAAATGTGGTTCTACAATGCCAAAAATATATTTATAATTTATATAAATAATTTTTTATTAGCAATGCCATATCCTACTTTTTTGAAAAATGCCATGTCCCCGTGTCCGTATCGTGTCGCCATATTTGTATCCATGCTTCCTAGCCACTCACCCTGCGCACTGTTGGATCTCCATCAGACAACTAAAATCGTCATTGCTCACACTGACACATGGGAACCCGGGTTCATACAATTTTTTTTGTTAGCAAAAACTCCAATTTCTAGTTGTAAGAAAAAGTCATACAATTACCATAACGGTTGACTCATGAGTTTTGGAAAATGTTTACGCAAGTTCAATGTTAAATGCGTTTGGCCCGTGTTCTCCAATTAGTTTTATGCATTCTTTACGTATATGTAATATTTCAGAATTTGCATCCATCAAAAATATTTTCAATATGAGATACCGGTTGAAAATCCTGCCCTTTTCGGTTGTGTATAGTATTAATACTTGTTCATTTAAAAATTCATTTAGGTTTGATTCTTTGATTGGATTACTATGAGCTTATTTAGAAAATGGTGCGCCGGTTTGAGATCTTCTTAACAGAGATTTCAAGGTCAAAGCTTTCCCTAGTGGCATTGTGTGTGTATCTGCGCGCGCATCCACACACACACACGTGTAAATGGTGTGCTAAATTAACATTTCCTAATAAGGGAGATCTTCCAACGTATCTTGGCGTGTGACGCTTTGTTAGTTAGTTGGTGTGTTTGCATGCATGTGCGCCTGCTCGCGTGTTTTGGGGGGTATTTTCCCAGCACTATGAGTCTTTCCTTAACTTCTAATAATGAAGTAATGCATCTATTATGTAACGCCTCAATTCAAATACACAAAATTCGTGTAAATTGATATACATAAAATATACACATTTATATACCTTATTTACCTATATGTTAGTGTAGTTTTAATGATAAAATATGAATAAAATGGGTTATTAGTGATTAGGATAGTAATTAGGGGATTAATAATTAAATTACTTTAATTAACTAATTTAGATGCATTAATGAATGTTAAGAATTATATTTTTATTATGTGTCTAATTTTGGTTTGATTTTATTATTATAGGTTTTTAGAAGTTAGAGTTGCGGATCGTGGGACTAAAGCGCGTCAATCGGGTTTATATGCGAAAGAGATCAAGTTATAGAAGATTCGAAGGCCAGGAGGCTTGTAGCGGGTTTTAAAAGTAACAAAATACATTAAAAGAGATTATGTCTAGAGATGATCCAGACCATTGATTGTCATCCAAGGAGAAGGCAGGTGTTGGTCTTAAGTGAAGAAAACAAAAGAACCGTTAAGATGATATCGGATGAACGAGAGTAATCCGACGGGTTTTGAAATAAAAATTAAAAGAAAAAGGAAAAAGAGAGCTTGAGCTTGCACTCGGCTGTTCGACAAAACAGAGGCTTGCTTCGATTGGGAAATCAAAGAGGAGGTGTTGTGAAGGGAAAGCTACTGAAATGAGGACTTTCAAGAGGCGGCTGGAACAAGGAAAGTTTGATTTAGAAGAGGCGTCCATGAATTGGAAACCTGCTGAAAAAAAAGGTATGCTCTGTTTGACACAAATTTTGGTTGGGATGTGGAGTCATCTTCAATTAGGAGAGGATCTGATTTGGCAGGTTGCAACATATAAAAAAGGCCGTTCAAAGCAGTAAACAAGGAGGACTGATTTGGAGCTTTTGGAGGGCTATTTTGAAGAAGAAAAAGAGAGAAAGTGGGTCGTGTTCTGGTGGGTTTTGGGCCGAAAAGGGACTGCTTTTGGCAGTGCTACAGTAACTGGCAATTTGGGGAAGACGATGAACAGTGCGCAATGCTACAATAAATCTGCTACAGTGTTCCTGTGAATAGTAACATGTGAACAATGAATTGCTGCAGTACCGAGATGCAATTTTTCCCGAATTTGATATTTCTTTATCTTATGATAATGCATAGCTGTGTCTTTTGTCAAAGCTAGATGTGATATTATTTAATTAATATTTCTATGTCTATGAAAGATATGCTTATTGTTATTTGATTGAATAGAGATATTTGAAAATAGTCATAATCTATATAATTATTTGATTTGTCGTTGACGTAAGGTACGACGAATGCTTATAATTCCCTGTGATTAGTAGACTATGCTAGTTAATGATAAATGTTCAATCGAAATCTTTATGTTAATTGTTATGATGGATTTGAATGCAATATCATCCGATTAGGTCAAATCATCATTTGAACCTAATTGAGAAATTAAATAGACATAAATTATTAATTAAATAATTGATCCTTGAAGCTTTAATATTTCTCATTGATTATCTTTGCCAGTCCTAAGTTAATTTTAATTGAATATTTAATCATCGTTTAATTTAGTAGTTAATTCAATTGTGATAGTTCTACAACATTAGTTTTTAGATTAGTTTGGAGTAGAATAATCTTGCATCTACTCCTTGTGGTTCGACCATGGACTTACCAAGTATATATTACGATTGTCAACCTTCTCTTGGGTTCGATCATAAATCAAAGAAACTTTTTCCTGACAGAAGTCTTAAAAGATGACATTTATAACACAAATCACATGAGCTGAAGCTCGAGCCTATAATCATTCAAAACATATTATGAGCATTGGGGCATTACTTTCTAGTATCATTTTTGAACATATCAATAATTAAAAACCTACAACTTTAATTTGATTAAATAAATGAATAAACATGATCATTTAGGTTGATGCATGCCGCAATCCATAGTAACTAATAATTATTACAATAAAGAAATATTTTGGCATACACATGTGCCTAAGTAATCACTAAATTTAAAGGAAAGTACTAAAAGAACTTGCATCCTACTTCTAGAAGCCTCCTCTAGGCTCGTGCCATCACCCCATGTCCCCTTAAACTCCTATTCTATTGATTATGCTTATACGGGAAACTTAGTATCTTCCTCTTCTTCCTCGTCCCTCCTATGCCTAATTTTCCTCAATGGATAATCTATCAAATTATATATATATATATATATATATATATATATATATATATACACGAATGTAAGAATATTCAAAGAAAAGGAGCAGACAGTAGGTCCATCGGTGCAGTTGAGTGATTACAGAAGGTACATTGGTCTACCGGAGCACCCAGCGGTAGACTGATAGGTTGAGTGAAAGTTATAGAATACCCAGCAGTCGACCAAACCTCTAGAGGTTGATCACTGTTCCTATTGGATTTGCGTGTTCATATGAAAAACTTCCATTCTAAGATGGTTTTGATTGATATTTTTTCTCATATTAGGCTAGGGGACACATGGATGTCTAAGGGCTTATATATGTGTAACACCCAAAAAATCGGCGGAGGAACTGGGTGCTGGGGACACCTAGACATCAGGTGCACCTGGGCACTAGAGAGGGATACGTGGTTCATGTGGGGTTACAAGTATGCGATACGAGTTGACTAAGACGTTCGGTTCGTGGTCTATGCGAGTCAGAGTAGCGTGACATGTATTCGTGTAAATCTTTAATTGGAGGAGAATAATATGTGAATCTCCATCAGCCAATCAGATCGAACCATCTCTATATGAAGGGCATTGTTGTGCTCCGTTAGGAACACAAACTACCAAGCTTCACTTTGAAGGAAAATGAAGAAAACGAGGAAGAAGGAAGATACTTTTCTATTGCATAATCCTAAAGAAAGAGACAACCCCCCTTATAAAGAGGGTGCCAAGCATGGGTCATGCTAATGATGGGCCAAAGACGTGCCAGCAATTCGGCCACATCTCCTGGCCATCAACCGATCTACTCCATTACAATCAAATCAAATCCCTAATGCCAATCATATCTTATTACAATAGTTCATGAAAGGAAACTAATCCTAATAGCCAATACTGCCTAAATTAGACCACGCTCCTGGGTTGTGTGACGTACACAACACTCCACCACGTTCCGTTGTCATCTTGTCCTCAAGGCGTTCAAGTAGGAAAACGGGCCTTCAACTCATCTTCCAATATCCATGTTGCATCATTTAATGGCAGACCCTGCCAAGCCACAAGTACCTCCGTAACAATACGTCCAGAACGATGCTCCCGTCGCCTATCAATAAGAGAGCTGGGCGTGAGCTCCTCAGGTTCTAAAGGCCCCATTAGTGGCGGAGGGACAGTGTTAGAAACCAAAGTCGGATCCCCCACGAATCGGTGAAGACGAGAGACATGAAACACAGGGTGCACCAGTGACCCCGGAGGCAAGGCTAGTGATCGTTTAATATTTAAACTCATGCAAGTGAACAAGGCAAATGTACTAAGTGTTGGGTTTGGTTCAAAACTCTAAGAAATGTTTTCCTTTGGGTTGGGTCTAGAGTAAGGGTAAACTTATAATTTTAGGGAATAAGTTTGAAACCTTAGACCAATATGTATTCTCTCTTCTTTCTCTCTAAGGTAGAGGAGGAACAAAAACCAAAAGGGGAGAAGAAGAGAGTGGGAGCCAAAGGGGGAAATGTGAGAGCTTTCTTGGATGAAGGTGAAGCAAGGTTGAAGAGGTTTGAGTGTCAAACTCTTGTAAGTGCTTTGGAGACTTCATAGTGAAAGCTTGCTCTTCCTTGTGGTGTAGCCAAATTGGTGAACCACTAATCTCTTGTGTTTCTCTTTGTGGTTTGATGTTATTTATGTGCTCTTTGTGATTTGTTCTTTCATCTCCAACCTATTTCACTTTTCAATTTATTACTACATATGTGGGTGGTGATTGATTGACTTGTGGAGATCTTGGGAGGGTGTTTGGAGTGGTTTTCAAGACCCATTCCATCCACCAACACTAAGGTGAGTATTTAAGGGATGTCGAACCACCGGGATAGATGAATAATCTACCAAGCTCAAGAAAGAAAGTTGTTGTTTTGATTTAATCTAAGGAAAGCACTTAAATCTAACTACTTAAAATTGGATTGTACTAATGTTGAGAAATACCAAGGCTTCGAATCCACCACGAAATAAACTAGATTTATTGTTTTTCTCTCTTTTATAAATTCCTAGTTGATTAGTATATTCCTCTCGAACATATACTTGTCAATTCAAGATATAGTGCTCTCCTCTCGGACGCAACACATAAGCAATCAAACCATGGAACCGTGATGCTACCTCTCTCGAGCATAGATAAATGAAACTTTATTAATATATAACACCTTGGTCTACTCACATTCCTCTCGGACATGCAAGTATATCTCGGATTAAATTCCACAAGAATCACTTTAACCACGCTGTCGATCGATCGGCAGTGTGGTTGAGCGATCGATCGCGTTTGATCTGCCGATCGATCGCTCATCGCTCGTGTATTTTTGCTTCACCCTGCGATCGTTCGGCATGCTATCTTCACCTGGCGATCGATTGAAAACTGTTCATTTTAAAACTCCAGTAGATACGATCGATTGATAAAGTGGTGATCGATCGTTTTATACGTTTGGTAGCTCTTCTGAATTGGGGGCAATCGATCGCATAAGTGATGCGATCGATCGAAAAATGTAGCAACCAACATTCCAGTAGATACGATCGATCGAGAATGCAATGATCGTTTATTTCCTTCATTCACAGTGCATCTTGGTTCATGGCGATCGATCGCGTATATTTTGGCGATTGATCGGTTACTGTTCATTTGCCAAAAGTTTTTGCTTCTTTTCTCTTCTCAAGCCAAAAAGAGTGTATGTCTTCTTTTCCTACAAAAGATCAAAAACTCATTAAAGCATCATGAAATCTAATCAATCACTAACAAAAACATAAGTTTATGAGCTAATAAAATGCACACAATTCATTAATAGATCACACCCCCAAACCTACATTTTTCTAGTCCATAGCAAAACAAAATAAAATCACACAAAACAACTAAAGTATCTAAAGTAAAAAGGTAAATGCCACTTTCGTAGGGAACACGATTGTATTGAGTGTATGCAACAAGCCATTAAACCTCTAGGTGGCCCTAGAAGGACGAGTGTTGTCTCGTGAGAGTTTGCAACCATGCTACCTAGAAACATGTACTTATGAAATTTACCTAGTTAATCTAAATGCAAAACTAATAAAAAATCACTACAATACAAATAAACATATTATCCCTTCAAATGCAAATCATAATGCTTAATAAACCAACCGCACGTACTTGCACTTATAATCAATTGGAATATAGAAGCCCTCAAGTAAGTGGTTTTGTTCTACACCTTCATCTTAGAAATTTCTGTTCAATACGATATAACATGATAATGTAACTAGTTGAAGTGTAGAACATTGTAGCAATACATTCTAAATCTCTATTTTACACATAACCAGTGTTACCCATTAGTCAAAGAAACATCATAAGCTACATCATCATCTTAATCTTTTGGTTCATGATAGCACAAATACCTACGCACCTCCTTCCGGTCCAACATTCTAGATTTGATAGGATAATACATCACAGACTTTTTTTTTCAATAGGACTATGCAATGCGTAACTTCAACATGTTTAGGATTAACAATGACCCAGGCCAATTACTCCCGACCAGTTGGCTTAGGGCATTAGGTTTTAAGTATAGACCACTTTGGGCCTAAGCATGAGCCTAAGTTAATCATAGAAAGTCAAGCAGCCCCTATTTATTTTATTTTTCTCATTCTTCTCATTCATTCCTTTTCTAGTGATATTTATTCGTCCGGGTTGTAGTATACTCTCAACCTATTTCCAGTCCAAGCCTCCGCCATATTGCCAAGTAAGTGGTCTATCATGATTGTTTAAGCTTAGTAACAACAATGTATCAACTAATGACCTGACCAAAGCTAACCCACTGTAGATTAGTATTCAACAAATCTATAAATGGTATTACCTTATGTACTAGTGTGTGTGAGTGAGTCTTATTAACTCAAGCATCTAATCCAAGAGGACTCTAACATAAAGATATTCTCAGTTAAGTGTATCTATCATCCAGAAGTGGACTGTAACTCAAAGGAAGGAAAACACCAGAAGAATTGAACTAGAGGTCCTGGTCATCGCCATCTGCACCGTCCAGAGGGATAAAACACTAAGCATGAAGAAAATTGACTATGGAGTCGAGGCATCCAGCAATAGCATGTTGGGTTTCCCGAATCTCGTGCTGTGATGCCCGAATCTCATGCACATGGCTAGTGAGATCGATGAGCTGCTGCTGCATAGCCGCCTAGGGTGCTTGTTGTGCTTGCTGAGCCTCCGGCTCTTCTTCATGTTGCTCCTCAGGCTATATTGCTTGTGGCTAGGCCGGACGACGAGTATGGCCGATCATACGGTTGAAAACATCCATTCCAATAGGACCCAATCCATGAGATAAACGTGAGTGCTCTAGGAATTGCACCCCATGAGTCTGGAATACCCTCTCCAAAATAAAAGGATATGACAACCTTTCATCTTGGCACTCGACCACAATCTGCTTCATTTGGTCGAAGACGAATGAAGGAAAATCCAGGTCCTGGTGCCGGGTATCATCACCAAAGACATAAAGCAAGTGGGCCATGGTGGAATCAGCGTTGGCTTTTCGAGTTGACCACACATCATGTTGGAAGATCAGGAAAGCGAAACGGAACTCGGGGCGCATGTTGACAGCTGTGATATATCTCCCGAGGCTGGGCCCTGTGGTCAGCCCCATTAGCCTACCCGTTATGCGGGTAGCACACGGGAACTTGTACCCATCAAAGTCTGGGCATTTGATTGGCCCCCGTTCACATCCCATTGCTTGGGCAATAGCAACGACTTTGAGACTGATGCGAGTTCCGCACACAGTACTTCGTAACTCTACCCTCTCAGGGTCATCATTATCTTGAATTTCAGCTCTTCCGTAGAATTCTCTAACGGCATCTTCGTGCATCATCTTCATGATTTGATCTTTTGCGGCGATGTGGGTGAAATAATTCACCCAGTCAGGTCGTGCCTCAATCCAGCCTTGTGTTGGAAGCTCCGAGATATATGGATTTAGGAGAACCGGCCTCTCGTATGGAATTGACCGGGGCTGTAGAGGAGCCTAAGATGCTGGGGCAACTGGCTCAGATCTAGCCATCGAAGACTCACCCCTGTGACGTTTGTGAGTGGACATCTTTTGAGGTGCCATCGTACCTGCAAAACCAATAACAATAGTAAACAACACGACAAGGCATATTGGCAACATGATAATTGACTGTCCACTACAACAAGTCATAAAAGAAATATCGCGCCGCCAAACATAAGAAAAGTCTAAAATACCCTTTGTGGCTTTAGCGGCGGCACGACGTGAAATCAAAACTTAGCCATCACAACAATATATGAAACCAGAGGACTCAAGATAGTAGATCCAATTTTCATTTTCGATTTTTTTTTAATTATGAACGAAAATCCTATAAATTCATGAAAAACAAAGTAGATATGAGAATCAGAAGCTCACATCACGCACATGATTTGCAATCATCCTTCCCGTATCAAGCATGAGATTAATTTCATAAACATCCACTAGAAACCCATGAAAAATAAAAGTTTTAGATTTAGGGCTTACTGAAAGGGAGAGACCAAATGCATGGAAATGAGAAGGAAAGAGAGGAAATGGACACCGGATTTGGAATCTATGCGCAAAAACACCTCAAAGGCCGGAGTTTGAGCCGAAATGGAGGTCGGTAGCGGCGGCGGCGAGCGGAGGTCGATCTCTCCCTCGCTGCGGCTGCTAGTTTTTATAAACGGAAGGGATGACCCCCGATCGATCGCCAACTTGGCTGATCGATCACTATACAAGATGAGAAACGGAGCCCCTCGGATCATAGATGAATGGCTTCAATCGCAGCCATTTCGGGCGATTGATCGTCCCAGCATGGGATCAATCACAAAGCGATCCATCACGTCAATTTATGGCCAGGGCAATCGTTCATATCTACTGTATTTTTTTCTCTGTGATGTTTGGCCGATCGATCGCGCTTGGAATGCGATCGATCGTATCTATTGCCTTCTAAAAAAAATTCTCTTACGATCGATCGCATGAGTGACGAATGTTTGTTTCTACTGTTTTTTAAGAAATCTCTCTCCTCTCACCCAAACCTATTAGGAACATTGTCCCCAATGTGCAATAAAAAAAATGACAATGATCATACAAGAAAGGAAGAATAGGAAAGAATACACCTGAGTATGTGGGGTGCCTCCACCAAGCGCTGAGTTTTATGTCTTCAGCTAGACGGAGCCAACAATCACTATGCAGGTTGCGGATCATCCAAGTATACAATCATTTCATCCATGTCTGCACTAGCCGCGAGATAAGGCTTGAATCGATAACCGTTTACCTTGAATATACTCCTATCTTTTGGATTATGAATCGTAACAGCTGCATGGGGAAACACTTCTTTCACAGTGAACGGTCCAGACCATCGAGAACGAAGCTTGTCCAGAAACAGATGCAACCGCGAGTTGTAGAGCAACACCTTCTGATTAGGTGCAAAGGACTTCCTAGAAATTAGCTTGTCATGTACAGCTTTAGTCTTTAGCTTGTACAACTTGACATTCTCATATGCCTTAAATCGTATCTCCTCGAGCTCATTAAGTTGGAGTTTGCGCTGTTCACCAGCTTTGACCATATCAAAGTTATAATAAGCCTTGTGTTCCAACTCAACCAATAAATGGCAGGCCTTGGAGTTTTGAACGCGGTCTGATATGCCGAAAGTGCATCATTCAACCTCAAGGACTAGTCTTTCCTATCAGGGCGCACCGTCTTCTCAAGAATTTGCTTGACCTAGCGATTTGAAACCTCCACTTGCCCACTCATCTGGGGATGATAAGGAGTTGCAATTTTGTGGGTTACGGAGTACTTCTTGAGAAGAGCATCAAAATACCTGTTATAAAAATGAGTACCCCCACGACTAATGATAGCACAAGGGATTCCAAACTTGCTAAAAATATTAGTTTTCAGAAAATCCAACACAGTTTTATTGTCATTTGTCCTAGTGGCAACAACTTCTATCCACTTGGACACATAATCAATGACAACAAGAATATACATATAACCAAAAGAAGGTGGAAAATGGCTCATGAAATTGATACCCCATACATCAAATATTTCAACAATCAAGATGAGTTGTAGAGGCATCATGCCCCTTTTTGAAAGGGCTCCAAGTTTCTGTCATCGATCACAAGATTTACAATAAGCATGGGCGTCTTTAAATAATGTTGGCCAATAAAAGCCACTTTGCAGCACTTTGGCCACAGTTTTCTTCCCATCGAAGTGCCGACCACAAGCATGAGAATGACAAAAAGATAAGATGCTATGAAATTCATTCTCGGGGACACATCGTCTAATGGCTTGGTCAGCACATATCTTAAACAAATCAGTGTCATCCCAATAATAATGTTTGACTCGTGTGGAATTCGACCCACAATAAGATAATTCACAATATGTACAAACCAAGGAGGGGAAGTAGTGGAGACAGCAAAAAGCTGCTCATCAGGAAATGAATCCCGAAGAGGTTCAGGGCTGGAAAGTTCAGGAAGAGGAATTCTCGAGAGATGATCAGCCACTATATTTTTTGAACCCTTTTTTATCCTTAATTTAAAAAACAAATTCTTGTAAAAATAAGATCCAACAAATCAGCCTTGGTTTGGCATCCTTCTTGGAAAGAAGGTACCCCAAGGCTACATGATAAGAGAAAATAATAATTTTACTCCCAAGGAGATATGATCTAAATTTGTCCAGGGCAAACACAACAACAAACAACTCTTTTTCAGTGGTGGTGTAATTCAATTGTGCATCATTGAGTGTCTTGCTATCATAATAGATAACATCATGAATTTTGTTGATACGTTGGCCTAACACTGCCCCTATTGCATAATTAGATGCATCACACATAATTTCAAAGGGCAATGTATAATCAAGGGGATGAATGATTGAGGGGCTAGAGAGGAGGGTCTTGAGCTTTGTAAAGGCTTCCTTACACGATTAATCAAACTCAAATGGTACATCATGCCCAAGAAGATGGCATAATGGACGTGAAATCTTATTGAAATCCTTAATAAATCGTCTATAAAACCCAGCATGGCCAAGGAAAACCGTATTTGCTTGACAGAGGTGGGTGGTGGAAGATTAGTAATAAGGTCTACCTTGGCCCTGTCAACCTCAATACCCCTTTTAGAGATAACATGGCCCAACACAATCCCCTGTTGAACCATAAAATGTCTATTCTCCCAACTTAGCACTAGATTTTTTTCCTCACATCGTTTCAAAACCAAAGAGAGATTGTGAAAGCAATCATCAAAACAAGCACCAAATACAGAAAAGTCATTCATAAATTTTTTTAAGAATTTATCAATCATATCAAAAAATATGGACATCATGCAACGTTGAAAGGTAGCAATGGCATTGCAAAGACCAAAGGGCATACTTCGATACACGAATGTACTGAAGGGCCATGTGAAGGTCGTCTTTTCTTGATCCTCTGGATAAATCGGCACCTGGTTGTATCTTGATTACCCATCTAGAAAACAATAGAACTCTTGGCCAGCTAGCTTCTCAAGGATTTGGTCAATGCAGGGCAATGGGAAGTGGTCCTTACGGGTATTGGAATTCAGCTTTCGATAGTCTATATACACCCGCCATCCTGTGGTTTCTCTCACTGGCACAAGCTCTCCCTCAGAATTAAGTTTCACCGTTACGCCCAATTTCTTGGGTACTACTTGGATGGGGCTCACCCATTCACTTGTCAGAGAGAGGGTAAACGATGCAAGCATCTAAATGTTTCACTATCTCTTTCATCACCACATCCCTCATGTGTGGGTTCAACCGCCTCTACCCCTCTCTAGATGGTTTGGCTTGGTCCTCAACGTTTATTCTATGCATGCACACAGAGGGGTCTATACCCTGTAGGTCGGCCACTGTCCATCCTATAGCTCTCTGGTGGGTAGTAATGATCTCTAACAATTGGGTTTCCTGTACACTAGATAGGCTAGAGGAGATAATCATAGGAAATGTGTTATCAGATCTAGGAAGGCATACTTCAGGGAGCTAGGAAGGGTTTTCAGTTCAAGAGAAGGTGGGGACTCTATGTAGGGTTTTAGTGGTGGGGTAGTAGACACAGGTAGCGGCTCGGGGCGGGGTCTCCATGGGATGGATCCAGTGTGTAGGGTTGCCACTAAATTGTCATGAACCTCCTCAAGGTTAGGTGTGCTCTCATATGTATCCAGCCAATCATAGAAAAGGGTATGCTCTAGGGCATCTCTCAGCATGGCAAAGGGTAGAAACTCCTGCACTAGGTCATCTAAGTCATCTATCATAAGGCATTCACTCAGCTTCACTAGAGGGTTGCTGGGAGGCCCTAAAGATGTTGAGTTTGACTTTCATGTTCCCAAATGAGACATCCATAAGCCCTGACCTACAATTTATGATGGCATCAGCTGTAGCAAGGAAAGGGTGGCCAAGGATGACAGGTATCTAGGCTTTGGAGTTGGCTACCGGTTTCATGTCTAAGACAACAAAATTGACAGGGAAATAGAATCGGTCAACTCCCACAAGGACATCCTTTATAACTCCTCTAGGTCTCCGGATGGATATGTCTGCTAACTGTAGGGTGACTGAGGTGGGTTATAAATCTCCTAGGCCAAGTTGTTCATACACGGAATAAGGATGGAGATTCACACTGGCCCCTAAATCCAAGAGAACTCGACTAATGGTATTGTCACCTATCATAATAGAAACAACAGGGACACCTGGGTCCTTAAATTTAGGTGGAAGGTCGCATGTCAATAGGGAGCTCATTTGATCGGTCAGAATGATCTTTTGGGTGACATTGGCTTTAGCTTTACGCTTTTGTGTACAAGGGTCTTTCAAGAACTTGGCATAGGCAGGCACCTATTTCATAACATATAACAGGGGAAGGTTGATCTTTACCTGCTTAAACACCTCTAACATCTCCTCCATTCTTTGATGGGATTTGCTAAATGAGGAGGGTTTGTCAAAGCATTGTGGGAAGGGTGCCCTAGGGGAATAGATTTCTTTGGCTTTGGTCGGATCATCCTATTGGGGTTGAGAAGCAGGGGAGGTATTCTCACTCGAGGTATCAACGGACGACTCCCTAACCTGATTGTCTATTTGCTTATCATTCCTCAGGGTAGTTATGGCTTGCACCTGCTCATTTGGGTACTGGGAACCCTCAATGGCAAACTGGCCTCTAGGGTTCTGTTGGGGTTGGCTGGGCAGGGTTCCTACTTCTCTTCGGTTCATGGACTGGGCTATCTGTCCTAACTGGGTATCGATCTTGGCAATGGATTGGTATGTGAATGGACAAGCTGGGCCTAGGTCCTTATCTCACCTCTCATCTCCTTTTGTTTGGTTTTCATCTTGGTTAAGGCTGTGAGGAGGTCGATTGGGTGGCTAAAATTTGGCTTATTTGATCTTCTATGGTCGGTCGCCTAGTGGGTTGGCCAAATGAAGCTAAAGCAGGTTGGTAAGGCTGAGATTGGCTCGGGAACTACCCAAGCATCACCAGGGGTCTTTTTCATGAATGTGCCTCCACATGGTGCATCAATTAGGGTTTTGCGTTGGTCACACACACCCTCATAGAATCTTTGCACAAGTTGCCACTTGGGCACATCATGATGTGGGCAGGACCGGAGTAGGGCTTTCATTCTTTCCCAGCTTTCATGGAATTGCTCATTAGGAAGCTGGGTGAATGTGATTATTTCATTTCTAATCTTATTGGTCCGTCATACCGGAAAGTATTTTTTTAGGAATTCTGCTTACAGACCCTCCCATGTGGTAATAGAATTGTGTTCGAGGGAGTACAACCATTCCTTGGCCTTATCTTTTAGGGTGAAGCTAAACAGCCTAAGGTGAACCTGGTCATCTAATAATGTCAGCTTAAAGGTAGTGTTAACTTCCAGGAAGTTCTGCAGAAGCTTATATGGGTTCTCATTTAGTAGGACATGGTAAGTGAGAAGCATTTGGATGATGTTAGGCTTGATTTCAAAATTGGCCACATTGGGGGGCAATAGGATGCATGATGGGGAGGTGTAGGCTGTGGGACGGTAGTAGTCATGTAGGGTATGAGCATGGGGCACTACCGGAATTTGGTTAAGGCCATTTCCACCCCTAAGGTTCATGTTGTCCACCATGGGATGAATTTTGGGGATTGAGTTTCTATGAGTTCTACGGATTCTATAGAAGCGCTCAGGATCAGAATCAAAAGAGGCGAGGTCAGGATTCAGGGAACGACGACCTGCATACACAATCACACAGCAAACAAATCCTATAGCAATCCTAGATATCCACAACTAGCATACATCGATCATAAATATCCACAACTAGCAACCTAGTAGCTACAACTAGCACAAGCAGGCTGTCTCAGAAAGAAAGGAAAACACTCATCACACAATCAAACTAAACAGGAAAGGATAAGAGAATGCAAATGAGGGGAAGGGATGGCCCTTCCACGTTGGCGAGAGTTCCATGTCTTCTCTTAATCTTGCACAAAACACAATTTAAGCTACTAAAATGGAATCAAATTAAAACTAAACTACTCTAAAACTAAACTACTCTAATTAAGCAAAGAATTTAGTAAACTATTAGTGCTGTCCCCGGCAACGGTGCTAAAAACTTGATTGTTTAATATTTTAACACTTTCAAGTGCACAAGACAATTGTACTACAGTGAGTATTTAAGGGATGTCGGACCACCGGGATGGATGAATAATATATCAAACTCAAGAAAAAAAGTTGTTGTTTTGATTTAAGGAAAGCACTTAAATCTAACTACTTAAAATTGGATTGTACTAATGTGGAGAAATACCAAGGCTTCGAATCCACCACAACAGAAACTAGTTTTATCGTTTCTCTCTCTCTTTTACAAATTCCTAGTTGATTAGTATATTCCTCTCGGACATATACTTGTCAATTCAAGATAGAGTGCTCTCCTCTCGGACGCAACATATAAACAATCAAACCATGGAACCTTGATGTTATCTCTCTCTCTCTCGAGCATAGATCAATGAAACTCTATTAATATATAACACCTTGGTCTACTCGCATTCCTCTCAGACACGCAAGTATTCCTCGGATTGAAATCCACAAGAATCACTCTAGCCTCTCTTGAGCATGTATAATAAATCTCAATGTATTAACCATGATAACATAATAAATATTCATATATCAACCAAAATAAAACTCTAGATGAGAGAAAGAAATAACAAAACCAATCTATTCGGGCTTTATCTATGCCATGGAAGTGGTTTAGCCGAGCATCGGAGGAGAAACGTGCATCTTCATCTTCATCATCTTCTACGTTGCTCTCCTTTTCTCCTCTTTGCTATGGACCTCACCAAATCCCCTCCAAAGACTCTTCAAAACCCTCTCTAAGACCCAAGACGTCCTTCTCTCTAGCCTCTTTAAGGCTTATATAGATGGATAAGAAAAATCCCAAATACCCCTCTCGAAACCTAATGAAAAAGGGTATTTTTTTCGCCCGAAGTCGCTGCCGATCGATCGCGTCTGATATGCCAATTGATCGCTCGTCGCTCGTGTATTTCTGCTTCACCCCGGATCGTTCGGCATGCTGTCTTCACCTGGCGATCAATCGGTTTGAACACGATCGATCAGTAACTGTTCATTTCAAAACTTTAGTAGATACGATCGATCCATAAGGTAATGATTTATCGTTTTATATGTCTGGCGGCTCTTCTGAATTGGGGGCGATCGCATCACTTAAGCGATTGATCGAAAACTATAGCAACCAACATTCTAGTAGATACGATCGATCAAGAATGCAATGATCGGTTGTTTCCTTCCTTCATAGCGCATCTTGGTTCATGGCGATCGATTGTTATGTTTTGGTGATCGATCGGTTATGTACTTGAGTGAACTTGGAAGTGGTTTTAACTCAAGTTGAGGAGGAGACTCAATGGAAGGTTGGAGTGATGGACTGGGAGATATTGGTAAAGGCTCTACTTTATTTCTAGAAGGAAAGGAATCATGATAGGGAGGAGAGGTTGTCATCGCATGAATTTCTTCAACGGGTAGTTCTATGTCAGAATCCTCTATCCCTAATTGGAGTAGAGTAGGATCTTGAGCGTCAGACATGAGCTCATTCAAGAGTGTCTCTTCCATAAGGTCATCAAGTTCATCAACGAGAGAACACTCATGCTCACTTTCAGGTTCTTCTTGGTTTGAAGCTTGGAAAACATTAAGTATGATCTTTATATTTCCAAAAGACATCTTTATCATTCCAGATCGACATTGGATACATGCATTGACCATCGTTAAGAAAGGGTGGCCTAAAATGACTGAAATGGTGTGAGAAGCATGAGACACGGGTTCCATGTCCAAAACCAAGAAATCAACTGGAAAGAAAAATTTCTCAACCCCAACTAAAACATCTTCGAGAAGACCTCGGGGTTTTCTAATGGATCTATCGGCCAACTGCAGCAAGTCTCCCAATCCTAATTTCTCATATACTGAGTAAGATAATAGAGTGACACTAACACCCAAATCTAAAAGAGCCTTGTTAATGATATGGTCACCAATGACACATGAAATGCTAGGTGTACTGGGGTCTTTAAATTTTGGTGGTGTGTCATGTCTCAAAATGGAACTGACCTACTCAGTAAGGAAGACCTTTTTAGAAATATGAGTCCTAGACTTTCGCTTTTGTGTGTACAGGTCTTTGAGAAATTTTGCATAGGCGGTCACTTGTTGAATGGCTTCTAAGAGTGGAAGATTAATCTTAACTTGTTTGAAAGTTTCTAGCACTTCATCCATCCTAGCTTTGTTTTTGTTAAAAGGGGAAGGCATGTCTAAGCATTGAGGGAATGGAGCACGGGGTACATAAGGTACCTCATGATTGGCTTTAGACTTGGTTCCTGAAGAAGACTCAGAAGGAGAAACAATTTCCTTCTGCTTTGGCTGACTTAAAGTAGGTCGTGTCTCTACAGTTTCATCAGTCTCTGGATTGCTTACTTTTCCCTGATCCTTATCTTCTCTCACAAATACTAACCCGATTTTCAAATTATTTCCCACTCTGCAGGGATGTTATAGCTTGCACATGTTCATTGGAAGTAGTTTGTTGTTCAAGCATAAATTGACCCCTTTGGATTGTTCATTAGTTGACTAGGCAACCGACCCTCTTCTCTCTTACACATTGAATTAGCTAATTGGCCGACCTGAGATTCTAATTTAACTATAGATTGAGTATGAGAATGCACAAGTTGAGCTTGTGATTGTGCCCGGGCTTGAATACTCTGTCACGCCCAAAAATCCCATACCTCGATCGGAGTGCGAAAGCCAACAACTGAGATACATTTCGAGGTAGAGATCCCAGGCACGTAACTAAGCAGTCGATTTTACCACCAATTACAATCATCTCAAAAGGATGTGTAACCGATTATGCCCGCAATCAGTGTGATACAATAACAGATATCATTGAATAATATGAAATAAATTTACTTAATAATAATCCAGTAATGATTCTTCAATAAAACTTAAATAGAATAAAACTATAAGTCTATGGCACACAGTTGCCAATAATGTCATAAGCATCAATCAAAAAGCAAGAACAAATAACTAAATAAGCTCCAAAACTCTTCACGGCTCCTGCGATTGCCTTCCTAATCCTGCGACTTTCTGATCTCAATTTTCTTTTGCGCCTGCTCAGAGGATGCATGAGTATTTCATAGAAACACTCAGTAGGATGGAAAAACCCACTGAATTAAAACAAGTAGTATGAAGAGAATAAGAATGACACAGTGTTAGGAATATTCCACAATATCTGGACTGAACCAAGGTCTACATACCTGAAAGGTTAGTTAATAATAATTTCCAACTCGCAAGTATAGGAAACACTAATAAGGCTCATAACAAACAAATGTGTAAGGAGAGAATAACAATTATATCAAAGGCTCCAGACATCTAAAGTGAAAGGAGTTACAATTTCTGCTCGCTAAACTGGTCGCTCGCAAGTGACCTAAATAATATACTAGAACCATCCTAGGGGTCCTCTCTTTGGAACCCTGCCATGCGTCTAGGATGTTGGCCCCACCAGTGCTTACGGACACGATGGGCGGAGACTGAGGACCTTCCATAATGTCCACAATCTAACATACGTAGAGTGCCTCCCTTCGGGCATAAATATAGGTGGCCTCGCAAGATCTAGCGATGGCTTAATTGAGCATACTATGAATCCACTTCGGAGAGAGTCTCGCAAGATCTCTAGTGGAGGAAACAGTAAAATGACAATATAGGTAATATTTCAAAGGAATAGAGATCGCAATACTCTAAGATCATAAGGTAATTTTTACCGGAATAAACTCCCTCACAGAGTATAGATAAAAGTGTCAAAGACTTTAGACAACATACGACTCACTTATTGGAGTAGCATAAAACATCAAGGCTTCTCAAAGGCACATGATTCACTCTTGGAATAATAAGGAATTCAAACACTTCGAATCATTACAACTCATCCAACGAGTACAATGCAATACATACATACCTTCATGCATAGCCCTAGATAGTAATTCCCCATAATATTTTATGGCTTTTAATATGTAAATAAGAGACAATATACTAATGAGTCTAAGATGATTTGAATTCCAAGCAGAACTTCAAACTGACAATTGAACGCTTTATCTTCAAATAAACGATATCGGTTCTCTTGACCGAAGAATTTCCCCACCTAATTGCATTAACTCTAACCCATCCTTACTGTGATAATCCATAAACATATAGTCAAATCACTAATGTTGACACGTTAATTATTCTCATACCATATTACATGATGTTATATGAATATTTAGTGTTTTCTCTCAGATTCAGCTCACTGCCTCCTGCACAATAGTTCTCTTCCAACGGCTACTGTGATCTGTCCAATAAGACTTAACCTCTGAAATTTTTACTGACGATACCATTATGAGTCTAGTTTCTAACTCCACTGATTTTATATTTGTATGATTTTATTTGAATTAGTTATGAATTATTTACTACAGACTGTCAGCGCAGAAATAGTTCTGGCCGGGAATGAGTAATTAAACTTGATTATCTCACTTAATAACTCATTATAGATGATAATATATTATTAATAGACAATAATACTCCCCTACTAGATCAATTATAGACTCTAAGATTGTCTAGAATTACCAAAGTATACCCTTTTATCATGTTTCTTTGCATATAACATAGTCTTAGACCTTAATACCTCCCAAATAAGACAATTAATGCAAGACAATCATTAAGACATAAGACTCAACGTGGATCATGGTCAACAAAGCAATATCAGAACTTCTAGTCTCTTTAAAATGAATAAAGCATCCAACTTTAGGTGGGAATTCCCATCTTGACACGTAGCATGAAAGCACATATGCATGTGATGCAATAAGCATGGAAAATAAGAACATAATTCATTCATCTCGCAAGAATCAAAGCAATACTCCAAGGTAATAAATAAGAATACTTATCACATCATATGAAGAAAGAGAAGAAAGGGGAAAAACCATCCTACTCTTAATTCATCGAAGATTTTGTCTTTTTACGCGTTGCTCGTCTCCTCAGCTTCCTCCAAAGCTCCCGCTCCAAGCTCTTGTAAATCTCCCACAAGAAGAAGCCTTATAGGAGGTGGGTGAACGTGGGAAGGGGAAGGAAAAGGTCTCTGGACGTTCTAGGGCTAGGTTTTCCAATAGCACAAGCCAACTCTCTAGGGGTTATATAGAGTTTGGGGAGAATCCTTTCTTAAACCAATTTTTCATATCATGGACACTTCCCACTAATAAGAAGGCTTCAAGATCCTCCAGAGACGTGCAATTTAAGTCCAGTTGGGATTTGACATCTTTCCCAAACAAATCCGCCCCAAAGATAAGCTAGAAATCACAAAACTGCAATCGGCAATCGATCGGCGATATGGCGATCGATCGTCGCATGCCTTTTTCTAAGCTACCGCGTTACAGCCGATCGATCGCAATTGTTGCCGATCGATCATTTTCTCCGATCACAGTAACTACGATCGATCGTTTTGATAGGCGGTCGATCGGTTCAATTTGCCGATCGATCGTTTGTTATGGCAATCGATCGCAGTCACGCCCATACAAAATTCAATTTCTCATATCTTTTCACTCCGAACTTCAAATCGTGCATAGTTGGTGGCGTTGGAAAGCTCTTTTCACCAATTTTAATTCCCATAAAGCAAAACATAATCAAGTCAAATATTAAGAGGGTCAAATTTTGGTTTTAAATAAACATACCAATTTCTCGGGTGTTACATCCTCCCCTCCTAAAAAGAATATTTTGTCCTCGAAATGCCGTTACTCATTCTTAAAAAAGGTCAGGGTAGGATTTCCTCATTTCTCTTTCCGTTTCCCAAGTCATTTCCTCAGCTAACTAGTTTTGCCACAAAACTTTCACCAAAGGAATAGTCTTTCGTCTCAGCACTTGATCCTTTCTGTCCAATATCTTAACAGGTTTTACTAGAAATGTCAAGTCTGCTTCTAACTCCAATTTTGTGAAATCCAAAACATGTGGTGGGTCTGGTACACATTTTTGCAGCATAGAAATATGGAAAGTATTATGTACCTCAGCCAACTATGGCGGTAAGGCCAACCGATAAGCTAATGGTCCAACTCGTTCCAAAATTTCGAATGGTCCAACGAACCTCGGACTCAACTTCCCTTTCTTACCAAATCTCATAATTCTTTTTGAGGGTGATACTTTCAGGAATACATGGTCTCCTTCTTGAAATTCCAACTCCCTTCGCCTATTGTCCGCGTAATTCTTTTGGCGACTCTGAGCCGTTTGCAGTCTTTGTCTAATCTGTCTTACCTTTTTTGCACAATATTGTACTAATTTCTGATCTCAGCACTTGATTCTCTCCAACGTCTGTCCAACATGTAGGAGATCTGCATGGTCTTCCATATAGCGCTTCAAACGGTGCCATTCCGATTAGAGAATGGTAACTGTTATTATATGCAAACTCGATCAATGGTAAATGATCATCCCAATTACCTTTCCAGTCAATTGCACATGCTCTAAGCATGTCTTCTAGAGTTTGAATCGTGCGTTCTGATTGTCCGTCACTCTGAGGATGAAATGCTGTACTGAAATTTAGCTTGGTTCCCAAAGCCTCTTGTATACTCTTCCATGTTCTTGATGTAAACCGAGGGTCTCGGTTAGACACAATAGATAATGGCGTACCATGTAATCTAACAATTTCTCTAATATATATCTCTGCCAAACTCTATGGGTTTTGTTTCCATCTAATCAGGAGAAAGTGTGCTGACTTTGTGAGTCGATCCACTATAACCCAAATTGCATCTTGCTGTCTTTGGGTTTTTGGCAATGCTACAAAAAAATCCATTGTAACGTGCTCCCACTTCCACTGTGGAATCTCTAGCAGTTGCAACATTCCAGCCGGTTTTTGATATTCCGCTTTTACCAGTTGACAAGTCAAGCATCTCGATACAAACTTGCCAATATCTCTTTTCATCCCATTCCACCAAACCATATTTTTCAAATCCTGATACATCTTCGTACCTCCAGGATGAATGTTGTACTGAGAGTGATGTGCTTATCGTAGAATTTCCTGTCTTAAATCTATGTCTTTAGGCACTACCAATCTTCCTCGAAATCGAATACTTTCATATGCTCCTTTTCTAAAATCTGTCTTGTCCAATAATTTCTGCATCTGAGGATTCTTCTTTTGTGCTTCAAGGATTTTATCAATCATCAATGATCTTATAGAAATATTCCCTAAAAATGACATCCTTTTTGAAGTTGGCCAATCCAAATGACATTCTTCCATTTTTTGCATCAATTTCCACTCTTGTACTAACATGTGAGCGATCATCCCAGTCTTTCTGCTTAATGCATCTGCTACCACATTCACCTTGCCTGGATGGTAGTGAATGGAAAAATCATAGTCCTTCAAATACTCTAGCCATCTTCTCTGTCTCATATTCAGATCCTTCTGGGAGAAAATATACTTCAAACTTTTATGATCTGTATATACTTCAAAAGTTTCTCCATACAAATAATGTCTCCAAATCTTTAAAGCAAAAACTACTGCCGCAATTTCCAAGTCATGTGTTGGGTAATTCTGCTCATGAATTTTCAGTTGTCTCGATGCATACGCCACAACATGTCCGTGTTGCATTAGTACACATCCGAGTGCACTCCTTGAGGCATCACTGTATATAACAAACCCTCCAGTTCCTGATGGCAAAGTCAAGATCGGTGCTGATGTTAATCTCTTCTTCAATTCCCTGAAACTTTTATCACATTCATCATTCCATATGAACTTCACTCCCTTTCTGGTCAACTTCGTCATTGGCAAAGCTAGACTTGAAAATCCCTCAATGAATCTTCTATTGTACCCTGCCAATCCCAAGAAACTTCGAATCTCTGTCACATTCTTTGGTTGTTCCCATTTTAACACTGCCTCTTCCTTCATTGGATCAACTGATACTCCATCTTCTGATATGATATGTCCAAGAAAATTCACCTTGTTCAACCAAAATTCACACTTATTCAGCTTAGCATATAATTGATTATCCTTCAATATCTGTAACACAAGAGTCAAGTGAGTTCTGTGTTCCTCCCAACTCGTCGAATACACTAAAATATCATCCACAAAGACTATCACAATCTGATCCAATAAGTCCACAAAAATTTTGTTCATCATGTCCATAAATGCTGCTGGTGCATTAGTCAAACCAAAAGGCATCAACATGAATTCGTAGTGTCCGTACCTAGTTCTGAAAGCTGTCTTGGATATATCCTCCTCCTTGATCCTTAACTGATGGTATCTGGATCTTAAATCAATACTCGAAAATACTTTTGATGATTGCAACTGATCGAACAAATCATCGATCCTAGGCAAAGGGTACTTATTCTTCACCGTGACTTGGTTCAACATACGATAGTCAATACACAATCTCATCGATCCGTCCTTCTTCTTTACAAACAACACTGGTGCACCCCATGGAGAAACACTAGGCCGTATGAATCTCTTATCTAACAACTCTTGTAACTGCACTTTCAATTCTTTCAACTCAGTCGGTGCCATTCTATATGATGCCTTCGAAATCGGTACTGTTCCCGATATTAATTCAATCGTAAAGTCAATCTCTCTCTTTGGCGGCAAACCAGGTAATTCATCAGGAAAATCCCTCACTACCTCTATATCCTCAACTCTCAGGGTAGGCGTCTCAACAGGTGTCACATTAGCTAGATAGGCCCTACAACCTTTAGCCAACAATTTCTGAGCTTTCACAGCTGAGATCATACAATCTCCTTTTCTATATTGGATTCCCTGAAACACTAGTTCCTTCTCTCCAGGAATTTTAAAATGAACTCTCTTTTTAGTACAATCCACTAGTGCACTATATTTTGATAACCAATCCATTCCCAAGATTACATCAAAATCACACATATCAATCAGCACAACATTAGCAAGCAAAATCCCATCTTCTATAAGCATAGGAGAGTTTTCAATACATTCAGTTGCTATCACTGAATCTCCCATAGGAGTAGAAATCACCAAATCATCACTCAGTCTAGACAATGTCTTATCTAGACTTAAAGCAAACACCGAAGAAATAAAAGATCGTGACGCTCCTGAGTCTATTAATATTCTAGCAAAATGATTGAAGATAAAAAGACTACCTTCTATAACCTCATCAGAGCCACGCGCATCTTCAGATGATAAAGCAAAGATTCTTGCCTGAGTCTTCTTATTCGTATCAGCTCCAGTCTTCTTCTCGCGGTTAGGGCAATAAGGAGAGATATGCCCAACCTCATTGCACAAGTAGCACCTCCGTGGATCATGAGGACACGGCTTTCCTCTATGCGTATCTTGCCCACAAATCCTGCAACGACCTCCAGCCACATTACCATTGCCTCAAAACTGTTGACGTTGTGCACCATTCATCCGGTTCTGCTGCTGCTATCTTTGCTGCTTAAAATGACTCATCCTAAACCTTGCAAACCTCTTCCAAGATAGAACCCACTTCCAATCAGCGCCCTTTTTAAGCTATCCATGCTTCCACTGCGCACTCTGATTCTAATCGTGCTAAAGACTAGCCACTATTGTCAACGAAAGAAGATGAACTAGAATCTCACTTACGGTTCAATTTTAATTCATCTCTCAATCCTTTGACTCCAAGCATCGTCCACACAGTACACACAAAATAAAACAATCACAAGGCAAGCATTAAAGCAAATAATTCTTTTATTCATTAATAAAAAGATTCCTACACTGAGATCCGATATAAGCCAGGGTTTTATTGCAAAAGATTTATGAAAACTAAAATCTATCCTAACTTTTTCTCTTAGTCATCCTTTCTACGCTCTTGCCTTCAGAGGTAATAATCCAGCATGTCTAAAGCTAACCTGGTTGGCGCAAGTCTCAAGTACGAATGCCACAGAATTTCCCACATCGTCATGTATGGCCACTTGTAACCCATAGATTTAAACCTATGGTACAGAATGTTAGACAGTGCTGCATCATCTCTAGCCCGAACATACACAGGGTGTTTTCTCACAATTTTGGCCTCTACAAGCACAAATATAGGAGGAGATCCATCTGTAAACTCCACTCGAATCTCTTCTGGCTGATATCCTTCGTTCCAAGTAAGGATCCCACTCTGGGTCATCTATGGGTAAGGGTTCTACTTCAGTCACTGGGTTCTGAACTTCCTCTATATCAATCTTTAACGGGTCATCTTCTGTTCCACTCCCTATGTCCCTCTTCTTCCATTCCTCAAGCCACTGCCTAACGGCTTCTTGTTTGTCTTTCTCATAGATCCTACCACTTCTTGTTCTAGCCATTTAAACCTACACAAGAAACGTCATTAGTAGCTAAAATAAGGTTTTAGGTTCTATCTATGAATCTACTCTCATATAGTAAGTTCTTCTAGATACTCTTTTACTTTCTATCAACTTCTACTAACTCATCTCATAATTCAGCAATGTCCGTACTGTATTAGACTGACCTTGAGGGCTCCGATACCACGCTGTCACGCTTCGAAATCCCATACCTCGATCGGAGTGCGGAAGCTAACAGATGAGATACATTTCGAGGTAGAGATCCCG
This sequence comes from Houttuynia cordata, assembly GCA_039654745.1. NCBI lineage: Eukaryota > Viridiplantae > Streptophyta > Magnoliopsida > Piperales > Saururaceae > Houttuynia > Houttuynia cordata. Next base: position 32,356,382 of record CM077507.1, on the reverse strand, counting down.
GGCACGCGACCAAACAGTCGATTTTACCACCAATTACAATCATCTCAAAAGGATGTGTAACCGATTATGCCCGCAATCAGTGTGATACAATAACAGACATCATTGAATAATATGAAATGAATTTACTTAATAATAATCCAGTAATGATTCTTCAATAAAACTTAAATAGAATAAAACTATAAGTCTATGGCACACAGTTGCCGATAATGTCATAAGCATCAATCAAAAAGCAAGAACAAATAACTAAATAAGCTCCAAAACTCTTCACGGCTCCTGCGATTGCCTTCCTAATCCTGCGACTTTCTGATCTCAATTTTCTTTTGCGCCTGCTCAGAGGATGCATGAGTATTTCATAGAAACACTCAGTAGGATGTAAAAACCTACTGAATTAAAACAAGTAGTATGAAAAGAATAAGAATGACACAGGGTTAGGAATATTCCACAACATCTGGACTCAAGGGAGAATGAGAATAGTCTCAATCTTACCGCATCGTCTGTAAGATTGTTCAATTTAAAAGTTGTGCAGATTTCTAGGAATTCATCTACATGCCTATATGGGTCTTCGTGATTTCGCCCATAAAAAGATGGTAGCATCTGTATTGTGTTGGGCTTAATCTCAAAGTTACCAGCTGTTGTAGCCGGCACTCGAATACAGGACAAAGATGTATAGGCATTTGGAGTGTAGTATTCTTTTAGTGCTTTTAGGTTTTCATCTGCCATTTCAAGCAAAGGGTGGGTGATACTTAATTGGCCTCTTTGGTTTTGTCTAAAGGTTCTCTCATTTTCACCGTCGAAGGCTGCTAAGTCTTCACCCAATGACCTACGCCCTTGCATAAACTAATCACGCAAACAAAAATACCAAAAATAGCCCTAGATGTCGACAACTAGCATTGCATGCTATCACAAAAAGAAAAAGAAAAAATGCAACACCCAAATTAAACTAAAAAGAGAGGTAATAGATTGCAAACAGTGGGAAAGGACGGCCTTTCCACGTTAGTGAGAAATCCATGTGTCGCTTTTTACCTCTGCAATGTGATTCCTACAAAGACAAGAAAATAAAATATTAAAATCCTAAAAAGAAAAGTCTAACTAATTAGAATTAAATCAAACCGTTACCAAGTCCATGATAACGACGCCAATTGATTGATGTAATTTTTAACTCTTTTTACTCGCAATCGCATGAAACTACGTATAGGCTAGTGGAAATGAGGTCGAACCCAAAGGACTTTGACTAATTCAACTTAATTCTAAGATTTTGCATAACAAGTTGCAACAGGATGAAAAGTTCTAATTTTTAACAAAGCAAGAAAATTTATGCGAAGAAAATAATCTAATGAGAAATATATTAAGACTTCGAATCCACCCTAACTAAATAGATTTTCTCTCCGTTAACCCGTACAATTCCAAGTGATCAATTATCCATTCCCCTCTCGAAGTCACGAATAATCGTAATGTGTGCAACCCTCTCGAACATGCAACTAAACAAATAAATCTAACTTAATTAATCTCCCTCTCTCGAGCAAAGATCAATCATAAAAATGCAATCTTTATTCGAATAATACCTCAAAATTTACTAAGACCTCTCGAACATTAACGATTCCTTGGTTTACTTTTACTAACGATTACTCTATTCTCTCTCGATAAATAGCATAATCATAGCAAAATTTATTAAGCACATAGAATAAAAATGACTATTTTAGAATTTGAATTAAATATCGAGAGTCCAACACAATTCAACAGGGCTTCATCTAGTCTTAGTACAAATAAAATTAGCTAGACATGAAAAGAAAAGAAGAAAAAGCCTGGTTTGATTGGTTCATCAGCATCTTGCAAACAGTGCTATGTCGTCTCGTCTGCAATCTGTTCTGGTCTTCTGAAATCAGTTCCTTCTCTTCTCAGCATAGCAGGCCTCCTCCTCTATTTTCCACTTAACACTCCTCTCTATGCACATCCGGCTTCTCTCAACAAAGCATTGTCTGTTCTATTCTCTCGAACCGAACAGACGACCTTATCCAAAGCACTGTTTCTCTCTCTCTCTCTCTCGAACAGAAACAAAGCAGGAGTTCCTCTCGGACAGAACAGAGCCGCTCAAATCCCCTTCTCAAATCCGCCGGCCCTCTCCCTCACTACCAGAATAGAGCACCCGACCCCCCTTCTCTCAGTTGTCGTCATTTGTTTCAGAGTGCCCCCCCCAACAATGTTCTTGGCTGCTCTGCTTTATAGAGTGCAAATACAGTCCCCTTTCCACAAATCAGACCGAAACTTCCAAATCAACAGTTTGCCCTCCAAATCAAAGCCATCCAAAATCAGTCGATTGACAGCATGAATTGCTTTCAATCTCGCCCAGACTTAAGATAAAAATTCTGTTTTTACTCTTCTCAAAACAGAGCAAGAACACCCAAAATCTGACGCTTTTCCAATTCAAGCAAAATTAGTTGAAATCTGCCCCTTTTAAAATCTCAAATCGAACTGAATGTTGGGTACTCACCATTTTGGAATAGATTTGGACTCGATTTTTCATTGACGCCTTCCCAAACTGAGCTTTCCAAATAAATTTTTTTCCAAATCAAGCACCTTTCTTTGTGTGTTGGGCTTCATCTACGCCTTGAAAAAGTGTTTAGCCTCGCATCGGAAGAGAAATCACCATCGTGTTCTTCATCTTCTTCTCTCCTTTGCTCTAGCCTCCAATAAAACTCTAAAGTCTCCAAGGGCTTCTCCAAGATCTATTCTTTGGTCTACTTTCTAATTCCTAAAACGTTCTCCCATAAGGCCTATTTATAATAGTGAAGAGAAACTACGAAATCTCCTTCCAAATCCGAGTCGAAATAGGTCTTATTTTCGGTTTTCCGTATACGGTGATCGATCGCTCCGTATTGCCGATCGTTCGCCTACCGATCGATCGCAATTCCTTCGTTATTTTCCTCCGATCGATCGCTTTGCCGATCGACGCCGTATAATACTGATCGATCGTCGTTACTGTCTTGCGCGATTAAAAAATTCCAGTAGATACGATCGATCGTTTTGAGATCCGATCGATCGTTTCCTCCAATACACTGCTTTTGCAGTTCTGACGATCGATCGCATTAATAGCCGATCGATCGTAGTTACTGTTCATAAATTTCAAATGGCTATAACTTTCTATCCCGAAGTCCGAATTGCACGTCGTTGGTGGCGTTGGAAAGCTGACTTCTTGAAGCTTGAATCAATTTAATCCGACATTTTTACACGAAGTTATGATGATTTAACCATTCGAGTTACTTTTCTCCTTATTTCTATATATTACTCTTGTTTCCTACAAAAACCAAAAACTATATTAAAGTAGTAGTTATTCTAATCAAACACTAGCATAATCATAAGTTTAGGAGATAATAAAATGCATATTTCATGTGTAAATCACACCCCCAAACCTACATTTTGCTAGTCCCTAACAAAACAAAAAAAAAATAAAATCAAACAAACTAAGGAACTAATGCATAAAAGTAAACATCACTTTCGTAGGGAACACGATTGCATTGAGCGTATGCAACAAGTCGTTAAACCTCTAGGTGTCCCTAGTAGGACGAGTGTTGTCTCGTGAGGGTTTGTAGCCATGCTACCCACAAACATGTATTTATTAATCTAATTAACCTAAGTGCAAAAATAAAGCAAAAATTAAAATATTGCAAAACACACAAACCTATTATCCCGACAAATACAAACTACAATGCTTAAAAGAATTAATCACACGTACTTGGTTCATAATCAACAGGAATATAGAAGCCTTCAAGTAAGTGGTTTTATTCCACACTTTCATCTTGGAAATTTCTGCTCAAATATTATATAGCGTGATAACATAAATAGTAAAAAGTGTAGAACATTGTAGCAATACATTCTAAATTTCTGTTTATACAGATCCAGTGTTACCCATTAACTAAAGAACATCAGAACCTACATAGTCATCGTAATCTTTAGGTTCATGATAGCACAAATCTGCGCGCCTCCTTCGGGTCCAGCATTCTAGATTTGAGAGGATAATACACCATAGACTTTTTTTTCCCGCTAGGACTGTGTAAGGCCTGACTTCAAGATGCTTAGGTTTAGCAATGACTCAGCCAATGACTCCCAGCCAGTTTGGCTTAGGGCTTTAGGTTTTAAGAGACTGCTCCGGGCCCGAACATCAGCCTAAGTTAATCCTATAAAGTCAAGCAGCCCCTTTTCTTTTATTTTGTTTTCATTTTTTCGCATTTTCATTTTCAGCATTCATCATTTTTTTTTCCAGCACATCTTTATTTTGTCCAGGCTGTATTATACTCTCAACCTATTTCCGGTTCCAATCCCTTACCATAGCCAAGTAAATGGTCTATCATGATCTTTTAAGCTCAACAGATAACTACACATCATCCAATGAGTATGACTAAAGACATCCCACTGTAGATTAGCATTTAACAAATCTCTAAATGGTATTACTTTATGTACTAATGTGTGTGAGTAAGTTTTCTTAGTTCAAACACCTGTTCCAAGAGGACTGTAACAGAAAGATATGCTCAGTTAAGTGTATCTATCCTCCAGTATACTTACTCACACTTCCAATGCAAATTAATCTCCTAAGAATAGAAGCATGCATTATCACAGGATAAACTATCAAAACCTATCAAAAATACTAACAAACAACTTAAAAACTAATTTAAATTTTTATGATTTTTTATTTTTAAATTTTTTTTATATTTATGAAAGTAATATTCCCTCCCCCAAACCTATTATGAACATTGTCCTCAATTTGAACAAAAATATAAAATGACAATGATCATATAACAAAGAAAAGAAAAGGAAAAAGAGAGAATACACCTGAATACGTGGGTTGCCTCCCACTAAGCGCTAAGTTTAATGTCTTCAGCCAGACCGTGCCACAGTCTTCTGCAGGACTCGGATCCACAAGAACTCAACCTGGATCAATTAAATGATTTCCCGACACACTCCTATCCTTGTTGCCTATGTATGGAGCACATCGTGGAATAAAAGGATGGAGTGGTGGGTGGGGAAGCTTTGAAAAGAGGGGTCCCTGCATTGTCCATGGAAGAAGGTCATCAGAGAATTTTAATATAAAGGGAACCTCCTCCCCCACATCAACCGATTTGGCCATAGGGGCCGCTTCTAGTAATAGAATTGGGAAAGCGTCCTCAATTAGTGAATCAACTAAACTATCTATGAAACAGTCTAAGTTATGTTCATTAAACAAAGAATTAGATTGATCAAGACATGGTATAAATGGTGTTTCAGGAATAGAAGGTTCTATTGATAGTGCAGTGGAATGTGACTCCTCAAATATAGAAGAAGTTTTAAAATTGGGTTCTATTAATGCACTCACTTCTTCTTTAATTTCTACACCCTCTTGATCATTATGTAAAACCCACTCAAGCTCATTTTCAAACCTTTGGGCATTATGAAGGGATGTAACATCATAATCAGGGGAAAAACAGATCCCTTCATCAGAAAATTGGCCCATCGGATATTGGGGTTGGACAGGTGGGGTGTACTCTTCTCTCATTTCCATATATCCAGTTGACAACTTAGTTAAGGCTGTGAGGATGGCAGATTGGTTGGCTATTATTTGGTTCATTTTATCAACTAAGGTAGATTGACTAAACTGAGGAGTAGAGGCTTGTTGGTAAGGTAGTTGTTGGCTTAGGAAATCTTGTCTAGGGGCCTGATGAAGAGTGGGCCCAGGGTTGGGTTGTTCCCAAGGGGAATTAAGATGGTTCTCCCACCTATGAAGACTTTGGGCCTCATTTATATATTTGCGTATAAAATCAGGGTACTCATGGGCCAAAGGGCACTCTACTGGGGTATGAATAGGACTTAAACAAAGGGCACATGGTTCCGACATATAAGGAGTTGTGTATTGTAAGGAAGATGTGTCACTCCCAAAATTAGAGTGATTATCCCAATCACTGTTGTAAGTATCAGCATATAAGGGACGTGGGTGGTAGGGCATTTCATAGGGAAGGGGATTAGGGGTGTGTGAAGAACAATAATTATTAAAGCTCCTATATGGGTTCTCATGGCTAAATCCATAGAAAAGTGAAGACATTTCCTCACCATGCATTCATTAACATCCGAACCACAATATCACACATCCATAAATAAGATAAACAACCCTAGATATCCACAACTAGCACAACATACTATCACAGAAAGAAAAGAAAACACCAAACACATAAATTAATCTAAAAAGAGAAGGATAAGAGAATGCAAACTAGGGGAAGGGGTGGCCCTTCCACGTTAGCGAGAATTCCACGTTTTCTCTTAACCTTACAAAAAGAAAGAAAAAGCACAAATTAAGCTACTGACAAATAATCTAAGTTCAGATGCACTAAACTACTCTAACACTAATTATGCTAATAATCTAGTAAACTATTAGCTTCCGTCCCCGGCAACGGCGCCAAAAACTTGATCGTTTAAATATAAAACCCTTGCAAGTGCCCAAGGCAATTGTACTACGGCGAGTATTAAAGGGTTGTCGAACCTCAGGGACGGATTAATATTTTACTAAATTCAAAAAAAAGTAGCAGTGTTAATTCTAGACTAATAAAGTAGTGAACTTTAACTAAACTAAGTGAGATTTAATCAATATGGAGAAGACCAAGGCTTCAAATCCACCACAATAAACTAGTGTATCGTTTCTCTCGCTCTCTCTCTTTTGAATAAAGATTTCCAATTGGCTAGCATATTCCTCTCGGACATACACTTGTCAACTCAAAATATAGTGCTCTCCTCTCGGATGTAACACATAAAGCGGTTAAAACATGGAATTGTGATCTATCTCTCTCGAGTATAAACCAATGAAATTTTATTGATATAAAACACCTCAGTTTACTTACGTTCCTCTCGGATACGCAAGTATTCTTCGGATTGAAACTCACAAGAATTCACTCTTGTCTCTCTCGAGTACAAAGAACAAACCTTTCTTGAATTAACGGTGATTACACAATAAAATTCATACACCAACTAGAGTAAAAACATAAGATGAGATAAACGAACTACACAACCAGATTATTGCGCTTCATCTATGCTTTGGAAAAGTGTTTAGCCTCGCATCGGAAGAGAAATCACCATCGTGTTCTTCATCTTCTTCTCTCCTTTGCTCTAGCCTCCAATAAAACTCTAAAGTCTCCAAGGGTTTCTCCAAGATCTATTCTTTGGTCTACTTTCTAATTCCCAAAACGTTCTCCCATAAGGCCTATTTATAATAGTGAAGAGAAACCACGAAATCCCCTTCTAAATCCGAGTCAAAATAGGTCTTATTTTCGGTTGTCCATATACGGCGATCGATCGCTCTGTATTACCGATCGTTCGCCTACCGATCGATCGCAATTCCTTCGTTATTTTCCTCCGATCGATCGCTTTGCCGATCGATGCTGCATAATACCGATCGATCATCGTTATTGTCTTGCGCGATTAAAAATTTTCAATAGATACGATCGATCGTTTTGAGATCCGATCGATCGTTTCCTTCAATACACTGCTTTTGTGGCTCTGGCGATCGATTGCATTAATAGCCGATCGATTGTAGTTACTGTTCATAAATTTCAAATGGCTATAACTTTCTGTCCCGAACTCCGAATTGTGCGTGGTTGGTGGCGTTGGAAAGCTGACTTCTTAAAATTTAACATGAAGCTTGAATCAGTCCAATCCAATATTTGTACACGTAGTTATGATAATTTAACCATTCAAGTTACTTTTCTCCTCATTTATGTGTATTACTCTTGTTTCCTACAAAAACCAAAAACTATATTAAAGTAGTAGTTATTCTAATCAAACACTAGCATAATCATAAGTTTAGGAGATAATAAAATGCATATTTAATGTGTAGATCAGTGACCGAATACTCGATCACTACAGTCAATTACGCCATCTTAATAGGATGCGTAATCGACATCACACAACAGCCATTCAGCCATTCAATCTTAAAATAAAACATTGCTAATATAAATGAGATGATAAACCATAGGTCCTGCAAGTCTTATTACAGATGATAAAATCAATAGTCAACAACTGAAAATATCAAAGTCTTGGCACACACTGGCCAATAATTTACAATAGTTTGATCATAAGGAAAATACTAAATAACTTCCAGACTTTAACTTTGCGCAGACAGCCAATCTCCTATAACCTTGACCTGCTCTGCTTCATTCTCTTTTCATGCCTGCATCAGAGGATGCATGAGTATTCCGTAGAAATAGTCAATAGGATGCAAAAACCCACAGAGGATATAATGGATAACAGTGAAGAATAGTTGACAATATAGAATCTAATATTCAGCAAAATAGGGTTGAAACATAGAGTTTACCTTACCTGAATGATAACCATAATCAAGATAACTCCAACTCGAAAGCATGGAAGGATAGGAATAATAATCCAAGACTCCGAGCATCCAAAGTGTAGGGAGAAGATATCAACAAATTCTGACTCCAGACATCCATAGTGTAAAGAGATATCAATTTCTGCTCTCATATCTTTCCATTCTCATGTGGATACTTACCAGATCATCCTAGAGGTTCTCTTTTTGGAACCCGGTCATGAGTCTAGAGATGCTAGCCCCATTGGTGCTTACGGGCACAATGGGCAGAGACTACAAGACCTTCCGTAATATCTTGTACCCTAAAAACGTATGTAGGTGCCTTCATCGGTTGAACTGCAGAGGTTCAATATTAATTGGAGATCACTCTGGATCTAGCAATGGCTCTCTATGCATACTATGATTCCACCTCGGAGAGATCCTTACAGAACTCTTAGTGGAAGAACAGTTTACATGGAACTGAACAATAATTTTCAACAACAGAGGTTGCACAATTCTAGAAATCACAGAGGAGTAATAATGCACCTCGTCTGTTGATACTCCAACATCTAACTCACAGAGGAGTAATAATGGGATTTCAATATCTCGATCAACAATTGACTCGCCAAAGGAGTAACAAGAAGAATTCTCTATCCCAATCATCAGATGATTCACAAGAGGAGTATCAACAGACTCCCAATACATTGCATACTTACATCGTGCATAGCCCCAGATAGGAATACCCCCAAGACCAACTGACTACATGATTCACATACCACAATTTGATCAAGATGATAGGGTTCGAGAGTTCAACCCTATCGAGAAACTTAACTGACTTAAAGTTGTATTCAAAAGCTAGAGACATGTGGAACACAATGCAACCAAGGATGACTCATCCATATTGACCTTTTTAATTGAATTACTTTTTCTGTAACAATCTCTAATATGTCTTACAATGTGTAATAAGGTTAATATAACCATATCTTATCATATCCTTTAGTCTTAGTAGGTATTAGTGTCTTAAACCCTAATTACTGTGCATTATTTTAGTCACATCAGTCCACTTTCGTCAATCACCACCATCTGTATAGTTGGAATTAAGTTCTAAAATTTTTATTGTAAGTAGCCTTGAGTATAGTTTTTAATCTCACTGATGGCTTATTTGTCTGAATTTTTTATAATTAGTTATGAATTTATAATTACATATCATTGGTGCAAAAACAGTTCTGACCGAGAGCATTAGTCTTAATCCGATTTGATTACTTAGTGGTAATTACTCTCTACTTTGATTAAGGACACCTTTATGACTTTAATTACCTACTCCCTAAGTCAATTACAGAACCTTAATGGTTCTGGAATTAGGTAATTATCCCGTCTTAAGATATATCCTAGCCTCGAGATTGTACACATATTATCTTATTAATATACATATTATCCAAATGAGACAACCACTTCGAGACACTTAAGAGTACAAGCAAATATTATCTTATTAATATACATATTATCCAAATGAGACAACCACTTCCAGACACTTAAGAGTACAAGCAAAGGACTGACAGATCATCAAAAGGCAATTTTTTTGTAATCAGTGAGTTATGACACAAGGATTTATATATTTCAACAACAATAGTCCACATTCAAATTACGATTAAGGTCACTTACCCATTATAAGAGATACATGACTTAGGAATCGATGTAATTCGATCAAACAACACAACAATATCATGTGGACAGAATGTGGCAAGGACTTCAAGATCATAAAATGAATAATTAGATGACCAAACAATCAGGGGATACCCCCTAGGCACTAGCACGTAGATCAAGTGAATATTAAGCACAATAATACATATATATCACATCCATAGAAATTTCCTTCATAAACCACACTTGAATCAATATCAACATGAATATAGAGACATGATATCAGTCATATAATAACCCAAATATGATGTTCATACTCAATTAGAATTCATAGAAGAAAGAGGAGGGAAAAATCATCCTACCAACTCCGATACGCGTGTTTTGTACTTCCTTGGGTAGCTCTTCTCCTCCTCTTTGCAACGTCGCCTCCGATCAATGCAACGGAAAAGATTTGAATCAAGGAAGAGGCTTGGAATATTGCTGGTTTGGAGTAGAGGGAGAAGGAGAAAAGAAACAAAAGAGTGCACAAGGGCTAGGTCGTCCAACAAGGTTGGGCGCCCCCCTTCATAAGTGCTTTTTATACTAAATCCTATTCTAATTAGGATATCTTCCTTTCCCAAATTGATATAATCTCTCCCCTTGATCTCCCACTACAATTAATCTCAGCCTTCCAAATATAACTCTCTCTACAATGGTGTGGACATCCAACACATTGGCTTCCCCATTGAGATCTTCTATTAAGATTCATTCCTTATTCAAGTTTATCTCAACCTATACTAGAAAACTACCAAATCTTGCTCAATTTTGTTTGGACACCTATTGTGTACATCACACAACCCAGGAGCGTGGTCTAATTTAGGAAGTATTGGCTATTCGGATTAGTTTCCTTTCATGAACTATTGTAATAAGATATGATTGGTATTAGGTATTTGATTTGATTGTAGTGGAACGGATCGGTTGATGGTCAGGAGACGTGGCCCAATTGCTGGCACGTCTCTAGCCCATCAGCGGCACGACCCACGCTTGGCACCCTCTTTATAAGGGGGGTCATCTCTTTCTTTAGGATTATGCACTAGAAAAGTATCTTCCTTCTTCCTCGTTTTCTTCCTTTTCCTTCAATGTGAAGCTTGGTACCTTAAGTTCCTAACGGAGCACAACATAGGTATCAGAGCCGTCACGATCTGCATCGGATATGCTACCTTGCAAGCAGCCGGCCATGGCCGCTGAGGCACAGTCAGAAGCGGAGGCAACAAATGTGGCTACCAGCCCGAAGGCCACAAACGATCTATCCAGTCCAGAGATACGATTTATGTTTGCCGCAATGCATAAGCAGATTCAACAACTCACCCTTGCCTAGGCCGAGATTCCAGTCGCATAGACAGCAGCCATCCTGACCACACCGCCACCAACTTTGGCGGCGATGGGTGAGCCTTCCCAACCCGTGGGTCACATGTTTCTGGCAGCCCAGCACCGTGGGCAACAGCGGTAAACTCTCATCATTATGGAGTTCGATTTGGTTCTTTCAATCAAGCAGCAGAAGGGGGACCGTCCAGGCTACGACGCACGAGGCATGCCAGGTGTTCAGGCAAATGCCTCAATGGCAATGCACTCCCAAAACTTGCTGCATGAGTTAGAGGATGACTAGGAGGAGTACCTGGGACATCGTGGCAGACCTCGGAGTGGGGCTGAGCCTTGATTGGCTCATCTACAGTTCCCACGCTACAACGGCAGTGAGGACCAGGTGAATGGCTCTATAAGGCGGAGACGTTCTTCGCCTATCAGGGGACGCACTCCGAGGAGGAACGGCTGCGACTCCTCCGTCTAGTTCCAGAGTTTCGAGAAAGAGGCCTGCTTCACAACCTGGGCTTCTTTCGCTGATGAACTATGAATTCAGTTCAGCCCCAATGAATTCCAAGATTTCAATGAGATGCTCTCCACCCTGCGCCAGACCACCATAGTGCATGCATATTATTCTGAGTTTATGAAGATTGTGAATCGTCTTCCAGACTGACCAATGGCGGCCTTAGTGGGCACCTTCAAGCAGGGGCTCAAGCCCGAGATTTCAGACGAAGTGCGTCATTTTCCTTGCACTTCAATGCAAGAGGTCGTGCATCATGGGAGGCCTCCCCAGCCGGGGAGGTCGAATGTGATCTACATTGAGGCATCCCATCAGCCCAACGCTGGCTCCTATGCCAGCGCCAGGGCCCAACCCCAGTCGGACTACTTCCTCTGGCCCTGCTGACCAGCTAGTTCATCGTCTGACGTCGGCCCAGATGGACGAGCGACGTGCTAAAGGCCTATGTTTCAAGTGCGACTAGAAGTTTGTACCAAGTCATCGTTGTTTAGTCCGAGGTAGTGTACTTGTCGAGGAGGCCGAGGACAAGGATTTACCCCTGTCGAACGAGGCACCCAACCCTTATGACACCGTGCAGCCAGAGATCTCGGTGCACGCCTTCTCAGGAGCATTCACACCATGGACCATGCACGTCCAAGGGTACTTGAAACAACAACAGGTTGGCGCAGTGGTTGGGCTATTATATGTTGGACACTAAGCCGGTTGATGTGCTGATTGGGGATAGTAAGCACCTTCGGAGTGTGGGGATGTGCGCTCAGGCTACACTGACAATCCAGGGCCTTACATTCACCACTGATTTATTTCTTTTGCCCACAAAGGGGGCGGACATGGTGCTAGGGGTCCAATGGCCACAGGAGTTGGGAGACATGGTGTGGAACTTATGTGAAATTATTATGGATTTTGAGGTGCGCGGACAGCAGATGTGCATCCAAGGGTCGTAGCCGGGATCCTTGCAAGCCGCACAGGTGGTTGGTTCTATTTTCCGATTCGCACCTCAAGGCTTCTTCCTTCAACAGCGGGCGACATTGGATGTGGACCGGTCTGACCTGCTAGAAGACATGCTTACTCTCCTGGCTGAGCATGAGGACATCTTTTCGGAGCCAACAGGGCTCCCACCAGCGAGGCGAGACGATGATCAGATTTCGATTGTTCCTGGTGCCTCGCCCACTAATGTCCGGCCTTATCGCTAACCGCATATATAGAAAGCGGAAATTGAACGACTTGTGCGTGACATGCTACAAACAGGTATCATCCAACTAAGCACCAGTTCTTTTTCTTCTTCGGTATTGTTAGTTCGCAAAAAGATGGGACTTGGTGGTTTTGTGTAGACTATTGCGCATTGAATGCCATAACCGTAAAAGATAAGTATCCTATTTCGGTGATCGAGGAGTTGCTGGATGAGTTTGCCAGGGCTACCATTTTCAGCAAGCTCGACCTTCGCCCGGGTTATCACCAAATCCGATGGCCACTTTGAGTTCTTAGTCATGCCTTGGACTGACAAATGCACCGGCCACATTCTAGAGTCTTATGAATGACTTATTCCAACCGTTCCTCTGATGATTCGCTTGGTTTTCTTTGATGATATATTAATCTACAACACTTCTTGGGAGGAACATTTGGCGCATCTCAGGTCAGTTTTCTCTGTCTTGCGAGCAAATTCTTTAATTCTGAAGCGCTTGAAATGCTCTTTTGGCAGTGCACTGGTGGAGTATCTGGGCTACATTATCTCTTGCGATGGGGTGGCCACTGATCCTTCTAAGGTGATGGCCATGCGATCATGGCCGACCCCGAATTGTGTAAAGACTCTTCGTGGATTCTTGGGTCTCACAGGATATTATCGGCATTTTATCAGTAAGTATGGTTTGATTGCTGGCCCTCTCAAGGTTCTGCTTAAAAAGGGGGCTTTCACATGGACGGAGGAGGCTCAGGCAGCCTTTGACAGGTTGAAACAGGCCATGGCTACAACACTCGTATTGGTTCTGCTCGATTTTGACCTTCCATTTGTGGTCAAGATGGATGCTTCCGATGCCGATTTTGGGGCTGTTCTACTACAGAAAGAATGGCCTATTGCATTCTTCAGTAAAACACTATCGGGGCACTCACTGACTTTATCCACGTATGAGAAAGAAATGCTCGCTATCATGCACGCGGCTACTAAATGACACCCTTATCTGCTAGGCCGCTGTTTCTTAATTCGTACCGACCATCAACCTTTGAAGTACTTTCTGGAGCAGCGTGTGTCTACCCCGTCTCAGCAGCACTGGGTCAGTAAACTTTTGGGTTATGACTATTATGTAGTGCATAAGAAGGGATCGAAGAACACGGTGGTAGATGCACTTTCTCGTAGACCCGTGGAGGGGGTATGTTTGGCTCTATCAATACCATGCTATTCATTTCTTCCGGAACTGAGACGGGCTTGGAGGACCCTCCAACTAAGAAGTTGATCGCTCACCTACAGGTGGATTCCACGGTCATTCCTTCTTTCGTGTGGCATGATGATCTCTTATTCTGGAAAGGGCGTCTGTGGGTGCCCAATACCTCCAACCTGCATCACCGCATTCTGTCTTACTTCCATGATACCTCGTTTGCTGGTCACGAAGGTTTGTTTTGGACGTATAAAAGGTTGAGTCAAAGTTTTTTATGGCAAGGACTACAGAGGGAAGTACAAGACTATGTTGCAGCTTGTGACACCTGTAAGCGGGCTAAGTCGGTAACTACTTCGCCTGCAAGACTGCTTCAGCCCCTTCCTATTCCTGACAAGGTCTGGGAGGATATATCAATGGACTTTGTGGAGACCTTACCAGTGGTCCTGGGTAAATCAACTATTTTAGTGATGGTGGACCGTTTGTCCAAATATGCCAATTTCTGTGCTTTGAGCCATCCGTTCACCACCAAGACCGTCACTGAACTTTATGTGAGGGAAATCACCAAGTTTCATGGCATGCCGCGCACTATTGTATCGGATAGGGATCAAGTTTTTCTTTCTCAATTTTGGTGCGAGTTTTTTGCATTGCAGGGTACGGAGCTTCATATGAGCACTGCTTATCACCCCCAATTGGACAGTCAAACAGAGGTGGTAAATCGATGTTTGGAACAGTACTTATGATGTTTTGTCAAAGATCAGCCTCGTCGATGGCTCCTGCTTCTTCTCTGGGCGGAATGGTCGTATAACACGACCTATCACACACGAGCCGGCTTCACTCCATTTGAGATCGTGTATGGTCGTCCTCCCCCTACTGTGCTCTCCTATGTTCCCCATCTTTTCTCCATTGCTGAAGTTGACTACATGCTCCAGACTTGTGATGAGGTTCTTCGGCAACTTAAGGTGAACCTGGCTTCTGCGCAGAATCGTATGAAACAGGTTTATGATAAGAAGCGTATGATATCTACAAAATATACAGATTTTTATATGCCTTTCTACCTATATGTTAGTCGTAAGTTTAGTTAAAATAAGGATTATTAATGGTTATTCATGTTAAGTGAGTAATTAGGAGTTTAATAAATAAACATGTTTAATTAATTAATTTAGATGAGTTAATTGGGTTTAATGGATTTACAATTTATGATGCGTCTAAGTTATATTTAACTTTATCTATGCAAGTTTTAAAAGTCCCATTTGCAGATCGCCAAAAGTGAATGCGCGCCAAACAGCCTCTGTGAAGAGATCAAAGATCCGATGAACGAGATTGTTACGATGGGTTTTAACCCAAGAAAAGAAAAAAAAAAGAAGAAAGAGCAAAATTGGAACTCAACCGACCGGTTCACTGGTCGGTTCAGTAAGAAATAAAAAAATGATGAAACAACCCGAGCCAAAGCTCGGGTGTTACCGACAGAACAGCGCTCGAGCAGATGGTGGTCATCAGCGATGGGTAGAAGCGGTCGATGGTGGAGAAGACACTCGGCAGCAAGGTCGATGACGGCAACCCAACAGCGGACAGAGGAGATCGACTGTGAGGAGGCTAATGGCGGCCAAAGGGGAAGGACAGAGGCAAGGCTATGGGTTGAGCTCATGATCATGGCGGCTGACGGAGATGATCGACGGTGGTGGAGAAGACGAAGGCGAATGAGGGCCATGGGAGAGGAGAAGAGACAGCAGCAGAAGGATATTCCGGCGAGGTTGATGGCGGAACTAGTTGGTGTATGAATTTTATTGTGTAATCACCGTTAATTCAAGAAAGGTTTGTTCTTTGTACTCGAGAGAGACAAGAGTGAATTCTTGTGAGTTTCAATCCGAAGAATACTTGCGTATCTGAGAGGAACGTAAGTAGACTGAGGTGTTATATATCAATAAAATTTCATTGGTTTATACTCGAGAGAGATAGATCACAATTCCATGTTTTAACCGCTTTATGTGTTACATCCGAGAGGAGAGCACTATATTTTGAGTTGACAAGTGTATGTCCGAGAGGAATATGCTAGCCAATTGGAAATTTTTATTAAAAAGAGAGAGAGAAATGATACACTAGTTTATTGTGGTGGATTCGAAGCCTTGGTTTTCTCCATATTGATTAAATCTCACTTAGTTTAGTTAAAGTTCATTGCTTTATTAGTCTAGAATCAACACTGCTACTTTTTCTTGAATTTGGTAAAATATTAATCCATCCCTGAGGTTCGACAACCCTTTAATACTCGCCGTAGTACAATTGCCTTGTGCACTTGCAAGGGTTTTATATTTAAACAATCAGTCACGTGCACAGGTTTCTGGCCTCTTGGACTTTGGTATTGTAGATGCTTCCACACTTTGATCGAGGTCAGGAATTTTGGGGTGTGACAATATTGGGGATTCTAGGGGTTCATAATGCATTATATCTCTTGTGTTCCCTCTAAATTTATTCAAGGGTTTGAGTGGTTGAGAGGCTTGAAGCACAAGGCTTGTTTGTGCTCAAGGTTGAGGAAGGGTTTGGGTATTGAGAGCTTGTATCTCAGACAAATTTGAGAGAATTCTTTGTACTTTATTTCTACAACATAATCATAATCATAATTATAATAATAATCAAGTAGTGCCTTTTCCCCACTATTTGGAATCTTTTGCCTCCACTAAGGCCTGTTTTGTGCTAAATCTTTTGTAAGAGATAACAAACTCATATTTTTTTTATTAACTTCATCCAAGTTCTCTTAGGTCTTTCTCCCTCTTTTGCCATCATTTATATGCATCTCTTTTAATCTTCTTATATAGGCATCTATTGGTCTTCTTTCCATATGCCTATACCAACACAACTCCCTCAGATTCTTTGCTAAATGACTTACCCTTAAACTCTCACAAATATATTCATTTCTAATCCCATCTCTCCTAGTTATCCCACTCATCCATCTTAACATTTTCATTTTGACTATATTCAACTTATCTATATGACTTCTCTTTGGTGCTCAACACTTCAGTCCATAGAGTATTGCAGGCATAATGGCTGTCCTATAGAACTTGCCATTAAGCCTTTCTGGAACACGCCTATCACATAAAACTCCTGAGTCTATCATCCACTTTACCCTCCCTGCATTTATTTTATGCACCACATCACTATCAATATCCCATTATTTATGGATAATGAATCCTAAGTAACTGAATTGATCATCTTGGCACTTCGTGCCCATTTAGTTCAACTACGGTTATACCTGTAATTCTACATTTCTTAAAATTAATTCCATGCACTCTGTCTTAATCCTACTTATTTTGAAATATTTTGATTCTAGAGCCTCTCTCTATAATTTTAGTTTTGCAATCAAGCCTACTTTACTCTCATAAATTAAAACTACATCATCTGGAAAAAGTATACACCATGGTACACTATCTTGCATATGTCCAGTTAGTTCATCTATAACTAAATCGAATAAGGACTTAAGGCTGACCTTTGATGAAAATCTACTGTAACCGAAAACTCCTTAGTTTTTCCCCAATTGTTCGTACACTGATCATAACCTCCTCATACATATCCTTCATAATATCTATATAATATGTTATGACTCTTTCATTCTTCAAAACAGTCTAAATGAGCTCTCTCAATACATAGACTTTGTTCAAATCAATGAAGGCCATATAGAGGTCCTATTTTCTATTCATATACCTTTGAAACATCATTCTATTACTCTCTCCCATAACTTTAAAATATGCCTATAAGTTTTATACTTCTATAGTTTGTACACCTTTGGATATCCCCTTTATTTTTATATAAGAGTATGAAGGTACTTTCTCCACTCCTTTAGTATCCTCTTGTTAAATAAACTAGTCAACCAAGTTAAGCAACACCTCCCAGAGCCTTCCATACTTCAATAAGATTTCCATCGGGTTCTAAAGTTTTGCCTTTCTTCATCTTTCTTAACGCAGCTTCGACCTCCTCTATGGAGAATTTTTTAAAATAAGTTACCTCTTTAACAGGACTAGACTCAATATCCATCCCTATAACATAGTGGAAAAAAAATCCTTTCTTGGTGAAGAGGTAGTTTGACCGATCCACACCAATTTGTCATTGTGTTCTTGTGTTTTGTTCGTTGTTTTTTTTTTCTTGTCGAATGTCAGGTATCATTGAGGTTACACAATCCTCACACCTACAATATGTTCAAAGTGATGATGAGTCCATGACATCAAACGTCTTCTGCATCATAATCCTTTTATCCATCCCCTCATACCATTCCGTTGTATGATCTTTATCTAAGCCCTCCCACTTCCAACTGCTATGGGTGGAATATGTGTAACATTCTTCGAATGTGCTAAAAGTAAGTGGGTATTCATTCACAGTGCAATTGCAAATAATTGGCATTTTTTAAAAGTGATTTGAAGATAGCACTTCATTTCTTTAACCTGTTTAAGAGAAAATTATTAGAAACCTAGATTGACATTAATTGTATCTGCTAGACCAATCTATTATTGTTTGCATTTTTTTAACGTTGTATGCAAAGTGTGACACGATGATCACAATTATTTGAAACCTCTTTTCAATTAATTAGAAACCATGTCATAAGAATAGTCACAATGTTTCGTTTTTTGAGAAGTTTTGGAGTGCAGAAAGAGGACGAAGAAGAAAGAGGAGGAGGGAGAGGAGAAGAAGATGAAGGAGACAGAAAAATAACATGCTACACACGAAAAAAACTTCCAACTTTTTGCTTAGATTGTAAATGACCTAAAAATTAACTCTCTATAATCAATTTGAAAATCTACTGTTTAAATTGTAAAAACGCAAAACTAGCCTCCTAAATTGTAAATTTCGATAAATTTTGGAGAAATGTTTGAAATTCTTAAAATTTCATCAAACGATAGAAATTTATAAATATTGAGACTTCATCAGGGGCCAGAAGGTGAAATTTGTTTAAGAACTGAAAATTTTCGCACTGATTCGTGCAAATGGCTATCGTGTAATCGATTACACGATAGGATGGGCTATCGTATAATCGATTACACAATATCTTTTTAATGAGACAAACCTCAACGATGCATTTCTTACTCATTTTTGATCCATTTTGGCCCTGTTTTTTTCATTCTTCCTCATTTTTAGTGCATTTTCTTATAATGATGATATTATAAAGATGTTGAGCCACTGCGTACTATTTATCGTAGGTTTTATGAGATTTTTTTATAGGATATCAAGATCATTATGATACTATGATGATAAGAAAGATCATAAAAATAAGGAAGATGGAAAAAAATGGCAAAAAATAGACTAAAAATGAGGGAGATATAAACTGTTGAAGTTTGTCCCACTTTAATGGGGGATTACATGATATAGTGTGCTATTGTGTAATCGATTACACGATAGCACATTATATCGTGTAATCCCCTTTAAAATGGGTCAAACTTCAATAGCTCATATCTCCCTCAATTTTAGTCCATTTTCGGCTATTTATTTGTCCTACTTTATTTTTTAGAAAGAGCATAAAAAATAATTAAAAATTGCTAAAAATAGACTAAAAATGAAGGAGATATGAACGGTTGAAATTTGTCCCATTTTAATGGGGATTACACGATACAGTGTGCTATCGTGCAATCGATTCCACGAAAGGCTATCATGTAATCCAACGCACGATAGCCTAGTTACTACATGTAGCACTGGTTATCATGTAATTGTGTAAAATTTTTTAATAGGACAAATTTCAACGATGCGTTTCTTACTCATTTCTGATCTATTTTGGCCATTTTTTTCATTTTTCATCCAACGCAAGATAGCCTAGTTATGTGTGTTGGACTACATGATAGCGCTGGTTATCGTGTAATCGTGTAAACTTTTTTAATGGGACAAATTTCAATGATGTATTGCTTACTCATTTCTGATCCGTTTTGGCCCTTTTTTTTATTCTTCCTCATTTTTAGTGCTCTTTCTTATAATGATGAATTTTTTTTGCCGAAAACGGACTATGAATGGAGGAGATATGATCGGGGGGGGGGGCTCCCTCAGCTCAACAGTGTGGTGGCAGAGACGTCGAGGTGTAGGCAAACACTGGGGTGAGGGGGGCTCTGGACAACCCGAGCAGGTTCCCGGGAAGGGGGGCACCGGCTCCCTCGGCTCAACGGGGCGGCGGTAGCGTCAAGGTGGGGGGCTCAATGAGGCGGCGGCGATGGGGGGGAGAGCACGGGCTCTCTCTACTCAATGGGTCAGTGTCAGGGTAGGGGGACTCCTCGGCGACAACATGTGAACAACGGAGGGGAAGAACCTCGCCTCATGATTTGGGAGAGAGAGCTGATTTTTCTCGTTGAAGAGGGGCGACGATCAATACGTCACTATGTGAGAATCAGTTTTTCAGGGGTGACCACTTTCACCATTTTCACCTATCACCGTTTTCAGTATGTGAAGTTTTCACCTATCACCGTCACTGACCACTTTCAACATTTTCAGCTTCCAAATATTTTTTAACCTGATAGTTTTTTTTTCAAGCCTAAAAGGTGATATTTTTCAGCTTCCAAATGCACTCCTTGAAACCAAAATAAAATATACAGAATACGTTCATTTTGAAAAACTCCTCATTCTTCTTCTCTGATACTCTTTTCTTGAAAGGCAACAATTTTACTTCCTCTCTAAGTTCTGGGTCAAACTTGTTATAGTGAACCACTCATCGATCAGTGGTCCATTGTATCTTGGAGACAAATTGCCAGAGAAAACTTGTGCACGTGGGGGGCGACAATATCTGTTTCGAAGTCAGCAGTACAAACTGTGCCTTAGATAATTTCGATTGATCTACTCTCATATTCAATTGCGATATTAATAAACACAGTCGGGTAAAGTACAATCCCTCCCAAATACAATTTTCAACAAGTTCTGCTTTCATTGGAGCCGCCCTTCTCCACTCTCGGACATGGTGCTAAAACAAATCTGGTTGGATAAAGCGGTAAGCTGTTAAGCGACGAGGGCCAATAGTTCATCTGGGAGGCGGCTCCAGCCTGCGTCCACTTTCTGTGAAGACATCTTGTAGAGGTCTTGCGAAAGAAGGAGAAGGTGAAAACTGTTTAGGGTTGGGACGAGGAGCAGCAGGAATCACATATACGGTGTTTTACACGGACTATGGGGCTGCTTGGTTCATGAATTTGGCAGCAAACTGAAAGTGGAGATAACTAAGTGACTCATGTTTGGTTCACGAATTTGGACTGAATTTAAAATTCAGTCTGAAAGAGGATTTTTCCCCAACTCAGGCTTAATTTATGAATCTTCTCGTGAGGAGATTCACCAAATTAAGACTGAATTGTGAATTTTCAATTAACCAGACGACATTCCCATTTTATACTAGTCCAGCCTGATTAAATTCTCTCTTAATTATGCTTACGATTCATTAAAATTCATTAACCAAACAACTCCTTTATATAGCTCCATACATACTCTTCAGTGGGAAGGGCTCTCCGGAAAAAATAAGAATTCCATTTATATCAGCTCAAGCTGTAGCGTGTCATTTGTGTGAGCCGAGACTACTGGGCTGCCAGATTTTGAACCGTCAGTAAGAGGCAGGCCCGCCGTGTGCACCCAAAACTTCTCGGTCCACACAGACGCTCATGTGAGTCCAGGCTTTGATAAACTATTTTAGGAAAGCAGACTTAGAAGGTCTAAGTCTGTGTTGGCTCTTGTGTTCTCTTTTCTTTCCTGAGTTCTCTGTGTGAGATATTTGTCTTGAACTGGGATGAGCATTGTCATCTATATTTCACATATTTACTTCTAATTAATTTGGACATTGGTATTATGAACTATTTGATTGAAGTTGATACATTTAATTTTTCTTTCTAAAACTTAGGATATGCTTTCAATACTCTGCACAGGAAAAAAAATAGTTGATGTTAGCCCTGATTAATGTTCTAGGTTAGAATCAGACAGTTTGTGTATCATAGGGGGCAGGCAGAGGTCACCCGGGTTTATATCCCGATTTACTCAGTGTATTGGTGGGCCTTGCATGAACATGAGAGGATTGGCGGCGGAATACGGTGCTCTATGATGTCAGTTGCCTACCCTTCTAGTTGGATCGTAAGGACTTGGATACAACTCATTATAAAAAAAAAGATAGGTCATGGATGGTTTAACTGACATCTTCTCCTTCCTCAGTGTTAGGTGGAAGATAAGGGGTCCATTTATTTTTCTAAATTTTGTTTGCACTTCACTACAACTTTTGTTCATCTCTTGTTTATTCTCTTGTTTTTACCGAGGACCCCGGCCTTAGTGTTAGGCGACGGATATATTGAACTAATGCAAATTTGCAAGAGATTTTTCCAATTACCATACGCCTTTTCCTCATCTTCATAATCGGCTCATTGCCACCATGTAAATATCCTTGTTCTTTTAATTTCCAAAACGTGTAATCTAGTTTGGAGACCTGAAACTCTGGAAGTTATTGTTGGGATTGTCACATAAAAGAGGGCTAAAATACTACCAAATTATGCACATATATTGACAAATATACACATGAAATACTAGAATGAGGGGCCGTTTGGGGCGTGATTAAAAGCAAAACATCCAGATGGGATGTTTTGCTACACTGTAGCATCTGGATATTTTATATATCCAGCTGAAACACCTCAGGACGTGTTTCAGCTGGATATAAAAATCCACCTGGATGCTACAGTTTTTATCCAGAATCCAGTCTGGATGTTTTACAATAATCACGCCCCAAACGGCCCCTGAGTATAAGAATTAGAACCAGGTTCGAGGCACGCTATGCGTTGTCCTTGAAACAGATACGCCGCCCTCCGTGCACAGGCGAATAACCGCGTTCCGTTCCCGAGATACAACGAACCACACCGTCAGTTTAAAGTTGCACTTCAAATCAAACTGACTCGATCTCGATCAGAGGAGACTCTATTGCTCAATGACGGATGATGGATTAAGAGTCAAGAGATCAAGTTTTTCTTTCTTGTATGTAACTCTTTTCTGCAGAAACTCGTTCTCTATATATAGAAGAACGCTGTTTAGCCTTTTTAGGAAGAAGAGACGCAATTTTCCGCAGAGAAACGGCCATTTAGTCGCTGTAACCGCTTAGCCGATTGATCGTTTTATAAGCCGATCGATCGCTTTGCGATCGATCGCCTTATTTAGCCTAAAATTACGATCGATCGTTTTATTGCGGTGCATAAATCCTAAAATTCCAGTAACTACGATCGATCGTTTTTATACCGATCGATCGGGCCAATACGAAAACCAAATTTCACAAAATTACAGTAACTACGAACAATCGGTTTATCACGGTCGATCGTTACACGATCGATCGCATTATTTTGCCGATCGATCGCTGCATTTTTTAATTTATTTGTTTAATTTCAAGTCAATTTTCAACAATCCCCACCATGACTTGATATTAAACCAGTCTACACACTAAAATGCATACGACACATGAATGAGACATTGAGCAATAGTACTCTAAGTTTTCGGGGATTCCTCTACTAAACTCTCAATCATATTCACTGCAAAAGAATCATCCGTCTCCGGGGGTTGTTGTCTAACATTAAAGACATTGAGTTTGACCTTTAAATTGCCAAAAGACAACTTCATAACCCCATTTCTACAATTTATTATGGCATTGGATGTGGCTAAGAATGGCCTTCCCAAAATCACAGGGATCTGACTACCAGGATTCTGCACAGGTTGGGTATCTAAGACAATAAAGTCTACTGGGAAGTAAAATTTATCCACCTGAACAAGAACATCCTCAATAACACCGCGTGGAATTTTAACTGATCTGTCTGCAAGTTGCAGTGTTATGGTAGTCGGTTTCAACTCTCCTAATCCAAGTTGCTCATAAACAGAGAATGGTAGTAAATT
Source organism: Houttuynia cordata (assembly GCA_039654745.1). Classification (NCBI taxonomy): domain Eukaryota; kingdom Viridiplantae; phylum Streptophyta; class Magnoliopsida; order Piperales; family Saururaceae; genus Houttuynia; species Houttuynia cordata. The sequence goes on along the minus strand of CM077507.1, from coordinate 32,332,357 downwards.
TACACTAGCTCCTAGGTCCAACAATGCCCTCTCCACTTTATGGTCTCCTATAACACATGAAATTGTGGGGCATCCGGGATCTTTAAACTTAGGAGGAGTGTTATATTTAAGAATTGAGCTAACTTGTTCAGTGAGAAACACTTTCTTGTGTGCATTCAATTTTCTTTTCTGGGTGCACATGTCTTTTAAGAATCTTGCATAAGCGGGAACTTGTTTAATAGCATCGAGCAATGGAATATTGATTTGCACTTTCTTAAAAATTTCCATTGTCTCATCAAGTTTATTCCCTTGAGATGTTTTTGCAAGTCTTTGAGGAAAAGGTGCCTTGGGTATGTAGGGTGGAATATGACTAGACTCAGGACACGAAGAAGCTTCTAGGCTCTTCTTCGATGTATTAAGACTCACGTCTGGTCTAGTGGTGCTCTCTTGGTCCTCACCCTTTCTAGCAGTTGTGTCTATGACAGTCTTAGGTAGTTCATCATTATTGTCAATTTGTTTTCCACTCCTAAGTGTAGTTATGGCTTTAACTTGCGCTGGAGGTTGGTCTTGACAAGAATTAGATCCCACTTCAAATTGTCCTTTGGGATTAGCTACAGGTTGACTAGGGAACCTACCTTTTTCTCTCTCATTTAATGCAGAAGCCAATTGACCCATTTGAAGTTCCAGCTTCGCAATTGCTTGCGAGTTGGCATGTAAAGAATGTTGGGTATCTTTTTGAAATTGTAGAGAGCTTTGCATGAACAAATTCAAAGTATCCTCAAGAGATGGTTTCTTGGGTTGTGTAGGGAATGTTTGAACTTGTTGAGGGTAAGATTGATTGGGAGGGTACCCTGGTGGTCCTCCTTGATGCGGTCCTTTGGACCATGAAAAATTGGGATGCCTTGCCCAACCTGGGTTATAAGTTTCCGAATATGGGTTATTGCCAGGTCGAGGAAAGGCATTTATAGCATTAGCCTGATCGCTATTGTATTCCACTCCTGAGGTGTGCGAAGGACAGTTTTGTGTGACATGGGAGGGGTTAGAGCAAATAGCACACACATTGACATGTGATGGCATTTGGGGCCCACCAGCAGACATCAACGCATCAAAGCGTTGTGTCAGGCTGTCGATCTTGGAGATCAAATGTGCGTTATTGTCTACCTCATATACGCCTCCTTTCTTTTGAAAAGGAAACGTTCTGTCAACTCTACTTGAGCAATCCCATTGCTGAGAATTCTCGCATAGAGTCTCAATAAAATCCCATGCTTCTTCGGCACTCTTCATCATCACTGACCCACCACTAGCGGCATCAACCATTTGACGGTTCGGAGGTGTTAAACCGTCATAGAAAAATTGAACTTGTTGCCACTTTAAAAATCCATGGTGTGGACACTTAAGGAGCAAACTCTTCCATCTTTCCCAACACTCATAAAAGTGTTCACCCTCCTTCTGCATGAAATTTGTAATTTCTCTACGAAGGGCATGAGTTTTATGAACAGGGAAGAATTTGTTCAAAAATTTTTCAGCTAATTGATCCCAACTCCTAATTGTTCCAACTTCTAAAGAGTTCAACCACGCTTTCGCTTTTTCTTTCAAAGAAAAGGGAAAGAGGCGCAACCTAACAGATTCATCAGAGAAATTTTGGAATTTAAATGTAGCGCAAATGTCAAGGAACTCTTTAACATGATTATAGGGATCTTCTTTATTGGAACCATAGAATGTGGGCAAAAGTTGCATCACCCCTGGTTTCAACTCAAAGTGGTGTGCCGTGGTGAGCGGCAACACTATGCAGGAAGGTGAGTTGAATTGAATGGGGGATGAATAATCTTTTAGAGTCTTCCTCACATTCTCATTTTCCATGTTACCTAATTGATGTGTGACATCCATTGTATGTTTTAATCTTGCTTTGAAAGTTCTTTCAATTTCTAGGTCAAGGGGTGCAAGCTGTTCACCCAGTGACCGACGACCAAACATACACTAATTAACGACACTAAAAATCAAATATCTAGAGCAAACCTAAAAATTGCAACTAACACAAGCAAGCAATCACAGCAAGAAATATAAAAATACTAAGCACCTAGAAAAATTAAAAGAGAAGGTAAAAGAATGCAAACGAGGGGAAGGGGTGGCCCTTCCAACGTTGGCGAGAATTCCGCGTTTTCTCTTACTCCTACAAAAAGACAAAACACTAATAAGCAACAAAAAATTAAACTAAATTAAACTGAAACTAAACTACTCTAAGAATTTGGTAAATTATCCTACGTAGTCCCCGGCAACGGCGCCAAAAACTTGATGTAAATTTTAATATGATACTCGCAAGCGCACGAATCTATAGCAGAATAGTGGCTACGAGGTCGATCCCTCAGAGACTTAGTAAGATATTCAACCTAATTCTAGAGTACGTAACAAGTAGTAATGAAATGTAAAGTTCTAATTTTTATTTTCTTTTTAAGCAATCAATTGTTCAACTAAAAACACAGAAATTAACTAAACAAAAGATAAAATAATAAAGAAAAATCCTGTGTTCTGCTTTCAGTCTGTTTGTAATCCCGTCCTGCTTTCCTCTTTCCTCCACCTTCAGCAACAGTCTCTCAACTGCACGCCTCAACCGTTCTACTCTTTCTCTCGAATAGAGTAGACAGTCCCCAATTCCAGCCAAAGCAAAGCTTCTTTCCCGCGTTGACTCAACACCTTTTCTCTCTCTCGAGCAGAAACGGCAAATGGATCTGCTTTGCTCTCTCGAGCCAAAGCAGTTACTCTGTTTTGATTTCGTGAGCCAAACAGGACTACTGCTCTGTCTCTCGACCAAGGCAGCAGTCCTTCTCTCTTACACAGCCGCCACAGCACGGTCGGCCTTACCTCCCTTCTACCACGACCGACACACTTCAGCACAGAGCTGCTCCTCTCTTCAGCCGAGCCCCTTCTTTCTGGCAATCACGAGTCCAAAAGTCACCCACTTCCACCACAGCACAGCCTGAACCCGAACCTTCCTTCCACCAACAACAGAGAAGCCGCCTCCTCCTTCGAACAAAAAAACAGACTCCCCTTCTTCGTTCGAATTCCCTTCCAATTGCAGCCAAAATTCCAACTTTATGCCTTCTCGATACAGAGCCAAATCCGCCCCTTTTGTCATATCAAATCGAACGGGTCTTACCATTTTAATCACAGTCGATCTGCATCTTCCTGATTCGGAATTTTCTTTCCTTCCAAACTCAGACATTCCAAATCAAAACTTCTGTTCGTGCTGTTCGAGCCCCTCCTTCTCCACCGGCGTCGTCCCCATGTCCGGAAGTGTGAGCTCTCGCCGGAATTGAGACCCATCGACTGCAGTAACCCCCGTTCGCTGCTCGTCTCTCTGTCGATCACCTCACTGCAGCCTCGCCGCCGTCTGCCATCTCAATCCGCCGCCACCGTAGCTTCCTCACGATCGCCGTCCTCGCCGGAGCTCCTCAGCTGCCTGACCCATAGCCCACGGCCGCCGGTGCTTCGCCTCCGGTGCTCACTCCGACAGAACAGAGCCTCCGTTGCTCTGTTCTGTTCCAGACGCCCGACGCTCGAGCCATCGGGCTCGGGTTGTTTCTTTTTTTTCCTTTTTTTTTTACTTGAACCGGACCGAGACAAACCCGAACCGGCCCATTTCAATTCCTTTCTTCTTTTTTTTTCTTTTTCTTCCTTAAAACCCGTCGTATCGATCTCGCGCGTCCAATCTCCGATCTTGGCACAGAACCCATTTGACGTGCATTCTCTTTGTCGATTTAGGACTTTTACAACCTGCATAAATATAGTTAAGTATAATTTAGACGCATCATAAATTATAAATTCATTAAACCCAATTAACGCATCTAAATTAATCAATTAAGCACATTTGTTTATTAATCTCCTAATTACTCACCTAACACAGATAAACATTAATTATCCTTATTTTAACTAAAAATACGACTAACAAATAGGTAGAAAGGCATATAAAAATGTGTATATTTTGCATATATCTCTCTGTTTTCTCGATTTTGCCCAAGTCGACCTTCCAAATCCAAAACTTACCATTTTGCTGTTTTGCTCCTCTGTCGTTCTGCTCCAGCTCCGCCGTCAGCACGAGCGCTGCCGTTATCCTGCTGTTACTCCAGCCGTCCAGCTCAAATGCTCTGTTCTGCTACGCTGCAAGCTCAGGTCGTTGTCCCTTGTCGAAGCCGCCGTTTCGATCGCCTTGCCGTCTCGAGTCCAGAGTCGCCGTCAAGCAATTGCCGCCTCGATCACCGCCCAGTTCCGGTCGCCGTCATCCTCTTTCACCCCGGCCGGCGCTCGAGCAGAAGCTCGAGCGCCCTGTTTTCGTTCTGGAACACCCGAGCCCGATGGCTCGGGTTGTTTCTTTCTTTTTTTTTATTTTCTAACCCAAACCGGACCGGACGGTTTAATTCTTTTCTCCTTTTTTTTTTCTTTTTCTTTAATAAATCCCGTCGTAACGATCTCAACCGCCGAATCGAATCTGCACGTCCGTATTTAAATTTCGCGCACGTCTTCTCTTAAATAGCTCATCAACGATTCAGATTCTTTGATACGCGTCATATCAGCTCACGGGTCACTTTGGCATTTCAAAAACACGTCTAATGCGCACGTCTGCTTAGTGATCTGCAATTCGCATTTTCAAACCTATAATAACAAAACCAAACTAAAATTAGACGCATAATAATAATATGATTCATTAAATTCTTCAATGCATCTAAAATAGTTAATTAGACTAATTTAATTATTAATCCCCTAATTACTACCCTAATCACAAATAACCCGTTTTATTCATGTTTTAACACAAAAACTACACTAGCATATAGGTAAATAAGGCATATAAATGTGTATATTTTACGCTTATCAAATACCCCCAAACCTATATTTTACTAGTCCTCGAGCAAAACAAACAAAACAAAAATCACAAAAAATAAACTAAAGCAAATTGAACTAGAAAAAGTAAATACCACTTTCGTAGGGAACACGATTGCATTGAGCGTATGCAACAAGCCGTTAAACCTCTAGGTGTCCCTAGTAGGACGAGTTTTGTCTCGTGAGGGTTTACAGCCATGTTACCCACAAACATGTACTTATGAAATTAACCTTATCAATCTAAGCGTAAAAACAAAATAAACACTTCAAAATAATCAAACCTATTATCCCTTCAAATGCAAACCACAATGTTTAAGAAAATCAACCACATGTACTTGCATTTATAATCAACTGGAATATAGAAGCCCTCAAGTAAGTGGTTTTATTCTACACCTTCATCTTGGAAATTTCTGCTCAATATGATATGAAATGATAATATAAATAGTAAAAGTGTATAACATTGTAGCAATACACCCTAAATTTCTGTTTTACACATATCCAGTGTTACCCATTAACCAAAGAAAATCAGAATCTACATAGTCATCGTAATCTTTAGGTTCATGATAGCACAAATTTGCGCGCCTCCTTCGGGTCCAACATTCTAGATTTGAGAGGATAATACACCATAGACTTTTTTTCTATTTTCAGCAGGACTGTGTAAGGCCTAACTTCAAGATGCTTAGGTTTAGCAATGACTCAGACCAATGACTCCCAGCACAGTTGGCTTAGGGCATTAGGTTTTAAGAGACCGCTTCGGGCCCGAGCATCAGGCTAAGTTAATCCTATAAAGTCAAGCAGCCCCTTTCTATCTTTTTGTTTTCATTTTCATTTTCATCATCATTTTTTTTTCTTTTCATCAACATTCATATTTTCCAGCAGTCTTATCATGTCCAGGTTGTATTATACTCTCAACCTATTTCCGGTTCCAAGCCCTTGCCATAGCCAAGTAAATGGTCTATCATGATCTTTTAAGCTCAACAGACAACCACAGATCATCCAATGACTTTGACTAAAGACATCCCACTGAAGATTAGTATTCAACAAATCTCTAGAGGGCCTTACTTTATGTACTAGTGTGTGTGAGTGAGTTTTATTAGCTCAAGCACATGATCCAAGAGGACTGTAACAGAAAGATATGCTCAGTTAAGTGTTTCTATCCTCCAGTATACTTACTCACACTTCCAATGTAAATTAATCTCTTAAAAATTGAAGTATGCATCAAGAAGGGATAAACTATCAAAACCTATAAAAAATACTAACAAACAACCTAAAAACTAATCAAATTTTTATTTGTTAATTTTTAAAATTTTTTTTTTTTTCAAAATAAACAATGTTATTCCTATATACCCCCAAACCTAAACTAAACATTGTCCTCAATGTTAAGAAAGAAATGAAGGATAAAATAAATAAATAAATAAAATCAAGGATAGATGTACCTGGAGAACTGCAAATTGCTAAAATCCCATGCGAGTGAAAAACATCAACAAATAAAAGATGAGAACAATCACAATATCCAACCAAAAAAACATCATCTAACTAATAAGTATCCTAAAAAATAAATTAAAAGCTGGGCTGCCTCCCAGGAGCGCTAAGTTTCCTGTCTTCAGCCAGACTGAGTGTAAGAGTATTCAATCAGGATAAGTGGGATCAGACAGAGGATTACTCTCCACTTCCGATGGAATCAATTCCAGGAATGGCTTAAGTCTTTGACATTTACTTTAAACGCATTGCCATTCAATGGATTTTCAATTTCTACAGCTCCATGAGGATAAACAGTTTTAACAATAAATGGACCAGTCCATCTCGAACGGAGCTTACCAGGAAATAAATGCAATCTAGAGTTATACAAAAGAACTTTTTGTGAAGGTTCAAAAGTTTTTCGATGAATGTGTTGATCATGCAAAACCTTCATTCGTTCTTTGTAAATTTTTGAATTCATATATGCATCATTCCTAATTTCTTCTAATTCATTGATTTGGAGCTTACGCACAGAACTGGCGTCATCCAAACTGAAATTAAACATTTTTATAGCCCAATATGCCTTATGCTCTAACTCCACAGGCAAGTGGCAAGCTTTTCCATAAACAAGTCTATAAGGGGACATACCAATAGGAGATTTAAAAGCTGTACGGTATGCCCAAAGTGCATCTGTTAACCGCAGAGACCAATCTTTGCGATTTGGGTTAACCGTTTTCTCTAAAATGTGTTTAATCTCTCTGTTGGCAAGTTCAGCTTGCCCACTCGTTTGTGGGTGATAAGGGGTAGCCACCTTATGAGTAATTCCATATTTCTTCATTAATGCCTCAAAAGGTTTATTGCAGAAATGAGAACCCCCATCACTTATGATTGCACGGGGTATACCAAACCGTGACAGAACATTTTCCTTCAAAAAGCGTATAACAGTTTTATGGTCATTATTTCTACAAGGGATGACCTCTACCCACTTGGAAACATAGTCAACAGCCACTAAGATGTACAAATAGCCAAAAGAAGGTGGAAATGGGCCCATGAAATCAATACCCCAACAATCAAATATTTCAATCACTAAAATGGGGTTTAAAGGCATCATATTCCTACGGGTTATTCCACCAAGCTGTTGACAACGTCCACAAGTACGACAATAATCATGAGTATCTTTAAATAGGGTAGGCCAATAAAATCCACATTGTAAAATTTTAGCAGC